>OZ030005.1:194937158-195537158 GCA_964023405.1 Apodemus agrarius
AAGTGAAGAGCGGAGAAGCCAGAGGCTCCCTGGTCAGCCTGTCAGCCATGTGAGTGAGCTCCAGGCTCAATGAGAAACTGCCTCAAAACATAAAGTGAAGAGTACTGAAGACGATGTCTAGACAGCTATCTCTGCTCTGCTTCTCTATGCACACCTGCACATGTATATGCCTTACCTTGCACATGAGAATACACATAAAGAGAGGAATGCACACAGGAATACACACATGGAAACATACACACACAGAGGAATACATACACGAGAATGCAGTGATGATGGTGCATTGATGATGGAGCAGTGATGATGGTGCAGTGGTGATAGAGCAGTTATGATCATGCAGTGATGATGGAGCAGTGAAGACAGAGAAGTGATGATGGTCGTGCAGTGATGATATGCAGTGATGGCAGAGCAGTGATGATAATGCAGTGATGACAGTGTAGTGGTAATAGAGCAGTATGATCATGCAGTGATGGCAGTGCAGTGGTAATAGAGCAGTATGATCATGCAGTGATGACAGAGCAGTGATGATAATGCAGTGATGACAGTGCAGTGGTAATAGAGCAGTATGATCATGCAGTGATGACAGAGCAGTGATGATAATGCAGTGATGACAGTGCAGTGGTAATAGAGCAGTATGATCATGCAGTGATGGCAGTGCAGTGATGATAATACAGTGATGATAGTGCTGTGATTATAAAGCAGTGATGATAGAGTAGTGATAATTGGTGGTGCAGTGGTGATAATGTAGTGCTGATAGAGCAGTGATAATTGATAGTGCAGTGATCATAGTGCAGTGATAATTAATCATGCATTGATGATAGCATAATGGTGGTAGTAGTGCAATGATGGTGCTTGCTCCTGGCTTGGGCCTACTGCAGTGGTGTCTAGCTTGTTTTCATGCATGATGTGCCTGAGTTCTGAGGTAGGGGCAGTCCCGAGACCTGGCCACGCCTTACCCTGCAGAGCATTGATCAGTACAGGTTGTCAATGCCTTGCACTTGGTCTGGTCCTTCCTTAGAACTTATCTTGTGCGAATAGGGAATGAAGCTCTGTCTGCCTGTTGTCTATGGGTGGGGCCACCTGATCAGAGAAGGCTTGACCCTTTTATAGAGAGACACGGTTGTTTCTGTCTCTTTAAATGAACTTTAGCTTAGGGAGACTGGCAGGAACGTGGATGTCTGTGAACTCTCTTTGTCCACTCTGCTGAGGTTGTGATCCACAGCGTTCACGCGTGCTGCCCTGGCAGGTCAGAGTCACTAAGTGCACAACGCCAGAACTACCGCAGTGTTCACACCGTCAGACCTGAGCCTGTGGGAAGGAAATGTCCTGTGTATGAGGTGGGGCAAGGGCAGGAGTGCTCTTTAGCTCTCCCCGGGTGCTGGCGGCGAGAAGGCTGCCTGAGAAGGCCTCCCAACCCTGGCCAGGAAGGTTCAGGAAACAAAGAGGAAGGTAGCCAGTCAGGAATAAGAGCGGGATTAAGATCGTACAGACTGCAGCCCTTAGAAACTGGTTTAATCCATTTTATAAAGAGTTGGGAGGGTTTCTCTCCCTGAATATAATACCTTGCACATCTGATCAGCTTTTTTCCCAGAACATTTCAAAGCTCTCTGCAAATACAGTGGAGTCTCTTCAGATTAGAGCATGGACTATTATTACCTAGCTTTGGAGACACCCCAGGTCAGCAGGTCACCTGGGGCCCTCAGAAATAAAACGAATCCCTACAACAAAGAGCCTGGTGTGGTGTGGTGTGGTTTGTCTAACTACTGGTTTTCAAACTATGTGAGTCATAGGACCCTTTAGAAAAAAAAAAAAAAAGCCTGAAGTTCAATTCTTAATACAGAGCAAAGAGAAATTATGTTGGTGAAGGCAAAGATCTGGGATCAAGGGGCATGAACATGGGGTTTGGTAATCTCCAGAGGAGTACTATTGATGTGCCCTAGAGGCAGCTGCTACCCACCCTAGAGGCAGACTGTGTGTGTGTGTGTGTGTACATGTTTTGCATGTGCATGTATGCTTGTGTGTATATGTGCATATGTGTGCATATATGCATGTGTACATGTGTATATGTGTATGTGCATGGGTGTGTCTGTGTATGTGTGTATATCTATGTGTATGTATATGTGTGTATGTTGTGTGCATGTATGTGTATATGTGCATGTGTGTGTATGTATCTGTGTATCTGTGTGTGTATCTGTGTGTGTATGTGTGCATATGTGTATATGTATGTATATGTATCTGTGTGTGTGTGTGTGTGTGTGTGTGTGTGTGTGTGTAGATACGGGTTCAGGTTCATTTGTGTACATGTGCATGTGGAGGCTAGCTGTAGGTTCAGGCATCAGAATGCCGTCCATCTTGTCCTGCTTTGTTTGGTGGGTTTTCTGAGACGGAGTCTCTTACTGATCTGGGGATCACTAAGTGGGGTGTGGCGGGCTGCCCCTTCCTCCGCAGCACTGGGACTGCAAGCACACACTGCTGCTCTGCTCTTCATGCATGGGCTCCAGGGCTAGAACCCAAGTTCTCATGCTTGCACAGTGGCCACACTATGGCACAGGCCTTCTCCCCAGCCCAGAGGCAGATTTTCTGCGACACCGATGAATCTGCCATTGGTCCAGGGCCTGCCTGAGGAGGGTAGAAGCCTGGGATCCCCAGACTTGAAGTTATGAATCATTTTGTGACACTTGATGTGGATGCTGGGAACCAAACTCTGATTCTCTGGAAGGACTGGAAGTTGTGTGTGTGTGTGTGTGTGTGTGTGTGTGTGTACACGTGCAATCATGGCATATGACCTAAGGTCAGAGGACACGTTTCAGGACTGGTTCTGTCCTTTCACCTGAGGACCTCAGGCTTGAACTTAGGTCGTCAGGTTCACATAGCAACCCAAGCTTTTACTTGCTGGGCTGTATTTCTGGTCCCATCCCAGAACATGGCGGGGCCCACGGCTCAGCTCCTAAGGCCACGGAGCCAGCTCTGCTTTTGTGACCTTCACAAGCCAAGTCTGTTCCTCTTGGAACTTTCCAAAGAAATGCCAAGGCAAACAAGGAAATCCCACGCACCCGGGATCTTCTTGCACTCTGGCAAGTCAGATTAGTCCTTCCAGGCCCGAGCTCAGGCTGCTCCTCGGGGCTGCTGGGTAAGCTCTCCTTAACCTCCCCTTCAACAAACTGGGTTTGCAAACAGAAACTACCAGCAGGTAAAACCATCTATTGTTTATTCAGGGATTCTAATGAAACACCCTCAGGAGAGGCTGTGGCTCAATCAAAAAATCCTAGAGATTTCAGCCGAGCGGTGCCAGGAGGTCCCTTGAAGGCCTGGGTGTGTACGTGCCCACATACAGCCCTCACCTCCTCATGAAGCTAGCCAGGAGGAGTACTAACACTGCACAGCATGGATAAAACAGACTCTCCAATGAGGCAACATCTTCACTATTCTCTGACGCTACCACTCACACGGGACAAATGGGAAGCCTTTGAGTGTGGCTTTCTTTGCCCGGACTGGGAAAACCTTTCCTAGTTTGCCCTTTGGTTTGAGTCCCACGCTGCAGGGCCACAGTCAGTTCTCAGAATGAGTGTTCTGACTGAGAGTTGGGGCGGGGGGGGGGGGGCACGCCTGGGGTCATGAGGGTCAAGAGTGCACAGCTATTACAGGTGTGCCAGGTAGCACGTCTCCAAGAGACAGAAGATGCCCAGGGACTGAAAAACTGAGGGGCCTGAGGCAGGAATAGATTTTTCAAGTAATCAAAGGGCTATAAAAAAGCAGAGAAAGTCTAATGATAGGACCCCAGGATAGAGGAACAGAAGAAAATGACAGAGTCCCCAGAGGGACACAGGGACCCTGGCTAACCTGCACCTCCTAGGAGCCACAGAGGAAAGACTACTGTCAATGTCACCGGCTGAGGTAGCATGATCGAGAAGCCATGTCCTTCACCCCCTTCTCTACCACCCTGTCCCCTGAGTGCCACCTAACAACCCAACCCTTCTGCAAGTCATTCCAGAAGGAGGTTGAGAGGTGAGAAACAGGGAGGGTTTCAGAACTAATGGGCCCGCAGGGTTCACAGAGATATCACAGCACAAAGGAGAGAGCGACCCTCACAACCTCTGCGGACCTTTCCGAGCCTGAGGCGGGCACCTGAGGGGAACCTCTTCACCCTACAACTTCCTCATGACGGCGGCCATGGAACTCACCCTGCTCTTCTGATATGCAGTGAACCTGGAGCCGGGAATCTTTCCACGGGCCGTCTGATGTCCAAACGACTCCTAATTTTTAGTTGGGAGAGATCTGTGTTTTCTGGCGTACAGAGTCGCTTTCTCTTAAGAGACAACGAGATTCATATTAGCCACCCCTCATCTTTCTCCTTTGTCTCAGCCGCTAGGGAGCTCTACGTTAACTTCAAACTTCCAAGCGTGGCTCACGGTTGGACATGATTCCCTGCCACATGGCTTTATATTTACAGCTCAGCTTAGCCTGATTAGATGTTTTATTATCTCAGATACATTTGAATCACAAAGTCTCTCTCTCTCTCTCTCTTTGCAGCAGCAGCAGCAGCAGCTCAGAAGTGACTTCCAGAGAGTCACTTTAATCCTTTAATCCCAGCACTTGGGAGCCAGTAGCAGGAAGATCTTTGAGTTTGAGGCTAGCCTGGTCTACAGTGTGAGCTCAATGCCAGTCAGGGAGTATACCATGAGATTCTTTCTCACAAAATTAAAAAAAAAAAAAAAAGCTAAAGTAAACAAATAAATAACCTGCAGCCCTGGGGTTGGCTCCAGAACCCTGTGTGTTGTACGAGCAGTCTCCCGCTGAACTTTAGCCCAGTTGGCAGCTTTTAAGATGACTGTCGGTTCCTCCATCTTTAATTCTTCTTTACAGTTGCTCTCTGACCTCTTCCCCACAGCCTTCCTAGCGAGCCGCCGTTTTCCCACGTTGAGAAAGCCGCAGAGCTGCCGCCCTTCTCCGTGGCACTGGCTGGCTCTGGTTTGCCCCTGAGCTGCTTTCACTTCCGCGTCTTCGCCCTGGACAGAGAGATCTCTCGGACGGGGCACTAGCCCTCCCTGGGCGATGCCAGCATCACGGGGTAGCGAAGAGGAAGCCACAGGTCCGGACAGAGAAGTCGAGGCCCCGGAGGTGGAGGGTGGTACGTGGACTTTGCTAGGCACCGCACAGGCTGTTAGGTCACTTGTCTGAATCCAGTTGTGCCCTCTAACTTCCCAACTGATTTGGCCAGTGCACAGCTACTCTGCTTACAGGCCTGCCAGCACAGAATTCTTCTTGGGATGACTCCTCCCCCAAAGCACCATGCTTGTCATAGGCAAGGTCTGGCCAGACAAGCCGGGTCAAGCCAGGAACTTTCTCTTGCCAAGGGGGTAATTTTTTTTAAAACAATTGTCTCATGTAGCCCATCTGGACTTGAACTCACTATGTATTCAAGAAGAATGTTTAATTTATCAGTCTTCTGATTTTATACAGTGCTAGGAGTCAAACCCCAGGACTTAGTTTCTGCTAGACAGGTATTAACTTAGATGCATTCCTAACCTGGAGAGTAAATTTTGAGTGGAGGGAAAGCTAACCCGTTCACATGCCTGCAGACCGCCATGCTCTCCTGCAAACCCCAAGCCCCACACTGACCGCAGCCATGGCCTTGCACGGGGCTTGCTTGGTTGTCGTGGGTCTTTAACGGAAGGTTTCCGTTGCACCCGAATGGAATGCAGGGTCCCACGGAAGGCACTGCGGCATGACCTTTCTGAGTCTCAGGTTCTGCACCGGAATCATGGAGAGACAGGGACAAAGCACATGGGTGGGGTGGTGTTGGGCTTAGGTCACTCCTTTCCCCTTGTCCTGATGAGCAAGCGACAGGAAAAAGTGATGGAATGGGACCATGTCCCACAGGTGGCAAACATCCTGAGACCTCACCTTCTTCTGAGCTGCTCTGCTTTGCAAAGAATTCTTCTGGATTCCACGGAAGCGTGGCAGTGCTTGGCCCACATCGGTGACGAAAACCTGCTCTCCCCACCTTAGAAATTCACCCAACACTTCTCGGGACAAACGGATGCGGGTGGCTCTGCAGCATAGACGTTCTCTCGCTCTCTGGGCTCCTACGGCAGAGCTGCAGTGCTCTGCGGATTCCTCTCTCTGTGAAAACACAACCAGGTCTGATGAGGATATATGCAAAAGCCTTCTTTCCCCATTGTGTCTGTGTTTGCCCTAGCAACCACTGATAACCCTCAGCTCCTTGCCAGAAAGCCACAGCAGATGTCCCCAACTCTAGGCCTCCTCCTTCTCCATGATGAGCAACACCAGCCTAGAGTCGACAAGGGTGAACCTGATGGCTACTCCACCATCACACCAGAATCACTATGAGCCACGACTCCAAATAGCATCGTTCCCACCATGCTCCAAGCTGACCTCCTGACAGAAACTAAGCAGTGACATGTTCAAGTCCATGATGGACTTCATGGAGACCCACAGGGGCTCATCCAAAGGTCACCCGAAGGACGGTGTCTTCCTGTCATATTAACTACTGGGGGTACTGTCGATGTTTATTGATACCCGTCAAGTAGGAACTAAGCTCACCCAGCTGACTCGACAGCCCTAGATGCCTACAGTTTGAGAAGAGTGAAACTTGAAGAGATGAAGAGGTAGCGTTAGCTCATGAAGATCCTCATGGCCTGAGCTCAGAGAACCCACAGGTTGGGAGAAGTAAGTGCAGGTTGCTCTCTGACAGAGAGACAGACACAGAGTCCCTGACAGAGACAGAGACGGGGGCAGAGGGAGAAAGGAAGAAAAGAAAAGAAAGATGAACACGGCCACACAGCTAGTGAGAGTCAAGTGCCTCACCCAGGCCTCTGCTCGCAACAGTTTTGTGTGGTGCCGCCATGACTGTCACCTACCATCACCCGGTAGGCTCCAGTCGAAGGAGGTCATTGAGACCTAAGAGAACTGGTTTCTGAGGCTGTCGCCAGCAGCTAAAGGACTCTGCAAAGAAACCCATCCTTTATAGTATGGGAGGCACTGGGGCTGCTCTGCCTCGGTCTACAGGGCTCTGCGGGGGAGAAGCTCTGGCCTGCGTGGGGAACACAGTGTCTGGGTGAGGAGACACCAGCAGACAGGGAGAGCAGACAGGAAGCCATGGGCAGGCAGGCTCATCGGATCCTGACAGACCGGCTTTTGCTCAGCGATAGCAAATGAGAAGTCACACCATCTGGGGTCCCCCCTCGGGGCCTCCTAAGGCTGGGGCAGGAGGCAGATTCTCTGAGTTCACAGGGAATCTTCCTGCCGTGGAGTTCCAGAGAGTTCTGCTAGTGCGTTGTTCCAGGCTAGCTTGGCCTGGAAGACAGTCCTGCCTCCACTAGGGAGGAACCAGAGCGGTGGCATGTTCTAGTCCATCGTTCTCTGTGGGCACCCAGTGACCAGTGTGTTTTCACCGCCCGGCTCTGGCAAGCTGAGTGGCTTCCCTTCCCCCACCTGCTCATTACAGAACAAAGGAACCTGGCTCCTTCCCGCCAGTCCAGCGAGAGTTCCTAATTGGCTTTCCATTAAAGAGAAAATAGACTACTGTTTCCACCTCATTATTTATGAGCCTTTCTGGAAGTGCATTTCCATGCACCCTGGGATTACTCCTGCCCATTTTGCTTGGCCATATTTTATGATCTGTTTTATTTATTCAGGGCCTCTATTGGGCACTCACATCTGAAACCAATTAAAAAACAAGAACTAAGGAGAAAAAAAAAAAAAAACAAGTAAACACCTGGAGATGTCCAAACCCAGAGTCTTTCTGCAGCCTGTTCTTGGTGCAGTGGACAGGACCACGCCAACAGACCTGGGCCATTGAAGTGAGGATTGCCCTTCATGCCAGTGGGTCCAGCAATGGCCACAGAAAGGGGCAGCGTACAGAGAGAAAGAACTCTCGTTGGCAGGGCATCAACAAGTGGCCGGTTCTCTGGTCCACATGGGATCTCCCTCCTTTTGCATTTTTGTACCGTCCTTTCTATCTCTGTCCCCCATCCCCACCTCCATCCCCACCCCACCCCATCTCCACGCCCATCTCTAACTCTATATCATCTATGTATTCCATCAGAGGAGGTTGAAGGAATAGTGTGAAAATCCATGCTCTTGGCAATGGCTTACCTCTTGCACATGGCTCCAACTCTTTCTGGAGGAGTAAAGGATCTCAGAGAAGCGTCTGTGAAACTTGGGGGTGCAGCTTCCATGTGGAATGCCCACCCTGAGCACATGTGTCAGCCACTAATGCTGTTCTGGGCAGCTGTGGAATCTTTTGGACACAGGGCTTAGCGAGCGGTTGTAGGACCGGGGGATGGGGGGGTGCACGGTGTTATTCTCACCTGCTCTGATTCTGCCCTGGGTTTCCCCCTTCCTGGTTGGCTACCAAGATGTAAACAAGCTTAGCTGTCAGCTCCCACTGCCAGTGTCAAGGCCAGCCTTCTCACCTTGATGGACTGCAGCTCTCTCCAGCTGTGGGCCAAAATAAATTCTTCCTGTCGAAGGAGGGAAGTATTTGGTCGCAGGGACGAGCCTGACTGTCCCAGAGGCAGGTCACACTCATACTTGGTGTGCTATGTGTATGGATCTCAGGGGAGTAAAAGGCCTCCCTGGACTACTCAGAAGGGTCTGCAAGCATGTCTTTCTGGAATTTGCCTGGGAGTTTGTGTCCCAGCACAAGCCACCTGTAGGCATTTTTCATATAAAATGCAAATGAACTCCTTGCATTCCACGCGCTCGCTCCTCCTCTCACATCAATCCCAGCTGGTCTAGAAGCTCCTCCCATCCTGTCCTCGATCCCGAGTCAGGATGCTGCGAGAGCCGCTGCCCTGAATCCAAATGCCCTCTTTTTCCTTCTAGATGAGGCTGTGCATGTGGACATCATCAGAGGGCAGAGCAAGGGGCAAGCAGACATCTCGGTGTTATAAAATGCTGTGTTCCTTGGGCCAGAGACGGTTCAGTGAGTGAAGAAGGCACTTGCAGTTAAGCCCGTCAACCTGAGTTCAGTCCCCAGGAGCCAGGTAGGACACCGTATCAGTGACCTTTTCCTCTCCGTGATATTTGCGATGCCTGTTGGCATCCTTTTCCATGTATACATGCATGTTAAGGGAAGCAGAATCTCTGAACTCTTAAAGCTGCGTGCAGCTCATTCATCACAACATCTGCTTTCCTTAGGCATCGATGTACATTCTTTGCATTAGTCGGGGCTCTCAAGAGAAACAGAACTAATAGGGTATGTGCATAATTATATGTATGTATAATCATATGTGTGCATATACAGTTGTGTATGTGTGTATACAGTCATGTGTGTGTACCATCATGTGTGTGTGAACACTTGTGTGTATATAGCCGGGTGTGTGTATGTAAAGCAATGTGTGTATATGTGTGTGTGTGTGTGTGTATAGTTATGTGTGTGTACAGTTGTATTTGTATATGTGTGTACAATTATACACAATGTGTGTATAATTGTGTATGTGTACATGGAAAAGTGTGTTTGTATACAGTTGTATATGTGAACAGTTATATAAGGGGAGACATGTGTGTATATGGTCAAGTGTATGTGCATACAATTGTGTATGTATACAGTCATATTTGGGGACCAGTCATGTGTGTGCACAGTTGTGTATGTATACAGTTGTGTATATATGTATAGATAGTCATGTGTGGGTGTGGACAGTCATGTATCATAGCAGCAATGCTATTTCTGAAAAATGCATGTTAGATTATTTCAGGCTTATGTAAACACCAGAGCTACTGAGCAAGCTAAGATGTGATGATGTCACTAAGTAATATAATTTTCTATGTTGTCTTTACAGTCCACTATTGACCCAAAATGTCACAGATGTGTTATATATAACACATATGTACATAGATTGGCTATTGGGGATTGGTTCATGGTTGTAGAAGGCTTGATCTGTAACTTGTAAGCTGGAGAGTTAGGGGCGTCCAAATCCAAGGGCCTGAGCCCAGGGGAGAGGATGGTGTGAGGCCTGGTCTGAACCCAAACCCAGTGACCAATAACAATGATTTTCTTTTTCTTTTCCTTTTCCTTTTCCTTTTCCTTTTCCTTTTCCTTTTCCTTTTCCTTTTTCTTTTCTTTCCTTCCTTCCTTCCTTCTCTCTCTCTCTTTCTTTCTTTCTTTCTTTCTTTCTTTTTTTTAAAGTCTCTGTGTGTGCACACATGCCTGTGTGTGTGCATGTGTGAGCATGTGTGATTTGTGAATGTGGATACTCATTCACCATACGGTGTACACAGAAGTCAGAGGGCACCCAGGGGCCCTTGGGTGTCAGTCCTCACCCTCCACCTTGAAACGAGGTCTGTTGTTGTTTGCCATTGCACATCATCTGACCAACTTCACAGCAGAGACACTGCGATTACAGATGTGTGGTCATGTTGTAGAAACAGGAACCCGAACTCTGGACCGAAACATGTGGCCAGCGCTTTACCCACTGAGCCACCCCACCTTAGCTCGACAGCAAGGACTGTTTTAGAGCAGGAGATAAAACATGGATGCCCCAGCTCAGAGAAGTAGAGGCATATATATGAAGGCTGTTATTTCTTGATCACAGGTTTAGAGAGTGCTATACACATAACATGCTGGCCACTCAGCTGATTAGTTTTAATTTAGTGGTTCCTAAAGCTGCGATGTCTTAGTCATAAAGATGAATTATTGAAAATGCATTTTCGAAACTCACAGCTTGCCGTGTAAGGAACGCAGGAATCCTCCAAGGTTTCTAACATCTCCCTCGGTGGTGGGAATTCAAAGCGCTGCTATTTGATGGCTGGGCTCCTCAGTCTGGACTTTCTCCAGAGTTGGGGAGTTCAGTCTGGAAACCATCTAACGGGGAGGAAGGAAGGCTGTGACCCAGGACAAGTAAGAATCGAATAGAGCCAAGGGAGACACATGATATTCTGAGATCTTCGTGACTGCACCGTAGTATAAAGCAGACTCTCACGGTGACAAAGCCCGGGGGACAGCTGACACTCCTGTGGTTCGCTTCCTACGCTCACCAGAGAAAGAAACCCTAAAATTCAGGTGGAGGCTACCAAATAAAAGCTCAAGATGGAATTCCTGCCCCGCCAACCCCCACCCGCCCTGCCCCAAGTTCACAGAATTTGTAGGCTGTCGCAGAGGTCCTGATTGAGAACAGCTGTTTGAGGCGACTGAGACCAAGAGCAGAAAAGTCTGCAGATGGCACTGACCTGGGGAACCCCAAACACAGAGCCACCAGACACCCTCAGGCCCCGGAGACACCTGGCCATCTGTGCACTTCCGTTCCTGACATTTGCACTACAGTGGTATAACCTTTACCCTGCTTCCTACAGGGCCTCCCATCCAGTTCCCCCAACTCTCAGAGAAGCCTAATGTGAGGGAAGCTTCTGCTAGAGTTGAGAAAAAGGCTGGACTGCATGTTTGGGCTAACAAAGGTTGGTTGGTTTATTTGTTTTTTGGGATGGTGGGCAGTAGGCATGTGTACATGTGTGTGCACAGCTTGCATGCATGAGAAAGCCAGAGATCAACACTGGGATTAAGCCTGGGGCTGTCTGTGGTTTTCCTATTGGCTGGCCAGCAGGCCCTGTCTCCAGTATCATCCTTATCCCCAGCACTAGGATTGCAGTGGGACATGGTTGGGCCTAGCTCTCGTGTGGGCACTGGAAAGTCAACCTTGGCTCTTCATGCTTGCACAGCAAGAACGTTAGCCACCAAGTCAGTCATCTCCCCAGATCTCCCGGGAGAGACTGAAATTCATCTCTCTAGCGAATCAGCTGAGCTGAGGCAGGCCACGGAGCATCGGACTGAGCTAATGTCATGCAGATCCCAGAGTCTTGGGGACCCCAGAGACATTAGGTGGTGTCTGCAAAGGACAGAGGGCCATCTGCACAGGACGGACTACTTGTTTGGCAGACTGAGGTTTGAAAAGCTTTGGGCCAGGCTGCCCTGAGAGCTCCCTGCCCCAGTCACTCGCTTATACAAGGCACAGGCCTGCCATGTGCTCAGCCATCCAAAAAGGGCAAGGCCTTGCCGGGGTGAGGTATCTCATCACCATAGCTAAGGATTTGCCCCTTTCAGAAGTCCCACGGAGATACCAGCTCCTGGCAGTCGCCAACACGGGCAGTGGCTGCCGAAGAGGCTTTAATGAGGAGCTGACAAATGGATCCCCTTTGCCCTGCCCTGCCTGCAGCAAGTCCGCTGCCTCCCCACGCTGGCTTCCCCTGCCGCTCTTAAGTTTGCCTCCTGATCTCAGACTCAATGCCTTTCCCCATTCTTCTGAATGTTAAAGTCACGACCTTTGCGGTTTATGGGCCACTAGAGACTGAACTAAATGTGTTAGCTCAGAGTCCAAACAAGTAATAGCCGGCCAATTAAATTAATAATCCATATTGTTACAATGTTTAACCACGGCTGTTTCCTCAGCGGTCTGTTTAAATCACAGCCAAGACCTGACCTATTAAAATGAATAACTGGAATTATGAGAAACTATTTAATAAACACAGCTAGGAACATCATACAATTGGGCATGAAATATTTATTACCACTTGAATCAGAGAACTGTTTGAGATTTTTAGGTGGCATTAATGAATGTGCTTTAATTTCTGACTCACAAGGTGGGAGGTGGGATTGGGACTAAGGGCCTTTTGCAGATTCTTGGAGAAATCATTTTATATTGTATCATCTCGTCATGTGGAGGGTTGTTTAGGAATGGGCATCCTCCAGTTACTGCAAAGGGAGTATCTGAGTACATGGTTGGGTGGATGAATAGATGGATACATGCATTTATGAATGGATGGGCAGATGATGGACGATGGATTGATGAATGGATGGATGAATGAATGAATGAATGAATGCATAAAAAGATGGTTAACAGATGGGTGGATGGATGGATGATGAGTGATGGATAGATGGGTGGGTGGGTAGATGGGTGGGTGCTAAATGGGTGATGGGCAGATGGATGGATGGATGATGGGTGGATGGACGGGTGAGTGGTTGGATAGATGGTAGATGGATAGTTGGATGGATGAATGGATAGATGGATAAGTGGATGGATGGATGGTTAGATGAATGGGTGGATGGATGAGGGATGGGTAGATATATAGTGAAGAGATGGATGGGTGATAGATGAATGGATAATGGATAGATGGGTGGATGAATAGAGAACAGATAGATGGATGGATGATAGATGAATAGATGGATAGATGGTGAATAGATGGATGGATGGGTGGATGGATGGATGGGTGGGTGGATGGATGAGTGGATGGTGGATGCATAATGGATAGGTGGGTGATGAATAGTTAGTGAACAGATGGGTGGATGGATGATAGATGAATAGATGGATAGATGGATAGATGGTGAATAGATGGATGGATGGGTAGATGGATGGGTGGGTGGGTGGATGGATGAGTGGATGGTGGATGCATAATGGATAGATGGATGGATGAATAGATTAGTAGATAGATGGATGGATGGATAATAGATGAATAGATGGATAGATGGATAGATGGTGAATAGATGGATGGATGGGTAGATGGATGGGTGGATGAGTGGATGATGGATGCATAATGGATAGATGGATGGATGAATAAATTAGTAGATAGATGGATGGATGGATAATAGATGAATAGATGGACAGATGGATAGATGGTGAATAGATGGATGGATGAGTAGATGGGCAGGTGAATGGACCAATGAGAAGTTGACATTGCAGTGACTACATTTCAATGACATAAGACTTATGGTAGACTTTGCACAATGCCTAACACAAAGTCCTTAGTAAAGAGTCATAATCGGGGTACCAAAGCCTGGTTTTAATGTATTGTAATGTCAGTTCTTACAATCATCATCTATCTAGGAGTTCCAAGCTGCTCCAGAACTCTCAAGTTATCCCTTCACACAATGAAACCCTAACTAAGACAGGCTCCTAAGGGTGCCCAGAAAGAAATGGTCTAGATGGAGTGTAAGAGAGTTCTGACCAAGGTAACTCTTCTAAAGGAAACCATTACCTGGGTCTGGCTTACAGGTTCAGAGGGTGGAAGCATGGCAGTGTCCAGGCAGGCGCGGTGCTGGAAAAGCTGAGATCCAACGGCAGCTAGCGGGAGACTCCCATCTGCATCGGGAAGAGCCTGAGTATAGGACCTCAAAGCCCCCACACACAGTAACACCCTTCCCCCTACAGGGCCACACCTCCTAGTAGCACCACTTCCCACAGGTCAAGCATATGCCAACCACCACAGAGCCATTTGGAAACAGTTTTTAGCCTTAGCAGAAGGAACTCCATCTTTCCCTATTTTCTTTAAGCCTCTGTGTTTGCCTGTACATGCCTCTTGCTCTACCCAGTGTGACTGTATTTCATAAGACCTTTTCTCCTTTCCCCAGCTTTTTGGTTTTGATAATGGGTTTAGGAACTGTGGTTTCTGTAATGATAGTCCTCGGGCAGTCTGGTAAGTATGGTGGTTATTAGGGATCTATGAACATAACTGGGCCTTCTCTAGGAGAGAGTCCCAATGAGAAAGGGGCATCTCAATCCTGAATCTACTTCTAAAGGAGGAGGAAGCCCAGACAGGTGCAGACAGGTGCTGAGAGCCAGCTGATACTGTGAGGGCACGGGCACTGCCTCACATATGGTTTCTCTCTGGCACTACCACACTGGACATGCCCTACCCAAGGCACTGCTGGATTACCTCTGGGACTTCGTGCCTCCTGGGGGTAGTTAACTCTGCTAGTACATAATGCCCTCTATCTAGTGGGCTGCAGAAAAAACCAAGTTATGAGTAAGTTGGCTATAGTGGTATACATCTGTAACCTCAGCACTCAGAGGGCTGAGGCAGTCAGGTTTTGAGTTGGGGGATAGCCTCTGCTACATAACAAGTTTCAGGTTAGCCAAGGGTATATTGGTAGCTCCAGTCTCAAAAAAGAAAAAGAAGAGAAGAAGAGGGAGGGAGGAAGGAAGAAGGAAGAAAGGAAGGAAGGAAGGAAGGAAGGGAGGGAGGGAGGAAGAAGGAAGAAAGGAAGGAAGGAAGGAAGGAAAGAAGGAAGGGAGGAAGAAGGAAGAAAGAAAGGAAGGAAGGAAAAATTAAGGAAGGAAGGAAGGAAGGAAGGAAGGAAGGAAGGAAGGAAGGAGGGGAATGGCCTAGATTAGAGGTCAAGAGACTTGTCCATTGCTCTGGCTCTGCCACTAGCATATAAGGTGCATTCCGACAAGCATATCTGAGCCTTTAACACATTGCTAAGAGATTAAGTTCACTGACTTTAATATCTGTTCTATTTGTCTTTAGAAAGACAATCATTAAACTGAATATTCTCTTCTTAGCCAATCAGAATTTGTCATCAAAGGCAAGGAGACAACAACTGAGTATCTGGTGAGAATGTGTTCCTGTTCTCAGGATTCCAAAAGCAGGTGTGACTCCTTAGGTAGCAGACCGACTCATGATGAGCAGGAACCACTTGCATGTGTACTGTGAGGCCCAGGCCAGGGGGTCATCCTGGGATCTGCTCTCACCAGCAACCAGCAGTCTCCTATGGGATTCTCCACTCTGGGCTTTGGCTTCACCTGGTGTTTAGGGATGATGATGAGCCTTACCCTACTGTCTTCCAGGAATACAAGAAGAAGCAAACAATCACTGGTGTTTTAAGGAACGTGCTAAGCAAATGTGATTGATCAGATTAGTAACCAGATTGCTACTTGAGAATGTTGAGCCACCTCAGTTAACTCCTTCTAGAAGCAGAAATGACAATTTGGTCACATAACATGTCAATGTTTGGATTTGCTGTTTTGTGTCTAATAAAAACAGAACTCATGAACTCTACAAAGGTCAACGTTTATACCATGGTAGTTTTCTAAACAGTCTATCAACAAAGAATATACTTAAATAAAGATTTATCCATATCATGAAATAATGTTATGCAGACATTAAATACCTATTATAGATTGTTGCTAACGAAAATGGTTCTGCTGTATATTTATTCTTATAGTTTCATTTGAAAACACAAATATAAATTTGTGCCTACAACAGAGTGTATATTTGTGTATGTGTGAACACATTCAAAATCTGGAGGAAAGCATGCCAAACTGTACTTGTCCATAGCTTTGGAAAGGAGTATTGATAATGGTGATAGAGATTTTTTAATTTTGTTCTTTATATGCATCTAATTTTTTAATGATGACAACACATACTTTTAGAATTTAAGTATTTTTAAAATTTGTTGAAGAAGAGATGAGACTCAGAAAGGACCTGACAGAATGGTTCAGGTTCATAGAAGTCTTTGAAGGCTATTCCTGGATGCCATCCTCTCTATCATCTTCCACGGAGGCTCAAGTTTTCATTTCCTAGACTCTCTTGCAGCTAGATGTGGCTATGTAATAAATTCTAGCCAATGGGTGGTAAGAAGAAGTTCTTCCTCTGTCCCTGGAAGAGAGTAAGGCAAACCCCAAATACTAGGTGAAACCAAAGCCCAGAGTGGAGAACTCATAGGAGGCAGCTGGCTGCTGTTGGGAGAAGACCCACTCATTCTTGAGAGAGTGGAGACAGACTCCTGGAGGTGAGGCCTGCACTAGAGTCATTAAGAGATGGCTCAGTGGTTAACAGTACTTGTTCTTTGAAAGGAGCAGGGTTCAGTTCCTAGCACACTCAAACATCTGTAACTACAGAAAAGAGGGTATCTGATGTCCCACTATTACCTCCATAGGTACCTGGCACATTTATACACTCAGTCATTCATTCATATACATAAAATAAAAGCAAATATGTTTTTTATAAGATAGAAAATTGTCCACATAACGATGAAGGATAATCATGGGCAATAGGAAGAGTTCAGCACTAAGCAGAATGCCCTTAGGGGTGCAGTCAGGTTAGGAACTTGTAACTGAAGAACAGGGCAAAGGCGTCCATCGGCACCCACTGAGCACCTGCACTACAGGTGCCATTCATTTCCTGACTTCCCCAAGCCCCAGTCTCTTTCTGTAATCCCTTACTGATATGCACACCTGTATACCCTGGAGAAGTTCTAACTCCACATAGCCCCATCCCACCCAGCTACTTAACACAAGCTGGTCTTATCAATTCTCTCCCCTGGGACTTTGAATATAGACAACTAGAGTGAACCAGGTTGAGCTGAGAGGTCATATAGATCCCCAGAATTTACTTGTTAGAAGGAAAGACCATTTCTGAAGTTGACCTCTGACTTGCACACGCATGCCATGGCACTAGTGTGCCCACATACATGCACACAAAATAAATTATAAATGTTAAAATGCAATAAAAAAAATAAGGCGAGCGTGATAGAAGAAGTTACCTGTGCTGGCTAATTTTATGTTGACTTGGTATAGGCTATCTGAGAGAAGGGAACCCCGACTGAGAAAATGCCTCCATAAATCTGGCTGTAGGAAGTAGGTGGTAGGGCATTTTCTTAATTGGTGATTGATGTGGGAGGACCCCGCCCACTGTGGGTGGGGCCATCCCTGGACTACAGTCTTGGGCTCTCTAAGAAAGGAGACATTGGTGGCACATGCCTTTGATGCCAACACTTGGGAAGCAGTGCCCACTGGATCTCCATGAGTTTGAGGCCAGCCTGGTATGTCTATAGAGTGAATTCCAAGACAGAGAGAGGGAGAAGGGAAACAAGCAAGCAAGCACGGGAGCCGGCCAGAAGCAGCCCCCTCCACGGCCTCTGCGTTAGCTCCTGCCTCAGCTCCTGGCCTGGCTTCCTTTGATGGTGAACAGTGATGTGGAAGAATTACTGAAATGAATCCTTTCCTTCCCGTGACGCTTTGGTCATGGTGTTTCATCACAGCAACCGAAACCCTGACTAAGACCACACCGAACATTAACCTCTGGCTTCTGCCCAACGTGTGCACACACCCGTCCATGCACATATATACAAAGCTAATGGGGGACTTCATACTAAATTGAGCAAGCTGATAATAAATCTGAGTCCACTGATTGATCTTATTAAAAAAGGTAAATATTCCCTCGTGTGAAGTCATACGGATACACGGGACTAAATATGAAAGATTCCAGTATAAAAAAACAAAACAAAACAAAAACAAAAACAAAAACAGCAAAACAACAACAAAAACTGAATCTGATCACATTGCCAAGTCTGAGCACTAATCAGCCAAAAGCGTCAGAGCTAAGGACAGATAATCAGCAAAATCCAGATGTGGGGACTTACTGGGGAGGAGACTCAACCCGTGCAACAAAGAAAAGCCAATAAAGGAAGAGAAGGAGGAAGAGTGTGGTTCTTTTATATAAAGCAAGGGAATTGCCATATCCATAAAAATGAATAGACTAAGGGTGGTCAGGGCAGATGGGAGAGAGCAGGGGGGTGTGAGTGCCTGCCGGGGACCTTTCTAGAACAATGACAAGGTTTTCAAACTCGAGAGCAGCAGTGTCTGCACAGAGTTGTAAAGTCGCCAAATCATATCCTCTCAATGATGATTGCCCTTGGGTGTGGTGACGCACGCCTGGACTCCCACTACCCATGAGGCCGAGGCAGGAGAATCTCAAGGTCTAGGCTAACATGGGCTACATAGTGAGTTCGAGTTCGTAAACAGCCTGAGCTACGTAGTAAAAGCATGACTCAAAAACACAGGCATGAGGGTGTGGTCGGTGATAAGGCCTGACCTTTTGTGGAAGCAAAAGGCCTGAGTTCCTGGTGAACCTAGGATACAAAGCAAGACCCTGTTTCAGAAAAGCAAGGACTCTGAAGATGATAATTATGTGAATTTCACCTTGTTACAAAAGAAAGGGAAGGTCACACAAAGGAGAAGGGAGACTCAAGGGATAGAGCAGCTGCCTGCACATGTGTGGGGTTTGTACAGGTTCTAACTCAAGGACATCAGCTGTAAGAAAGGAGAAGGGTGAGACGTGAGCTGGGGCCCAGGTCCGCAGAAGAACACGTGGTTAGGATGGACTGGACCCTGGGCTTGATCCTGAGGGGGGCGGGGCCACTGACTAGACTCATGTGGTATTTTAATAAATTATTGTTATATTTCAAGTTTGATAACATAATTATTTTTTTTAATCAATCTTTTTTTTTTAAACACACAAGCCAAAGTGAGATATGGTGATACAGGCCTCTATTCCCAGCACTCGGTAAACTGAGGTCAGAGGATCAGGAGATCAACTCCAGGCATTACAAATTCAACCCAAGCTTTGACATAAAATATATACTGAAAATATGTAATGGGCACGATGTCTGGGATTTGTCTTATAATATCCTGATGTGTTTGTGTTTGTGGGGAAGACATATGGGATTTAAGTGTAGCAAGACCACGAGTTAATAAATAATGACACTGGGTGACAACTACAGGTCTCTCTCTCTACTTTAGGACTTTTTAAATCCTGTGTGATAGAGTTAAATAAATCTACGAGGTTGATCACCTCACATTTAAAACCTACTTAACTCCCATCTTCCAACTCCCTCTCTGCAACTCCAACTTGGAATCTCATACCTCTTCTAGCCTGCGCAAGCACTGCACTCACTTGTACAGACACACGGACATTAAGTCATAAACAATAAAAAAATTAAGAATTAAAACTTTAAAAAAATTTAAGAATAAATAAATCCTTTCTCAGAAAGGGAAACAAAATAGATTCAGAGATAGATAGAAGGAAAGAACTGGAGGAGGAGGGAGGGGGAAGGGAGGGAAAGAGAGGGGGAAGGGAGGTGGAGATCATCCATGTAGGGGGAGCAGGGGAGCGAGAGGGGAAATTGGCTGGGTGAGGGGAGGCAACCTCTAGGAGGTGCCAGAGATCTGGAAAGGGGAGAGGCCCAGGAGGGTGCAAGAGGGTGATTCTAGCTGAGATTCCTAGTGGTGGGGGATATGGATCCTGAAGTGGCCACTTCCTGTAGCCAGGCAGGAATCCCAGTGGAGGGATAAGGACGGCAAGCCACCCACAAAGATTTCAACCCAAAATGTGTCCTGACTACAAGATGTGCCGGGACAAAGGTAGAGCAGAGACTGAGGGAGTAGCCAACCAATGGCTGCCCCAACTTGAGACCCATCCCCTGGGCAAGAACCAATCAATCCTGACATTATAAACGATACTCTGTTATGCTTGTGTAGCTCCTATTACACAGGAACCTAGCACAGCTGTCCTCTGAGAGGCTCTACCTAGCAGCCATGGAAAGAGATGCAGAGACCCACACCCAAACATTAGATGGAGCTCGGGGAGTCTTATTTAAGAGCTAGGACAAAGACTGAGGGACCTGAAGAGGACAGGGAGTCCACAGGAAGACCAACAGAGTCAACTAACCTGGACCCTTGGGGATCCCAGAGACTGAACCACCAACCAAAGAGGGAGCATGGGCTGGACTAAAGTTCCTTACACACATGTAGCAGATGAGCAGCTTGGTCTCCATGAGAGTGCTGGGAACCAGACCCAGGTCCTCTGCAAGGGAAGCCAGTGCTCACGACTACTGAGCCGTCGTTCCAGCCCAACCCTAGCTTAGAAAAGTAAGTTTTGAGTGGCTCTGGAACCCCAAAGAATGAATCCTTGCTTAACTAAATAAATCGCAATTGCCATAAGCACAACAAAACAAAACAAAACAAAGTTGAATGGGTGAGCTCACAGGCATGATGTCGTACCCAGAAGCTGAACGTGTGGAGTGAGAGGCAGGAGCACTGTGTCTAGGGGTGTTAGCACTGTCTTGTATTTTAATTTCTAGAGTAACCCACCTGCTCTGTAACCAGAAAGGTGATAGGTTTAAAGTGGTCCTATTCTGAGCATATCTCTCTCTCTCTCTCTCTCTCTCTCTCTCTCTCTCTCTCTCTCTCTCTCTCACACACACACACACACACACACACACACACCCTGCACACCCCTTTCCTACTGTGGCAGGTAGTTCTGTCAGTGTGACTGGGCCATAGGATGCTCAGGTAGCTAGATAACCTTATATGCTGGTCATGTCTGTTAGGGTGTTTGTAGGTGACAGTGATATTTGAATTGGCAGAGTTGGTGAGAGAATGTCCCTCGCAATGGCCTGAGCTGAAGAGAGGTGTGCAGAAAGAAGGGTCTGTGAGCTGTCTTCCGGACTGCAGGGGTAGCCGTCTCTGCTGACACCAGGCCGGCTCTTACAGAATGGCTCTCCGCTTCTCCGGCTTTGAACTTGAACTTTCTTGGGTGTCCAGCTTTGCTGACAGCAGGTCACAGGCCTGCTCAGCTTCCAAAACCATGTAAGCCAATCTTTGACAATTAGATATATCTGCTACATGCTGTGTTTCTATGGTGAACCTTGAATAATGCAATGACTGTCTGGGGCTAGGGTGCGTATTTCAGGCAACAGGCCCAGCAGAACTACCTGGCTCGGGGAAAGAGTTAACTGGTAATCATTCTGTGTTTGCACCTCATCAGGCTGACTCTTGTGTGGCACGGAATGCCCTGCCTCTGCTCCTGCACACACCCATCACCTTTCCTACAGGAAGGAAAGAAGGCTTGTTAACACGCTTGGCATTTTGAGCCTATAAAGGTTTCTTCCCTTTAGCTGCTGCCTGGCACCTTCTCACCGGGTCACGGTGACTATAAAGTGTCTCGAATGCAGAAGTCGCTATGAATATTCATGAAGACATATTATTCACAATACGAGTAATACTTCCTTTAAAGATGAATAGTCTTCTGGCTATTTGCCTGGAAACTGAGTTGCCCTCCCACACTTGGAGCCACTTGGATCAGTGCACCACTAACTACAGCCCGTGAGCCCAAGGTTTTACCCGAGACTCCTATAGGACCGGTAGATTTTATGTGCATTTCAAGATTTATTTATTTTTATTTTATGTGCATACATGGTTTGCATGCATGCATGTATGTGCACTGTGTGCATGTCTGGTGTCCGAGAAGGCCAGAAGAGAAGATGAAATCCCTGAAACTGAAGTCACGGAGGGTCGTGAGCACTGAACTCGAGCCTTCTGCAGTGAGTACCAGAAACAAACTGAACGGGGAAGCAAACTTGTGAAATGAGATCCAGGTTTCAGTGTCTAATGATAATTTTATGCACACAACCATACTGTCAATGGCTCCCCTTGCACTACCATGGCGGAGCGGAACGGCCGTGGTGAAGAGCATGTGACCCACCCAGCCTAGAACACTGTTTTGACTTCCTGTTTGAAGTTTGAGATCGTCTCTTGTCTAACAGCGCTGATATACTGTCAAGCTAAATCCGTGGAAGGGACTGTTCACCTTGCACCAGCATCTATGAGGCTTTGGGCCTTAGATGGTCAACAGAGAGTCAGTGCGTGACAATTCTGCTACATCAATTTCAAGTTCTGCGTTTACATCAAGTTCTTTTTTAAAGTAAAACTCTACATCCCTGGAGGTGTGTGTCTATAGATGGGAGAGGAGTACAAATATGATGGGAGTTACATATGTGTATTGATAAGGGAAAAGACATTAATAAGAGGAATGAAGATGGAGGACTCAGGGTCACGGAAGGAGACACTAGCAATTGAAAGTTGGGCCAGGAAAGCTGTATTGACAAGACAGTATTCAGAGTAGACCCGGGAGAGATGAAAACATCGTAGAAATGTCTACAGGAATGTTCTAGAAGCTGTCGAGGTGGCCCAGGAGGTCAGAGCACTTGGTGATGCTCTTTCGGAGAACCAGAGTTCGGTTCTCAGCACCAGTGTCAGGCAGCTCACACCCACCTGTGACTGTAGCTCCAGGAGATCCAACACCCTCTCCTGAACATGTGAGGCACACATACACTCTGCCCTAGGCGCTCTCTCTCTCTCTCTCTCTCTCTCTCTCTCTCTCTCTCTCTCTCTCTCACACACACACACACACACACACACACACACACACACACTCTTCAATAAAAATGAAAATCTTTAAAAATAAAAAGGACATTCCAGGCATGGGCAACAACAGAAATGTGGGCCCTGTAGACCCTGTGCCCGTCAAATTCAATGGCTACTGGGCAGAAGTCGGGGGACAAAAGGTGGAGACTATGTCACAGGTATCTTCTGGCCAGTTATCTGAGTGACTCCAAGTTCTTGCTTTAATATACACCTAAAGGATTGTGCAACTCTTTTCCATAAAAGAGATGTGTTTTCCTCCTATTTTGATTGAAGGTTAAAGAACTGAAATTCATGAACATATACATGAAAAGTTGAGTGCCAGAGAGAGCCAGTGAGTGGCTCAGCTACCCGCTGCTGCGAGGCAGATCAACCCGAAGCTTCATTCCTACTTCCTTGGGGGGCTTATCATGGTCAGCAGAACGCTGCCTCAGTTTTAGAGGTCCCAGTTGTTTGAGAACAACCGAGCCCCTCAGCAGCTAAGCTGTGCCTGGGAGGTCCAAGCGTCATGGTTTCACGTGCTTCCGTGAAACCTCGTCCTTTTTCTATGCACCGCTCCCTGCAGCTCTTGGGTTTCCTTACAACAGTACACCCTGATCCAAGGACTAGAAGAATCGCTTCTGCGAAAACTGGCCTTAAGAAGGATTACAGAAACTGCTAGAACTCGGAAAGGCTATATGCAAAACCAGCAAGCATCACTGCCCGCCATGTCTGAGGGGTCAAAACAAATCAAGAAACTAGACACTTCCCTCCCTCCCTCCCTCCCTCCCTCCCTCCCTCCCTCCCTCCCTCCCTCCCTCCCTTCCTCCTTCCCTCCCTCTGTCCCTCCTTTCCATTCTCCCTTCCTCCCTCCCTCCTTCCCTCTCTTCCTCCCTTCCCTCCTTCCCTTTCTTCCTTCCTTCTTTCTTCCTCCCTCCCTTCTTTCTTTCCTTCCTTTCTTCCTCCCTCTTTCCCTCCCTCCTTCCCTCTCTTCTTCCATCCCTCCCTCCCTCCTCCCTTTCTTTCTCCCTTCCCTCCTTCCCTTTCTTCCTTGCTTCCTTCCTTCTTTCTTCCCTCCCTCCCTTCTTTCTTTCCTTCCTTTCTTCCTCCCTCTCTCCCTCCCTCCCTTTCTTTTTTCTTTCTTTTTTTTCATTTTTTGTTTTGTTTTGTCTTTTTTCAGACAGGGTTTCTCTGTGTAGCCCTGGCTCCTTGTATTCTAGGTTGGTCCTGAACTCACAGAGATCGATTGCCTCTACCTCTAGCGTAATGGGATTAAAGGCGTGCACCACCACCACCCAGGGAGGCTAGCTGCTTTTCAACGCAAAAGAAATGCCACCAATGGGCCAGGCAGAGTACTTGGAGAGATGAAGTTGAGGATGGTCATACCTGGAGATCCTCAGCATCAGCAAGAAACAACCATCTCCCCACCCCCACCCCACCCCCACCCCCACCCCACCCCCACCCCCACCCCACACAGACACTCTGGGTTCCCTCCTCTCCTCTCGGCCATTGTATGTACCAGATACCAGACAGCTTGGTGTGCGGCTCTCATTGATTAACTTTATACTCTTCATTGATGAGATTTCCAAAGTCCTGTCAATCGTTCTGAGAAGCTAGCCAGTCTCTGTGGACAAGCTCCACATAGCCTGGGTTCATCTTTCTCCCTGGCTCGGCAGTCCAGCTTTCTGGTGAGGGTCCTGTGGCACACCCCCATCAGTGGCATCTCTACAGGCTAGCAGTGAGCTGGGATAATCTCAGCAAAGATGAGAGGTGGTGTATTCTATGGAAAATGGGGTTGGTTCCTTCCACAAAAGAAGCTGTCCAGACTGGTCAGACACTCCCTCCAGCCACAGTGCCACCCCAGCTTCCCCAAACAACAAGGACAGGGCTGTCTGTGTCGCTTCTAACGCAAGCAATTTCTCAGGAAATATTTCCAGATTTATAGAAGAGTTGCAAAGACAGTGAGGAGCGTTCTCATCTACCCTTTGCCTGAAGCCACGGTCCATTCGTCAAAATGAAGAAGTTAACTATTCTCACTGTATGAAAGTTCGTTGACCTCTATATAGAGACTCTGGGTCTGGGTCATTTTGGTGTGTGGCACTTGTTTTGTTTCTAAGGGTCTTTGGTGTTGTTTTGTTTTATGATCATACATTTCCACTTCCACTGTTTTCCCATGAACCCCACTCTGCTATTCCGAGATCTCCCGCCTACTCCATTGGCATTATCTTCTCAACCTTCCCAGTCTGTGACAGTCCCCTGACCTTTCTCGACCCTGAGAGACTTTGTAGAGTATTTGTCAGCTGTTTTGTAGAACTTAATGACTCTTAATGGCAATGGCCAGGATTTCTCTTAAACTAAAGTATGGCAGTTGCCAGACACACAGAGCTGACATGCAATTGCTTGGCACCTGGTACCAATCAGCCATGTGCCTATGCGTATACACATGCACACACACACACACACACACACACACACACACACAGACGCAGGTGCACGGGAGATGCATGTCCCTGCATGTGGAATTAGGAGAACGACCTCAGATTCGGACTCTGTTCTGGCTAGTTTTTGTCAACATGACACAAATTTCACACGGGGAAGAGGAATCTCAATAGAGGAACTGCTTCCAACAGATAGCTCTGTGGGCATATCTGTGGGGCATTTTCTTGACTGCTGATTGATGTGGGAAGGCCCAGCCCACTGTGGGCGGTACCGCCCCTAGGCATGTAGGCTCCTGTGCCGTAGAGAAGGCAGGCTGACAAGACATGCCAAACAAGCCAGTAAGCGGCATTCCTCTGAAGGCCTTGCTCCAACTCCGGTTCCTAAAGAGTCTGCCTTCCCTCGGGTTAGACTGTAACCTGAAATTCAAATAAATCCTTTCCTTTCTCAAGTTTGCCCTTGGATGTGGTGGTTACCACAGCAGCTAGAACAGGTGTCACTTCTCAGGCGCCATCCATCTTGGATTGGGAATCAGGTTCTCTCATGGGCCCAGAGCTCCCTGAGTAACTAAGTTAGCTGACCTAAGAGCCCCAGGGATCTGCCTGTCTCTGCTGCCCAAACACTGGCATTAAAAGCACACACCACCATGCCAAGCTTTCGTACATGGGTACTGGGGCTTGAACTCAGGTCCTGATGCTTGCATGCTCGCACGGCCAGCACTTTATCATTGCACCACCTCCCTGGGTCCCAGCCAGTATTATCCAGGGAAAAAAACCTTGATACCAATCTTAGTTAAGGTATTATTAGTGTATCTCTCCACCTGCAAGCAACTATATTTCCATTTTCTCTGGGTTACAAGCAAGTCACTAAGACCAGCTCACATCCAGGAAGGTAGAATCTGAGTTAGAGGGAGGAACCTCCAGGGTTTTCCAGGCCCAGCTCTCTAGGCCCAGCTGGGAAGGCCTGGGCCTGCCTTCCGACTCGCTGGTGACCTTCAGTGAGTCACTAGAGCCTGGTGTGCCTTTTCCTTACGAAATCCATCATGGTGGTCTCCTCCCCACAGCCGTCTCCCTGGGGCTTCAGAGGCCTGTGTCTAGAAACCCCCAGAGCTGCTGGGACCTGTCAAGGGTCCCATGCCGATGACAGAGGAGCCCCGGGCTGGTCTGTAAACATTTCCCAGCCACTGTTCCTTCAGCACCATGCCGTAAGTGCCCCTAAACTCAGTGAGCCCATTGCTATACTTACAGAAGGATCTCATGTTATAAACATGCTAACCGGGGCGTCCTGTGGAAGAAGTACCACAGGGGAATGTTCCTGTAAAGTGAGGCATTATTTTGCAAAGTGGATAATTCCCCCTGAATTAGCCTTCTTTTGGTATGGAGTCAGCTTTTCGCTTATTGGATTTGCTTAAACCAAAGGAGTTCTAGGAATTCCTTCCAAAGTACACACTGTTTTGGTGCAAGCGCTTCTGAGCAGACAAGTCTTCTACTGTATAGGGCCTGTTCTGTCTCTGCTTATGGCAATGAATTGCATTAGGATTGTCAATGATAACAATTATGTCACAGCCCAGAGGGAGACTCTCTACTACTGGAGAACTCCAGCCAACTTGTATTTCTGACACTCCATGTTGGCAAATGCTGAACTCTGCTGCTTAGGGACTCTAACAAAGATGGCGGCTGGTGGACTGACTATGCTTGTTTGAGACGGGGTCTCATATATACCAGGCTGGCCATGACCTTAAAAGGTGGCCAAGAATGCCTTTGAACTTTTTCCTTTTCTTAAAAAAAAAAAAGACTTTCTTTCTTTCTTTCTTTCTTTCTTTCTTTCTTTCTTTCTTTCTTTCTTTCTGTTTCTTCCTTCCTTCCTTTTATTTTCTTTTTTCCTTCCTTTCTTTTTGTTTCTTTTTTTTTACTATTTTTAATTTTATTTTTAAAATTATTTTCATAAAATATATTTGATCATATTCACACACAAACATCCCACAAACATCCCTCCCACAAACATCCCAGATTCTCCCCCACACCTACCAACTTTATGTTTTCTTTTCTCTCTCAAAAAGATAATAAAAAACAAAAACAAGTTTAAAAAAACCAATAAGACAAGAAATACCAAAGTAAAACCAAAATCTTACACACACACATTCACACACACAAAACTTACAACAATGTAGTCTCTTGAATTGGCCAACTACTACTGGACATGGGGTCTGCGTGGAGCAGAGTTAACCAACCCAGTGCTATTCCACTGGAGAAGACTGGTTTTCCTTTTCTCAGGAAATACTGGTTGCAAACAGCTTCTTGGCTATGGGTGGGACTTCGTGTTTGTCCCCTTTCCTGTGCTGGGATTCGTCTGGTTTGAGGTCTTAAGCATGCTGTCACTGTCTCTGAGTTCCTATGTGTGTCAGTCTTCTTGTGTCTGGAAGATGCTGTGAAGCAAGATACCTTACAGCCTGGGCTGGCCTCCTTGTGTAGATAATGGTGACCTTGAACCCTAAACCTCCTGACTCTACTCTCCAGGTACTAGGCTTACCACCTTGTGTCATCACTCCTGTTTCGATGTGATTTGGGAAGTTAAACCCAGGGCCTTTGTGTACTAGGCAAGCACCTGACCGACTGAGCTCCAGCCTCAGCCCCTGGGACGCGTTCTTCCGAGACCTGCCTCCTGGGTTTGGGCATTTCTCTCCACACCTTGGAACTCACAGCAGTCTACATGGGCTACTGCACTGGGACTACAGGCTCTGTATTCCTACAGTTCAAAGAACCACCCAGACAATGATGGGGATGGCACTCCCCGGATCTCAGCATCACAGAAACACTGTGTTCCACCCTTAGAGGCTGCTGCTAAGTGCACCCTACCCCTCACCCAGGGCCAAGCCTTGACAATGCTACAATAGGGTTGCCGTAGAGCAATAAGACACGAGGCCAAACCTTTGGTGCCATCTATAAATTCATCTCTGTTGACAGTTTCAGAGACTTTTGCAAGCTGACAGAAGACATTCATTCTATATATTTTCCCCGTGTGCCTATACAGGGTGCATCAGGCATTTATGTGTTTTCTAGAGAGTTCTTGGGTGGGATTGTGGGAAAGGATGAGTGTTAAATGTGAAGGTCTTTAGAAGTTCAGAGTTTTTAATAACCACTTGACGCTGCTTTATTTGGGTGGGAGTGGAGGCGGGGTACCTGTGTTCCTGGGTAGTGATCATAGATCCACACTTGGCCAACTCAACTATCCCCCCAGTCTAATTGCTTCATTTTCGTTTAATATATAAATAGGTTCAAAGATAGAAGCAGGGCCTAGAGAGAGAGTCAAGAGCACTGATCCTGCAAAGGACCCAAGTTTGTTGCAAACACCCACACTGGGTAGCTTACGAGCACTGCGACGCCAAAGGGTAGCTGCGGTACACATGCCTCCCGACACACACACACACACACACACACACACACACACACGTGATTTTAAAAATAGTAAGACTAGGAACATGAGTGGTGGTGCACGCAGATGCAGAGGAAGGCAGATCTCTGTGAGTTCGAAGCCAGCCTGGTCTATATAATTCTCAAACAGCCAAGGCTACATAGAGAGACCCTGTCTCAAAAACCTCCAAATAATAATAACGATGATGATAATTTATTTATTTATTCTTCCTTCACACATCACAGTTCCCCTCCCTCCTCTCCTTCCAGTCCATCTTGTCAACCCCTTCTCTATTTCCCTTAAGAAAAGGACAGGCTTCCCAGAGATATCAGCACAACATGGGGCATCAAGTTGCAATAAGACTAGGTATCTCCCCTTGAATTATGGCTGGACAGTAGGAGGACAAGGATCCCAAAAGCAGGCAAAAGGGTCTCTCTCTCTCTCTCTCTCTCTCTCTCTCTCTCTCTCTCTCTCTCTCTCTCACACACACACACACACACACACACACACACACACACACACATGATCATACCATTAAGAGTCCCACAAGAAGGTCAAGCTACACAACCATAACATACATGCAGAGGGCCTAAGTCAGACTCATCCAAGCTCCCTGAGAACAAACCAAATCATCCAATTTTAAAAGCAAGTACAGCTCTAAACAGAGAATTCTCAACCGAGGAATCTCAAATGGCCAAGAAGAACTTAAAGAAATGTTCAACATCCTTAGCCATCTGGGAAATGCAAATCAAAATGACTCTGAGATTCCATCTTACAGCTGTCAAAATGGCTGGGATCAAAAACTCAAGTGACAGCTCGTGCTGGTGAGGATGTGCAGTGAGAGGGACACACCCCCATGGCTCGTAGGAGTCCAAACTTGTACAGCCACGTTAGAAATCAATATGGCGGTTCCTCAGAAATTGGGAATCAATCTACCTCAAGACCCAGCTGTACCACGTCTGGGCACACACCCAAAGGAAACACAATCCTTCCACAAGGACACTTGCTCAGCTGTTTATAGCAGCTTTATTCATAATAACCAGGAACTGGATATGCTAATTCCTTTATTTATTTTTAAAGGAAGCTGCTCAATTTCTCAGTTTCTCTCACCCTTGGGAAACGAAACCCCTTATTTCCCTTCTTTTTTTTTTTTCTTTTTCTTTTTTCTTTTGTTTTGTTTCTTTGGTTTTTTGTTTTGTTTTGTTTTGTTTTGTTTTTTTGTTGTTTTTGTTTTTTGAGACAGAGTTTCTCTGTGTAGCCCTGGCTGTCCCGGAACTCACTCTGTAGACCAGGCTGGCCTCGAACTCAGAAATCCGCCTGCCTCTGCCTCCCCAGTGCTGGGATTACAGGCGTGTGCCACCACGCCGTCATTTCCCTTCTTTCCTCTCCTTTGTTTTCTCTGCCCTTCTGCTTTTCCAACTCCTTGTCTCCACCTGCCCCTCATGGATAGCTCCTTCCTTCTTTCTTCTCTGAGTGCCAGCCAGGTACTTCCCTTCAAGCAGCTGTGGGCTTGGCAGAGGCTCTTTCTGTAACTGTTCTAACCCCCAATGCCACTCTCATCTCCCACTCAAGATGTGCTACTTCAAAGAGGACAGACTGTCTTCTCCTCAGAGCACAGTTATTTCACTCTGTGTCCTTTCTTGTCTAGCACAGTGTAATGGCGTCCAGACGTTGTTGGGGACAGACCAGCATCTACTTTTTCTCCTGGCAGAGGATTTTATTTTCTTTCTTACAGCCACATCGTGTGCTTTCTCCTGCCTCCCACCGCCCTTTTAAGTTCAGTCTGCCCTTCGGAAAGGTCAGCCTCTGGCTCGGGAGAGCGCCTGTGGCCCACAGCACCAATCCCTCGGCTCCCCCGTCAGATGTTCGCTTCCAGACCATGGGGGCTGACACAAGGGAATAATCTTCCCGTGAGTAGGGTCGTGTCAGAGGACAGCTGAGGGACACAAGGACAGCAGAGCGAGAGGCAGCAGGAGCAGGGATGATGGGCAGGCCTGAGCTCCTGGCTTCCTCAGCGTCTGGAGGCTCTCCCGGGCGCCTCCCAAGGCCTCTCTCCACTTTCCACGCAAAGCTCTTTGGGTTGATCTTAATGTTTTTCTCAGGAACACTGTAGTAGTCTGCAATGCTTAAAACAAGTCCTTCATGAATATGTGTTGCTAAGATGAGAGTAAAATGTTAAATCCGTTCAAAAAAGGCAAAGCTTTATTTTATGATGAAACCCACACAATCCGTGGTGGCTTCTCGCGTCTTTCCCAGTGACAGAAGGTCAGGCAGGGGTAGCCAAGGGGAGGATGCTTCTCTGTTTTACTGCTCTCCACCTCCCCCATCCCACCCTCCCCCCACCCTCCCACTACCCCACCCCTGCTTTCCTGGCGAAGGGCTATGAAATAAACACAGGGCCTCCCCGAGCTAAGCCAGAACTCTACCACCGAGATGCACCCTTCTCGCTTTCAGTTATCTTTGGAGATGAACTCTCACGAGTTGCCCAGACTGACCTCACACTCGCTTTCACTGTCATCCCTGGGTCTGGGTGAGTTACCCATGGCAGTTGTCTTTTCCTCTTCTTCTTTCTCTTCATTTTCAGTTTTGTTTTTGAAACAGGGACTTGTTTTATAAGCCAAGATGAACTTTACCTCCCAATCCTCCTGCCTCAGCTTCCTGAGTACTGGGATCATGGGTGTACAAGGCTGCCCCTGACTCAATTATGGCTTTTTGACTGAGACCATAGACTCTAAGTTGAGACTGCCTGGATTCAAGTCAGTATTTTGACATTTAACAACCTCCGTGTCCTAGGTAAGGTGTTCAGTCTTTCTAGTCCTAGCCTTCTTGAAAAGGAAAACATGCAGTCTATCCCCCGGATTGTCATGAACACTGTGTGAAAGAAACATACCCTTCTATAAAAGTCCGGTTTCATGGTGCTATCAGTTCTAAAATGCCAGTGTCTCCTCCCATCTGAACCTTTTGTCCTTTGACATCCAAGACCAGACCATCTTATGCTGCAGGATGCAGGATAATGAGTTAGGAGAGTGTTACCCTAAACAGGAAGAAGCACGTCCCCATGATGACGACGACCTCGGGGTCCCCTCACTGCCTGACCTCTAACAGCGACATCATGCCCTCAGACTTTACAGACCTGTTGCTGTCTGCGGGCAGGGCAACAGTAGCCCACACTTCCTGGAGTGAGAACAGTGCTTCAAACATCAGCGTCAGCCCTTCAAATTCCAGCCTCTCTCAGCCTCCATTTCTTCATACATGAAGTGAGAGTTAGGTCACCGTCATCGGTAAGGAAGCCACGGGTGTTTTAGGAGACCACTGGTCTGCACAGCAAGGCTGTTCACTGGGTCCTGGCTGCAGTATGGCCTTCCTGACACAGAGCGGGGCGAACAGAACGCTCCTGGACTTTGCACCCATGTACCTTAGACTGGGGAGGAAGAGAGTTACCATTTGATGGATTCTCATAAAGCACGGTGAGTAATGTGATAGGGGAAGAACAAGGAACTTGGGCACTGGCAGTGGGAGGCTGGCTGGTCACAGACTCCGTGTGCAGAAAATGAGTCGAAGGAGAAGGGAAGCAGTCGTGTGCCACCATGCCCATCTTTCCCCTTCAGATCAGGTGACTGAGGTTGTGCGGTTCTAAAACAAACTGCCTACAGCTCTGCTCTCATCACGACTTGGCTGGAGGCTTCGTGGCCTCGAGTTTATAGTCGAATAAGTTGGCTTAGAATGACGGCTCAAATGGAGCAAAGTTATGTGACCCTTCTTCCCTCTCACCCCCAAATCTGACATTCAACAGCATTATGGGCTGTTGAGAGCCGCCGTCCCAGCCTATCACCAGTCTGGGAACCTGGACTGCAGACAGCACCAAGACCTCCTAGAGACCGAGGGGGAAAACTTTAGAACCTAAGATTACTGACCATTGGCCTTTTTCCTAAGGAACCAATGGGTCCCCCCTGCTTTTGAAGCCAGCTGAGCTGGACTCTGTGCTGTTTTCAGTGAGCCATTTGGAGCAATACGCAAAGAAGGCAGTTTAAGATGTCTGGCTGAAGAGGACCAGAGGTATCTGGTGTATTTAACAACAGGGAGGCTACCTGAGACCTAAGCAAAGTAGGTGTTAGTGGTGGGGGCATGGGAGCAGGGAGAGCCTGCCTCTGCACAGCAGCTAAGTGGGCAGGAGTGCCCTGTAAGGCACGGATCCTTGCCTGGGCTTCATGGGTCCAATCTAAGAGACAGGATTCTTTAAGATTTTAAACACTCATGGTCCTACCGGCCACCAAACACATCCCCGCCGCAAGTCGTCCACATTTGTGGCTTCTCTGCCCCCCAACAGGTGTCACTGTAGAAGGAAGAATTGAATTAAGTTAGGATAAACCAAGGTTCCATCGCGGGTAACCAGTTGGATTCAAGTTTGGCTGTTTTCTCTCTAAGGTAATCGCTGCTGCTTACCATGTGAGGTGGGCCGTGGGTTCCACTGGCCCTCTTAGAAAACAAGATCAAAAAGCATGCCCTAGTGGGCCGGCCTGTAATCCCAGCACTTGGGAGGCAGAGGCAGGCAGATTTCTGAGTTTGAGGCCAGCCTGGTCTACAGAGTGAATTCCAGGACAGCCAGGGCTACACAGAGAAACCCTGTCTCGAAAAACCAAAAAAAAAAAAAAAAAAAAAAAAAAGCATGCCCTGGGCTCAATGATAGACAAGGCTCTGAGTGGAGCCTCCCTGTACTGAAACAATCAAGGAAACAAGCACAATCCTACACATGCTTGCACTGGTGAGATGCTACTAAGCGCAAGGATCCTGGTTTAATCCCCAGAACCCACAGGGTAGAAAGAGAGAACTGACTCTGACTCCCAGCTTGTCCTCTGACCTCCACATGGGTGCTATATAAGCTATAGCATGTGCACCTCAACACACAAATACATTTTAAAAACAACAACAACAACAACAACAACACACACACACACACACACACACACACACACACACACACACTCCTATGCACCCTGTCTCCAAGGAAGAGGATGTGAGACGCTTCATGCTGACGACCGCCTGAGAGCTGCACCAGCATCCCACCCATTTGCAAGCTGTAGTGGGTTCAAGGCTCCTTAACTGGGGTCTCTTCCAGTGAATAAAGGATTCCAACCAATTAACCTAACTGACTCCCCCGCCCATCACCCCAGGAGCCCCAGGCTCTCCGAGAAGTGGCACATCCACCACACTGCTGCTCACTGGTGCCCTGCAGTCCTCCTTCCGGAAGCACCAGCGTCTTCTCTGGCTTTAGGTCAGGCTTTGACCCTCAGAAGAGTCGATGACTAGCATTCATTCATTCCTGGGATCGTATCTGCACAGAAGAACAGATTCCGATATTCACCAGAGGGCGTGCAGGTCCGGGCTGCTCCTCTGGGGATCCTGCTAGCCACACTCCTCGCTTGCCTGCTCTCCGACACTCTGAGGGAGCGGATAATACTGCCCCACCTAGTAGTTTGCGAACTTTTCATTGGAAAGAAATTTAGAGTTACATAAATGTTGAAAAAATAATCCCCATATATCCTTCAAGCAGCACCAACCTAAACACTAACATTTTACACAGTTACACTATAGTAACCCCCGCAACCCCAGATAGACTGAAGACCTAGCTCAGGAGTCCCTGCTGGCACGCACGAGCCTCTGCGTTGAGCTCCAATCCGATGTGGGTCAGGCTGTGGCAGCTCACTCCTATAATCTGGCACTTGGGAGGTGAAGGCCGTAGGATCAGGAGTTCAAGATTATCCTTAGCTCTGTAGAGAGTTGGCCTGGCATACATAAGGCCTGATCCCCAACATTAATTAATTAGTTACCTAACACAGACAGCACTTAATTAACCCGTAGAACACATAACTCGGCCAGCTGGTACATGGCACACATCTATAATCCCAGGACGAAGAAGGCTGATACAAGACTTGAGTTTGGTCTAGACAACATCTTTAGTTTCCTTGAGATAATTCGAAGAGGGGGTCCTGGCCAGTTTGCAATTCACAGAATAAGCTTCCACTCGGATTTATCCGATGTTCCCTCAAGATTAGGTTCAGGTTACATGTTTCGGGCAAGAATATCACCATGCCCTTTTCAGAGCATAGATTGAGTGGTACATGATGTGAATTTATGTCATTTCTTGGAATGTCAACTCTGATTACTTGGTGCCGGTGGCGTTTGCCAGCTCTCTTCTCTGCAGAGGCTCTGTTCTTCACTTTGCAGCCGATAAATGACGAACTGGTAGTCCAAGTTCGCCAGCCCGGTGCGCAGATGCTTTTCATCATGTTTACTCTGACCACCCTTTTTATTCTTTTACTCATGTATCTGAGACAGGGTGTCATGTAGCCCAGGCTACCCTTGAACTCATTATGCTGGCAAGAATGACCTACAATTTCTGACCCTCCTGTTTTTACCATCTGAGGGCTGAGCCTGCAGGAATCCACCACCATATTCAGCTTACACAGCACTGGGGTGGAACCCAGGGCCTCATGTGTGATAGGAAAGAACTTAGCCGGCCTCTCCCCACTAAGAACATTGATTGAGGTGCCTATATGGTGTTTGCCAAATGCTAACTCTGTTTCCACATCTCCCCCAAGATTAAGAATTGGAATTCTACTGTAAGGAAGGCCTTGCCTCTTCTCTGTCTTAATTTGAATATTTATTTATTTATTTATTTATCTATTTATTTATTTATTATTTTGCCACTATAAGCTTCCTGAACACTGGACCCATTTATAAGAGGAGAAAACTGAGACTTGGAAAAGATGCACATAGTCTCAAAGCTAGTGTGAGGGAGGCAGCTACATGAGCTAGGCAGCTGGCTCGAGCCACCTGAGTCGTTGGCCGGCACTGCTCTCCTGGGCCTTCTTGAGGCTAAAGCATGAGGATCTCTAATTCAAATCTCACCGGAGCAACTTAGGGAACAAAGAAAGCTGGCCTATAGCTCTGTACTAGAGTGCTGGCCTGCCTGGCTGGTGGTAGGACCTTGTTTCAATCCCTAGTGCTGCTAAATTAATACTAAGAGTTCCTGAGAACATACACTTTGTAACAGCCCAGTTCCCTTGTTGCTTGAGGACTGACCAGTTCCAACTGGTAATAAATGTAACAACTGCAGTGTAAGAGGGACATCAGCCTTCTCAGCATCCTCCACCTGGGTTCTAGCTCCTTCTCATTCCCATGCTGGTTCTTCTTTGATAAGAAAGCAACTGGGCATGGTGGCCGTCGCTTGCAGTTTCAATGTACAGGAGGCTGAAATAGACAGGTCACAAACTCCAGGCCAAATTGGGCTGCATAATGAGACTCTGGCTCAGACAAAACAGCAAACCTTACCAAGTGGGCAATCACAGAAATATACAAAGCATTCAGAAACACACACTTTGTCTCCGCAGCTGTCAATAAACAAAAGTGCTACCTGGACTTTGCAGATGAGGTGACTGTGATATCCAGGTACCGAGTGCCAAGTGCCTTATGTTTTTATATATGAAGGGAGGAGTGTTTAGACAGAGCCCTATGCACCTCTAGGATGGGACCCCAGATGGCTTATTCCGGGGTATTCTTTGAAGATTACAGGAGCTAAGGTTGCAAGCGGCCTAACTGGAGTTCTCAAGCGGAGACTCCAAGAAGGCTAAATACCAGGGCAGTTACAGGGCAGGTCAGTGCTCTTACAAACAGTGGATGCCAGAGCCCTCTGCCTTAATCCTCGGGCCGGTTCCCCTCCTTCTGGAAATGTAAAGTTGCATCTCTCTTCTCACATCTCCATCTGTGGCAGGTACAATTGGCTGTTTCCATGTTGTAGGCACAGATCTGAGTCTGGGGGACACCTGCTGAGATGTCTAGGCCCCTGTGTCCTGGAACAAGGAGCTGGAGCAGGGACACATTGTCTGATGCAGAGGTAGGTACAGTTTACGAAGAAAGAAAACCAGTCCCAAACATGGACGTGAATGAGGACGCGCCGGCCCCCAGCCAGGACTGTGGCCACGTGGGTCCTTCCCGCAGTCCCTGCCCTCCCCGGGAGAGCTCTCTCAGTCTTTCACCCTGTCGCCTTCCCACACACAGCACTGGAATACAGTGGTTCTACAGTACAGGCAGGTTATACACTTGGGACCAAAGAGACACAGGCAGTTTGGAACCTTCTGGAAGAGAAAGGCTCCTGTCTCCCATGTATAGGCCTGAAGGAGATGCCGCCTGTTTGTTCCCTGTGGCTGACACCGCGGCAGCCAGCTTGCCAGGGAGAAGCTGCTGCTGAGGGTGGAAAGGGGCTGGGCTGTGTCTAACTCCAGTGGCACCCTAGGCTGTCATCTGGACTGTTGCAAGAGACATTCTTATTAAAAGGAAAAAGACTGCATGCGGACTGCACATTCTGTGGTCTCAGGGCACCCTGGCGCCTCCAGTGCACACCAGCCACTAATCTCCGCTCACACAGCGGAGGGCTGGACACGGAGACCCTGGAGCCTCCCTCTGTTCCCTCAGCCAGGTGAGACCTCGGGAAGGAAGCTTGGCCCTAGTTCCTGGGCTTCTGTGCTTTCTATTTATATGTGAAATCGCTTGCGTTCTCCTAGTTAGTGGCAGATCCGCTTGTTTGATGTTAATGAGTTTGTGAACCCAACAAAAACATAAAAGAGGAGGCTCTCGCGAAGAGGGAAAATAGAAAATAAAGTGGCATCGAGACGGGATGAGCTCGAGATCTGCCTTGAATCTTACCAGCCCTCTTTCTTTGGCTTCTCAACGGGGCCCCCTTTCATCCAATGGAAGAAATCAAGATAAAATGCCAGTCTGGTGAATATCCCGCAAAACCAAACCACTCTGATTAGTCTGGACAAAGAAAATGAAGAATTTGGCTGATCAAAGTGAGCTCGGCTCCCCCTTAAGCCTCACCCACCCCATTAGGCCTCCTGTGGACAGGAAAGGCAGAGTTTTCCCCCATCAGGGAGGCCGCCACGTTCATTTTCAAGCAGCCTCTTGCACACGGGTGAGTCTTAGCCGTCTCCTAATAACCCACTTTAGGACACAGACGTTCTGATCTGATATTATTAAATGAAAGTGGCCGCTTTCTAATCTGGGGAGAGTGGGGGGCATTTGTAACAGCCAGAATCAAAGGCTGGGGCTCTTTCTGTTCCTAATTATCAATAGTGTTTTATAATCTTATTAATATTGATACACAGTATACTGAAGATCTGTTAAGTAGGAATGTATGTGGAAGATAATTAACAAGATCCGAGTCAGATCAATCGCCGATTTGACAGCCAACGGTGTGTGGCTTATAAATTATACATATTCTAGGTATTGCTCAAAATGTTTAAAGTTTCAGTCCAATCCTTCCACTTCAAGCTCTCGGGGAAGCTTGAACCTAGAGGTACTGTCCCCAGCCTACTTGGAGAAGCCTCCTTTGCATACACAGGACCTGCCTTCTTACTTAAAAATCAAAGGGTTCCTGTTTCTGCCAGCTCTGCACGAGGCAAGAAAACACACCCTTTCCTTGTAAAGTGCAGAAAAACAAAAGGTGAGATCTTGTAAGAAAAGAGATGATTAAGAAAAGGAAGGTAATTTGCCTTTTGATTTCTGAAGGAAGGTAGCCGTGAGAGTCTCCGATGGCAGAGCTCACAGGCTCTGCCGTGCAGCTGGGGCTGACGCGAGATACCGGCACAGTGGTGCATAATCTCAAGTAATGTGTCTGTTTGAGTGGACTCGGGAGCTTAAATTATACCCTTAGACAAGTGTGTGTGTGTGTGTGTGTGTGTGTGTGTGTGTGTGTGTGTGCACGCATGTGTGAGGATCTGTGTGAATGTGTGTGTGTGTGTCTGACTGAGGATGTGTGTGAATGTGTGTGTGTGTGAATGAGGATGTGTATGAATGTGTGTGTGTGTGTGTGTGTGTGTGTGTGTGTGTCTGAGGATGTGTATGAATGTGTGTGTGTCTGACTGAGGATGTGTATGGATGTGTGTGTGTGACTGAGAATGTGTGTGAATGTGTGTGTGTGTGTGTGTGTGTGTGTGTGTGTGTCTGACTGAGGATGTGTGTGAATGTGTGTGTCTGAGGATGTGTATGAATGTGTATGTGTGTCTGACTGAGGATGTGTATGAATGTGTGTGTGTGTCTGACTGAGGATGTGTATGAATGTGTGTGTGTGTGTGTGTGTGTGTGTGTGTGTGTGTGTGTCTGACTGAGGATGTGTATGAATGTGTGTGTGTGTGTCTGAGAATGTGTGTGAATGTGTGTGTGTCTGACTGAGGATGTGTGTGAATGTGTGTGTGTGTCTGACTGAGGATGTGTGTGAATGTGTGTGTGTCTGACTGAGGATGTGTATGAATGTGTGTGTGAGTCTGAGGATGTGTGTGTGTCTGACTGAAGATGTGTGTGAATGTGTGTGTGTCTGACTGAGGATGTCTGTGAATGCGTGTGTGTCTGACTGAGGATGTGTGTGAATGTGTATGTGTGACTGAGGATGTGTGTGTGCATGTGTGTATGTGCATACATGTCTGCAAAGCTATCATGAAAAAAGTAATGAGTACTTTATGTAGTAGCCCTGAAAAAAACCCACCCAGTCAGACCTATAACACCTATAACGGAGATTCCTTGGCTACACCTATATTTCCGAGGCAGGAGGATTATCATGAGTTGGAAGTCAACCTGTGCTACATACTAAACTCCAAACTAGCCTGAGCTATAGAGTGAGACTCGATCAAAAAAGAAAGAAAGAAAGAAAGAAAGAAAGAAAGAAGGAAGGAAGGAAGGAAGGAAGGAAGGAAGGAAGGAAGGGGGAGAGAGAAAGAGAGAGAGAGAGAGAGAGAGAGAGAGAGAGAGAGAGAGAGAGAGAGAGAGAGACCAACCAGAAGCATCCACACGCGTGTTGCTTGCCCTGGCTGTGAGGAGCCACTTGTACGTGTGAAAGAAAAGCTAGTTGACTCCGAGGAGACACTGAAGAGCTCTTTCCACCCATTTTGCAGAAAGAATTATCTAGTCTGTGACACAGAGAAGTCCTCTGTGAGTGTTTCTCCTTTTGTTTCTAGCATCTGTAACAGAGATACAGAAGCCGCTCTGCTGGACATCATCAGATCAAGGTGACCGTGACCGGAAGCTTGTCTGCTGTCCACAGTCATGCCATGGTGGGCCCCCTGTGCGCACAGAAGGACGTCTTGCCCATCAGAGCATGAGTGTCCCTTTTAGGTTCCTGCTGGATCCCCCCTCTCTTCAGTGTCCCATGTACGCCATTCGCCATTCCCACGCCCTGCTCTTTCCTGCTGGCCCTGTCCCTGGAAGTGCCTTTGCCTGCTTCCTCACCTTTTGGAAGCACCATAATGAAGCCAGATGTCACATTCTCCAAATGGCTTCCCAGGTCCCTTAAAGCAAACATTGCTTCTGGCCACTGATCACATTTTTCTTGTATTGGGAGCGTTGGGACCTAATCCAGTCCCCATGGTAAAATCAAGCTAGTTCTCTCTCTCTCTCTCTCTCTCTCTCTCTCTCTCTCTCTCTCTCTCCCTCTCTCTCTCTCCCTGATATTATCTATCCCATGGCTGTTCGCTAAGAACATCCTCGAGCTTCTTTCTGCCTTCATTTCCTAAATGTGGATGTTATGGACCCCCTAGAGCAGGGCTGGGGCTGGGTTCCAGGGCTCTGTGCAAGCGCACGCTATCAACTGAGCTACACCCTGGCTCTTCCGTTGTCTGAGATTAGAGTCTCACTACATAGCCTTGGTTGGCCCAGAACACATACTCCGATGAGGCAGGCCTCAAATCCAGCCATCCCTCTGCCTCTGCCTCTGGAGGGCTGGGGTTGTAGGCATGTCTGGCCCATTTGTTCATTTCATCCTCTGGACCCCCACCCATGAGTTACCACATACACATTCAATGTCTGAGTTTTGGGGGTCCTAGCTCAAGGAAACTGCCCTTCACGCTTTGCTAGTGTGCTCTGCTGCCATCCACAGTAGATAGAGAGAGGCAGAGACCCCAGAAGCTCCTGTGGGACAGGATTTGTAGCTTGGACGGCTGTCTTACTGGACACTCCCAGCAGCCTCCTGGGCTGGACCTAAGACAAGTTTCATCCGATCCGGCCTATTGACACTGGTGGCTGCTATGTCTTGTCTCCATGCTCCTGAGTGTCGGCGGCACCATGCTTCCCAGAAGCCCTTGCAGTCAGAAACCATGTAACTGACTGGCTTCTATGACTGACTGGGGCTGAGACAGCAGGGTCCAAAGGGAGCACAGGAGCAGAGTCAAGAGGCGGCATTAGGCCATATCCTGTGAGCCAGCGCGGGCACTCCTTCGCTCAGAAGAAGAGGAGGGACCGAGCCCCGTCTCCCAGGAAGGAGTTTCAGAATACTGATGGTCTCTACAGAAACGGGATGGCTTGTCTCCATGCTCCCCTTCCTAGAAGCCCTTGCAGTCGGGTAATAAACATCACAACGGCAACAAAAGTAATTCTTCTATAGTAGGAAAAAAGGCTTGTGTAATAGTGCAATGGTAGGTAACAGATAATTCTGGAGGAATTGAATTAGAAACAGCAAATATTCATTCATTCATTCATTCATTCATTCATTCATTCAGCTGTTGTGCATTGAGACGCTACAAGGCACTAGGCCCTCCGCAGAGACAAAGCCTACTAGATAGTCCCGGGAAGAGCAGACCTGGGTCTTCTCTTGCTCTTGTCTGCCCTGCCAGGTGGCTGTGGAGGCGGTTCTGACCTATGAACCCAGGTCTGGTTCTGATGCAGATGTGGATCGATGCTGGCCTCCAGGAGTGATGGGTGACACAGAGATGCAGTTCTCCGGAGAACCCTCTTTACAGTGAGTGTCACTGTGGTCATTACTGTTGGGAAAGAAGGGCAGGCTGAGCTATCCTGAGGTCCCTAGAGCCCTTTGCATTTGTAGGATGCAATAGATGCTCCAGAGAAAGAGCAGTAGAGTCTATATCCACAGAGAGGGGACAGAAGGGAAAGAAATGTGGGGAGGGGGGGGAGCGACCTGCATCCCGTGATCACAGGCGCCCAGAAATCTCCCATCCTGCCCTGTGAGCTGTTGAACCGAACCGGGAAGGCTGACATCATCAAGACTGAACTCAAGACCTGCGAGCCACCACGTCCAATCTCAGCCCCAGGAGAAAATGGACCACGAAGGAGCAGTCTGGCCCTTCCCCCACCCTGTTGGCAGCTTCAGCCTGGGTGGATTGGAGAACACATTCATTCCTAATCTCTGACTCAGGCTAGTCTGCTCCGGAGACCACCTCCCGCTGACACGCCCAGAGCTATCTGGGCATCTCTTAGCCCGGTGGTGCTGACACCTGATATTAGCCCTCACATAAAGAGATTATGGGTTCCAAAGTTCCCGGACTCCGTAATGCTCTGAAAGCCTGCCTGCAGCCCACAGGAAGGGGAGGAAGAACTTAGCTTGAACTAAGGGCTAGCCCAAGCTACTGCACTGGCGGTGGCTTCTAGAATCTGTTAGGCTTTGTGTGTGTCGTGTTTGTTTGTTTGTTTGTTTGTTTGGCTGGTTGGCTGGTTGGCCGGTTTTTGTAATTTCATTTTTCTGCCTGAGATGTTGTCATCCTTATTTCCATTTAGGGCATCCTCTTAGAAACATTTGGAGGGCATTGTCAAAAACGCCGTATATACATATCAAAAATCACACTGTACCCATAAATATGTATGATAATGTATCAATTAATTTTTAAAACAGGACCATCGTGACCCAGGCTGGCCTCAAATGCTATGTGAGGCCAAGATGACCTTCTGCTTTAAGTTAATTATGTGCGCGTGCGCTTGCCTGACTGCATGTATGTACACCACATGCGTGCCTGGGGCCATGGAGCCCGAAGAGTGGAAAGTATGGATGATTGTGAGCGCTCATGTGGGTTGGAACCCAGGTCCTCTGCAACAGCAGTGAGTGCTTTTGGCCACCGAACCATCTCACCAGCTCAGCCCACTTCACCTCCACGGGGCTGAAGTCACAGGTGTGCACCAGCGATAGAGCTCGGTGTCTGTGCTGCAGTGGGTCACATTTGGGGTTCCCTGTGTGGTAGGCAAGCACTCTGCAATCTTTGCCACATCCCCACCCACGTGAAAATATTTTTAATTAAACCTTTCACTGAAATGCCTTTGTACTTCATGTAGTAGCTCATGTAAACTTCCTGACACCCCAAATGAGATGGGACTGTCAAGCCATCCCCCACATACACAGCAATGGGGGGAGGGGGGGTTGGAGGGGAACAGAGGACTGAGCTAAGGACCGTAGACTGACCATCTCAAGGTCACACAGCAGGGCAGGAGGTTTTGCAAAAGAATCACTACCCTCACCAGTCTGACTGGAAACCAACTGGGGTGTCACTGGCCAGAACAGCCGTGACTGCCCCTCTTCTACCACTGGCTCCTGCAGCGTACCCCATTGTCCCCCCATTCTGAAAGGAGTGCTTGGAGAATGGTTTCCCGCCCCCCCCCCCAGGATGCTGAGCCCTGGCCTCTGTTAGGATGTTCCCTCATTATCAGCACGGGGAATGGGTATACATGAGACTGCCGGTATCAATTATACATGCTCCTAGCCTAAGCCCTGTGCCCTGGGAGCTGCGTGGAGAGGTGCTTCCAAAGAAAGAGTCTCTTAACTCCTTCCCTGCTGCTCGGGAACTACTAACAGGTTTGAGTAGATTTGTGTTGGATGCCTCTGTCCTGGGGCTTGCTGTATGTGGGCCTCCACAGTGGCCTCAGCCCCCTTGCCTGGTGGCATACACTTAAGCTCCTTAAAGCTGCTCCTGACTTTACACAGGTGTAAATCAGGCCATTAGCACCTCTGGCCTCTGCCCAAAAGGGGGTTTAAAGGTGACAGGGCTGGGGTGGGGAGGAAACCTGATCAATTTAATGTTTAACCTTGGTGACAATGGGATCAGGAATCTTCCCCACCCCCACACAAGTAGCTTCTGTGGAGAGAGTCCATAAAATACCTCAGATAAGAGAGGAACTCTGCGGGAGGACCTGGGTGGCTAAACCACGTATCAGATCCAAGGCAGCTGAGAGAAGGCAACTGTAGAGAGGACACAGCCCTTGTCACCAGCCCTGTCCCGAGGCACATGCACCCTTCCTTGGTCTGAGAGGAAAAACCCGGACAGATCTCCATACAATGTTAAATGGCTGAGAGGCAGAAAATTGAAGGGAACATAATTCTGGTTAGGGCAGGAGAGAGGAGAGCCATTTCTGGTAAATAATTAACAGCAAAACATGTTTCCCTTTAAAAAAAAAAAAAGTACCCAGAAGAACTTTCAACTTCTCTAATTTGGAAAGTCAAAAGTTTAACTGGGCGCCAGGAAGCTGTTGGCCAAACCCTGCTTCTAGCCTGGTCATCCTGATGGCGTGGGAGCTGTCTCTCAGCTCTGACCGCCTCCCTCTTGGTAAGATCTGGAGTCTAGGTGGCAACAGCTGATGACGTCGGGCTTCTCTGAGGTGTCCCAGGAAGGAGGTGGGACCCTCAAGTCTCATCCTGAGTGTCGAAGATCCCTCTGCCAAGTGTCCCAGAACCAAGTGTGTCCTCAGGTTCATGGCAAATTGGGACCAGCAACATTCATTTTAGAATTCAGCCCAGACGGGGTCTCCGTTCCGTTTTGGTCACTGTTTGCCATGTAACCTCGCCCAAGTTGCTTTCCCGGTCCTGGCCAGTTTACTTCATTATTGACTTGAGTGGAAACTACTTTTACAGAGTTGTTGCCTGACAGTGCTTGTTGGGGGTGGGGTGGAGTGGCACGTGATGCCTGCCTGTGTGCCACGTTCTTCTGACACCTATTTTTGAAATACAGCTCCGAGTTGGGCTGGACCACAGTCCCCATGGAATGACTTACCGTCCACGCCTCCTTCCCCACTACAGTAGCGGAGTTGCTTAGTGGCAGTCCCGGGGCCTGCAAAGCCTGAAACAGGTAAGCACTGCTCCACATGGCGGACCTCTCAGATCAGTGAAGATATAGCCGCGTCTCCGAGAAAGCACTGCGTGGAGACGAGACGCTGATTTGAGCATCTCATCCTGCCCTCGCCCTTGGCTTTTGGAAGGATGCTGCTTGTCTTACTGGTGTCCCCCGGTGCTCATAGCTCCTGTCTCCACCCAGTGGGTAACGTCCAGTGACAACTTCAGGTCCAGCCTTCCGTTTGCTGTTGACAGCACCGCAGCTGAGGAGGATGGAGTTGTTAAGACAGACTAGGTGGGCCCTGACTTTGGTGGCTACCAAACTTTTTGACAGATATCAACCCGAGGTTTAGAAAGAAGAAACCGGAAGTGCGGGTGGAAGCAAAAAAGGCCAGAAGGCAGAGCTGTGGCCTTGGCTTACTGCAGATGGCTCTTGGAGCCAGCCTAAGGACGAGGAACAGTGAGGAAAGAAGCCAGTGTGCAGGTCTCTTCCCTGGACCCAAGTCAATCGGGCTGCGGAGCTGCTTTTCTCTTCCCCAGACTTCGGTCAATGAGACGGTGCAGCAGCTTTTCTCTTCCCCAGACTTCATTCAGCCAATGAGACGGTGCAGCCGCTTTTCTCTTCCCCAGACTTCAGCCAATGAGACTGTGCAGCAGCTTTTCTCTTCCCCAGACTTCGGTCAACAAGGCTGTGCACAAGACAAAGCATCAGGAAAGACCCAGAGAACCTCCAAGCCTTCTTGGAAACAGCACTAGGTGTACCGACTTGGTAAAGTTTCCCAAAGACAGAGAAAGCTATTGCATTTGGCAAATAGAGAGAACCCCTCTCGTTAACCCACCGCTGGCTAATAGTGTCCTTTCCTTCACCCAGCCTTTGCCTTCTCATCAAGCAGGCAAGAGCTCAACTCAATCCACACAGCCACTCTGGAATCAAAGTTGTCCTTTCAAAGTTGTTACACAAAGAATCGGGGATAAAGTCTTTGTTCTCGGGCCAAGGCAGCTGGAGTCTCCCAGAAGCCTCGCACTCCCGATGGCCACCTATCTTCCTCCCTCCTGCACGGGGCCTCGTGTGCTATCCAGCCGCACGAGGCAATGTGCAGGTACAGGAACTTGAAAGGGAGCCTGGCCAGTCCCGCTCCCTGGCACCTCCACCTGTCCTCCCTGGTGGCATCCTTACCTCTGGTTCTCTCTCCCTGGCATTCATCCATCAATTTCAAGATCACAGGGCCCATACACCAGTCCCAGGACACAGCCAGAAATACCGATCCAGTTTCAGTTCCCGGCGCCTACCCTGAATGTCTCACAACTGCTTAGAAAGTTTCAGATCTGACATTCTCTGCCGACCTCTGAGAGCATCTGCACAGGTGTACACACAAGTGAAGATGTGCACACACATGTGCATGTGCATAAAAAAATTAAAAATCATTCTTAAAAAAGAAAGCCAACTCTCAGGACACGCAACACTGGCTATTGGTGCCATGAACGGACAGGGCATTATGTAATGGCTTCGAATGCACTGGTGCTGGGTTTCTAATAGCCAGGGGCCATGGGCTAGGGGCCAGGGGCCCACAGAATTAACCCTTTTCTCAGTACTTCATATTGTGAAATGCACTTTCGCTGTGTGTATGTCTCTCTCTGTCTCTCTGTCTCTGTCTCTGTTTCTCTGTCTCTCTCATACACATACATACATACATACACACACATGTATACACACACTCATGACCTTACTTATGGTAGGCAAGGACTCTACTTGTACCTTAAGTATAAATGGAATTTTTCATAGGATCTATGCTATCTGGAAGTCAATGAGATGCACTTTATAGAATTTTCTGGCATCTTTGGTATTCTCCATCATTTTTACAAGTGGCAAGGGGACTATGATCAAAACGCTTGTGAATGTCCCTGCTACCACAGTCAGACTTTTGGGATACCCTCAACCCACATAGGTAGACAGTGTCCTACATAGTTCACAGTGGGGAAGTGGAAACTCATCACCAACGGGCTTGAATTAGCTCACTATCAGGAAGCAGTCAACCCAGGTCTCAAAGCTAGCATGAGGGTCAGCTCTGTGTCCATGTGGACATTTCTATCAGCTCGGGGTTAGAGCTTTACAGGGTCCCCGGGGGATGTCTGCAGGCCTGTCACCTGTTCGTTCAAACAGCACAAGGGGAATACTGCCTGGCCCGTTCTGAGATGCCTTCCAGGTGAGCCTCCTCAGCCGGAGCTCAAAGTACCAATCTACAGTCACAGGTGAGGGCGGACGAGGGCAGTGACAGAGGGGTCGTCAGGGCAAGGAGGTCAAAGGGGTCAAAGGGCCATGGCACATCTGTTCATTGTTCATTGCTTCCCTCAGACTTCCTCTGTCTCTCTCTCTCTCTCTCTCTCACATGTGGATATAGTCTAGTCATATGTCAACCCAGTACCTTTGCCAAGAAGAAATTACTTTGAGAGAAGGAGGAAACAAAGCGAGACCCTTTCCACATTGAAAGGTTGGCCCGCATGCCTTCCCCCTCCTCTCGCTAATGGCTGTCCCCGTGGCCTAGGCCAGGGCTGCGCTTTGTTCCCGTGAATGACACAGAGGAGCACCTGCTCAGCTCTTAAACAAACAGTGCCATTTAAACCTCTCAGCGACACCATTGGCCAAGGAACCCTGAGAAGCACAGACTCCGGCTTCTGTTGGTTTTTGTGCATGTGTTTTTTGTTTTGTTTTGTTTTGTTTTGTTTTGTTTTGTTTTGTTTTGTTTTGTTTTGTTTTGGATATTTCGTTATTCTGTGCACTTCAAAAGCGGCTTGGGTGGCCCGGGGAAGGTCTGTTCCTAGTTCTTCTCCCTCCCGTGTGCCTTTTGTGGACTCGCTGCCTCTGCTGGTTTATTGTCCTAGCTTCTGGATTTAGGCGTTCAAATAAAGAGACTGGATTTTTAAAAGAAATAAATGTGGCCGGAATGGAGGTGCCTTGGGCAACTAAATCACACCTGCGAGCATGAGGTCACCATCCCCACCGCGCCGCTGTCCTTCCGGAAGCAAAGGCGGAGCCTCATCCACCAAGTCCCGGCATGGGGACAGCCTGGGGCCCAGTGCTGACCCCCACTCTCAGCCGCCAGACTACACGGGGTGCTTCCAAGATCTAGGAGAGGGGACTCCTTGCTCTTCTCCTGCAGCACAGAAAGGAGGGGTTCGAGTTCCCCTTAGGCCCCTCCAACCCTTATCAGGACCTTGTGCAAATGTGACCGCCGAAGACAAGCAGCCCCTATACTGCCCTGCTCCACTTAGCGGCCCACCCGGAGTACCTCGGATCTGCTGACGCTCTCTTTCATCCAGCACTGAGGGTCTCTCTCCAAGACCTGGAATCAAGGCAGCTTGCCCCACCCTGAGCCGAGCCATCAGTGTCCTGGACTTGGCCTGCCACAGAGAGGTTAGCGGCTGAAGGAAGTCCATCTCAGCTTCCTCTGCCCTTTGGGGGTACAGGATGATACTGGGGTGATAGGTTCCTCATTGACTCCACTAAAGAACTCCAGAGACCTCCTCCATCTGTGCAGTTCTACTTATTTAATGGTTGGGGTTTTTTTTGTTGTTGTTGTTGTTGTCGTTTTTTGGGTTTTTGGTTTTTGTTTTTTGTTTTTGTTTTTTTTTTGGTTTGGGAGACAAAGTTTCTCTATGTAGTCTTGGCTAGACTGCAACTATGTAGACCAGGCTGGCCTCAAGGTCAAGGAGCTTGCCTCTACCTTCTAGCACTGTGGTAAAAGATGTGCACTTTCCACACTGTGCTCCGTACATATAGTCCTCCTCCCTTCCCCTCCCTTCCCCTCCCCTCTCTTCCCTTCCCCTCCCCTCTCTTCCCTTCCCCTCCCTTTCCTTCCCTTCTCCTTTCTCTTCCCCCCTTTTCTTCCTTCCTCTTCTCTTTCCTTTCCTTTCTTCCCTTCCTTCCCTCCTCTCTCCCTTCCTCCTTTCCTCCTTTCCTCCCTTTCTTCCTTCCTTCCTTCCTTCCTTTTCCATTTCTTTCTCTTGCCTCCCTCCCCTGGTCACCCACTCCCTTGTTTCTTGTTTTTCTTCTTTCCATTCTCCTGCCTTTCTCTCTCTCTCTCTCTCTCTCTCTCTCTCTCTCTCTCTCTCTCTCTCTCTCTCTCTCTCTCTCCCTCTCCCTCTCCCTCTCCCTCTCCCTCTCCCTCTCCCTCTCTCCCTCTCCCTCTCCCTCTCCCTCTCCCTCTCCCTCTCCCTCTCCCTCTCCCTCTCCCTCTCCCTCTCCCTCTCCTCCCTCCCTCTCCCTCTCCTCCCTCCCTGACAGCACGGGCACCTCAAACCAGCATCAGCAGACCTCTCAGGAGACAACAGGCCCTGTAAACCCCACCTTCCACTGAGTAGGAATGGCACTTGGGTGGAGGCAGGGCAGCACCACCACTGAACCACTGAGCTCACCTGTCTCTGAGCCTCCCTGTCTCAGAGCATCTGAAAGCAGTGGGGGGAGGCATCTGGCTTGTGCTGGCTTTTAGGGTCAATTATTAGATTTAGCTTCTAGGGATTTTGTCACAAGGTTCAGACATAATCAGTTCTGATGTCTTTACACTACAGAAATTGGCAAGCTCTAGAATTCCTCTAAAGCCATTTATTTAAAAAAACAAAAAACAAAAAACAAAAAAACAAGTGTTAGCATTGCACTGCCTAAATTTCAGATAATGTAATGGGAGGGAGGGAGGGAGGAAGGGAGGGAGAGAGAGAGAGAGAGAGAGAGAGAGAGAGAGAGAGAGAGAGAGACTTTACAGAAGCAGACCTGCCTTCCCAGGGCTCACCGCAGGGCTAAGAATGGCAAGAACAAACCAAATGTCAGGAAGAAAGTGAACTCTAGCTGAGTGACCTAGGATGGCCCCTCTTCCTGTCTTCAGCTCAGCTGGCATTCCTACCCACCCCCACCCCACCCCTACCCCTCACCCCACCCCCGACGCTAAAACTCCACTAAGTAGCCTAGGCTAGTCTCAAACTCATGATCCCGCCTCCTGAGTGCCTGGATCACAAGCTTTTAAGCCTGCAGAAACATAAAGCTGATCAAAATCTGATCAACCTCAGATTCGACATTTATATTAACCCTGCCCCACCCCACGGGGCTCAGGGACCACCGGAAAAAAAAGGGGCTGGAGCCAGAGGTCAGGGGAACCTGGGGCAACTGTGACTTCTGGATGTGACAGGACCATTGCTGTTAGGTACTCAAGCTGCAGCTGCCTGTATGAGACCCCCCAAGATGGAGCGAGACAACGTTCCAGCGCGGAGGAGAGAGGCACTCGGACACCACTAGTTGAGGAACTATTGACAGGTGATGGCTTCTGGGGGAGAAAGAGTCTGTTTTCTTTAAGTAAGAGTTAAGGGTGTGGCCCTGAGTGGTCAACCATGCTCCAGCATATGCCCCACCCTATGATTATATGGGCAGCACAAACTGGACTTGGTGGGGTATAGAAGACGAAAAAGTGGAGGGGAGGGGAGGGGAGGGGAGGAGGAAGACCATGATGCAAACAAAGTTCAGTGTGGACATGATTGAAACACATTGTAGAATTCTTAAAAGAATCAATAGACGTACTTTATTAAAAAACAAAACAAAACAAACAAAACAGACATGTGTGTACCACCATGCCCAGCTTGGAGTCTTATCTTGTGTCTGCTCTCTGGGATCTGCAGTAATAAACTCCTGGTTCCTGACTCACCAGGCTGTTATAGGCCTCAGCAGAATATGTACACAAGGAAACCCACTATGGTCTACACTAGCCTGTCTCAACTACTGTAAGACACCTGGAAAGCATGAGCGTGTCCTAGTCGGTGACATATTTAGTGAGTGGACTGGACTGCGCACCTTATAAAGAGAAGCCACACCAAGCAGCCACGGAATGACTAGACTCCGAACAGTCTGGCGAGTTGGTCCCATCCTTGTTTCTTATGGAGTCTGACAAAATGTCACAGCTTTGTCCGTAGGCAGAGCCTCAGAGTTCTGTCTTCTCTCCTCTCTACCACATAGGATGTGTGTGTGTGTGTGTGTGTGTGTGTGTGTGTGTCTGTGTCTGTGTCTGTGTGTTTAAGATAGGGTTTCTCCGTGTATCTCTGGCTATTATGGAACTCACTCTATAGACCAGGCTCAAGAGATATGCCTGCCTCTGCTTCCTGTGTGCTGGGATTAAAGCTGTACACCACCATAACTGCCTAGGACCTTTTAAAAGGTCTAGTCTAGGGGTCAGCAAGACCTCTTGGTGGTTCAAGGTGTTGCCATCAAGCCTGATAACCTAAGTTTGGTCCCTGGGACCCACATGGCAAAAGAGAATGGATTCTGAGTGCTGTCCTCTGACCTCCACATGCACACCAGTGCACATGTGAGCCCACACCCTACATGAGGAGGTGAGGGAGACTCTAAGAGTTTCTCCTTGGGCCACTGATATTATCTTTAATGTCACCTCCTCATCAGCAAATGGTCCCTGTCATTTTCTCCCAGCACCCAACCACCTTCTGTTTTAACTCTTCTATGGCCCTCTAAGGCCACAGCATGCAGGTTAAGAACTGCCCATTTCCCGGTCACTGAAGGGAACTATCCATATTGCTTTCTCTAATGATTTAATGGTCTGTCTTCCTGAGTGAATGTTAAACCCCTTCAGGGCATGGATGTGGTCAACTCAGTGCTTTTCTGTGGCTCACTGGAGCAGTCTCAGAGAGAGCACAGGCCAGACGGTGACCGCACATCCACATTGGACACAGTGCCTCTGGGCATCCCCGAGGGCGGCCCACCAAGTACATGCCTGCTGGGTTCGCAAAAGGACTGGGAGGCAGGAGGTTTAAACAGGTCCTCAGCACAGCTAAGGAAACTGAGTCATAGAGCGGTTAATACCATACTTGCCCCAAGGCCCAAAACAAGCAGCAAGACTAGATTTCAGAGTTGGCTGCTTGGAAACCCGTGCTCTAAGGTATCACAGGTAAAACAAGACAAAAATCAAACACACAAAACAGAAATGGAGAGTTCAGACTAATTAGTGGTACAATGGAGTTCTTCCAAGTAGAAAACTGAGAGACAGGGCCAGTAGGTATCTCCATTTTCTTCCAGAAAGGAAGTGTCAGGAGTTAGGTCCCTGCAAACTGCAAAGCACTCACTCTGGGGCTGGGAGAAGAATGCCTCTAGAGTACTATGGGAGTTCTTGGTGACTTCGGACTCTGCTGACCCCGAGTCCTTTGGGTGGGTTTGTCTTTCAACCCTCAGTAGACTTGACAAAGCTTTCTGGAGGTTCCAGGATATTTTAGGGATTTTGCTCTTACACTGAATGACAGTGACGGAATAGTCCAGTTATATCCAGCCAGAGTTGTCACTGTGCTCCAAGGCCTGCGCTCTCCAGTCACATGGATGCTGCAAAACCAGAGCAAATACCAGAACTGAACAAACTCTGCGAGGTTCTTGGAGGTTGTATTTTTCCTCAGGCCTAAGGCCATTCCCAGTATCTCCTTGGTTTCCAAAACAGTCACTGAGATCCAGATCAGCCCTGGGAACTCAAGTTCTTCCTGTGTTTCCCGCTTCTCAGAGGAAGGCTGCTTGCTCTTCAGCCCTGGGATTGGTTGGCAGAAAGGTTGCCTGACGTGCTCAGGACTCTGGCTTCCAAACCCAGCCCTGCGCCAACACTGAGCAAGCTGGATTCTCAGCAACAATGCAGGTAAAGACGGGCAGAGGGATCAAGAGTTCAAAGTCACCTTCCTTCCATGACACAGGAAGCTAGAGGCCACTGTAGGGTGAGTGAAACCCTGTCTTAAAGAGAAAAGAAAAGAAAAAAGTAGGAAGAAGAAGAGGAAAAAAGACAAAAAAGATCTGGTAACCAGTAGCATTCTTGGAAGACATCTTGGACCAGCACCTCTAAGTCAGAAAGAGGGGTCTCCATCAAACGACTGGTCATTGGACATGGGGTCTGCTGCCCTGGTACCAACAAAGTCTCTCCTGGAGGAGTGACCTTCTCCTTCCTTCCCACGAACACTCCTCGCCTCAAACACTGGCCCTTAAATCAAGCTCCCGACTGATTTGTGCGCTGTCATGGTGATACGCACCGTCTGGCTCTAACCAGATCCAAACGCCAAATGGTGAAATCGCTTGAGAAAGTGCAGTTTGTGAGCAACCGGAGAAGGGAAAATGTTAATACAGGGCAGACTGCCGAGGAGAGGTTAAATACTTTCATACTTCTACACTAGTCCAGAAACTTCCTTGAATTCTCATAAAAAAAAAAGAATCGCTGTAATCTGATGTTTTACCTCATTAAACCCTGCAATTTGAGAAGCAAGGAGAGACCTGAGCTGGGAACTGGCCCCTGGCCTAGGTCAGCTCTGCCATTCTGGGTCTGCTTTGCCCGGCTCCCCTCATGGTAAAGGCTCAGCTGAGTGACAGGAGCCCCAGGCAGGGCTGGGCCTCCTCTGACCTCCCAGGAGCATTTCCGGCTCCTAACCCATAGCAGTTGGCTCTCTCCCATGCTTGCCCTTTAGGGATGTGCCGCCATATTGCTGCGTCGAATCTGGAAGCCACCTTTGTTTTGTTCCTTCCTCCTTCTCTCTCTCTCTCTCTCTCTCTCTCTCTCTCTCTCTCTCTCTCTCTCCTTCCCTCTCTTCCTCCCTCCCTCCCTTCCTCCCTTCCTCCCTCTTGCTGTCCAGGAGAATTCTGGGTATTTGCTTTCTAGCCAGCTGATGAACTCTAGGTTCAGAGAGAGTCCCTGTCTCAAGAAACAATGTCAAAATGTCAAGAGAGAGAAAGGAAGATGGCCAGTGTCAGTCTCTAGCCTCCATACACACATAGATGAGTACACACACATATATGCACATAAGCATACATGTATGTAGCATGTAGTGTTGTCTATGCCGCTTTGTGTTCCTGGCTGGTCGCACATAAAAACTTGCCCAGGAGTTACCTCAGGTCCTTGAATTGAAAACACACACACACACACACACACACACACACACACTCATATATACACATATACAGACACATATATGCACATACATACATACACACATATACACACATACACACATATACACATATATATACACACATATACACACATACACACCTATACACATATATACACATATATGCACACACACACACACACACACACACACACACACACACACCAATTATTCTTAAAATGCCTTAGCTAACTCAATGGCTGGCCACTCCTAAATCTTCCCCAGGTCCCGTGGGGGAAGTGGCCAGTGTCCACTTACCCAAAATCTCTCATGTGATTGGCTTTATCTCCTCTGCTCCTGCATCCCCTTCTCTCTCCCAGTCCTCTCCTTCTTGCTCTGTGTCTACCAAGCAACTCTCGGTGTCCCACACCTGATCAGCCATTGGCTACTGACATTTTATTGATAGATCAAAATCCAATTGGGGGCAGTCCAGCTCATGTAAACACAGATTCCCGATCAAAGCATCAGAACCACCTCTACACATGTATAAATATACGTACACATGTGTGCACACATATACACTACACATATATGTGCATACATAAGTGTATACACATACATGCATACACAGTGCACAAACTATACACAAGTATACACACATACATGTGCGCTCACACACATGTATACCCATGCACACTAGTTAAAAAATAAAACTGGACTAGGGTGGTGACTGGACATACATTCTCTCAGCTTGGAGTCATCACTGAACTTTTCCTCCACAGCCAAAATGGGAGACGTTTGAAGTTATGGGCCAGCTATGGAGGCTGGTGTCCAGGGAATGTTCTACATGGATAGGGATCTTTCCGCCACCCGAGAAGTCTGATTCCCTAGGCACTGCAGTGTTTGGAAGCTCACCGGCAGCAGTGTGGCCCTTTCGTCCTCACCGTCGCCTGCTTAAGCAACACACGCCCGTCAGGAGCAGTTTGCTTTCATCTCATGTTCTTGCTCTTGCTTGGCAACACTTCCTCTTTGCATTTCCCAGAGGCTGCTTTGGGATTCAGCAGTTCAGACTTAGCTGGTGACCCAAGAGTGACTCCTAGTCGCTCCTGCAGCTCTGTGGCCATAATCAAAGCTCCCCAATGAGATATCCCTCCACACACCACAAAGAGCCCAACTCACCCTCCCGGCTCTGCATAGGAAATTCATCACTTTATGGCCTTAGATAAAAGTGCCATTCTGAATAGACACACAGCCATCAAATAGCCTTGAACTGTTGCTCTTAAATACCAGTAGTGCTTTGCTGCAGCAGAGGGGACCGGTTCCCCTCAATATCCTCACATAAGTAGCAAGGACCTTAAGGTGACTTAATGAAGTGTTAATGAGGGGGGAAATGCTCTGCTGTGTAGGGGGAGGGCTGATCTTCTCTCTGGTCTTCGAAATGGATTTAATTTCACACCAGACACCATGCTATATATACAGTGTGAAGGACAGAGAGCTAGGCATGAAGACTATACAAGGTGCGGTGTGCGTATATATGCATATGTACATGCACATACATGTGCTCCTAAAGGGTTTGGAAATTTTTCCCCTTATTTTCATGTAGTCTGGTCTGGCCTTAAACTCAAAACATAGCCAAGGATGATCTCTAAGTTCCGATCCTCCTGCATCTACCTTTCTGCGATTTTACACCTGTGCACCACCACCCCTGGTTTAGGTGGTGCTGGGGATGAAACCCAGGGCTTTGTGTCTTAGGCAAGCATCCCACCAAGGAAGTTCCTGTTGGAGCATCCTTAGTAGGTTTTTTACCGCTCTGAAAGACTTGCCTGTCTTCCTCTCACAAGGCTCCCCTTTGATACAAGCCCTCGTCCTAGACCAAGACCAATCGGTGCAAGGAGCTTCCTTCTGGCATGTGTGGGTTCTCCTGTGCCCGTTCTCAGTACTTAGGCTGGGTGCCTGCTCCTGTTATGCTGCTATTGCTTTCTTTGTTCTATGAGATGCCCCATGTTGTTCTTGAAGACCTGCCATATTTCAGAACCTTTTTCTCTTTGTGTGAACGAATCACTGTGGGGCAATAGAAAAAGAGAGTGTCCAGCCTCAACACCGGGTGCTCTTCATTATACCCTGTGGCCTCTCTCTTTCCAGAAACAGGGAGCAGCCAGCTGCTTGAGCAGATTCCTCAGAATGGAGAGTGATGAGTTGGCCTTCACTGGGGGATTTAACCACTTTGAGGAAAAAGGATCCTATAAGCCCAAGGTTGGGCGTGGAACACAGCTAGGTCAGCAGAGTATGTGCGTAGCATGCATGAGACCCTGCATTCCATCCCCAGCACAGCATGCATGGGCTACAGTTGTGTCTACTTATGATCCCAGGCAGGAGGATCAGGAGTCCAAGGTCATCCTTGCAATACATCAAGTCCAAGACTGGTCTTGGCCACATAAAATATATATCAAGACAAACATCTAAAGTAGTACTGTTATGAGTGATGTCACAGAGCATAAGCCATCACTCATTCATGGGTAACCCAAATGCTCCCTAGAGACACCAGAGGTCTCGTGTACTTACGCCGTGACCTGTACTTGCAGTCCGCCTCAGTCGTTGCCTCAAAGAACCCACCGTTAAGTAATTCTTCTTTCTAAGAATTCCAGATGTTTTAGTCATATCCTCATTTTCTTGCTTTGGTTCCTTGCTTGTTCGTTCAGTCTCCAGCCTGTCATCCCTCCTTCCCTCTAGCCACCCATCTATGAATCCATTCATAGATGTGAGTGGAGTATGGGTATAAGCCAGGAGCCCAACTAGACACGAGAGGACATAGTCTGAGGAGGAATATGGACAGAGAGATAGACCGATGCTGGCCACACAGTACAAGGTCCTGCACACGACAGACTGGGAGCTGAGAGTCAGAGACAGGTAGGGAAAGAGTCTTCAGAAATACCGAGACCCAAGGGATGTTCAAGGAAGGGATAGGGTGGGACTTTTTCTAGGGAAGAAAAGTATCCATGGGTGTTTCTGCTTCTCTGCTAAGCCAAGTGACTTATTTTGCTGAACTTTGACTCCAAGGAATGATTGATTTTTCATGTAAGTCTATACTTACTAACTTGGACAATTGGCTTAAAGTCTCCTGGCCTTCAGTTGCTTCATTTACAATATATACCAGAGAATTCCTGGCCTGGAGCTTGGAACAGGACTGGGTGTGTTATAGGCCACCAACACTTCCCTCTCCACTTATTTGAAGGACATTACAGGTGTTAGTGCTTATTACAATGACATCCCCCAAACGTTATAATTGTTAGTGCTTAGTGTAATGACAATTCCCCCAAACTACTATCAGCAGTTAAGAGAAAGGAGTAGAGGTAAGAAAGGTGGAGCCTCTAAGAAGCTTTCTAAGCAAACACACACACAAACAAACAAACAAACAAAAATGTAACACACCCAGGCTGCATCCCAGGAGAGCCTGAGGCAGTAGGTTGTAGACTGGAGGAGACCACTACCCTCTGTCATCTCCTACAAGCTCATTTCTAGGTGACTCTGTAGCTGTGGCTGTGAATTACTGACCGAGCCTGCTGTGCTAGCTGCCTCTGTGTACACCGATCACAGACACTTCGTACAGGAAGTGTCCGATGAACCACCCACTGAGAACATGTTGAGCTGGGACGGGCGCTGACTGTCATCATCTAGCTCCTCCCTTGGTGATTGACTGGGACACTGTGAATCAGGGATCATGGCCCGTTCAGAATTTCTCAAACTCTTAAAAGAACAATGCCTGTAGTACCATCTGGCTGCAGTCAGCCTGGGAGCTCTGTTGCCGCTCTGTTGCCATAGTACTTCTCCTGACTGACCACCCTACCCTTCCAGTAATCGGTCTAGTAAATTAGCAACGTTATCACATGGTCGCTGAAACCTTCTAGAGTTCACAGTGGCTTGCTGGAGAGAGACATCTGGCCACGGAATTTCCAGCAGAAGGGGTAAAGAATCCAGACAGGCATTTGCCCAAGTGTGTGGGTCTGCACTGGGAAGCTGCAGTTGCTCGGGGCAGAATTCCTGAGTGTGTTTGGAAGTGCTCGGGGTGGGTGTCCGGAATCTTGGCTGTTTGCTGCTCACTCATGCAAATCAGCCTGCAAGGGAAGGCTGGGGTGTGGGCCTGCTGAGGCTTGGGGGATATCACAACTGTGAAGTGCTGCTGTGAGGGCCCAAACTCAAGAATGAACGCGCTGCGGCCTCCAGATGTGGCTTTGTGGCTCTGGAGGTAGACTACGAGGAGACTTGGGGATCAATCGTGAGTTGGCCTGAATCATTCCACAAACAGAGAGCAAAAGAAGAAAAGAAAGACAGGAAGAAAAGAAAGGACCTACTATCTAATTCTCCAAATTCGGTCCACAAAGCCCGCCAGAGGATTAACCTGGGCCAGCCCAGCTTTGCTGGTTCTGGTCTTTTCCTAAGGGAGAAGATTGAAGTAGGACCTTATGCTGTAGCCAGCACTAGTTTAGAACTAACTAACCAAAGGTGGCCTCAAAATTGTGGCAAACCTCCTGCCTCTGCCTCTGCCTCCTGAGTGCTGGGAATACAGGTGTGAGCCATCATGCCAGGGGCTGTTTTGTTTGTTTGGTTGTTTTTAAACAAAGTCACATTATTTAGCCCAGGCTAGCCTGAAACTCAGAATCCTCTTGCCTCGGCTTCTTGAGTTTTAATGCCATGGGGTGAGGGGGAGCCATGTTTCCTCTCTCTCTCTCTCTCTCTCTCTCTCTCTCTCTCTCTCTCTCTCTCTCTGTGTGTGTGTGTGTGTGTGTGTGTGTATGGATGTGTGTGTCTGTGTGTATGTGTGTATCTGTGTGTGTCTCTTTCTGTGGATAGTCTTGTTTTTGTCATGGAATTCTGTTTCTTCATTTGTAGAGAAGGAGGACAGGGAAGAGGAAGAAGGCGGGGAGCAGGGACCTCCAGTTTCGTCTGTTTTCCTTTGCTCAGACTGAGGACGGATCCTTTATACCTCAGAGCCTCCGGTTTCCCCTTCCCTGAATGACAGACATAAACAGGATCGCTTATTATTGTCCCGGAGAGTGCTGGGGACTGAGCGAGGGCTTCTTTCTTGTTTGTTTGGTTTTTTCGAGACAGGGTTTTTCTGTGTAGCCCTGGCTGTCCTGGAACTCACTCTGTAGACCAGGCTGGCCTCGAACTCAGAAATCCTCCTGCCTCTGCCTCCCAAGTGCTGGGATTACAGGCGTGCGCCACCACACCCGGCGAGCAAGGGCTTCTTGCCTGCTAGCCAGGTGCTCAGCCACGGAGCCACTCCCTCTCCCAGCTCTAACAAGGGCCACTGAGAGAGGGGCTCGCAGTCCTGCCCCCCTCACCTTTAGTGTGACCCTGCGCGGGAGACTAAAAATATCCATTATCACAGCGGTCAGTCATCCTCCCGAGGAAGGATCATGGATTCAAACCCCGGCGAATTCTACTCCAGACTAAAGGCTAAACAGGTGTCTCGATCTGGTTGTTCCGATTCCCTGGAAGGCCGATGGCTCTCTGCAGAATGAGCCGCTGAGCCCTAAGCATGAATAAGACAGCTCAGACATAGCAGAGAAGCAGACAGGGGTCATGGAAGTGCTCAGTGCATCCACTGAGGGCTGCATGAGTCACATCTACAGCAGCTGGGGAGGAACAAGGAAGGCGGCTCCGTAGGCTCCCCCAAGCGCACTGTGTCGGTCCGCAGCCAGGAAGCTGGGCGACCAAAGTGGTGTCCTCTCTCTCCATGGCTTGCCTGCTGTGCTTTTGTTTTTCCTGTGGCAGAGTGGGAGTAGGGGGTCGGGGTGAGGTGAGGAAAGTTGGGGTGGGAGGGAGTCTAAGGTTGTAGAACAAGCCTGCTCTGTGCATTTTTGTAACAGATCTTTCCTAATATTCTAATATCTTAGGCCCCAGGCAAGGGCATTCAGACAGAGGCACAAAGACTGAGTCCCTAAGGCTTTGGCCTGCAAGAGGAGGTAACTGCCTCCTTCCCACGATGCATTCCCTGGCATTTCCAAAGGATAAACGGAGCCGTTGTCCGTGGACCTGTAGGCAGCCATTCCTATCTAGGTATCTGACAGATCGTCAGTTCTGCGACTCTGGCATAATCCCAGGGGTTTGTGTTCCAGGCCTCGGGCAGATAGTCGCAGTGAAGGATGATGGACTTCTGGAGAGCCCCTCCCATCCCCCACCCCCCACCCCCCCACCCCCACCCCCCCACTCCCCACCCCCCGCCCAGGAACAAATGGAGACAGGAGTAGAGCAGGAGAACAGAAAGAGGAGGAGGAGACCGGGGTGATTGTCTGGGTTGACAGGAGAGCCCACACCCTCCTGCTTCCTGCCATTCATTCATTCCTCTCATTTGTTCAGCAAAGCCTACAGCCACTGTGGGGGGAGACCTGGACCCTCCGCAGGTGAAAGTTTGTTTGTGTCCCCAGGTGGGCCCTTGCTTTGTTTGGGAGAACAAAGAATTAAGACCCTGTGGGCTAAGGCAAGTGGAAGAAATCCAGGCCCACCGGCTCCCCCTGGAGGCTCCCACTCCCGTTTGCACCAGGTGGGGGCAGGCAGAGCCACGCCCCAAAGCCCTAACCATGAGCCTGGAAAAGAAAACCCTGGTGTCTTTTGACCCAGCGCTTGGGGGTAGGGAGATCCATTTTACCAGGAGCTACAAGTCAGAAGGCACCTTCCAGGGTGTTAACCCTTTCTTACACGAGTCACTAAGAGGTCAGGCCCATTGTCCTGGTGGGCAGTTGAAAAGTTGAGAACTATCAGTGGACAATGAGAGTATTTTACCCGCATCCTCTGAACTGCGTGAGGGGCCTTATCAAGAAGAGTGCCAGAAACATCAAGACTTTACTATGGTCACATGACTAGTAGGAGGTAGATTTGAGCCAGTGTCTGTTTCTTTGGTCCTGGTTTGGGTAGTGAAACAATGCACGCTTGCCTCCATTAAAAAGTTGTAGGGAGGGCCAAGGGGATGGCTCTGTCAGCAAAGTGCTTGCTTTGTAAGCACAAGAACATGAGTTTGGTCTCCAGGCACTAAGCAGAGGGGGGAAGAAGAGGGGTGGGTGGGCAGAGGACTAGGGGCATGGCTCAGTGGGTAACGGTATTTGCTGTGTAAGCACGAAGACTTGTGTTCAAATCTCTAGAGCCCAAGTTTAAAAAAGAAAATCATGTCTGTTGGTTGGTTTGAAATACTGGGTGTGGGTGTGCAACCAATCATCCTAGTGCAGTGCTGGGGTTTGCTGGCTTCCCACCTAGCTCCAGGGTCAGTCACACACACACACACACACACACACACACACACACACTCACATTCATGCACACAGAGTCATATACACAGTCACATACACAGTCATACACAGGTACACATAAATGGCCACACACGCAGTCATACACAGACACACAGACACGGCCATGCGTGCAGTCATACACAGACACACAGACACGGCCATGCACACAGTCCCATGGAGTTCTTTATCTGTGTTCTTCTGTCAGGGGTCCTGAGGGTGGTTGGGTGGGTGGGTGGGGTATGAGTAGGCCTACAGGCATAGATGGTCTGTCTTATCTGACTAGACCTCCTGCCTCCTCTGCAGATATGAGGGGACAAATAAAGGAACTATGAGCTGGAGAAATAGCCTGGTCAGTCTTGACACCGCTCAAGGCCTTGCTCCTCCATCAACCCTTAGGAGCCATGGATTACGGACTGCAGTGTAAGCACAGGCAGTGCATGGTGAGGAGCAGAGGGAGGAAAAATAACAAAAGAGGGACAAAGGAGGTTCAGAGAGCCAAGGGAAGGGCTAGGCAGAGGTGTAGTGCTCCTCCGGTGTAGTGCTCCTCTGATGTAGTACTCCTCAGGTGTAGTGCTCCTCGGGTGCAGTGCTCCAGTGCAGTGCTCCACCACTACTCCTTTGGCTTGCCTCCAGGGTGAGCAGGACTGGAAAATTGGGCAGAAAAGAGGGCAGCCCAAGAGCGTAAGACTGGCCTGGGCTGCACAGCATGTGCTTTCTTAAAACAACAAATAGAAGTAACTGGAGTAACACAGAGGAATGTTCGCGAATACTCACAGGATCCTCTTGTGGCTTTAAGTCACGTCTAGATTACAAATACTACCAAATACAACCACCTCATGCCGCCAAAGGATTCAGATTGTGCCTGAAATCCTAGTATTCAGAAGGGGGAGGAAGGCAGGGGGACCTTGGGTTCAAGGACAAGGAGGACGCTGTAGGAACCGCCGCTCTCCGGTATTGTGCAGAGTGACTGCAGGAGCCGAGGCTGGGGTTTCTTTTGCAGTGCTGGATCTCAGTCCCACAGCACTGTGTATGCTAGGCAAGCACTTAGTCACTCTACCCCTGGGCTTGGTTTTTAAAACGATTTTTCCGTCTTTAGGTGTAGAATCCACGGATATAGAGAACTGACCTCACTAACAGGACCACTTGATCCAAGAAGGGACAGAGAGCCCCCTCTAATGGGAAATGCATTGAGGTATTTGCAGCCATGCATCTAAAGGCTATTATTTTTACTTTATGTGTAGATTTTGTCTGCAGGCATGTCTGTGAGCCATGGGCCTGCAGGGCTGGTGTGCCCGGAAGAGAACAGCAGATCCCCCAGAACCAGAGTTACAGAATGTTGTTAGCAGCCACATGGGTACCGGGATTGAACCCCAATTTTCTAAAAAGGCAGCGGAGGCTCTTAACCGCTGAGTCATTCCTCCAGGTTAGTCATCCCTACAGCCATGCCTTAAAACTGCTATGCAGCCAGAAGTGGTGCCACACACCTGTAATCCCAGCACTTGGAAGTGGGAAGCAGAGAGATGGAGGGTTCAAGGCCAGCCTCAGCCGTACAGTAACTCCGAGGCTGGCCTGTTTCCAAACAAACACTACTTTGTATCGAAGCTGAACTAGAAAGCATTTACCACAGTGCCTGGTATTTCAACCGTGTTCATAACATCAGTATCTTTCCCTCAGCTTCTGCTCTGAGAGTTCACAACAGGGCTTGCCTGAGTTAGGAAAACTTGAGTCAGGAGTAGAAAGTGAAGTAGGTTCCTGAAGTGTTGCAAGTGTGTATCATTTCTCCTAGTAAGATCGGAGTCACACCAGCGCTACCGCAGTCGGTAAGCTAGCTGGCTAACTATAGCTCCGAGGGACTGTAGTTCTCCTCATACTCCTTAGATCACCCCCTCCGCTGAGACTCCCTCCCTCGTCAGGCTGACTGTGAGTCACATGAAAATGAAACCATACATTAAGCAATCCCCTCCCCGAGGAAGGCCCTGAGTTCCTTTTCATGCCTAGTGAGAACTTTCTGAGAGGTTCTCCAACAGATTTCCCCTCCTTACACACTGGGCCAAGTCAGAGCGTTCATTTGGCAGTATTAACGAGCCTGCCCGTGACTGGCTTAGGTCAGTCAGACCTTGGGCTTCTGAGGCTGAGCAGTAGCCGGTGTTCCCAGAAAGCTGTGATCACTCAGGCAAGTGAAGCAAGAAGAGTTATCCAGAGATATGGGAGATAATGGGGGCATACAGCCATGGCATCCACAGTCCAGGCCACTGTTCGTCCGTTATTCTGGATATCCTCACTGTGCTGGAGGGCTCCAGCCGGGATCCAGATCCTTACTGGGCATGCGCAGTAAGGAACAGAGAATAAGGGTTGGTGGGGAGACAAAGATTACAAATTTACTCCCAAAGTGTCCTGGACATTGGTTCAAAAAACCAAACCATCAGGCCAAGGACTTGAAGTAAAGACACAGTATGAAAGTCCTTTAGAGAAGTCAATGTAGAATCATCGTGGAATCCACCATCTCCTAGAAGATGGGCCTAGAAGAAGGAGATCTGGACCAGTGTGTTGAAGGGGGATCAGGAGTTCTGCTGGCGATGCAGCCTTGATGGAGTCCACGGTCCCTGGAGCACGGCCACAGTGTCTTCATGATCAACTTGACTGGGTTTGGAATCGCCATGCAAGCGCACCTCTGAGGGTGTCTGTGAGGCATTTTCCAGAGGGGAATGACTGGGTTAGGAAGAGCCAACCTAACCATGGGCAGCACGTCTCCACAGCCTGGGGTCCCAGACCAAAGAAAAAGGAGAAGTGCTTGGAACACCAGCTCCAGCCCCCTGATGCACTCATTCGTGGATGACGACATCCTTAAAATGTGGCTTGTTTATGTAATAGAATGCTGTTCCGCCTTGAGAAGAAAAAACCAAAAATGTGTTACTTGCAAACCCTGAATCCATCTACAGAACACCACTATGTGGGAGCTGGGGGTGTGACTCAATAGTAGAGACCTCATCTTGCATGCCTGAGGCCCCGAGTTCAGTCCCCAGCACCACACACAACAGAATGTAATGGGAAAGGAAATGTGCCGGCTTAGAAAGACAAATACTCAACCATCTCTGTTAAATACCGAAGCTGAGGCAAAAGCACTCGGAAGCAGGGAACCCAGAGAGGGAGAGTTGTGAGTGGGCGGGGACCGTGCGAGTGGGCGGGACCGTAAGAGAGGGCGGGGACAGCAACAGTGGGCGGGGACAGTGACAGTGGGCGGGGACAGCAAGAGTGGTCCCTGACAATGCTCAGAGAGTTGAGCCAGACGCAGAGTTTCAGGGGAAAGTTCTGTACAGCAAGGTGGCTCCAATTAAAGAAAAAACATCTCGACATCTTGTGTTTCTTTATATTTTACACTTATTTTGTTGGGGATGGGTGGGTGCTTTGAACCACATGTGGAGGACGTCAGAGGATAACTTGTAGGAATCAGTTCTCTCCTTCCACCGTGTGAGTCCCAAGAACTGAGTCAGAGGGCCAAGCTTGCAGCAAGTCTTTACCTGCTAAGTCATCACACTGGCCTCTGTATGATGTATTCCAAAATAACCGATGGGATTATAAATAGCCTCATCATGAAGGAAGGACAAACAGTGGATGTGACTGACACGCTGAGCCGACTTAACTGATCGTTTTGTGTACACTTCACAATGTTCACATGTTTGAGTTCACACAGCCCTGGGGTTGGGCAGTAGAAGACTGCCAGGCAGGTTCCGGTCCGCCCTCCTAAAAACACCGTATTGGATTATACAGATTTATATATACAGAATGATTTGTATATATAAATAACTTTAAAATAATAAAATAGAAAGATGGCAGAGAGAAAGGGAGAGAGGGAGGGCGGAGCCTGCAGGGCTGACCTGCACTGCTGTCTGTTCTGGGCCAGGCCAGCGCCGATTGGTCGTGGTTAGAGTCTGTGAGGAGTGGAATTTGTCCCCACCTTGACAAGAAAAGCATTGTGGACATCTGACTTTTCTGGCCAGTTCTCCACCTTGGGAATGGAATCTGAGACCAGCGAGAGGGTACAGCAGTGTCCTGGGGGCCTACACCCTCAGAGAACATCTCTTCTGTGGCCTTTCACCCAGGCTCCCTGAAGCCCTCCCCACCCCCACCCACCCACCCAGCCCCAACTCAGCCTCTGAGGCTGTGCGATCTAGGAGGGCCGCTGAGCACAGCGGTGGCAGCGGCGCGCCCTGGGCAGGGATGCCAGCTGCGGCGTGAGGAAGGGCCAGACGCGGCATCGGTGCCCACGGCAATGCCTCTCCTGGCATCGCTGGGGTTGGTACAAGGCCTGGCTCAGCCCTGGCTCCTTTTCCTTCCTCGGCTCAGAGTCATACTTGAGCGTCTGTGCTCTTTCCCACTGACCTCTCTCCGGTCCCCACGTGTGGTTACTGCAACCACAGAACAAATCGCACCAACACTTAAGGGCTTAATACGATGATGACACCGTTTTGTTTGCAGATCTTCCACTTGGACCTGGCTGTTCCCTTGGCACCTGTTGCAGCGGCTCAAGGGCTGGAGTCACCCGAAGCAGCGCCCTTTGTCAGTTCTGTCAGTAGCTGGAGAATCTCCATTGGCAGGGAGACTGCCTCCCAGCGCAGGCCTGGCCGCGAAGAAGCTGATGTGTGCTGTGGTCTCAGGCTTGCCTACATGGAAAGGAAGAACGCACCGGCCCTGCGCCCTTTCACGGTTATTTGTATAAGAAAAGTCACAAGGTGGCTCACACCAGGCAGCCATCTTTGGAAAATGCAACCTGCCACCTGCAGCTGCCTTCGTCAGAACCTTTGCACGTTCTGTTTCTGCTGTCTGGAGCTGTTTCTCCTGTCTCTCTCTAACTGAAACTCGCCCAGTTCCACGCTTCTCAGTTGAGTCATTTTATCTGTAAAAACTTCCCTTAACTCCGCGATCAGGCCAGCTCCCCTCAGCTGATATTTTCTGAGGCTTCCTCAAAGCTCCAAGATAGGTTTTTTATACATGTAAATCATGTCTGCAGCTGACTTTTGCTCTCTCTCTCTCTTTTGAATATCTTTTTAAATTACGTGACTATGTGTGTATGTATGCCTGTGTGTGAGTTTTTGGCTGGATCCTGAGAAGAGCAGAGGGCGTCAGATCCTCACAGCGTGGGTTGCTACAGTTGAGTCACCTGATGCAGGTGCGCAGACCTGAACCCAGGTCCTCTGCAAGAGCAGTCAGTGCTCCGACTGCTGAGCCAGCGCCAGCTTTACATGCTTTTCCTCTGCATATGTACATCAAACCCCGCTCCTGCGGACTGGGCCATCTCTCTAGCTCCCCCTCCCCATGTACTTTTTTCCACCGAAATATATGAGACCTATGATATATCTATCAGTCCCTACCATATGTCAGGGCTGTGCAGGCTGCCGGGCAAAGCCAGACATGGTCCACTGCCCATAAGAGGCTTCCTATCTAAAAGAGACAACAGTGTGTATGTGTGTGCATGTGTGTGTGTGTGTGTGACTATATGTGATTGTATGTATATATATGTATGTATTTGTGTGTGTGGCGATTGTGCATATGTACATGTATGCATATGTATTTGTGTGTGAGAGTGTGTGTGTGACTATACATGATTGTATGTATGTATGTATGTATATGTATGTATGTATGTATTGGTGTGTGAATGTGTATGTGGTGATTATGCATATGTACATGTATGTATACATATTTGTGTGTGAGAGTATGTGGGGGTAAGGTATGTGTGAGTGTGTGACTATATGTAATTGCATATATGTGTGTGTGTTGGTATGCAAATATGTATGTGGTAATTATACATATGTACATGTATGTATGTGTATTTGTGTGTGAATGTGCATGTGAGATTGTGTGTGTACTATATGTGATTTGTGTATGTACATGTATGTATATGTATTTGTGTGTGAGAGAGTGTGTGTGTGTGTGTGTGTGTACAGTGTATGTGAGTGTGTCTCTGTGTGAAAAAGCAAAGAATTGGGGTAGAGGGAGAGCTCGGCAATGAAGAGCACTTACGTTCTTGTTGAGAACCCAGGTTCTGCTCCCAGCGCCCACATCAGGCAGCTCACACAGCCACCCGGAACTCCAGTGTCAGTGTTCTCTTCTGGCCCTCTGGGGTACTGTATTTAAGTACAAGAACTCACATACAATTAAAAATAAAATAAATCTTTTTAAAAGAGACAGTGGGATTTCTAGAGGAAGACTTGGCATAAACCTCTAGCCTCTGTGTGCACACACATTTAGGTGCATGTGTGTACATACATAAACAAGAATACACATAAGCTGCACACATCTGTACATGCGTACATATGCATCTACTTCCCATGCATATGCAGACATATATATCACACATACACACACAGATACATAGAGACAGACAGACAGACAGACAGACAGACACACACACACACACACACACACACACACACACACGGCACTAAAAGCATGAGTGGTCATGTCTGCTTGTGGGATGGCTGTGTCAAACCCAGCAGAGACTCAGAGAAGATGATTCTGACCTTTAGACTGAGTAGCCATGGTGGTGATTGTGGGCCAATCCCCCTGCCTCAGACCATGGACTTGCTTGCACATGCTCATGACTTCTATTCATGTGTGTGCTCAGGGGCCCTGGCAGTTCCAGTGGTGCAGAGGGAGCTGGGGTGGACTTGGGAGCTGGGGAACGTGCTGGGCCGACACATAGCTTTCGGGCGGGGTCAGAGGCAGCGGCCTGTTGTGACTTCACACCAGGATTAGCTCACACGCCCTGGCCCTGCCGGAGCCCTGCAACCCCGCACAGGCACACACTCCACTTTAGGAAGTGAAAGCTTTAATTATGGAGAGGGAAAAGGGCGGAGTCTGCAGTGGGGATGGGAAGTGTTTCCAGGAAGGGCCTGGAGAAGGAAACAAAAATGTTAATAAGCAGGTCTGCCTGGATAAAAACCCCAGGCGCTTTGGGCACAACCCACGGAGGACATGCAGCCCTGCCCACCGGGAGCAGCAGCGGGCAGCCGGAAGGGAAAGAAGGCTAGAGACTTCCTACTGGCTCTGGAGGGACCTCCTGAGGACTCTGTCTCAGCTGCTCATCTAGCTCAGACTTCCGAGGAGAGGAAGCACAGGCCTGCACCAGCCTTCTGTCCCTCCCAGGGAGTGTTGGTACATTCCAGAAGACGAAGGTGCTGAGCAAGACTTTTTTTTTAAATTTAATTTATTTTTTTATGTATTCACTTTGAATCCTGCTCAATGCCTGCTTCCCAGTCACCCCCCCCCAACCCTTTCCCCAACCACTCCCCCCTTTTCTGAGTGGATGGGGCCCCCCCTGGGTATTCTCCTCCCCCACCCTCCCCCCTACTCCCCACCACCCCTGAACTTCAGGTTTCTTTGAGGCTAGGTGCTTCCTTCCTCCCCCACTGAGGCCAGACAAGGCAGCCCAGCTAGAACACTTTCCACTTACAGGCAACAGCTTTTGGGACAGCCTTTGTTCCGGACCCACATGAAGACCGAGCTGCACATCTGCTACATATGTGAGGGAAGGCCTAGGCCCAGCCCACGTGTGTTCTTTGGTTGGTGGTTCAGACTCTGAGACTCCCAAGGGTCCAGGTTAGGTTGATTCTGATGGTCTTCTCGTGGAGTTCCCATCCTTTGGGGGCCTTCCTCCTGTTCATCCACAAAAGCCCCCAAGCTCCATCCACACTGTTGGCTGTGGGTGTCTGTTCTGTCCTTTGGTGTGTGTCTCATGATCTGCTCTGGCAACCTACTGAAGGCGATGGACACCCCATGAGCCTTATCTTGTCCAGGGCGGTAAAGAAAGTACACAGCTTCTCACCGCTGGCTGGCACGCTTTGTGTGTCAGCTAGCAGACTCACTTTCCTGTGCAGACGATGGGAGAGCCACAGGCTACGGAGTATTGTCCGGCCCTGAGAGGAAGAAGAGCTGAGTCAGTGCTACAAAGCTGCCACTGCTGCCTGGGGGACAGGCTGGCTGTTAGTCCCTGAGGTCAGGGGGAAACGGGGCAAAGAGAGGCTCAGGTGGCTGGAATTCCGAAGCAGAAGACAGAAGAGGAAAAGCTGTCCTGAGAGGAAGTCCCAGGGGGCCAAAGGGCTGCCTTAAGTGAGACCCAGTCACTGTGTGTGTGTACCTATGTGTGCATGTGTATGTGTGTGTGCGTGTGCATGTGTGATGTGTGTGTGTGTGGTATACATATGCATGTGGTATGTGTGTGTACATGTGTGCACATGTGCCTGTCTGTGTGGGTATATGATGTGTATGTATGTATGTATGTATGTATGTATGTGGTATGTGTGTGCATGTGTGTGCACATATACCTGTGTGTGCATGTGTGTGTGTGGTATGTGTGTGCATGTGGTATGTGTGTGCACATGTGTGCACAGCCTCTGTGTGTGTGTGTGTGTGTGTGTGTGGTGTGTATGTATGTATGTGGTATATGAGTGCATGTGTGTGCACATATACCTGTGTGTGTGCAGGTGTGTGTGTGTGTGTGTGTGTGTGTGAGAGAGAGAGAGAGAGAGAGAGAGAGAGAGAGAGAGAGGAGAAGCATGTGTACATATGTGTGTCCCCATGTGTGTGAACTTTGAGAAGCCAGGGAAATCTACACCTTAAAGGAATCGGAGACAGATTTCTGGAGCTCGTTGTTTCCAGGGCAGGGTGTGGAGAGCTTCACTGTTAGAATCGGAAACTTGATCTGCTCAAAGCTCTCCCCAGCTCCTGGGAGGCAAAAGTTAGTGGAAAGAAATTTGTTTAAGGATGGCCCTAAGGAGAATAGAGGAGACTTCCTTCTCAAATCTTCATCTTTGGGGAGGGGCTCAGGAGTGCAAATGACTCAAATGGAAAATGTTAGGAGTACAGTCAGAACCTGTCTAGAGCTGGTGTTTCCTTTTCTTCTTCTTTATCCAAACTATTTTAGAGCCAGGTGTGGTAGCACATGACTGTAATCCCTGCACCCAAGAGGTCCTGAGTTCAAGGCCAGTCTGGACAACATACATACCTAAGCTAAAAGCAGACAAACAACAAAATGTTTCATACATGGGCTGGAGAGATGGCTCGGCGGTTAAGAGCACCAACTGCTCTTCCAGAGGTCCTGAGTTCAAATCCCAGCAACCACACGATGGCTCATAACCATCTATAATGAGATCCGATGCCCTCTTCTGGTGTGTCTGAAGACAGCAACAGTGTACTTATAATAAATAAATATATCTTTTTTTTTAAAAAAAGGTTCATACATAATGTTTGTAGAAACTTCAGTCTTAATAGCAAAAAACTTGAAAGAAATCCAAGTGTCCTTCAGAGGTGGAGAGACAAACTATGGCACCTCCAGCCGATAGAATAGATAGAATAGATAGAATAGATAGAATAGATAGAATAGATAGAATAGCCTACATTAAGGAGAAAAGATCAGGGCAGGAGAGGTGGTGACTCAGAGTTTAAGAGCACTCACTGGCTACTTTTCCAGAGGACCTAGGCGTGATTCCCAGTACCCCCATGCTGCCTCACAACCACCTGTAGCTCCAGTCCCAAGGAATCTGACACCCTCTTCTGGCCTCGGCAGGCACTGCACACAAACAGTACACAAACATTCATGCAGTCAAAATCCCAAACACATAAAATAAAAAAACACAAATCTTAACAAGAGAAGATTTTTCTCTCATGAGGCCATGAGAAGGCACAGAAGATGCTTAGGGGCACATTCCTGAGTGAAAGATGCCTGTGGGGGAGAGGTGATTACACCATCCCAGCTGTTTGGAATCCAGGAAAGGATAAGAGAAGGGAGACAGGGAAGGGAAAGAACCAGCAGCTTCCAGGAGCTGAGAGAGAAGGCAGGAAAAGCAGGCCTAGCCCAGATGTTCAGAGCAGTGAAGCTGTTGCCTATGAAGTTATAGTGTTAGAGACACGACATTACACATTTGTCCACACCTATAGAATGAGCACCGCCCCCCAGCCTTGGGTGACTGAGGCAGAAGAATCATGAAATAGAGGCCAGCATGGGTTACATAGTAAGACCTTGTCCATAAAATGGGTAAGAGAGGACCTTACCAGCTGCATGTTATATATGGTAAATGTGTGTTTGGGGGGGGGGAATAGGATGCCTATGTGGATTTCTTAGTTGTAAATGTACCACTGTAGAAGAATGCATGTATGTGTGTATATGGGGTGAGAGCATGTGTAGAAAATGCCTATACCTTCAGCTCAATTTTGCTATGAACTAATAATTACTATAAAAAGTGAAGTGTGTGTGTGTACATGTACATATGAGTGTGTATGTGTGCGCGAATGTGTGCATATGTATGTCTGACTGTGTGTGTGCCACCCTGTGTGTGTATGTGTAGGGCAGATGTTAGGGTCTCTCACTGAAAACTGGGGTTCATCAGTCTGTCTCATCTACCTGTCCAGAAAGCCCCCAGAACCTCCCCCCCCTGTTCTCAGCTTTCCAGTGCTGGGGTCACGGATGCATGAGACTACATCTTGCTTTTCTGTGGGTGCTGGTGCTAATGACAAAACTCAGGCCTCATGGAAGGAAAGTACTTTATCCACAGAGCCCCCTCCCCAGCCCTGAAGACTGTATGTGTGCATCTGTGTGTGGTAGAGGAGAACCTGGAATGACATTCCTCAGGTACCATCCTCCTTGTGTTTTGAGACAGGGCCTCTACCTCCTCATCAAGTAGGCTAGGTTAGCTGGCCAGTGAGAACCAGGTTCTATCTGCCTCTGTTTGATTGCAATGGGATTGCAATAACGGACAAGCTTTGTTTTGTTTCTCCATGTTATGTTTAAAATGGGTTCAGGGGTCCAACTCAGGGGCCTCATGCTTACAGGTGAAGCTGAAACTTTCAAAAACAAATATTGCAAGAAATGTGAAAGACAGCCTGTCAAGCAGAAGTGAAAGTACATCAGTTGTAAATTCACATCTACCCAAAGAAATATAGTACCAGATTTTCCTTGTGTAAATATATTTCAGAGCTATCTGACTATTTTAAGTAAAACTACAAATGATGCATTGGGATCATAAAATTGGTAGTATATAAAATTTTAAAATTACTTAATAGTAACAAAAGACTGGGTGAGGAGAAGTAGAAATATATCACTGTAAAGGTCTTATTTTCTCTCTCTCTCTATATATATATGTATATATATGTATATATATGTATATATGATTGTTATATATATTAATATATTCATATATATGATTGTTATATATATGAACATATTCACATATATATGATTGTTTTATTTAATAATGATAAAGTAAATCCTATAGTAATCACCAAATTATACAACAAAGAAATTTTAGCTAGCAAGTCAAAAAAGGCAAAAAAATAAAAATGTAAAAAAGTTCGAATAATTGAAAGGAATAAAATAATGGAAAAAGGAAGAAAGAGAAAATATGACAACTAAAAACCAACCACAGCTGGTGGTGGTAGTACACACCTTTAATTCCAGCACTTGGGAGGCAGAGGCAGATGGGTCTCTGTGAGTTCAAGGCCAGCCTGGTCAACTGAGAGAGTTTCAGGACAGCCAGAACTATATAAAGAAAGCCTGTTTCAAAACAACAACAACAACAAAACAAACAAAAACAAACAAACAAAAAACCAACCAAACCAAACAACCAACCAATACACCAACCAACAAAAAAACCCAATAGAAACAACAAAATATAACAAGGAAGAGTTAAACCCCAGCAGTTGATACTCAGAATAAATACTAAATATAAGTGGTCTAAATACCCAAGTTAAAAGACAGAGACCATCAGACTGACTTCTTTTTTTTTTTTTTTTTTTTTTTTTTGGTTTTTTGAGACAGGGTTTCTCTGTGTAGCCTTGGCTGTCCTGGAACTCACTCTGTAGACCAGGCTGGCCTCGAACTCAGAAATCCACCTGCCTCTGCCTCCCAAGACTTTTTTTTTTAAAGATGACTTTTGTCAATAAATGCCTACAAAACATAAATAACTACAACAAAGTGATAAGATTATGATCAAAAGTATTAAAATATATAGTATATTAACATAAAAATAAAGATAACTGGGGGGAACTAGAAAAATGGATCAGTTGTTCAGAGCAGTTATAGCTCTTGCAAAGGAGTTCCTAGAACCCAGGTTGGGCAGTGCATAACTGCCTGCAAGTCTAGTTCCAGGGAATCTGATATCCTCTTCTGGCCTTCTAGGGCATCTTCACTAATGTGCACATATCCTGCCCTACACACACACACACACACACACACACACACACACACACAAACGACTAAACATAGGCTGGAGAGTTGGTTCAATGAGTAAAGGCTCTTCCTACCAATCCTGAAGACCCCAGGCCAATCCCCAGGACTGCTGAGCAGGAAGGAGAGCACCAACTCCCATAAGCTATCCTGTGTTACTAGTGCTTACTTTGTGTGCTTGAACATCAAGATAAATTGAGCAATAAATAGATGTGTGTTTGCGATCCTAGCATTTGGCAGGCAGAGGCAGGAGAATCAGGAGTTCAAACTGGCCTTGGCTACATGAGACTCTCTGTTTTGAATAATAACATTAATGATAATAGTACGAACAATATATTGGTCTCCAATAATATTGGTGATCTATAATAGGTACGTAGATCAGTGGAAGAGTAAAATAGAAAGTTCAGAAAGAGACTGAGATAGCTGTAGCCAAAAATATTTCCAAGGCAGATTAGTGGAGACCTTGCAGTCCTGTCAACAAATGCTGATGGAATAATTAGACACCTACCTGGTGGATCATGTAGATCTATTATTTTATTTGTACTATCTGCAAGAATCAATTCAAAATGGTTCACCGACCAAAATAGTGTTAAACCTACAATTACAGACTTCTAGAAAAAGATGCAGGAGAATATGTTTTTAACTATTGATGAGACAGAGATCTGAGAAATCTGACAACACAAAGCTAAGGCACCAGAGAAGAACGCAAAGCTAAGGCAGCAGAGAAGAACACAAAGCTAAGGCAGCAGAGAAGAACACAAAGCTAAGGCAGCAGAGAAGAACACAAAGCTAAGGCAGCAGAGAAGAACACAAAGCTAAGGCAGCAGAGAAGAACACAAAGCTAAGGCAGCAGAGAAGAACACAAAGCTAAGACAGCAGAGAAGAACACAAAGCTAAGACAGCAGAGAAGAACACAAAGCTAAGGCAGCAGAGAAGAACACAAAGCTAAGGCAGCAGAGAAGAACACAAAGCTAAGGCAGCAGAGAAGAACACAGAGCTAAGGCAGCAGAGAAGAACACAAAGCTAAGACAGCAGAGAAGAACACAAAGCTAAGACAGCAGAGAAGAACACAAAGCTAAGGCAGCAGAGAAGAACACAAAGCTAAGGCAGCAGAGAAGAACACAAAGCTAAGGCAGCAGAGAAGAACACAAAGCTAAGGCAGCAGAGAAGAACACAAAGCTAAGGCAGCAGAGAAGAACACAAAGGTAAGGCAACAGAGAAGAACACAAAGCTAAGGCACCAGAGAAGAACACAAAGCTAAGGCAGCAGAGACGAGAAGAACACAAAGCTAAGGCAGCAGAGAAGAACACAAAGCTAAGACAGCAGAGAAGAACACAAAGCTAAGGCACCAGAGAAGAACGCAAAGCTAAGGCACCAGAGAAGAACACAAAGCTAAGGCACCAGAGAAGAACACAAAGCTAAGGCAGCAGAGAAGAACACAAAGCTAAGGCACCAGAGAAGAACGCAAAGCTAAGGCAGCAGAGAAGAACACAAAGCTAAGGCAGCAGAGAAGAACACAAAGCTAAGGCAGCAGAGAAGAACACAAAGCTAAGGCACCAGAGAAGAACACAAAGCTAAGGCAGCAGAGAAGAGAAGAACACAAAGCTAAGGCAGCAGAGAAGAACACAAAGCTAAGGCAGCAGAGAAGAACACAAAGCTAAGGCAGCAGAGAAGAACACAGAGCTAAGGCAGCAGAGAAGAACACAGAGCTAAGGCAGCAGAGAAGAACACAAAGCTAAGGCAGCAGAGAAGAGAAGAACACAAAGCTAAGGCAGCAGAGAAGAACACAAAGCTAAGGCAGCAGAGAAGAACACAGAGCTAAGGCAGCAGAGAAGAACACAAAGCTAAGGCAGCAGAGACGAGAAGAACACAAAGGTAAGGCAACAGAGAAGAACACAGAGCTAAGGCAGCAGAGAAGAACACTCTTGAGCCGGACTTTAAGAACATTTGCTTGTAAGTAAAAGGGCAGAAAACTTGAGAGGCAGAAAGAGTCCGAGTTTGAGAACAGCTTGGACCATACAAGTTCTAAGGCAGCCTAGTGAGACACTGCCTCACTAAGAAAAATAAACAAAACCACAAACAGCAACAGGACTACTATTAAAATAAGGTTCACAGTCGGACAGTGGTGGTGCACACCTTTAGCCCCAGCACTTGGGAGGCAGAGGCAGGTGGATCTCTGTGAGTTCAAGACCAGCCTGGTCTACACAGAGAGTTCCGAGACAGCCAGGGCTACACAGAGAAACTGTCTTGAAACAAAACAAAACAAAACAAAACAAAACCACCAACAACCAAAAAACAAAATAAGAAAGAGAGAGAAAGAAGGAAAGAGGAAGAAAGAAAGAAAGAAAGAAAGAGAAAGAAAGGAAAGAAAGAAAGAAAGAGAAAGAAAGGAAAGAAAGAAAGAAAAAGAAAGAGGGGAAGGAAAAGAAGGAAGGAAGGGAAGAAGGAAGGAAGGAAAATTATGAAAAGAGAAAAAGATAGGTTTCTAGTTTGTGGTGGGTGCTTGCCCAGTGCACAACAACAGAACAACAGAAACAGTAGAAAATAACTACTGATCAGTGAACTCACCAAATAAAGAGAAATATTGTTTAAAAATAACACAATAAAAGGATAAGCCACACAATAGGAGAAAATATCATTGAGCCATGTATGTTATTTACCTATCAAGATGGCTCGATCACAAGTGTGTGTGTGTGTGTGTGTGTGTGTGTGTGTGTGTGTGTGAGAGAGAGAGAGAGAGAGAGAGAGAGAGATTGATTGATTGATTGATTGATTCAGGGCTTATACTGGGTTGGATGTACTGGGAGAGTAGTTACCTGGCCTGTAAAGGCCTGGGCCTGATCCCCAGCGATACAAAAGGCAAGTAAAGGAATTTTGGAAAGCGTCTGGGGGACAGCCTGGGGTAAATCGCTCCTCAATTCACTGTGCAAAACGGTATCTTCCAAAGGGATCATACCTGCTTTCCCTTCTGTCCTGCAGTGTCATGGACTGCTGCAGGGCTTTTAAACCAAAGCACAAACGGGGTGAGGGGGGCTTGGGAGCACTTGGGGTTCTTGGGGGGATGCACCTCATCTGCTCTCCCAGCAGAGCCCAAGGTCCTCTGCTCCTAGCCAACTGTAGATGTCAGGAGAAGCTTCCAGGGGTCTCTAGGCCAACTGCACAAGTGGGCGCCACACCCCGTGGAATAAATCTGAGCAAAGTGAGGCGACGGCTGAACTCCCTGGCCCCCACCCCAAGGTTTCCTGCGGTGTCTGGGATCCATGTCTTACAGAAGTTGCAATGGGTCTACCTGGGACGACAGTAGGCCCTCCCTGGTCAAAGCTGTGCAGCTTACAAGGATTCAGATTTCAACCTGCTTCAACTTCCTGTGGGAGGAGCTTCAGGAAGGAGGAGCTTCAGGAAGGAGGAGCTTCAGGAAGGAGGAGCTTCAGGAAGGAAGACCGCTGGTGGCCCAGCCTGGATGCCTCAGGGCAAGCACCCCTCTCAGTCCTTAGCCCACTCTGAGGCAGAATTTGCTCTAAAGCCAAATAGCTGTGGGTGTCGGTGTGGGCCCGGTGAAGCTGTGGGCAGATCTCAGGGGGAAGGGAGACTGCAAGCTCTCAGGGCTTGGTTGTGCCAAGTCCAAGTTCTCGACCTCAGTGTGTGTGTGTGTGTGCCTCAGAATTCCTTGGCGTGCTCCCTATCTGTGCTAATGGATATGGACACAGGGTCTGTAGAACTGGGACGAGGGGAACGGAGTTTAGAACCGACACGAAGGTGCGAGCAGAGGCACGACTTTGGACTTGGGTGTGGGATGTACTTGCTCCCCTGCTTCCATTTCAAGTCTTCTCTGCCTGGCTGTGATCTCTGTGGCCGCAGTCCTCACACCTGCGCGCATGCTCTGAGAAGTTTGTAACTTCATTCTGCTTCTGGTTTGAGCAAGGTTGCCTTAACAACGGACCTGGCATCTCACTGGGTCTGATTTTAAAAACTTATAAAAAGACAACAAAATTAGTACATTTAATCTGCACGTGAGGGGGAAAAAAAGCCAGCTTTTCAGATGGTCACACTGGGAATGTCTTCGCAGTCAGGAACAATTTCTTCACACACAACACCGGCCACAAAGGAAGCTAAGATTGGTTTTCTGTCTTCACAATGCCCTTATGCAGCTTTATGAGCGCAAGAAAGCAACAACACAGAAAATATTTCCCAAACACACAGATCTTCATGTGTAGACCATGAAAAGAATTCTTACCTGCTACGGTGGTGTTTACCCTTAATCCCAGAACTCAGGAGATAGAGACAGGTGGGTCTCTGTGAATCCAAGGCCATCTTGGTCTGCATAGCAAGTTCTGGGTTAGCCAGGGCTACATAGAGAGACCTTATCTCAAAAAACAAAGGTGTTTGGGCTGGAGAGAAGGCTACGAGGTTAAGAACACTTAGTGTTTTTGAGGATGACCTGGGCTCATTTCCCAGTCCCATACCAGCCTGCAACTCCAGGTCCAGGAGATTCAATACCTTCTTCTTGGAGACCTGCATGTATGTACCATACAGATGCATTTAGCCCTGCACACATAAAATAATCTTTTTGGCAAGAAAGGAATTCTTACGACTCAAATAGCCAGGCTTTGTTGCAAGCAACTTCACCGGCTAAGTCACTGTCACTGTCGCACGACAGCCCACGTTTAAAGTTGAGTAAAGGCTTTGAGCTGATGTCTCACTAGGGGAGCTCTAGGGGCCAGAAGAAGGGTGCTCATCACTCAGGGTTCAGGAAGGATGCCATGAGCCTGCAAATGATTGTGCCAAGTGAAAGGCACTGACTCGGAGAGACTAGTAACACAGTATCTCTCTAGGCAGGGTCTAGACCTAAAAAGTGCAGACTATAGAATTTGTGTTTTGTTTTTCTAGACAGGTGTAGCTCTGTTTGTCCTGGAGCTCACTCTGTAGACCAGGCCAAGTGCTGTGATTAAAGATGTGCACCACCATTTTTGCAGGCGCGCACGCGCGCAGACATCCACACCCACACCCACACCATTAAATCAATAGGAGATTATTTAGGGGAAGGAACAGGACCAGCAAGAGGAGGAACGGGGCAGGTAATAAAGGGTGACTGAGCTAAGGACAGTGTCAGGACACCCATTACTTCACACATTAAAATGTACATAAACTAGAGGCTCATAGGCTAAAGACACTCCTGCAAAGTCTAAGTTCAGTCCCTGGGACCCACATGGAAGAAGAAGAGAACTAACTCTAGTAGGCCACTGTCTGATCTCTATGTGTGTCCCATGGTATGCATGCCTAACTACATACACTCTTAAAAAAAATAAGTGTAAGAAAAACATTAACAAGACCTGTCATGTTGAAGCAGTGAAGGGCTGAGGACGAGCCATGCCTGATCGAGTGTTTAAGTAGTGTTCATAAAGCCGTGGGTTCATCCTGCACTATCCCATAACACTAGGTATGGCGGTCCTAGCACTGGGGAAGTAGAGGCAGAATTAGAACTTTGGTGTTATCCTTGACTACATGAGACCCTGTCTCCAAAAAACAAAACAAAACAAAACAAAAACTGACACCTTGCCTTAAAGAATCATGAGCCTTAACCCATGCTGAGCTTGTTTTGTTTGTTTGTTTGTTTGTTTTATTATTTTAGAGAGATTGTGTCTTGCTATGTAGTTCAGGGCTTTGAATATGGCGCACTCTTGCCTCAACCTTCTGAATGCTGGTGCGTAGTGCCCCCCCCAACCTAAAATAGGAGATGTAAAATACAAATCTAGAGATTTGATACAGTGTAAACCTTGCTTCAATCCTTTCAAAGGGGTCCTTGTTCTCTCCCTAAAAGTGGCAATTTCAGAAGAGAAGTCAGGAGTAATTGCCTACAGGGGCACTAGGACTGGAACTGCCTTCTTCCTTTGGGACTCAGACCTCCTTGCTTCCCTGGTGGTTGGAGGCAAGCTAGTGCTCACAAGAGCTCATGCTCCTTGGTGGCCGCCCTTTGAAAGCTGGGGCCAGGATGGGGGTGTGGAGCTGAGCTTGGGGAAGGCCTGAGCCTTATCCGATGACTATGCAATTGAGAGGGACCCCTGGGGACGTTGGAAAGCAGCACTCGGCTCTAACTGGGTGGGAGGGACTTAACAGGAGGGACAGAGAAGGGAGGCTGCTGGAGCAGCTCTGAGGGGCAGCTCCTCCCCTGAAATTCTGTCATTTAAAGGGATCCTATCAGGTCCCCGCAGCAAAAGGCCTGCTTATCTTTAGAGGACCATAGCTAGATTTTCCTTGTAGGAAGCTGCAGCATTTAAACTAAGCTACCCGGAAGAAGGAAAGAGCAGGCTGAGAACCCAGGCTTCCGGGTGCCAGGATGGGAAAGGGGGAAACCACCCTAGGAAAAGCCACAGCCCGTGGTCAAGGCTACTAATTTTCCGCACTCATTGCCTGAGTCATAATGACACGGACTCGTAGATACTGCACCTCCTTCACTTTATAGATGAGGGAGGAGTCAGATGATGTATGGATGGGCCCAAGGTCACAAGTGGAAGCCAAGATTTCAGCCGTGCTGGTGAGGCCCCTTCTGAAGAGTAGACTGTTCCTCAGCAGGAGTGGTGGGGTCAGGTTGAAAAATCTTCTCCGGGCCATTCTGCTGTAGCCCCCAGCACCCAACCAGCGAGGAAGGAGTGTTGGTGAGCCTGTTCTGGATAGAAAATGACTTTACAGCATACTACCCCTGCTGGGGTAGGGCTGCTATCCCAGCAGTTGTGGAGAAGAGGAAGGGGATCAGGAGTTGGGACCTTATGGATAGTAACATTGAGGCAGCCAGGGCTACACCAGACCCTGTCTCAAATGTGAAAGATTTATCAGCCTCTCCTCTACAAACTGCCTCACTGGTACCAAGCAGACCCAAAGAGGGTCTCGATGGCATGTGGTAATCTCTGCCAAGACTTCCAGCCGTGAGAAACCCTAGGGGAAAGGGAAGGAGGGAGGTGGGGGAGGGGAGGTTAATGAAATGGAGGCTAAAGGGATCACATTTCTCCAGGAAGCTTCCAGGGATAGCAGCCCAGAGGGGAATGCCACCCCCAACCTGTGCAGGGGGTTTGTTTGTTTATTTTTTGAGACAGGTCTCCTGTAGCCTAGGCTAGTCCCAACCTTCCCCTGTAGCTGAGGTAGTCCTTGAACTCCTGGTCTCCTGCTTCTGCTTCTTTGGGACTGTGATCGTAGGTGTGGCGATGCCCACCTTATGTGGTGCTGTGAGTTCAGCTCAGGGCCTCGTGCATGCTGGGTAAGCATTCGGCCCAATGATCAACATACCCAGCTCCGCATGCCTTAGGATCACCAAAGGAAGAGAGTTGAGGCTGCCAACTGTGGGAGAGATTTCAGATGCTACTGCACAGGATGCCTGTCAACTCCCCACCGAGTCCTCCTGTGCCCAAGGCTGACAGTGTAGAGAAACTTCAGTGTGTAGTGCACAGTGAGACTTGGGGGTGAAGCAGGGATGGGCTGGAAAGAGAATCCTGGGCATGCCAGAAGAGGGATAAGTCAGGGTGAACCCTCTCAAGACTACTTCAAAACACAGCCGGGCTGGACTGCTTTAAAATAATTGATTTCTCTTTTTGTTGCAATCTTAATTAACTAATTAATTAATTAACTTATGTTTTTAAAGATGTATCTTGTGTGTATCAATGTTTAAATGCATTTGTTTGTGTACCACCTGTGTGCCTGGTGCCTGCAGAAGCCAGAAGAGGGTATTGGATCCACGGAGACTGAAGTTACAGACAATTGAGTTCTCAGGTGGATGCCAGACACCAAACTGGGTCCTGTGCAAGAGCAGCCTGTGCTTTAATCACTGAGCTATCTCTCCACATAAATCATGAGGATGACTCTTTTGTTGACTTGACCAGGTTTCAGTAGCAAAGCAGACTTAGTCTAGTGGTTAGAAAACTTGAATTCCGACTCAGCCTGGCCAAGTAGCAGCTACAGGACACCCGAATCTCTTAGAATCTCAATTTCCTCCCCTGTAAAATGGGGTTTTGTGTATTTGTTCTCTGCCTCTGATGGCTTTGTGGGAGAACATGCCCCTTCTAGGACCGCCACTCTTGCCGGGGGCACAGGTCTCCAGTAACAGGTCTGGGTGGAATTAAATACTTATTTGTTACTTTGTTTCTTTTCTTCTAGCTTGTGAGGCTGGGGATACAACCCTTGTATCTTCAGCAGGTGCTAGTCTATATCTGACCCTATCTTTGTTGTTTATTTTTAAATTAAAAGAGTGAAACTAAATCTTCTGTCATTTTGTCATGTTTGTGTCTCCTGTGCCTGCACCTTGGTGTGTGTGTGTGTGTGTGTGTGTGTGTGTGTGTGATTAGAAACACTCAGTTTTGCTCTCACTCTCTGGGAATCTTTAAGGAATAACGATTAATGCCTTCTCGCCAGCTCTGGGTATTTACAGTGTGCCCTCAGGCTACGAAAAAGCCGTTTGCTTATGATGACAGTCAACTGGAAGCTTTGTCAGCACTGAGCCCTGTGCTGCAGGCTGCTGTCTATAGTGAGATCCAAAGTCACTCTGGACCTGGGACTCTCTTCACTTGCTTCTTTCCTCCCAGCCAGAAAGAATGCTTCATTAGGAAACATGATCCACACTCTCCTGAATGAACAGAAATGATCGGGATTTTACAATAGGGAAGGTTGTTGATTTTAATCCACACTCCGGGGACTAAACCCACACAGTTTCAGCCTTAGTCTGAGCACATAGGGGGTCAGTGGTGCGTGCATTCCTAGGGGGTTGAAGCCTTGGACCTTCACAATCTGAGCCTGGGAGTCTCTTAGGATGCAGTAGCTCTTTCATCCCATGATGCTCTTGGCCACAGGCAGGTGTGTCAGCCCACACCTAGATAACTTACAAGGGAACAATGGTATGGTCTTCTGAAATTTCACCTTCTGTGTCCCTAGACACACATAAACTACCTTATAAGATTGGCGAAGTTTAAAGGTGCCCCCAGTTTTTGTAAAAGTTGCTTTGGTTTGTAAGACACTTTAAAACATGGCACTACTTCTGAGTAGGCAAAGATACTCTGTGGTACAGAATGGGGTCAGTGAAGCTTTTTTTTTTTTTTTTTTTTTTTTTTTTTTTTTTTTTAAATAGAGGAGAGGAAAAGAAAGCCCATGGGGAGCTAGGGAGATGGCTTTATCTGTAAATTATCTGCCGTGCAAGCGTGAGGCCCTGAGTTTCAATCCCAACACCCACATAAAAATTGGGGCTAGGCCGGGCGGTAGTGGTGCACGCCTTTAATCCCAGCACTTGGGAGGCAGAGGCAGGCAGATTTCAGAGTTCGAGGTCAGCCTGGTCTACAAAGTGAGTTCCAGGTCAGGCAGGGCTACACAGAGAAACCCTGTCTCGAAAAACAAACAAAAACAAACAAACAAACAAACAAACAAAATTGGGGCTAGTTATCCCAGTGCAAGGAATACGGAGAAGGTACAGGCATCCCTAGAGCTTTCTCAAAGGCCAGCCCAGACTGGTTGGCAAGTTATAGACCAATATAGACCTGTCTCAAAAACCAAACCCACAATCAAAACAAAAAACAACAAGCCCATCTGGACGGTGCCTAGGAAGGACACTTGAGGCTGACCTTTGACCTCCCTGTACTCCTGCACCCACATGAACACATATCCAACTCTCACAGAGAAAATGAAAACAAAGCATTGTTGTTTTCATATGTTAAACACTCAAGCAATTATTCTGCAAGATCAACTTCCACAGAACTGTTATTCTGACTTTCCTCTTCCTTTCTCTCCCTGCTCAGAAACACTTAGACCTACCCTATGGCAATGGCTGCGAGGAAGGCTCTGCCCTGTATGTCAAGGAAGCACAAATAACTCCGTACAAAAGCAGCCTGGCTCCTGTAGCCTGGCATTAGGGTAAGTATATCTTAAGAAAGTTCTTATGCAGACTTGGCTTCAGGCGATAAAACGTCACAGCCATGTAACTGTAGCAAGCGAGATTTCTAGGGAGCAAATTAGTGCACAGGCATCTTCTAGCAATGGTAAGAAAGGAATCATTCACCACCCCCAAATAAAGCAAGTTATCCAGTAAATGTTTCATTTATTGGCCTTACTCTATTACCATTAGGGCTAACAGACTTCTTGTCGATATAAAAGGAGTCTCTTCCCAGAGCACTGATAGCTTTTGGAAGCTTCTCTCCTCACAGATGTCTATAGCAGTCATGATTTGCTTATAAATGTGGGTAATACAACCCCTAACGAGAGTACGTGTCCCCACTATCCCCTAGGTCATGGGCACTGTCACCCCTTTATTACCTGAAGTTTTTAGCTGAAGGTGATCAGGTCAGGCGCTTTGGAGAGGGAAAGAACACAAGCCTGTCCTTCAGTTCAAGGGACGGGCAAGGGCCTTGCCACAGCTCCACACTCAATCAGGAAGACCTGGAAAAGGGGGCACACCTGCCTGCTGTGTCCTGCCAACAATTCTGCCTGCCAGAGTTCAAAATCCTTGAAAAGTCTTTGAAGACTCTTTAAACAGTTAAAAATATTTATTTGTGTGCATGTGTGTGAGTGTGTGTGTGTGTGTGTGTGTGTGTGTGTGTCTGTGTCTGTGTCTGTGTGTGTGCTGGCACTCTTGTGACATGATGCATGTGTGGACATCAGAGGCCAACTCATAGGAGTTGGTTTCTCCATCCAACCTGTAGGTTCTGGAGTTTAAACTCGGGTTGTTGGGCTAATCTATTCTCTCACCAATTCACCCAACCACCCATCTAACCTCTCTCTTTCTTCTCTCTCTCTCTCTCTCTCTCTCTCTCTCTCTCTCTCTCTTGCTTATGGGTACGGTCTCATGTATCTCAAACTCATCTCAAACTCACCATTTAGCACAATATGGCTTTGAGACTTTGAGTTTTCACTCCATACCCCTAAACATTGGGATTACAGGCAGGAACCTCTACTTCTGATTGAAGCAGTGACGAGGGTTGAACCCAGGTCTCCCTGTGTGCTAGACAAGCACTCTACCAACGGAGCTACACCCAAGCCCAAATGCCTGTTCCTGTGTTGGCTAAGGGAGGAGCTTTCCTTTCCCTGAACATCCAAATGAACGCTTATCACACACAGGACAGAAGGCAAATGGGAAAACCTCTCAGTGGAGTTAGGACTTTGGCTTTTAAATGCCTTTTTTTCCCCCCTGAGATAGGGTTTCTCTGTATAGCCCTGGCTGTCCTGGAACTCACTTTGTAGACCAGGGTGGCCTCGAACTTAGAAATCCACCTGCCTCTGCCTCCCAAGTGCTGGGATTAAAGGTGTGCGCCACCACCGCCCGGCTGGACTTTGGCTTATAAACATTCCCCCATTTTATAGCTTCCTTAGGTTTTCAGATGCTTTTTTTTCTTCCCTCTGTCAGCACACTCCCTGCTAAGATAAATCCAACTTAGTGGGTGACAGATCACCCATCTCTGGATGGTTACAGGCTGGATCTGGATGGTTACAGGCTGGATCTGTAAAGGGAGGCCACACAAGAACAGAATCAAAAGCAAACACATTACATATGCGCACACACAAGTGCACATGCACACACACATGCATGCGCTCAAACTCATATGCCTACACACAAGTGTACACGCACACATCTCGTGAATGCCTCATGCTGATGTCAAGTGGCCTTGAATAGACTCTTGCCTAGGATTGGAGGTTCTGAGTGCTGCCACCATCATGGAGTCCCTGCTTCCAGAAGAAGTAAGCCTGGGAATATTTTTGTATTCCCAAAGGCAAAGCCAGCCTCTTAGCATGGCTTATCTTCTTTGTTGGGGTGCTGTGAAATCTTTGGTAATGACTCCAGTGTTGGAGAAAACTATAGACTCGTGGGGCTATTTTGAATATTAAAAAGCACGCCAGAAAATATCCATACCTCCACCCCTACTCCCCACCCTCAGGTAGTGCGGAACAGAGGCCACAGGTTACATGGCTTAAGGTCAATCCACTATTATAGTTCCTATATTTCAGTGACCAACCCCCCACCATTTACCAGTGCCTAGAGGGTGGGTGATTAACACAACAGCAGGCATCTTTTCACACTCAGTTAGGAACCACGCCCCTCTCCCAGGCCACCTATTTACTTACTTATTTACGTAGACATACTTCCTATGTAACCCTGGCTGTTCTATCATTCACTCTGTATATCAGGCTTCTGCTTCCTGATCACAGACTTGAGTCATGGCTAGCTAGCTTAGTCACCTAAACTTTAAGGCAATGTATAGATTGCCAACATTAACACAAACCCAGTAGGAGAGAGGCAGTGGATAAAAGGTCATAGGCAAGACCAAAAGGCCAGGAGCAAGAGTAAAGAGGAGAGAGTAAGGCTGCTGGACAGGCTGGAAGTTGAGGACCTGGGATGGCCCAGGAAGGGAACAGCCTTTCCATCCGTTTTGCCCATTCCCACGTGCAAAGACAAGGGTGCCCAAATGCCTCCCAAGGCTCAAGCCAACATCAAGACCAGCCTGGTGTCTCTCTTGCATCTTTGGCATCTTTTCCATTTGGTCAGAATTCAGTCATTTAAATTAGGAGTCATCAGGGCACAAAGAGACGGTATCTCAACACTTGGACATGAGCCAACTGGTATTTAAGGAGTTCTTGCCAAATCTATAAGCTGCAGGTCCGCATGGTGGGCCAACCTGGCTTTTTGTTGTACATATATATTGTATATACATATATATGTGCATATATATGCATATATATGTATATACATGTATGTAGTATATACACATATATATATACATATATATGTATATATATATATATGCATCTTCCTGCAGTAGCATTCCCTGCCCTGTCCTCTTCCCCTACCCATCTGGGTACCACCATAGGCCACAAAAGCGTCTAGAAGTCAGTGAGAACTTGCTATTTTCTCTCCCCAGGCTTTTTTATAGCACCGAAATTAAATGTGGCATATGGGCTGTCAAGGAATAACTTTTAATTGCTTAATTAAGTTGGAGATTTAAGGGAAGATTCAAAGGTTCCCTTTGAATGAGAAAACAAGGCTATGTCAAACCAGATGATGGTATTGGTCACTGACAAAAGCCCTTGGCATCCTATTTACACGCGATAAAATGCAGTATGTTAAAAACAACGATGCTTTAACAATTTTGATTCAGTATATTCATGAGCTTTTGCCATACAACCAGACCTGTAAGGAACACAGAAGACCACATTATTGAGCTTGATTAAGATCAGGGTTAGGGTAAAATACAGAATCCAAACTCATCCTGTAGGATGAAGAATTGGTTTTAAAACAGAGTTACTATAAAGTGTTCTCATTTATGTCAACAAGCCCTGAAACAGGCTTTGGCATAATCTATACTGTACAGAGACCAACTTGAGGACAAGATGTATTCAGGTGGCAGTTAGCAAGTGTGTAAAGCTGCCAGCTCCACTACACACCTAGCCAAACAGCCAGATGTTGGGCTAGATGTGCGATCTAAAGGCGTCCAGTGGAAAGGCCCAGGAAGGGAACTGCTTAGTCGCCTGCGAACACACTCAGGATTGGGCTGCCTTTCGTGCTTCCTGTTTTCGCTTGGTGTCTTGAAATATTCCCCATTCTGTCTCTGCTCTCCCTCTTAGACACTGCGCTGTCTTATTTATTTATGAAGTCTGAAGGTTAGTCCTACCTGCTGAGACTAATTAGCCCTCTGCTTTGTGTCCCACACAATCTGTCCGATGAAATGTACACATTTGTTTTGCTTTTTTTTTCCAGGCTTTCTCTCTCCCTCCACTTCTGGTTTTCTGATGAATATGAACGTTGGGAGGTGGGATGGTGTTTTCCCCTGCCTCCCCCGCCCCATCCTTATTTTGTCTGCATCTTCTGCTTTAGTGTGCAAATGTGCTTGGGATATTTTTTTTCCAGTGCAGGGGAATTCTTTGGCCTTGTGAATCGCAGGATCATTGTTTTCCGCTGTCTTCTTTCTGAGGCCTTATCCTGTAGAATAGTTTATTGAAACCCCAAATTCTCTAAATAGTGGGAACCTACAACAGGCGAGCCTATTAAACGAGAGGGTGGGTTAATTTAATACGCCGTGGACCCCAGAACAGCATCACACCTAATGGTAGTTGCCAGTTCCTATTTATTCATTATTTTCTTTCTGATTTTTTTCTTCCTTTTTCCCTGTTGGACGTCCCAGTCCAACTTTGGATATTTGTAAGGAAAAGGCTTTCCTGAGTCCACCGTGCTGCAACACGGTTTGGGGATCCCGACTTTCTCCTTTAACATAATTTTCTTCACCATTTCATAGCAAATCAGTTTGCCCTCACTGGGGCCTAACAACCAACAAACACCCGTCTCAACTCCTAGGCTGCCCACCTCTTCCCCAAGGGCTTCCTGGCCAGCTTTGGTGACTGTCTCCTGTCAGGTCCCGCAACATCTACAGCCTCAGGGCGTTTCATCTCAGACCCTCTTGGAGACAAACTCCAGCTCCACTCATCCCCAGGGCTTGGTGAACTTTCACTTTTATTTTCCCTGGAGCTGTTAACGCCCAAACATTTCACCTCCAAAGTCGAAAAGGACTTGGATCCTACATCACTTCCTACTTCCAACGTCAGTTTAAAAAAAAAACAACCAACAACAAACTTTATATTTTCCTTAAGGATATTTTTAATACCCCAGACAAAGCTATAGTATTTGTTTTCTTGGGTAAAACGCCTTCTTGGCATATTTAACCTAGTGGGACTTTACATTCAATGACATGATTCATTGTCATTAAACAAAAAAGGGAGGGGAGCAGTTGTGGGTTATCCTCGCTGTGGATGGCCCAGCCTCTCTGCTTCCCCTGGTTCTCTCAGAGCAAGAGGGGTGAGCCCTCTTTTGGACCAGTCGTGTCTTTTCCCGCCCCAGTGCGGCTGATCTCATCAGGGACTTAACCACTGAGCGCCCCGTCCTTGTGTCCCATAGTCCTCCCCTCCAGGACCTCATCTTCAGGACTTCTGGCTAACACTTTTTCTGGGCCTCTCCACATTCCCGCCCCCCAAGTGGGCTTTCCTTCCGCCTTCCCCGGCTCAGATTCCGGACTGGGTTGCCACCCCTTTCCCCTCCTCTCCGGGTCCGCATTGTCTTTCGGAACCCGCCCCCTCCAGGAGCGAGGCCCGCACCGTCCGGGCGCCCGGCTCGCACGCCGAGCACAGGCCGCACCCCGCGCGCCTCCCGCGGCCCCGGCCCGCCCCGCTCCCTCTCCCGGCGCCCAAAGGATCATTGTTGGCCGCCCCCGCCCCGCCCACCCCGGCTGTTTATTTATGCACACGTCACCGGGGAGGCCCCGCCCCCTGGCATCTCATTAAGGCGAGTGTGTTCCTCTCGCCCTGTCAATAATCTCCGCTCCCAGACTACTCCGTTCCTCCGGATTTCGATCCCCCTTTTTCTATCTGTCAATCAGCGCCGCCTTTGAACTGAAAAGCTCAGTCTAACTTCAACTCACTCAAATCCGAGCGGCACGAGCTCCTTCGGTGTCTTCGGCTCCCCCCCCTTTGCTCTTATATCTGACTTCTTGTTGTTGTTGTTTTTTTTTTACCCCCCTTTTTTATTTATTATTTTTTTTTTTTTTGCACATTGATCGGATCCTTGGGAACGAGAGAAAAAAAGAAACTCAAACTCACGCGTGCAGAAGATCTCCCCCCTTCCCCTCCCCTCCTCCCTCTTTTCCCCTCCCCAGGAGAGAAAGACCCCAAAGCAGGAAAAAAAGTTAACCTTGGACTCGTCTTTTTCTTGCAGTATTTTTGGGGGGGACTCGCAAAACTTTTTTTTTTTTTTTTTTTTTGCTTTTCTTCCTCCTTCATTTTTCTTCCAAAATTGCTGCTGGTGGGTGAAAAAAATGCCGCAGCTGAACGGCGGTGGAGGAGATGACCTAGGCGCTAACGACGAACTGATCTCCTTCAAAGACGAAGGCGAGCAGGAGGAGAAGAACTCGGAGAACTCCTCGGCGGAGAGGGATTTAGCCGATGTCAAGTCCTCGCTGGTCAATGAATCAGAGACGAATCAAAACAGCTCCTCCGATTCCGAGGTAGGAAGAGCCCCTCGGGCTGGCGGGTGGCTCCAGCCGGTTCCCGGGCTGGGAGAGTGGGGCTGGAAGGCGAGGCGAGGCGGGTCGGGCTTGCGGGCGGCGCGGACGGTGGCCCGGGCTGCTGGCTGCGAAAACTTGTAACCGTGTTTTTCTGCACCCCTTTCTCCGCCGACCCTCCCTCCCCGCACCCCCTCGGCGCGGCTATCGCCCCTCGCTCTCTCCACCTCGCCCCTCCGGGAAGGCGGAAAGACGGCCTCCGCCTCGCTCCGAAAGTTTCCGAGATAAATCCCGGGAAAGTTTGGAAGAAGGTGAGTGCGCCCCGCGCGCCCCCAAAACCGCGCGATCGCGTTCCCCCCTCCCCGGGGTCGGCCTGGCGGGTGCCCTCGCCCCACTCCCTACCCACCCTACCCGAGTTCCCGCGCCGGCCGGGCCCCGGGGAAGCGCGCGGGCCCTCCGGGGGACACTTGCTAAAAAGTTTCTCCCGCTCTCTCCCGCGCCGCGCGGCCGCCGCCGTCCCCTCCGCCGCCCCGCCATGTTAGCGGCCAAGAGGCAAGATGGAGGGCTCTTTAAGGGGCCACCGTATCCCGGCTACCCCTTCATCATGATCCCAGACCTGACGAGCCCCTACCTCCCCAACGGATCGCTCTCGCCCACCGCCCGAACCGTAAGTGCCACCGCGCTCCCCGCCCTGCCCGCCTGCCGGCCCCGCATGCCCTGCCCCTCCCCCGCCCCGCCCCTCCCCCCTCCCCTCCCCCCCTCGCGGCCCGAACTCTCCAAACTTTTTCTCTGCCTTTTGTGGACTGGGTTTGTTTGCGCTTCGCCATGTTCTGGCTTTTCTTGTGCTTGCCTCGCGATTCGGGGAGCCTTTTTTTTTCCTCAGGCAGGGCTCTGTTGGGGTGCCAATCTGAACTTTAATTTTTCTTTCTCTTTTCTTTTCTTTCTTTTTCCTTTTTCTTTCTTTCTTTCTTTCTTTTTTTTTTTTAGCTCTGATTTTCCCCCTCCCCCTTGTTGGTGGTGTTTGTTTCTTGTCCCTGGGAAGAGGACTGTGTGGCTCTTTCTTCTCCCTCTCTTCCTTCCCTCTTCTGTGCGTCTTGGGCTTTCCCCAAGTTAACCCCTTGGCTGCTGGCTGGGAGGCCCGGCTGGGCCGCGCGGGTTCCCGGTGCCTTTAGCTCCAGGAGCCGCCTTGCTGAGCGCGCAGCCTCGGCCCTGCGGAAGCGCCCGGCTCTGGCCCCAGTCAGTCGTTTTAGCTTTCTAGTGGCGATCGCAGGCTCGAGGGCCTCTTGGCCCCTTCTTCCAGGGGAAGGTCACACTTGCCAGGCTTGGTCCCCTCGCAGGCCCGGGGGCCCTGGGCGTGCTTTTTTCTCTGCAGACCCGGCAGGGCTTGGCTGCCCCACGCCGCGCTTGGTGGGGAGGCCCGTGTGGCCGGGCTTCTGGATTTGTGTGTAGTCAGGATGGCCTGTTGAGTGGACTTTTGTGTCAAAGGAAATTCGGTGTCTTTGGATGGGGTGTGGAGGCCTTCTTTTCCCTGACCAGCTCACTGTGGGCCCCTGGGGCGGAGGCACAGGCTAGAGTGAACGCTTTCAAGGAGGTGTAGGAGTTTGGGTATGCCTCCCTTTCTGGGGATCGGCCATTCAACTTTGGGGGGCCCAGGGCAGCGCGGGGTGCCAGGCTCCCCGGGTGCTCCCTGCGGCGCACCTCTGGCACTCACCGCAGACATTTGTTCTGCTTGTCCCCTCCCCCGGGGCCTCTGCCCTCTTCTCTCACACTGTCCCCTGCCTCCTCCTTTTTCCCCCTAAAAAGCCTGGATTGCGAAGCTCTAGACACACACAAGGAGCGTTAGTGCCCGGCTTCCCGGGGGTGTCACTTTGCACCTCTGGCTGCGGTCCCTACCTCGTGTTTACACACACTAGTTCTGTTTTTCTTTTTTCGCTTATTCAAGGTGGCAATGTGAAATGATATGCCCACTGTTAAGCAGCGCTGGGCATGCTTCAGGCAGAGCTACAAGTGTTTTTAAGCATTAAAATATTAACTATCAGGTTTGACTTGTTTCCCCCCCGTCCCCGGGCTCTGGTAGAAAGGCAAAAGCACGCTAGACCGGGAACTGTTTTTTAAAATGCCTCGGAAAGAAACCATCACACCCCCTCCCCGGCGCCCGTTGCCTTCCTGGGAAGCCGGGACAGAGGTACAGTCCGACCTCGTCCAGTAGGGCCCGCGCTTTCCGGAGGCTGCTGCAGCCTCTGAAGCAGTGCCTGGTGTTTTTCTTGGTAACCGATGGGATCTTAAAGAACCGGCGTGTTAGCAAACTGGACCCAGCAACATTCCAAAGTAATCCTGGGAGTTTCCTCCTCCCCTCCTCCCCTTCTTTTTAGAACGCAGACCTCCTAAGCTTTATTTAAAAATCCACTTAGCCACCCGAAAGGCCATCTGAATATTGAACTCTGATGGCAGGCTTGTTGGCTTTCTTGACCCTTTTCAAACTGCACGTCCGTGACCGCTGGCGATCTTGCCACACCACCGCTCCAAACTCACACCGTTGTGTTGTGCTGTAATTAGGAAACAGGGAAATTGTTAAAGGCAAATAAATGATTTCCCGGGGAGACAAGGACGGTTCCCAACCTGAGGCTCCCTTTGTGGCCTTTGTAGGAGGAGACAGCGTCTAGTTATTTTAATTGTGGACCTAGCGGGTGGCCCTGTGCCGTGACTTCAGATTGAGTGTGAGAAAGCGTTTCTGAAACCGGCAAGCTGTTGTGTTAGCATTTGCGTGTCAAACATCAGCAGACATCCCTGTGTCCACTGCCTCTTCTTACTCTTTTTTTCCCCCTTACCTGGGTTAAGCTGTGTGCTCCAAAATTGAGGTTATTTATTTAGGCTGCTGAGCGAAGAAGTCTGGGCAAGGAGCTGAGAGGCGGTCGGTTGTGTGTGTGTCCCTCTAGACGCCTTTGGACGCTAGGGCCAGCTGGCGATTCCAGATTCCATACAGCCCCGGGTGGACCCGGCATGCAAGCCAGCGGTCTCAGGTCTGACATTTTCAGGACTTCGTAGGTCTGGTTTTGAGTGTGAGTTGTAAAGACAAATTAGGGGTAAGCTCATTCATTCTCTTCCGGTCCCCCCTGGCTGGGGTGCTTTTTTGCCCTGTTTCCTGTTACTTATGAACAGGACCGGCTAAGACTCTCCCCAACCCTGGTTTCTGCTTTTCTGCTAAAGAATGTAAAGAATTAAGAAGTATCATGAAATCAGCTTTTGGTGAATAACACATCATCTCTGGAACAATCTTTTAATTGCCAGAGAAGCCGTAAAGGCTTGATAGTAATGATTTTTACTTTAGAAGGACAAAGATTTATTTCCTCAGAACATGAATTTATAATCTTTGATACATTAATAGACATGGCTCGTGGAGAGGATACATCCAGATAGAAAAATAACATTAAGGAGAAGAAGTCTAGTCGAGCAGATGAAAAGGGCTGGAAGTGCCGAGGTTAGGGCTTGGGTCGCGTTTGGGTTCCAGAGACTAAGGTAACAGTATTGAAGTTGACAGGAGGGGTAGTTTTACTTTTCTTTTTTCTGCTTCTAGCATGCTTTTTTCTGCTTCTAGCATGCAAGAAGCAGCAGGCAGGGCCGCGGAGGCCGGCGCTGCGGTGCGAGGCGTGTGAGGGGTTCGTGTTAAGGGCGCTCTCCCAGCTCCCTCTGCCGAGCCTGGTGGCTCTCCGGCGGGCTGCTCGCTACCTGGGCTGGGCAAATAAGGGAGCAGCATCTTGAATTCATTTTTGGACTTGGAATGGAGTAGGAAACCAGGAGGGAGCCTGTTCACCGAGGAGGTTTTCTTTAGCCCGGCAACTTCTTCTTCTTTTTTTTTTTTTCTGGCTTGCCTGGAAAAAAAATGGATGTTTTCGCCTCACCCAAACAACATAATCCTTCCTGACACAAAAGCTTGAGGCCCTGGCGTGTGAAGGGTTAATGTTGGCCCTTCCCCGTTGTCTTCGCACCCCCTACCTTCACCCCTGATTGTTTTGACAACACTTCAAAGTGCGACATTCCAAGCCCCTCCATAACAATGTAATATTACAGTAATTACACAGGTCATTACATTTTAAATAGAGAACAATAAAATGCTTATCGCCTTGAAGAAGAACAGGTGCTCCCAGCCTTCGTTAGTATTTATGCTAATTGTTTTCCTCTCCTTCAGAAATATTTGTGGCAGACATTGCTTAGATTTTAATCTCCGCAGCAAGTCTTCTGTGCTAATCTTCATAAGTTAGGGTTTAATGTCTGGGCTCAGCCTTCAGCCAGTAAGTTATGTTTTAATGATTATAAATTTAATATACTAGTGCTTTACAGTGTGTGGATGCTATGGTTTCCTGAAGCCCCAGAAACAAGTGTAGCCTTTGGGAGTCTAAACGGCTCATGTAGGAGAATCTTTTTGGGGGACATTGCTCCTGCTTTGGGCACTGCCAGCTTTGACAGTAGTGCTCTACCTTAGATGTCTAGAAGATTTTTGAGAACAACCACATTGGTTCTTGTCTGGGGTTGTGCACCCCAGTTTTCCTCTCTCTGAGAGGAGTTGCCACTGGCCATTGGCTACCTTTCTGTTTCTTAGCAAGCTGTGGAAAAGTTACAGGAAGGTTTCCCAGAGTAACACCAAGAATGCTGCTCTCTGTTAGAGGTCAAGGAAGTCTGCAATTCTACGTGACATTAAAGGGGGGGGGGGTACGCTAGAGCAAGCGCTAGAGGACTGACATCGAATGATTATGCCAGAGGCTGTGCTTTTCAAGATTAGGGTAGAAGCTTCTTTTTCAAGAACTGAGCACGTTCTCACATCCCACAAGGCGCTCAGGTAGGATAGAGGGTCCTCCTGCACAGAGGACCGGAGCCAGAGCCTCACTGCGAGGTGCTGAGGTGCTCCAGCTCCCTCCCACTGCCCAGGCAGGAGGCAGAGGAGAAGGCTTCGGAGAGGACCTTGTCAGATGTTACTCAACAGGGGCTCCTGAAGCCCACTAAAAGGCACTGCCGAGAAAGGACAGCTGCAAATTTTTGTGTGGATGCGTGTTTAGGACCGTGACTAAAAACTCCCGAGGACCTTTCCCCCAGCTGTCTTGGAAGTTATGTGGAAGTTGGTTTATTGGCATTAAGTATGGGACAACCTGAATTTAGCAGATGCTTTCCCCTGCACAGGAAGTAGATGACATTGTACTGGGGGCAGGGAGGAGACTAGACAGGGAATGATTTACTCCCTTAAAAAAAATAATCTCAGACTTGCCAAATAAGTAAGCTTCCGAGGAGGTGGGTGTTAGCCTCTTAGTCTTGGTGGGAGGAGAATTTGGTGATATTTTTGACCACATTTATAACGTTGCCGACACATTTCAACATTTTGCAACGGAGGGCTGACCAAGATTCTCCACTGTTTTGTTTTGTTTTGTTTTGTTTTGTTTTGTTTTGGTGTGTGTGTGTGTGTGTGTGTGTGTGTGTGTGTGTGTAAGCTTATTAAGGAAGTAGATATTGGCACCCATGTAAGTAAATCTTCAACTCAGATTTATAATGGAGCACGTTTGTGAAGGAAATGGTTAATTTTACAACCAAAGACAAACTTGCACCTCAACAGGCCTGCTGAAAGAAACGAGCCCCAGTCCTTTGCTGGCAAGTCCCCCCCGAGTCATAAATCCACAGGCTTTATTTGCAGCCCATAACACTTATGAATGTTAAGATATTTGACGCCACGTTACCCTTATGATATTCAAGGTCCGCAGACATTGGCAGTGGCTCAGATTTCTCTCACTAATTATAAGCAATGAGATGGGGGTGTGTGTGCATCGCAAAAGCTGCCCCCCCACTCCTCTACCCTACGCCTCTGCAGCCCCAGTAGACTGAGAAAGGCATCTCCTTCTCTTGGCAGTGGACCTGCCATTCTTCTGGGCTGCTGTTACACACGTTTACAAAGAGAACTCTGAGGGATGGGGGTTCAGGGGGCTCCACTCTAATGCCCCTTTCAAAAGTAAAATTGCTTGGGGTGTTTGCATCTTTCTCCTTTTCTTCTGGTTGCCCCCACCAGCCCCCCGCTTTTCCTTTCCTAATCCTCCCCGTCTTTTCCTTGAGACCACTTTGCCTCCTATATTGTGCATATTTCCCCACAATACTTAAAGAAACCTGATATGGGAAAACATACTTTAATTTAAAAGATGTTCCATGGAGCTAGAGGAAGAACGGTACACATTGCGCAGTGCTGTGGACGATGTGACGGCTTAAGGGGAGGTGAGGTCCAGTGAAGGGAGACAGTGTAATGGGCAGGCAGCAAAGCAAAACAAAACCCAGGCTCGTGGTGAGGTGACAGCAGGGGGGGGGGCACAATGACCTGTGGCAGTTGTATCCAGCCAGAGGTGCAGAAGAAATGTCTGAAAGTATTAGAGGAGGTGGTGGCGAGGAGAAGGCGGGCCTCCACCCGGTACGACAGCGAGAGGGACCCTTAAACCTGTCTGCTGTATGGCTTTGCTCTGGAGCTAGGGACTGCTGCAGTCCTGACTTAACGCGGTGCTCTGTCTGGCAGCCAGTATGTTTCCTATCAGTTCCTCTCTAAGCATCTGGAGATTTTGAGTCTGGCTGGGGCGTTATCTGAGGCCCAGACCCAGCTGTGAGAGAGCTTTCTAGCTTAGTTTTAAAGAGTGGTTTGTTTTGGTGGACGTTTGGCAAAGTGGGCCACATTGGGCCGTTGGTGCTTCTCTCTCTCTCTCTCTCTCTCTCTCTCTCTCTCTCTCTCTCTCTCTCTCTCTGTGTGTGTGTGTGTGTGTGTGTGTGTGTGTGTGTGTTGGGGTTAGAAGTGAGAGGACTGTTGAGAAACACAAGGCAAGCCATGGCTCTACCATTTCTAGGCAAATACTTTTTCTCCAATCCAACCCAAACTTAAAGACCCTGGCTGAAAGGTTTTATTTTCTAATCAATGGAATGCAGAAACTTACTAGCCCTTAGGGATATGTGAATCCCTTAACAGCTCATTACAAAGACTGGGCTGTGGGATCTTTGAAGGGGTTATCAGGCATGGGGTTCTTCACTGTTCCCAGGACAGGGTTTTCTTCCTTAGGCACATCTGATTTTGTGTGGGTAATTCAGCCCGTTAGGTGAAGTGGCCCCAGACAGTTCAGGCTGCAGTGGGGGAACGGGGTGGGGGGTGGGGTGGGGAGAGACACGGCTATTAGTAATAAATATCAGCTCTGAAGGGGTTAACAGTGGCCTGCCAAAGTTTGGCATCATGAAAATAAATGTGAAGCCTGCTAGGTATTAGCAGGGCCCGGCACATTTACTGAGCTTAATTAGTACGAACTGTAATTGTTCATGGTCTGCCAGAAGGAGTAATAGTCAGGAAAGCGGAGTCCCGCTCTTGCAGTCTCCAGTTTAAAACCGATAAATCACTTGCATATTTGCGTAGTGATTCAAATGGAGCTCAGAGCTCTCCCATCCCAACATGTGGTAAATTGTAAAGTCGATGAATTGCAGATGTAGGCTACGGTGAGATCCTCTAAGAAAATGCACAATGAATGGGAAAGAGTGATGCTATAAATATTTACTGAGAAGATAACTAGGTTCCCCCCCACACCCCCTGTGCTGGGCCAATTATGATGCACTAAATATATTAGTAAAAAAAAATGCAGAAAAAAATTGCGGGGAGGCTCCGTGCGGGTCTTGGGGGTGGGTTTGTTTGTTTTAGGAAGTGAAATAAGAGGCGCTGTGCTACTGTCACGTCAGTCGTATGGAGCGGGAGGAATCGCGATGGCGTACCCAGGGAAGGACACGTGAAGTCCACATTAATGCAAATTAATTCGTTATGAGTTGTAACTCTGGGACGGCTAAGTGGAGTAATGACTCCGCATCCTTCTGAGGGTGCTCTGTAGCTTGCCTTGATGAAAACTGCTGCGTTAAGAACATGCCTCAGCACCTCTGCCCATGTGCCCCCGTGTGCTAGAGATGTGCTTTAGCTTCACTCCCAGACGAAGAACTTTAATTATGTTTTGATGTTTAAAGAACACCAGCTCGTCTCCTCCTCAAAAGCCAACCCAGAGAAGCCTACAGCCATCGGCACCAAGCTCAGCCCAGCTTCTCTTTGCCAGGGATTATAGCTCAAGTAGGAGGGGAAAAAAAATGAAGGGGGCATCCCCCAGTAGAGATGCAGAGAAAACTTTCTTGAAGCGATGCTCCCGACCCCTCCCCTTTCTTCTTTTCGAGGATTCTGGTCTCAGGCAAAGTTGCAAGTCAATACTTCTTCCCCCACTGCGAGTAGGTGGATGTGTGTGTGGAAGCCGGAAAAGCTAACGATCCAGCTCTGACTCATAGCTCATGGTTTCAGGTTGAGGAAAAGAGAAAGAAAAAGAGAAAGAAATTAACCAGGGCGAATAGACATTAGATGGAATGGGGAGACACCGAGTGGGGCTGCTCTCCGATCTGGGGCCATCCCTTCTGTTTTTCTGGTGGAATATGAGGAAGCCAAGAGGCCATGCCTTTGTTAGACAGTGGTTTTAAGCATACTGCAAAGATTCTCAGTCTGGATCTCCGCAGGGATTGTAAACCCAGCAATCTACTAGCTATCCTGGTTTGGAAAGTTGGGGGCGTATCTGGCACTTCTTCAGCAGGCAGCGTCAGTATGGGTGGAAGTGACCCCGAGTTCTGGGCAAGAATCTCTTTCCCACTGAATGAAAAAGGCTGTCTATGGAACTGGGGCTGTGATAGGGTGGGGTGCCTTTGTGTGGCATGGAAATGATCTGTTTTTGCAGTCTCAGTTTCCCTAAAGAAACGAGGACCTAAGACAAGGTCTCAGATATACTTGGAGGCAAACAAAAACAAAAACAAAAACAAAAACAAAAACATTCTGTCTTTAATTGTAGTGATGTGGAAATTAGATTTCGAATAAGAGGACAGAAGGAAATCAGACCCAAGACCCAAGAAAATCCAAGCCACTTAGGAAATGGATCTGATGTGTGTATGAGTATGTGTGCATGTATATGTGTGTGGGGTGTGTGTGGGTGTGTGTGGGTGGGTGTGCACATGTGTGCAATCAGATAGATATGAGGAAGCCAGGTGATTCATACGTCTGAAGAATAAGTACTGCTCTACCTCCTCCCTTTAGTGAAGTGAGCTGGCATAGCGACTCCTTCCCATGCTGGGGTCTGTCATCTTGTTTGTGGATTGGAGCATGAGAGTCCTGTGGTCGGCTAAGGCTGTTTCCCCTTCTGTCCATTGGTATCTCTGATTTTCAGTATCTGCAGCATCAAACTTAGAGTCAGCGGTCATGGTTAGATACACAGGCAGAGGAGAGGAGATAGGGTAACAGGGGAAGCAGTTAGTCCAGTGTTGCAAGCACATGCCTAAGACTGCCAAGTCTTCCCGACTCTTCTGGACAAGTGGGGACCTGGTTGTTTTGGTGCTCTCATAAAGAGGGGTGCTGGGCTGCTCCCCTAGCAAGGGAGGGGGTCATTTTTTGGGGCTCCCTTGGAGAAAGAAATGAACAGAGGACCCTAGAATCTGTTGGCTCCCTGGACTCTCCAAGGGAAGAGACAACTGTCCTAGGCATAAGGTCCACCCACCCAGAGAAGCCACAGTAATGTGATAAGGAGGTGACTGGGAGCCCTCCAGGTGACCAGTGCAGAGATTGGTTAAGCACAGAGCTCCAGCTTTTTAACTTCAGAAATAAAGAAATAAGCCATTTTGTCCTGGACTCTTGTCTCTACACACCCTTTCAAAACACAGGCCTAAGCCTGCTTTGTTTTCTCCGTCCTCTTTGTGGGGGTGGGAGGCAGAGGCAGGCCAACAAGAGACCAGTTCGGTTTGGGCTGCCAAGTTTGTACTGAGCGTCCGTACTTTATCCACAAGAAGCCAGACTGTAGACAAGAAGGCATCTTCATGTTTTATAGGAAAGGCAAAAAAGCTGTTAAAGTGTGTGTTTCAGAAAAGGGTTTTAGAGAGAAGGGAGGTAGAAACCCCGGAGAGAAACCAGAGCAGCTAGCATTTCTGTTGCTGGAGGTACTGCAGGCTCCAAAGCCCCCTTAGCACAGGGCTTGGCTGCTGGGAGAGGCCTTATTTAGATTCTGAGGGAGCCTTTTGCACAGGCTGGGGCTGTGGGTGGGTGAGAGGATTTCTGTGCTGCTTGTTCCCCCCAAGGAAGTTACATTGTTTGGAGGTGTTAAAATGGTGTGAGGGTGCATGTGTGCATGCATAGGTATCTTTCTGTGCAGACATGTGTACCTGGAGGTAAAATGACTTGGTCCTTGATGCAGGTCTCCCTCCTAGTGTCTTTAGAAACTTCTGTCTATGCGTGTGTATCTACAGCTCCACTATCTTAATTGCAGCCTTCACTGCAGCCTCGTTGGCGCTGTATGGGAAGTCAATGAATGCAAGCATTAAGAACAGAGCTGGACAAGTGAAAATTGCATTTGGCATAGCCACAGTTTCATTAATTTATTCATAAGACGATGACTAAAATGAAATTATTTTCCACGGCATATCTGCCGTTATCAGGTGTCCATTCAATTTTAATTGACAATATAAGATTCCTGTGGTTACCCTGCGTACAGGTTGCCTGGGGCTCGGCAGGGTTTGTGGGAAGAGAGGCTTGGACAAGTTTCCATTAAGCTCTGAATTGGGCAATTGGAAAAGAAGAGAATAAAACCGTTGAAAGGAAGGACCAAGTTGTTAGTGTTGCCTGCTCTGCTGAGGAGAGCAAAACCTCCTCTCAGACAAGAGCCTTTCTCTCGCCAGGAATTCCAAACTCGCAAAGAGACCTGTCCACCACACAAAAGTTGTTTTAACATGATGGAAAATTGTCACAGTAATGAGTGAAATCCCGACTGGGGCGGGTGGGTGAGTGGGGGGACAAAGGGTTCAGATACATCTTTCTTTTTCAGCCAACCACTTTGACTTCTTGGACGTGTGGGGGCCGGTGTATGGAGACAGTCTCGGTTTACTTTGTCTATATAACTTGTAAGAGGGGAGTGCGTGTATTGCTCTGTTTTGGCATGTATAGAGATTATTATTATTTTTGCCCAACTTTAGTGTGTCTTCTTTTAATTTTGATGAACATCTTTTGTTACATAAAACATACATTGTTTTTAGTTCTTTTTGCGTGGTGGGGGGATTGTTGTGATCCTCTTCAAGTTTGCGGGGTTTAGACTGTGCTGTTACAGTGTTACATTCTAGTTCAGAGTTTATGGGAATCGGTTCCCTTTTCAAAAGAGCCAACAGACCCTATTGAACGACTTTCTTTCCAGGGAACAAGATGACATTAGTTGAGTTTAAAACTCTCCTGCAATCCCAAAGACTCTTGAAACTCAGAAGGGCTCTGGTGACTTAATTCTGAAGCAGTAGTGGTTATAGTTTGTGCTGATGGGGATGATAAGGTAGATGTTCTTCCAAGTGTTTGGAGAAGGTACCCCCAAGTCGTCTGCTGCTGGGGTAGGGTAGGAAGGGATTTCTCCTGGTCATCTGAAGCTTCCTCTTCTGTTTGTGTTTGATAATGCTGAGACCCCGCCCCTCCCCCCATGTCATTTATAAAATTTCTCAATGGAAGGAGGTTGTTTTCCCAATGGGTAGCATCCTAACTTGTATCATTTGGGAGGAGGAGGATTTGAGGAGGAGTCTTCGTGCTTTTGTGGGAGTTTTTCACAGGGGCTGTGTGTGTGTGGCTGCAGAGGGAAAGACCCAGTTGAAAGTGTTGGCCCCAGGAGTAAGCCCAGAGTTACTGAGAGGCGGTCCTTCACGTACCTGGGGCTGTTGAACAGTGCGTGGCTCGCTTTGGGGGGGGAGTGTAGATTACTAGAGTGTGGGTTGTGGAGATGTCTTAGGATCTGATGGCTTAGTCATAGTGAAAGAATGCATAAGGTACTGGGTGGCCCCCGAATTCCGTGGACACATTTGTTTTCCCAGAAATAGATTTGTGTCTGAGAGCCAGGATTCAGTTGTTAGAGATGAAGGGGTGGGGCTTGTTCTTGACCCAGGCTGGTGGCTTCCCTCAGCCCTCTCTCTGCCTCCACGCTCACTCTCACCGTGTGTCACCCACTGTTGACTTTTGCAGCACCCTGTCAAGTTTCTCCAGCTTTCTGCTCAGCACCAATGGCTTCCTTTGTGTCTATGGGCTCCAGTCTCTGCTTTCCTTGTCACTGGTTCTTGTTCCTGCCCCTCCACCCCCCTTCGCTTACTGAATGGGTGCTTTAAAAAACAAAACAAAAACAAACAAACACCCCCCCCAAAAAAAAAACCAGAAGCAACAGTTCAGATTTGTGTGATCATCTTATCTGTAATAATGAAGGTCCACAGGTCTTGATTGAATGCCAAGGCTGCAGTCCAGTCTAGGGAGGTTTGGCCGCTATTCATGAACTGCTTAAGATGCTTTCTTGTAGTTTGTGACATGAGCAGAACGCTTTGATTTGGTTTCTTCCTACAGCTCCATTTTCAATCGGGCAGCACTCATTACTCTGCGTACAAAACGATTGAACACCAGATTGCAATTCAGGTAGGAGGCCAAGAGATTCTGAAGCTTGAATTACCAATGTGTAGGTCTCTTGTGTCTTTTTATTCTATGCACTCCCCCTCCCCCCACCCAGCTGATGTTGATGATGCTAATGATGATGGTGATGATGCTAATGATGATGGTGATGATGCTATTGATGGCGATGGTGATGATGGTGATACTGATGATAATGATGGTGGTGCTGTCTTTATAGAGATGTGGTGAAGGTGACAGTGGTGGTGGTTGTGGTGGTGGTTTGAATTATTGAGGGAGGGTGGGAAGTGAAGAAGAACAGAAGAAATGTTCCTAAATGATTTAAAGATATGAAAAGAGAGACCAGTCTGTGTTGCTTAAGACTATCTTGATTAGGCATCGTGGGTGTGCAGACCCCAGATTGGTTATGGTTGCTGCCTTTTGATGAAGGAAGGACCTTGAGTTGAGAGTGACACGGGTTGACGGAATGTGCAGGGGAAGGGTGAGAGAGGAAGCTGGGTAGGTGGGAGCCAGGGAGAGCTGCTTCCCGTGAAGCAATGTCATGGTGAGCGGTGCTGAGAACACCACTCTTGACCGGGTGGTCCTGAGACGTTGCTTTCTCTTGGTCCTCTTGACATCCAACCCTGGAAGCGTTGAGGGGAAGGCGGCAGATCCCAGCTTCTGATGAGTGTCCTGTTTCCTGTGCACGGGATGCTTTCATTCTTCTAAATCCGAGGCTTAACAAATCACAGAGTAGTATAGATGTGGGCTGAACGAAGCCAGCCGAGAGCAGCACTGGGGTCAGGCCACTAACGTACTCTTGCCTGCTGGCCTGGCTTTGCTGTGAGGGTGTATCTCATGGTGTCCCACGCTGCACCCCCACACTTGACTGTTTTGTGTTAACCCCTGGCAAGGAGGCCTTTGAGAGCCTTGGCTGTGGTGTGGAAGTCCGTCTTAGGCTCTGCTAAGTTGCTTTTGGCTTGGTCTTTGGTAGGAAGCCTCTGCAGGTTACTTGTGTTAGTGCGTGCGTTTGTGCACGTGGATGTGTGTGCCTGTGTACAGGTGAGTGTAGGCACGTGTGCAGGTGCACACATGTGCAAGTATACATGATCGAGTAGCATGTATGTACACGTGTGTTCAGGGTACACACCAATACATGTATGTAGATGGGAGCGTGTGCACACGTGTGGTCTCATGGAGCTTCTGCTTCCCGCCCACTGTCTTGTGTCTTCTTAGCTTTGCCATTTCAGATCTGCCATTGACAAGGCCACCTGCCCCAGGTGAGTGGGATTATCCCTCCGGTAGCCGCATGAGTCCGCAGGTCTTTCTGAAATTTAGTGGGTTCCTAGTCGGTTTTGATTTTGTTTCAAGGCTGCAGTAACTGGGCTTAAACCATTTATGTTAGCGCCGTGCTTAGGTCAGGGCACGGAGTGTCTGCACACACCTCTGTGTGCACACGTCTCCTGGCTTTTACTCCTTCATGCTCAGTCAAAACCAGTGTGAGTGTGTGTGTGTGTGTGTGTGTGTGTTGAGCGTGGAACTCCAGTTCTTTCTGGCACACTTCCTGTTGGAGGCCGTTCCCTTTTAAGGCCCAGTAAGTCTTGCTTTTAGAAAACAGTTTAGACTTAAGGCTTGGTTAGAGAGCGAGTCCAAACCCCAGCTCTGGATGAACGCGCCGATAATCACAGTGTCCCCAGGCCTAGGAGGCCCTACTCCAGCACAGGAGGGCTGGGAAGTCTTGTTGCCTGGGGTGTGGGAATTGTTGAGGCTGAATAGGACAGTGATCCTTATCTTGGTGTGGAAAGGCTGGCTGGGGCCATGTCGCTGGGAGACCAGCCCAAGACCAGACCAGCTGTTGGATCTTTACACCCGGCGCTGAAGTGGCCCTTGTTTGGAGGCGCAGTTCTTCTTTCTCCAAACCACCTGGCACGACGCAGGCCATGTGAAGCTCTTTCTCAGGAGGAAGATGGAGTAAATTACAGAGCTTATTGTTTGGAGGACTGAAGCCATCCCTGTTCCTCCATGAACAGGTAGCATTGTTCCCCTCTGCTTCTATTTGCTAAGGCCTGATGCCCATGTGGGCAAACAGAGGGACATTTTATTGGAGCACCAGCAGTATGCTTTCAAAAGTGTCCATTCTCCCTCAGTGTCTGCTGGACCAGCTCAAGGCCAAGCCAAATGGCAGCTAGCTGTAGTTTTAGCGTGATCATCAAAGGATAAATGGCCAAAAACAAAACAAAAGAGGCAGAGGGAAGAAGAAAAGGCAGTTCAGACAGAATAAGATTGTCCTCAGAATTCTTTGGACATTTCAGCCGGGGTGGGGTGAGAGGAGGGGCGGGGCAGCCGCTCCCGGTGCCCAGAAAACAGACCTGGCCTTCTCTGCCTTCTCTCGTCCAAAGCTGAAATCCAACATGATGTTGGGGCAGCAGTTTCTTCCCTGGAAACTTAAAACTGGACGACCCTTAATAAATACTGTATTTCAGCAGGAGCTGAGCTTGCTGCTATCCTAAGCTCCATCCTAAAATAACTTGGTAGTATGACACCGGGCGTCACATGAGGTTCATTCCCTCCTGCTGCCCCCTCCCCCCTCAATCTCAGCACTCGGCCAACTTCACCATGGGTGTGAATGGCCTCAGAGCCACTCTATAGACATACCACTCCTCCCCAAGTATCAGTTGCAGAGATGGGACCTTCCCAGACTTTTGGTCCGGTCTCCTAGCCCTCCTTGGTTCTAGAAAGACAAGGACAGCAAGATTGGCCGAGGACATTGTATACCTGGGCTAAAAAATAAAGAGGGTCAAAATACACACAGCATAGTTATTATTGATAATGATAATACATTATTTAATTCTGTTGGCTGCGGGTGTGTGTGTGTGTGTTGGTAATGGAACACAAGCCCTCCCATATGCAAAGTATGAGCTTGTTCCTTGGGCTGCACTCCATACCACAGGTGGTTAGTGAGGAGGCGGATGGACTTACAGATGTGTGAGGCCTCTCATCAGTACGCAGATGGGACTTGTGCATGTTTTAAGCTTTTGAGGCAGAGTTAATCCGGTTAAATTAGCATTAGCTGAGACAGCATTTTGAGAGCATCTTGAGATGAAGGGGAAAAAAAACCGGCAGTGTTTCAATAAAACTTTATTTATAAATTCAAGCACTGGCTGTATATGTCCCCCGGGCTGACGTTTACTAACCTCTGATGAAATGCTCTGAAGTCTCCCTTATTCCTCCTCCTTCCTGGTGCTGTGGCTTCTTCCTCCCTCCCCAGCCTGAAACTGAAATCCCAGCAGTGGATTCCCTTAGCCTGTTTATGTATGTTTGTTTCTCTTGGCTTCGTATGAGTGGACTCACATAGCCTCTGCGTCGTCGGGGCCTTGGCCACTTCCAGCCTCACCCTAGCTACAACACAGGATGATTCTGCTCTGCACCTCTTTCGAAGGGTTGCCGTGTCTGTGTGCAGTGTCTTACCTAGCAGATGCACTTAGGGGTGGCGCGTAGGCCGCTTTGCGTCCGTTTCTTTATAGGTCGAGGCCTGCTCATGGATTCTTGAGTGTCACCTTTGCACTGTTCAGCGGTTGGTTGCTGTGTGGAGAGCAGGTGTCGTATCTGAGGAGGTAGCAATAAAGGATCCACGTGCGATCAAATGCTAATGTAGTTCCTCCCATCGGTAGGGTGGCTCCCTCAGGCCAGAGGTTGTCCTCCTCCCCTTTCTAGCTCTTAGGAGTTCCACCACCGTCTCTGTTAGAAGGTGAGGAAGACTCACGCCGACTCACAAGGAGGGAAACCAGAGCCGCCTCCTGGGGCCGGCCTGCAGGTGACTGTCCAGGCAGCTAAGCATCTCTGGAGGGCCTTCTTCCCGCATTCCTACCCGGGACATCATCACGGAGCCTCTGAGAGTTCTGTAACCAAGGCCCAGACCGACAGAGGAGGTTTCCCTAGGTTCTCCGAAGAGCTACTTGAAAACCAATTAAGCTTTGTTTTTAAGAGTATTTTGGCCAAAGGTTGATGTTTTAACACGAAGTCAGATGTGATTTAGGGGAAAAAGCTCTACACGCAACAAAAACAAACTGGGTAGACCTTTGGTGGTTGGTTTTTTTCTCTGGAGATGTGAAGTGGTTTCTGCACGCGCACGCACACATGCGCATGTGCAGGGTGCACGCTCGTGCGTGTGGTCGCGGGCAACTAGGAGAGGATCCAGGAGAAATGGACCTTTTTATTTGTTTGCACAGCTGAGCAGTGGAGACTTTGCGATGAGCTCTGCTTTCCCTGTTGTTCTTAAGTTTGCAAGATCTCATGTGAGCTCTCCACGGCGCTTAGTCCTACACCTTGTCTGTAGGGGCGCAGCGGGGCCCTCGGGACCTCCGTCCAGGACTTGGTTACCCTTTGGAGTCAAAGCAAGAAGGGTGAACAGCTTGCCCACCCTGACTCTTTATCCTGGGTGTGCACGGGGTTCTTGTCCCATAGCCGTGTGAGGAGCCAGGTCTGGAACTCATTCTGCCTGCAGGATGAAGACGGCTAGAGATTAGTACTGGAAAATTTGTTCAGAATTGAAGATTGTGAGGGGACGGGTATGAGGGCTCCTAGTTTCCCTCCTGGCGATCTGAGGTTGGCCTCTGTTGTTCTTAATCTTGCCCGTTCCCTTGAGTGGCCTTTCATTCCATATGGATGTGCAGAGTTGGGCTAAATGGAAGAAGTTCCCAGAAATCAGTCTGTTTGAGCTACAAACTATTGTTGTTGTTGTTGTTTAAAATTTTAAGACAGTGTGCTGCGGAGCTCAGGTTGGCCTAAGCTCCCGGTGCCCTGCTTCAGTCTCCTGAGGGCAAGCACACCCCCACAGGTTGAGAACTTTCTGTGGTTTAACTGGTCAGACCCAGGCCTGGGCTCCAGACTCAGGGTCTGGTGTTAGAGTTTGCTCGGATGTGAGAGTGCGCGTTCACTCTCCACGGAGGGACGGACGGGAGCCGGTGTGCTTGGGCGCAAGTGGTGCAGAGACGGTCTCACTTGATGCACTGAAGCTGGTGGGTTGTGACCTCACTCCGGGGGTTCATTCACTGGCGAGGTATGCGTGAGTAAAACAGACAAAAATCCCCGGCTGTGGCTGCTTTCTGTGCTGTTTCAGACGCTGTTAAAATGATGTTTTGTTTTTGTTTTTGTTTTTTTAAACATTGATTCGGTGTGTGTGTTGTCTCTGTGTGTGTCCATGTCTGTGTGTAGCTCTGGATATGGAACTTGGAACTCTTGTCATGCGGTGACAAATGCCTCTCCTTTCTGAGCCAGCCCCAGATACTGGTTTCGAAGCACCACACCTTGCTCTAACTCAGTGGTTCTCAACCTTCCTAACACTGTGACCCTTTAATTCAGTTCCTCATGTTGTGTAGGCCCCCAACCATAATATTATTCCTTTTGCTACCTCAGGACTGTCATTTTGCCACTGTTGGGAATCATGATGTAAATATCTGTTTTCCGGTGGTCTTAGGCCACCCCTCTGAAAGGGTCATTTGATTCCAGAAGGGTCGAGACCCACAGGTTGAGAACCTCTGCTCTAACGGCTAGACTTCCTGCTCAGCCCAAGAGTTGGTGTCTTCTGGATCCTTGTTTTTTGTGGTTTAACTGGTCAGACCCAGACCTGTGTCCATGCCTGCAATTCCATCTCCAGTCAGATATTTCAAGTACAAAAGGTTGAGAGGGCAGCCTTGGATTCTTCTGAAATCAATCCATTGATTATTTATTGGAAGCTCTGTCGTGTTCGGGTGCCCAGTGGAAACCGAGGGGCTGCGGATATCCCCAGGGGATATCGCTTTCTCCTATGGACTTCTGCCAAGGCCGTTTTGCCTCTCTGGCTTCTGTGAAGAGGGCATTTAGTTCTGAGAGGGTTGCTGGGACAATATGGTGGCTGGTGTGGGGGTCAGAGGCAACAACAACGATAGTTAATAATAATAGCTCGCGCTTATTGAGTTCTGGTGCCCTCGGTCAAGGGTTAAGCACTTTCTCTGGGTTATTCATTGATCTCTCCTCACTGCAGGGAGGGGGCCCTGAGCGGCAGACTTCCTGTTATTGTCACCGCTACCCCATTTTGCCAATGAGGAAGTAGACACCTGATGTGTTGTTATTTTTCCCAAGGCCAGTTAGGATTCAAACCCAGGCTAGTGTGGCTGGCACGAGTAGTTTCCTGCTAAGCTGGCTGTCTAAAGCCACGCTCAAGGCTAAGGATGTGCCTGAGAGGCGGAGTGTACACCTGAGGCCTTGAGCTGGATTCTCAGCCCTGAAAAGGCTGAATAGAAGGCCTACCTGTTTCCAAAGCCTGCAGCTACAGCCCGCCTCCTAGGCTACACTGAGAGCCCATGGGGCCTCTGCCACATGCACGTCCTGGGCGCTCTTCACTGGCGATTGCTGCTCTTAGTGTGTCCTGAATTTGGGCCACTATCTCCTGGGAACATCTCAGAGCTTAAGAACTGGGATCCTGTCCCAGGCTCATGTTCTGTAGGTCTGGGGCGGGCGCCTGCGTTTGTAGTTTTACCATGTTATTGAGTGAATCTGGAGCCCTTCTCTGGGTCAGTGGAGAACCATGGGGCCAAGGCAGTGGTTCCCAAATCTGCTCTCACATCGTAGGTACCGGGGAAGTGCTGAGAACAGGGCCCAGACGTGTGGCCTACACACCCGGATTAGCATCCTTTGGGTGTCAGGCCTAGCATCGGTTTGATAATAGCTTCCAGGTGAGTTCAGTGAAACACAGTTCAGGCACTCTGGCCTTGACATCCTGGAGTCTACCGCAGTTTGTTACTCAGGACAGAGCTGTGTATAGTCTATAGTCTGTGTAGTGGTGGGGGACAGTTGTACCAAGCCCCGTCCCGCCCCGCCCCTTTTCTGTTTTGGTGGGACGGAAGGCTAGTTTGTTTCTTTAAACTTGACTGATCCTTCATGGAGAAAAGAAACTGCATTCAGAGTTCTGCAAGTGGCCGGGTGTGTTTTCAGAGTGCTCTGTGGACAGGGAACCTGTGACGACCACTGTCTCCTAGGTTAGAACATGAGAAGAGATTTGCTGTGGCATCTCAGGCTGGGAACTGCAGAGCCCCAGAGCAGAGGCTCGGGGAAGCCTCTTGCTTCACACTGGCAGGTCATGCTGAAGCCTAGGTTTGGATTCCGTTGGTCTGAAGCTGGGTTTGGACACCTGCGTTTCAGACTGGCCAAAGCTGACTCTCGGAGCAGAGCAAAGGGAGGGTCCGTGTGGATAGCCCTGGAAAGGGAACAGCGTAGAGAGGCACACAGTCTTTGCTTTACCAGGGTTCTACAGCTCAGTGGGAGCGGGGCGAGGTGAGAGTCGAGGGGTGCAGTACAGCTTTGTATTATGACTGTCTGGCTTGAATGTTAGATTATACACCTCAGGGTGTGTACCTAGTTTCCATGGAGCTCAGGAGAGGGCACTGGATTCCCCAGAGGTGGGGTATGGATGGTTGTGAGCCATAATGAGGGTGCTGAGACTCGAACCCAGGTCCTCTCCAAGAGCTCCACGTGTTCGTCACCGCTGAACCCTTTCCCTGGCTCCTGCACCTGTCTTTTAAAGTCCAAGTTAGTGTCTTGACTCTAAGTCAGCAGCAGCTGCCCTACACTGGCCAGATGGACACCGCTGGCCTCACCACTCTCTACTGGCCCATTGCTCTTGACTCAGTGGCTCCGTTTGTGTCACAGCCCTGGGCTTCTTCACCTGGTCTGCCCCACTGTGCACCATTGAGAGGATGGCTTAGGAGGCCGTCACAGTTCTAGTTCCGACCAGAAAATGACTGTCCTGTCAGCTGTCCGAGTGTCTTAGTGCATATGGAGGCCTGGTCTGCAGCAGTCAGCTGGCGACATTTTCTTAGCATAAGAGCGAAGGAAGTTTCTAAGCTTTATTTTATGATATTTAGGCTTTTTTTTTTTCTTTTTGGTTTTTCGAGACAGGGTTTCTCTTTGTAGCCCTGGCTGTCCTGGAACTCACTCTGTAGACCAGGCTGGCCTCGAACTCAGAAATCCGCCTGCCTCTGTCTCCCAAGTGCTGGGATTACAGGCGTGCACCACCACCGCCCGGCGATATTTACGCTTTTAAAAATAAAGTCCTTGACAATTGTGGGCGCGGTTTCACCGAGAGTAGAACTTTCTAAATGGGTTAGGGCTGATATTTCCAGCCTTATCAAGCCTGGCTCTTTATTTGTTTCTGGTGTTCTGTTGGGACAGCTGGTATCTAGTCCTAATCAAGCAGATAAATGGCTGCTCTTTCTTTCTTTCTTTCTTTCTTTTTTTTTCCTTTTTGCTGGCTTACCATGCTGGCAGTAGAGTTATCCTGGAGGGAGGGTCCCACCCAAACTGTGGCTTGGCAGTAAGTTTAGTGCTTAATCAGATTGCAAAAGAAAGTTTCAAAGTAGCTGCATGCACTGTAACTTACTATAGAAAGAAACATTAGAATCAAAGGTGTGTGGGCTCTTTGAAGCATCCTCACAAAAACCTTGGTTTTGAAGCATGTATTTAGGAAAGCATCCCTTATACCAGTTTCCGTGCAGGCAGGGAGCTGGGCTGCAAACATGCCTTTGCCATTGGATGGAAGTCGGGTGAGTGACAGGTAGGGTGGGGCTACTTGGCGCAGAATCTGTCAGCCTCAGGACCAGTGATATTTTGACCCAGGTGGTGAAGGAAACTGTCTGTATTACGGTCTCTGCCCTTCCGCTCAGCGGAAGCATGACAACTAACAGTACTCCCAGAAAGGACCTGGTGTTTCTTGGGGGGGTCAGAGTCACCTCTGGCTGGGAATCACTACTAGTTTAAAGTGTGTGTCCTCCCACCGATGCGGTCATAGCCACATCCCCTCTACAGTTGCGTTTTAAAGGAACAGGAGACTAGGTGGGGCCTGTGAGGGTGGGGCCTGTGAGGGTGGGGTGTCATAGATGGCCTGGGGTTGAGTCTCAGGTATGGCAAGCTTCCCACTCCTGCTCTGTGACAAGGGGTAATGGTGGCACCGGCGGTGGCTTCCTGGGGTTGTTGAGAGGCTGAATGGGGCGGGGTTTGGCTTGGGCTGGCCTGTGCAGTGGTGCCCAGGAGGATACTTGCTGAACGCTCGCTGCCATCTTTGCCACTGACACCCATGAGGCCCGTGTTTGCAGGTCTGGATTGGGCTCCTCCTGACGTGCAGTGTATATTCTGTTTGCTGTCAGGCCCCTCACACATGATGGATTCGACAGCCTCGGCTCTCCGCGATGGGTAACATAGATTTATGAGTCCTGTTCATCGCAGTTTACATTTGTCTTATGTCACGTAAAGGTTCTGCCTCAGCTGACATGCAGGATCATCCTAAGGGCTGGGATTGTGTTTTGTTCATATTCATATCCTCGTAGTTGGAGCTGTAGTAGGTGGGTGGGCAGGAGGTGTGAGTGTTAAACACCTCACGGAGTGCGTGGGGGAGGGTAACTCACTTCTTAGAGTGATTGCCTAACATGTATGGACACTGGGCTCAGTCTCAGCACTGTATCAACTGCCTGTAATCCCAGCACTCAGAAGGCGGAGGTCATCCTTGGCTACCAAGTGAATTCAGGATCAGCCTGGGCTACAGAAGTTCCTGCCACAGACAGAATGGCAAACCAGTTAGTCAGCCAGTGAACCAAGCATGGCTAGCTGAACAAAAAGGGAGCATGAGTGAGACATATGGGGTAACACATAGAACATATGGGGTAGCTCATATAACATGGGGTAGCACATAGAACATATGGGGTATCACATAAAACACATGGGGTAACACATAGAACATATGAGGTTTTATATATAACATACGGAGTAGGTCAGTGTGTTTTGGAATTGGTAACGGAGTGCTTTTCCAGATTTTTAAGTACTAGCCCCTTTAGAACATGGGAAGCCATGTGTTTCTTAACTTCTACCGAATAATTTGAGTGCGGATATTCAAACCCTCTGTCAAGTTGGTGTTCTCTCCTGAGTTTTCCAGTTTGATGTTTGATTTCGGCTGTCCTTAGTGCTGCTGTGTGCTGCCTTAAGGGCCACAGGGGCCGTGGTTTGAGTGCGAAGCTGGCTCGCTGCGTTGTAGTTGACTGGTTTTCAGAACTTTGGGCTTAGCTGACCATTTAAAAACTCTGTTAGCCTTTTCTCTTATGCATCTGCCTTATGTCACGTAAGGGTTCTGCCTCAGCTCTGAGACATGCAGGGTCTCCCTACGGGCTGGGATTGTGTTTTGCTCATATTCATATCCTCTTGGTTGGAGCCGTTAGTGGGTGGACAGGAGTTTCGAGGGTTAAACTGACGTCCGTGATAAGTACTGACGTCCGTGGGGTCATACCACTTTTAAAGGCTTTGACATCTGTCAGTCATTCGCTCAGAGGGCTTCACTACTGGTGGGTGGGTAAGCCACATAACCCAGTCCTTTCTGCTCTCAAGCTCTGTGCCTCTCTGAGTTTTTGAGGTTGAGATGGAGCCCCAGAATAAATAAATGACCCTGGTAGAAAGCTGGGCAATTTCCAAGACTTGAAAATGGATGTCTGTGGTGGTTTTCCTTCCAAGGGGCACTGGGAAATGCTTCCCACCGCCCTGCAGGGAAGACGGCCCTGTGTCAATAGTTTCTCAGCTGATCCAGTAAGCGTCGTTGATGATTGAAATTGAAGAATCACCAGGACAATTCATCTTGAGGAGCAGAGTGCATCGGGTGTGAGCCAGGCTGTGGGGAGCAGACATTGACATACGGGCCGTCATCAAACTAATTGTTGTTTGAATTACCTGTTATGATCCGATGACAAATCTGCCTTGCTCCTGTCACTGGAGCAGAAAATGTAGCTTGAATTGGCGTGATGTTAGCAAGTGTAAACTGGACTTCAACAAGATGGATAAACCCAATTATGGGGCAGACCTGTAGAGAGAAAATCCATTTAAATCTCGTAATGTTAAGCAGAGCCGTGTTTAATTCATTTGGACCAATTTGGGGATGATGTATGAGTGTTGGTGAACATTCGTCAAAGGGGTGACCGTGGGCAGAATGTGATGTGCCGGGCTGCGGCCACGCTTGTGAGGCAGCTGCGTGTCGGCTGCACTAATGGCGGGGAAACCCAGAATGACAAAAAGATGTACTCAGGGCCCGGGGTGCGGCACTGTGTAAATGAACCAATAAGGAAAATAGACGAAGCAGAAAGGGGATCTGATTTTCCTGAACGCCACTGATAGTCCCAGTTCCAGGAATAGGAGGCTCTGACGCGCTTCCAGCCGGACGCCCTCACGGGCTCTTCTGACCTTGTGAGGAGAGACCCAGGAAAGCGTTCTTTCTAGAGAGCAAAGGATGAAAGAGAGAGAGGGAGGGAGGGAGGGAGGGAGAGAGAGAGAGAGAGAGAGAGAGAGAGAGAGAGAGAGAGAGAGAGAGAGATCATAATGTCAGGAGAGAGCAAGCTTATTATATATATGTATACACACACACACACACATATATGGCGGGTATTTAATTCTTTATTGGAAAGTTAAAGGGGAATTCTGTTGTGAGAAACATGTATGAAGACATTTGAAAAGTCTTGCTTATTTAAAAGAAGTCTGTTTTGAACAGCCATTGGATAATGTAGCCTTACACATGGTAGTATCTTTACTAATAATGTAAATGAAAGCATTGTACCAAGGGAGGGGCTTTCTCAGCTAGACACCTGAGCTCCTGAGGACATAGAAGGAAGACCTTTATGGCAATTTCCATTCCGTGGTCACCCCTGACTTGCCCATCTTGGGTAAAATGTTTAATTGTATGACTATGGGTGGATTTGATTTACTTTCTATTATTTTAAAGTTTCATTAAGTTTTCCTTTAATGATTGTAATAACATCTCCTTTATTATGTGTGCCTCTGTGTGTGTGTGTGTGTGTGTGTGTGTGTGTGTGTGTGTGTCAGAGGACAGCCTGTCTGAGTCCATTCTCTCCGTGTGCTGTGTGGGTTATAGGATGGAACTGAGGTAGTTAGTGTTGGTGGCGGGCGCCATTACCTTCTGAGCCATCTGGCCCTTCCCACTTCCGACGGTTTTGTGGAAGAATATATCATATATGGAGCACATTCTCCTCTGTTTTGCTTTTCATTGCCCTGAGGCATTGGCTTTCCATTGGTGTCCTGGGACGACTGTGGCCTCATTATATTTTGGGAGGAGAGATGAAGCCCTACTAATGGGAGGGGATTACTTCTCTTTTTCCTTTGTTTTGGGGGTTTTCTTTTTTTCCTTTTGGATTGGATTGGACTTGCAAGCTGCAGGGAGAACTCGGGGTACTTGGATAGTGGGTCCTGAGGTATGCTTGACTCAGACCTACTGCCCACATAAATCCAGGGGCGTGAATGGAGGATCACCCTGTCACCAGGGCACGGTCTCCCTTATGGGGCATGGCATACGCTTGGCTTGTTCCTCACAAAACTTTTGTCCAGAGGCCAGTGATTGGCGGATTTATATTCTTGAATGTGGGCTACCCATGTGAGTTGGGCAGGGGAGTGAGTTACACCTTCCTGGAGACCCAGTAGGGTCAGTGAAGCTGCCTCAGGGTCTCTCTCTCTCTCTCTCTCTCTCTCTCTCTGTCTCTCTCTCTCTCTGCCCCTGCTTTCTGTATCACAGCCAAGCTGAAATCTTTCAGAGAGGAACCTTTGTCCTTCTGATTAGTTCCCAAGATATAAATACCTATCAAGAAAGATCCAGGAGTGAAATGGCCGCTCAGGAAGCCCACGTAGGGCTTTATTGATTTATGCAACGTACGGGACTCATTTCAGGATCGCTCTTCGGTTCACCAAGTCATGATCATGAACTTGATTCTTATCCTTAAACTCAAGAGCGACCCTCCTTCCTCCTGCTCCATAGCTGCCCCGTTTCCATTCTGGAACCAGGCAGCATTTATTTCTTCACGACTCCTGGAGTAGCACAAGCTCCTCCACAGGGAGAGAACTCCCTAGAGGAAGCAGCGGTCATAAGCAGCAGCTACACTGTATCGAGCCTTTACCCCGGTCCAAAGAGAAAATAAAGGTTTGGGAAGTGCCCAAAGCTAAAGGCTGGTCTGCGGGATCGGATCACCAGTAGTTCGTAGACACACTGTTTTGGTTTGTGTTTTCTTAAAATATGTCTTTGCTGTCACAGCTGTGAGTGAAAGCAGATGACAAATGTCACTCTGAGGAAGGCCCGGCGTGTGAGGCGTTTGTGGTGAAGGGCGATTACTCAGCTTGGACCCTCATCCTTGAGGCTCTGTGGTGGGGTGGTCCCCTTCCTCGGGGGATGAACTCCGTGGTGGGGTGGTCCCCTTCCTCGGGGAATGGACTCTGTGGTGGGGTGGTCCCCTTCCTCGGGGGATGGACTTTGTGGTGGGGTGGTCTCCTTCCTGGGGGGGGGGATAACTGCCTTCCTACTCCTGCCCCCGACTCCCATTCCAAAAACCAAAAAATAAAAAAAATTAAAAAAAAATATGGAAAAATTTGTTTCTGTTGGGTCACCTTTCAGTTGGGTCAAATTTTCTGGTCAGTCTTCATCGGAAAGTAGAAGCTGCCTCGGATCCGATTTTGTCATTTAAAGATTGTTTAGGCAACAAATGATTTGCTTTTGTTATGGAGTTTGGGGTCCCTCCACCGCACACTCTTTACTGAACTGACAAAGTCCTACTTGTTGGGTGCCTCCTGCTCCCCTCTGGCTTGGAATTTTGCACTCGGTGGCTAAAGGAACCTGACAGTGGCTTAAGTGTGATGGAAACCCGGATCTGACGCGTAGCGCGCATACTCAAAACCACAGGCCGCATGCAAAGAAGCCATGGTTTTGCTTCCAGGCCTCGTGGCTCTGCTATCGCTGCTTTTACCCCGAGGGTGGAGTTTTTTATCTTTTGGTCTGACTTATGGTTTGTGGTTTCCAGTCACCTCACCGCAGCTCGTGATTCTTTGAGTCTGGATGCTCTGCACTGGGGTGATCAGGAGGCTGCTCTGAATGACTGCTATCCAGGACAGCGGCCCTTGAGGATGGGTGTGGTCTTGGTGTCCCAGGCTTCTTCCTCTGGGGCTTTAGACCCTTTTTCTGGGCATCTCTCTTCTGAGGACTGTGCGTGGGGTGGGGGGTGGGGAGGCGGGGGTGGGGGTGGGGTGGGGGGAAGGGAGCCAGGCCCACTTTGCGTTGGACTCCCTGTTCTGTGTGTTCCCCACTTTCCTGCTACCTCTTTTGGCAGCGTTATGTTTTTCTCATTCACTAGTTTCCATTTCAGAGTTTTCTGATGGAACAGGGTCGTTTTCTTCATCTCGGCACCAATATTTCCCACTTTGCCGCTTTCCAATTAGTGTAAAAGCAATATGGTTTACAGTGAAGGTTCCATGCACAGTGACACTGTACTGCTGCTCGGATGGGCTCCATTTACTTCCCGTCCCGCCCCGTTGGCTCTGGACTCCCTCCTCCCACTTTGTCTTCCTGTATGTGTGTGTGTGTGCATGCGTGTTTGTGTGTGTGATATTCCATATATATAAATGTGTGTGGTATATATATATATATATATATATATATACATACACACATATATATACACATACATACACACACACATATATACATATATGTGTGAGAGCTTCCATGTGTATGTGACATTCCATATATATATGTATATGTGTGTGATATTCTATATATATGTGTACACACATATACATGTATATGTGAGATTCTGTGTGTGTGTGTGTGTGTGAGATATTCTATATATATAAATGTGTGTGTATGCACACATATACATATGTGTGTGTGAGATTCCATATGTGTGTGTGACATTACACATACATGTATGTGGGTGTGCCTGTGTATATGCGTGTGATATTCCATACATATGTGTATACACATATACATATGTGTGTGTGTGTGTGTGTGTGTGTGTGTGCATGATACTTTCTCCCTCCCCATCCCCCTTTCTTGATTTCCCTGCCCCCATTTTAGGCTCTTCCTTTCCTCCTAATAATACACTCCTAGTTGCATGTCACAGGTGAATTTTTTTTAATTTAAAAGGATTCCTTTTATTATTAGTGTGACCATGTGTTTGTGTGTGTGTAGTGAGCTTGTGCAAGGCAGAAGACAATTTTTTTCACACATACATGAGTTCTAGGGATGGAATTTTTGTCCTTAGGAAGCACATTCTCTTGCTGAGCCAGTTCTTGGGCTTCCGCTTTTGTGTTTTGAAGATGGAGGCCTCATGTAGTCCAGGCTGGCCTGGAGCTTACTATCTAGTCAGGGGTGACCTCAAACTTCTGATTCTCCTGCTTCTACAAACCAGTCCCGCTGAGGTTATAGACTTGTGCACCAGGCATGTGCTCTCTGTCTCTCTGTCTCTCTGTCTCTCTGTCTCTCTCTCTCTCTCTCTCTCTCTCACACACACACACACACACACACACAATCACACACTCACACACATAGCTAGATTCTGTGTATGAGAGAATGTATCCTCTATTTACTTTTCTGAGTCTGCCTTATTTTTGCCTAGAATGATCTCCAGTCCCAACCCTTCTCTAGACCGACGCTGTTTATTCTTGGTCGTGCTTGTGTTAACATAAGGTTGAATATTTTAAGTTGGGCCAGTGACAGAATCTCTCTGCTCTCTGTTGCTATCCTCTCATCTGAGAGAAATGGAGTTAATCAGAGGTCTGGCCTGTCATGGAGACGACGGATCTAACCTAGTGTCTGACACGTGAGGAGTGTGGGAGGTGTCACAGGGTCTAACCCAGTGCCTGACACATGAGGAGTGTGGGAGGTGTCACAGGGTCTAACCCAGTGCCTGACCGTGAGGGATATAGAAGGGTGTAGCACTTGCTGATGGACCTGAGGTATGAGAACTTGAGCCTAGCGACTTGTGCCACTGCTTTAGCCATTTCCAGCTCCCCTCCCCGTCGGATGAGGTGTCTGTTTGGGGGGGTTGGTTCTTCCTCAAGTGAGTGTGGGAACGAAGGGCAGAGTCACAGTGCAAGGGACCGTCCACCATAATTTGCCTCCCTGTGGAGGGGGACTGGACGCAGTCATTGAGCTTCTGATGGGCGTGAAATGGGTGATTGCAGGACGGGAATCTGTGGCCTTCTGGTGGTGTCCCTTTCCTGCCTACGTTTCTCTTGCTCATGGCCTTTGTTAAAAATATAAAGTTAAAAGCCATTCATTTCTGGTTCTTGAAAACAGACTTCTAGCTCCTGGCTTGTGAACTTAACAGCACATTTGTTTCTTTGGGAGGGATTTTCCTACAGCTGTTCTTCTCAAGCTCTTGTTTGTTTGAGTCTTAGTGAGTATGTAGCAACTCTCTCCTTTTCCTCCCCCCCTCCTCCTCCCCCCTCCTCCAGCTCTTCCTCCTCCTCTTCCTCCTCCTTCTCCTCCTCCTCCTCCTCCTCCTCCTCCTCCTCCTCCTCCTCCAGCTCTTTCTCCTCTTCCTCTGATTTGATTTAAAGATACCCCATGCACTGGTTACCAGGGGTAAGAGATCTGGGCAGCTTGGCACAGATGCTCACCTTTGGGTCCCTGGGCACCATCTCTATGGGATGAGGTGCTGACACCCTTGTGGCTGGGCTCGAGCCCTTAGCAGAGCCAGCTTGCCGGAACTTTCTTGCGGTTTTCTCAGCGTGAGAAATCCATCAGAGGCCAGGCAACTCAGTTCACACTCAGACTTGGGTGACAGTGGTGCGGAAAGGAGTCTGCCCAGGATGATTTATGTCACCGGGGTTTAGAGAAATGACATCAATTCTCTCCGTTGACTTGAGAGCAGCCATGGCTTCTTGACCATCTCCTGGCTCTAGGAGATTAAAACCTCCTCCCTGTCTGCAGAATGGCAGAGTTAAAAGCCACAGTGCCCTGGGAGCCGTGGGTGTTTGTCGACTTCTTTACATTTCCAGAGTCTCATTTGAAAAGAGGAGGGGTGAACTATGAGGAACCAGAAGGCCGTCTTAGTCAATTGGGTTTAATTTCTTTTGATGGCACGCACTGTGTATGTGTGTGTGTGTGTGTGTGTGTGTGTGTGCGCGTGCATACTTGTGTGCATATAAACACACGTGTGCCACTGGTGTGCGCAGAGGCCAGAGGACAACTGGAAGAGTTGCTTCCCTTCCTCTACACGAGCCTCAAAGACTGAATTAAGTTTGTCAGGCTTGGTAGCAAGTACCATTGCCTGCTAAGCCATCTTTCTGGATCCTCTTTGGATTTTCTGTTCACATTTTTTCTTCTTGGTATGTGTGTGTGTGTGTGTGTGTGTGTGTGTGTGTGTATAAAGCAGTAAGTGTAGTTATCCTTCCCATCGTCCCAAAGATTATAAATAATGATAATAATAATCATAAACAATAATGACACTTGTTTGCTCATGCCTTGTTAATAGAAAGCTTTTGCGTTTTGTCATATTTTACTTTCTTATTTCTGACACTGGCCATATCTTTCCAGATGCCGGTGACCTTAGACTATAGAAGTGCCTCCCACTCTCCCCTCTTGTGCCGGGCAGCTCAGATGGCAGAGCTTGCACCGGGAGCTCTGATTTGCTATCTGGAATATCTTAACTTATGATATCTGATTTCTAGTCTCCTCACCTCCAGTTAACACCAACACTGACCTGTTTGCCTGGACAGCGCTTGCTGAGACCAGGTGTTTTCCTCTGGGGAGAACCTCATTTTGTCTATAATGGTGGCAGAAGAATTAATTATGGATAGACAAGGCTAGGAGCTGAGCCTCCATTCGCCTGGCCGTGGATGGATGGCTCTCCATCTTGTCCCTGACTCAGCATGAAACGCCTCCATAGGATGTGTGCAATAACAGAGCCAGTGAGAAGCCAGAAGATTGTTCTTGTGGCTTTAAAAGCTTTCTGTAGGCCTAGAAGTGTAGCTCATCGGACCAGTACCTGTTCTACCCGTGGAAGGACCTGGGTTTGATCCTCAGAACCCTGAAAGTGAAAGTCTTTTGCTGTGGAAAGGAGGGATGTGACCAGAGCTCATGGCCAGTTACTTCACTGCTCTGAGGATGAGTTTAGCCATAGAGCAGTTTCTTTTAGGGTTCAATGAGACAGCGTACAAACATCTTAGATGCAGGGGCCAGCACCAAGCAACAGTGGTTACTTTTGTCTGAAGGGAGCAACACTGTACTCCTGGCCCTACAGCAGCTTGGGTTCCTGGGCTCATTCTGCCCCAAGCAAAGTAGACAGACTATACAGTGGATGTCCCTGTGCCTTTTCACTCCATCTTTTATGGGTACCTTTCTTCTGCTTCTCAGAGCCATCAGGGGTGAATTCTGCCCAAATAAACGGATTTCCAAACAGGCCTTTGAATTAAACTTCAGACTCATTCCATTGAATGGAGCAAATTCACTTATTACTAAGAATCTAACTCCCGTTGGAGCCATCCCCTCCCCCAGTACGTAGGTATAAACACATACATCGATCTCTTTCTTTTTTTCCCTCGTATTACTACGAGGATCAGTTTCTTCTGGCTTAATTCCAGGAACAACATGCCTGTCTTGTTTCATCATTGAGGGAAAACAGTCTGAAGGCACCATAATTCCTTAAATTGGATTTCAATTCTTGATCCCCTTATAGTCAGTAAACAGAGTGTTCTATGAAGCACTGTTTAAGAGCAAGACACTCTCGGCTTTGCTGTTTGTGGTGTGGGAGCTCTGTGGGCTGAGGCTGAGGGTGGGGGACCCTCAGGAGGCGAATGCCTCCTGCTGTAGGCCTACACAGAAGGTCGGGGGCATTAATCACTTCAGAAAAAATATGGTGGCAAAAGTTGGGAAGGTTGTCTGATAGTGAGCTGTCTGGAGTTCAGCGTGGAAAGTGTGTGTGTGTGTGTGTGTGTGTGTGTGTGTGTTATCTGTCTGTCTGTCTTGTTAACTCTATTAGTGCCATGAGCAGCTTCTGCAATGCCACTTGAAAGCCTTGAAATTCCTATATTGAAATCAAAGGCACCCTGAAGCACAGATGAAGGCGACAGTGTGATCTTCAAAGATGAGGGACTGAGGCAGCAGTGGGGGATATTTTCCTGGGGAATTCTGCCTCCCCCTCCTTTTTAGAAAACATCGGGAGTGTGGCCACTCCTTCTTGTCCATTTTGTGGGTCCGTGGGCTCTGGTTGAACCCTCAGCTGTTTGTGGATCAGGAGCTGGATGACTCCCAGCAGCAGGCATGTTGGCTGGACCTGCTATGGCTCCGCCTTCCTCTCTCCTCTCCTCCCTTCTTTCTCTGAGCTGGTTGAGAGCCTCTGAGAGCACCGCTTGGCACCCACTCACCCAAGAACTGATTAGTTCCTGAAAGCCGTGGGCCAATCGCTCACAGAAATGATGTCAGCTTTGCTCTGGGGTACATCAACTTGGATTTCTCATGCTTTATCTTATAAAGCCTAAATTAACAGCTGGTTTGGTTTGAGTTCTCCGGGATCTGACTAAGGGATTAGAGTCCATTCTCAAGTGAGTCAATCTAGTTTAATTTATTTCAGGTCTATCAAAAAAGATCAATCAAAGCTCTTTTGAAAGTAAAGCTATAATCGGTCTGCCCACTTATAAGTCACTGTTGTTGCGGCACTTGGTTGAAAAAATGCTCAGGCTGTGTCTCGGATGATGTGTCAGAGCATTTTCCGCACCCTCCCTCCTCCTTCTGGCTTCCATGCCTCCCCTGGAAGGTTTTGAGGAAGTGTCATTTTGAGGACTTTGCTGAGATGGTCGCTCTGTCTTTCTGTCTTCTTCTGCTTCCTTTTCTTGGGTAACACAAGGTTCCTGGTTTGTAGATTTCTGGTTGGATGTGATTTCACACCCGGAGGTGAACAAGCCCAGCCTGTTTTATGTCTGTGGCTTTGCTCCTGGGCTTGGAGAGATTGGTGGGTAAAGATTGAATTCCTTCTACTCTCCTACTTTGCAAGACTTAAGGTGGAAGCGTGTTCTGCTGAGGTTGATCTTGACTTTGTGAGCTGGGCACTGCAGATTGATCCGTCGTTGCCTTTGCAGTGCACTCAGAAAAAGACGTACTGAGCCAAGAACTGCTCTAGATGCACACGATATACCAGAGATGCAGAGACTAAGGAGGCAGGCGACCGAGACCTGGACTGCAGCCAGGCAGACCTGTCTGTCAGTCCTGGCCGTACCGTGTGGGACCGCACCTCAGCTTCAGCTTGCACCCCAATTTCTGTTTCCTTGTCTATAAAACAGGTGCAATAAAACGATCTCTCTCAAGTGGCTATTGCCCAAATGAAATAATACTATAATTTCTGCTTTTATTTTCTTATAAAATAAAACTACTTACAGACAGCTTTAAGGAACCTGAGTCCTTTCTGTAATTACATTCTCTCTCTCTCTCTCTCTCTCTCTCTCTCTCTCTTTCTCTCTCTCTCTGTATGTGTGTGACTGTGAGTATATGTGTATGTGAATGTGTTATGTGTGTATATGTGTGTGTGTATGTGTGTGTGTGTGTGTGTGTGTGTGTGTGAAGCCCCCACTAGCAAGAACTATTTATCAGCTCAGTGGTTAAGAGCGCTGGCTGACTGGATTCCCAGCACCCAGGTGGCAGCTCACAACTGTGCAACTTTAGTCCCAGGGAATCTGCCGCCCTCTTCTGGCTACTGATACCGGGCATGCATGTGCTAAACAGATATACATGCCCAGGTATAAAATAAATAAAAATTAGATAAAAAGAGAACTATTTCGTTAGGCCTGTTATGTGCCAGCCTTGCCTTTTTCACTGTGTTAGTGATAATGTACAGCTGGTTGGAACCAAGGACCAAGCAGAAGAGGAATCTGCCATTCCGGATCCTGTGTTTAGTTTTGAGCCCTGTCTCCTCTCAGTTCAAGACTCACCATTCATCTATGCTCCAAACAGCCTAGACTGCTCTCCACTGGGCTCTTTTAATAATGGTTCCTTTTGGAAACAGGCCAGCTCACTTTCCCTGACCCCTGTTTTGAAGGTGAGTATGGTCAATCAAAGACTCTAGCCTCAGTCTTTCAGCACTGAAATGGGTTCAGCATTATATCAGGAGTTTTGGGGTCTTTACTCTCTTTTTGTGCTTTTGGTTTATGTTTTAGCTCCAGCTATCCTGGAACTTTCTCTGTAGATCAGGCTGCCTCAAACTCACAGAGATCTGCTAGCCTCTGTCCCGCAAGTGCTGGGACTCAAGGTGTGCGTCACCACCACCCAGCTTGTGTGTATTTATGTGAGAATGCGTGTGTTTGTGTGAGGTTTTATGTGTGCTGGGGGGGGGGTCAGAGGACAATCTTGGGCACGGGACCTCCCATCTCTCCTTGTTTGAAGCAGAGTCCTAGTGTGTGCATGAGGCCAGCTGACTCCTGAGCTTATGGGCATTCTCCTGTCCCACGGGCGGAACACTGGGATTGTATTCAGACTGCCTTACCCAGCTTTGTGTCGATTCCGGGATTTGAACTCAGGACCTTCACACTTAGGCAGATATCACTTTCCTAGTGTGGGGTCCTCGGTGGTTCTTGTTTTATACAGGAACTTAGGTCTTAGTTCTTCAACCGTAATAGCAAAAAAGGAAAGAGAAGTGATATTTTATTTGAGTGCTTAGCAGACCATTTTCTGAATCAGCCTATATTTTTCAACCCAATGCTCACAATAATATAATGTATCAACTCTATTATTGCTTTTTTATTTTTTTATTTTTTATTTTTTATTTTGTCAACTGGACACAAGTTAGGGTTACACGAGAAGAGGAAATTTTAATTAGAAAATTCCACCCATAATTTTGGTTTGTAGGCAAGTCGTTGGGATATTGTCTTGGCTAATGATTGATGTGGGCAGGCCTGACTCACTGTGGGTGGTGCCATCCCTGGGTTGATGGTCCCAGTTATATGAAAGTACACTGAGCAGGTCATGGAGAGCCAGCCAGCAAGCAGCACCCCTTCATGGCTTCTTTGTCAGTTTTCGACTGGAGTTTCTGTCCTGACATCCCTTCACGATCGACCACAAGTTGGGAGATGAAGTAAACACTCCCCCGCTCAGGCTGCTTCGGGTCATGGTGTTTTTTTTTAGCAATAGAAACCTACCTAAGACATACACACCATGAAGATGCCTCTCTGAGTCGAGAGTCTGCTGAGATATGCATGCCTAGCGAGTGGCTGAGGTGTGAGCCGAGTGTGTGTGTCTGAGGCCAGGGCCCTGCCGTGCTGTGTGAGGAGGGAGAGGCAGACTTGGTCATAGTCTTAGGATTGCCTTTTAAATTCCGGATCCTGAAGACTAGTCCTTTTCCAAGCAATCTGATGGTGGGTTCCTGTGTCTCCCAGATGCTAAAACAAAGGCACCCTCCCCCATCCCCTGATAAAATGAGACCTACTGTGTGTCTGAACACTTCTGGACTTCCACTCTGGCTGGAGGGATTGCGGCCTCCCTGGAGCTTCAACAGACTTTGTGAGCTCGGCCCTGGCAAACTGAGTCTCAGCCTCAGGCCCAGTTCTTCCTAGACCCCCCCCCCATCTCTGCCTGTGGGGTTACCCAGCAGAAAAAGAAACAGCCAAACCACTTTAGAAAGTCACATGCTGGGTTTCCACTCTGCCTTCGACACTGTCTGAATTCATTTTCTCCTTTACTCTTACTTGGGTGGAAAGGAGGAAAAAAGATGGTGCTAATAATTGTGGCATGTCCTGTAATGGGAAGTTTTTCATTGAAATGCTCGTGAGAGTTTTCCTCTTCGTCTTCGGGCTCGAATGCAGCACCAGGCTTGCCTTGAGTGTCTGCGGAGCCTTTGATGCAGGTAGACCACATTATAAACAGGAGCGTTGCTATGGTGAGGACGGCAGTCCTTGCCTGCTGTGGGTAACCTTTCCCACCTTCTCGGACACTGCTTTAAAACACAGCAGCAAGATAGCATTTCGTTTTCTTTGGGCTGAGGTGTGGTAGCTGAATTGGCGAGGACACGGAGATCCAAGTTCTTTTGTGATGATGTCTTACAAAGGGGGCGACTTGACTTTCTTAGCATGATGCGGTTCTTTGCAGATTGGACTTCCTTGTGATTTATTGAGGAATGCGTTTTCTAATGGATGGGATGTGTGGTGGAGGTGGTAGGCAGATGGCCAGGCTTTCTTCTCGTTCCTTCTCCTCCTTTCCCTGAGCATTTCTGTGAACTTGTTGGCTTTGAAGCCCGCCACCTCTTACAGAGAAATGAAAGTTCAGGTTGGCACAACGCAGAAATGATTATTCTCGGGAGGTCATTTGCATTATCGCCAACAGTATCAGGACCACCGCTTGCCTCTCAGGACTCCGGCCTCAGGCTCACGAGGGTGCTTTCTCCAAGGCACTGGGCGGCGAGAAGCAATAGGGACGGGAACATTCATTATGTAATCCAAATTCTCAGGCTAGCTCAGGTGAGACCCGTTCACTTGTTTTTCTCGGTTTCTTGAAGGGACACTTGTTAGGATAGCCCTCTCATGTTCTCTCCTGTCTTTCCCCACCCTGCACCCCTGACTCTACAATTCTAGATGCTCCAGGTTTTTTTTTTTGTTTGTTTGTTTTTTTTAAGCTATTGAGTTCCTCTGACAGTTTAAATGGGTATGATGTTTTCTCCCTTATTTCAGTGGACAGTTTTAAGTATCAAAAGTAGCCAAGCTTGATGGATGTTGGTGGTGGGCATCACAGGATAGGCTTGGACAGTCTCTTATTGTGGTGCTTGAGATAGAGCCCTCACTGTGTACATGGTCAGCCGCTGGCCCGGGAACCATTCAATTTGCATTGGACAAAGGGTTCCTACGCCCGTAGTGTCGTAGCCTGCCCCTCTCCCGAAAGGTCCCTCTGCTGAGGTGGGTTCTGTGGCTTTCTTCCGGAATGCTTAGGAATCTTCAGCCAGGTGGTGAGTCCCAGAGCCTGGGCTGTGACCGTCTTGCTTCCTTTAGTGTATTCAGAATTCAGTTCCTTCCACCCAGAAGCGGAACATTTGAGAGATTTTGCTAGTATATATGCTGTACTCCAGTGTATGTTATGACAAGATTGTCACAGGCTCCTGAGAGGTTCAGCGGGTGGGCAAGCCCTCCCTCAGGGTGAGAAGAGTCACAGAGAGAGAGTCTTTTCCTGCTACCTAATGGGACAGAGACTGAGACAGGGCCATGGATCTCTTCCAGGATGACGCATCCACCAGCCAGGTAGTATTATCTCTGGATGCAAAGGAGGTGCAGACTGCTGCATCCCTGGTGGATTTTCGGCATGCCAGCCACAGCCCGCCTGTCCTTCCCTGCTTCTCTAGGGAAGGGAAGTTGGAAGAAGAGTTGGACTGTGCCCCTGGGTCCCCTATCATGCCGCTATGGGTTTATCCTCTGAGTCCCTGGAAATCTTAGGGAAACTGATGTGAACTGCACCATACAGGTGACAACCCCAAGGAGGGAAGACGTTACAGTGCTTTGTGCTGGGGCTGACCTGCACAGGGACAGGCCGCTTGGAATGGACTTAGAAGTATTTCTGGAGGGCACCCTCACAGGCTCAAAAGCATGTTTGAACAAGAGCTCCGCTCACTCCTGGCTCTGTGGCCCAGACAGGCTGCCTGTTGTTCAGGCCTGGGATTCAGAGCCTATGAGGTCTGGGGAGGGGCAGAGGTGTGACAGGCCTGAGTCCTGATGCTAGGCACGGTGCCCATGTCAGGCTCTGCCCGTCCGTTCCCTCAGGTACCAGGGTTGGGCAACCTGGAAAGCAGAGAACCCGTGTCAGTAGCGTAGATGCCATTCCGCACACCACCCTCGCCTCTGCTTCCCAGCTCTGGGAGGGAAATATGCCCTCTGGGAGACACCCAAGCCCTACAAAGGGAGCTTTGTTGGAGCTGGAGGTGAGAATCTGTGGGCGTTGGGATTCCTGGGTTCGAGTTCCAGCTGCCTGCCAATCGCCTGAATGCTGGGCTAACATTTCTGGAACGAGAAGCAGCGCAGCTCGCCCAGCAAGGCCCGCTGGGCGCTAAGGTTGCATTTCCTCTGCCAAAGTGTGGAGCTCCTGGGAGGAGACAGTGCTAGACTCGGGGAGGAGGTGCTGGCTGTCTGGCCCCTGGAGCATCCCAAAGACCAGAGTCCAGAATCGAGCACGCCGAGTCGCCGGAGCGCTATGGCGTGCTGTTGAACATTTTCTGTTTGCTTTCCTTCTGGGTTCACGCTCCTCTTACCTTGTTCTTGACTGAGATTTATCCTGGGCCCTGGGCCCTCCTTGTAGAGCGAAGCAGATCTCTTGATCAACAGTGTGACATTATGCCGAATGTCCCTAAGTGGGCCTCTGTGCCTTCATGGTGAGGTTCCTCTGGTACACCTGAACTCACTGGTACCTGGAATTTTTCCCTGCCAAGCATTTTTACTCTATCAGAGAATGCATAGGAAGAACCCACAGATGTGATCCTTCTTTTCTTCTATGACCGTAACAGCTCTTTGAAGATATGGGGAGACCAAAGGGCCCACCTATTTGAAGTGAATTTTGGTATATTCAAAATTGTGCAGCCATCTAACTACAGAATATACCCTCCATTCCGCCGTGGGCCTTAGTCCCCGGCACAGACTATGGATTTACCTATTGTCTATTTATCTATTTACCATCATGTGTGTGTGCATGCTATGTATGCATGCAGGTGGACACGCCATGATGTGCCTGTAGAGATCAGAAGACGGTGTCGCGCAGAAAGTTCCCGCTTCAGTCTCACCTCAAGGTGCTGTGGATTTAGCTTGGGTTGCCAAGCCTCACTGTCTGTCAGCAAGTGCCTTCAGCCATGAGGCCATCTTGCCAGCCTACTGTGGACATTCTCATGGGCATTTGGGCCCACTGGATGTGTGTGGCCTTTTGTGCTTTGATTCTCAGTGTTTTGAAGGCTCGTCCGTGGAGCAGCGTTAACTGTACTTTGTGTACAGGGCCAAACGGTGCTCCTTCTGTTCACTCACACGATTCCTTGTCCACTCACCTGTTGAAGAAACGCCGCTGTGACCATTTATGCAAAGTTTCCCATGCAAATGCGTTTTCTCACCCCTCCCCCCCTTGTCCCTTCTTAGGAGCGCATGTGGTAACCATGTTTAACTTTTTTGAGCAACTGCCAAACTTTTAGACTGGCTCTGTGATGCCCCAGGTGTGTTAGGCAAGACAGGTAAAGGCGGAGGCTCTCACTGAACGCCCCTCCCGCTTCCAACACGCACACACGTTCATCCTCCCCAGTAATTTATAATACTGGATGTAAAATAGTCACCTAGGTGCTGTTGGAAAAGGAAAGCAGCCCTATTCCCTTCCTATCCCACCCTCCTCTCGAGGAAAGAAGAAAAGACACTGGTGACAGGCAGGTGGGGCCGGTTGTGTCCACCAGAAAGAGTTGCAGGTATGGCAAATCTTTATAAGAAGTCTTTTGAAGTCTTATAAGGAAGACTGAGAATAGCTGAGGATTCAGGACTTGGGCAGGGATAGTGGGAGGAGCTTCAGAAAACTGGCCTCATGTCTGGGATGGAGAGGAATCTAGGATGGTCAGAGTTCGGTTTTCCTCTTTCCCCAGCAGGAAGGCATGACGGCCCACTAAGGCAGGTGCTAGGAGGCTCTTAGTCCCTGGACACTGACTTGTGTTTGGTGGTTTGTTGCTGTCTTTTGCTTCCGTGATGGAGAGGGGAGGCTGTCCTAGTTTATGAAATTCCCCAGGCACCCAGGCCACAGGGAGAATGAGGAACTGGGAGCAGAGAGACCCCACGGTGCGTGCTGGTACCCAGGAGGTGCCCATGGGATTCGCTCTGTGCCAGGAAGCTCAGATAGATTCCTTTCATCTGGCTGTTCTGTGATGCAACGTGTCTCCTAAGCCCACCACTGCCTGTGAGTAGGTTCACACGGGCTTAGACGTCTGTGGAGACGTCCTATCCCCAGGTCTCTCCTCTGCTTGATTCTATTTCTTGGTTTCCTAGAGTGTTGACTGAACCTTCACGGTCTTTCTTTATCTCTCCCTCCCCTCCCCTTGATGTTGGCCCCGTAAAGGTAGGGAATGTCTATCATAGCTTTTCCTTCCTTGTCTCAGGACTCTAAGAACATTGGTGAAAATGAATGAGTTGCTGTATTGTACTCTCAATTCCCAGTGATGTAGGGTGTAGCTGGGAGCCCCCCATCCCCCCCAGGAGTGGAAAACTCTTCATTTCTTTCTATCCCACCCCCTATTCCTTCATTGGGTAAACTGTTTTCAAGGTAAAATAATGGTTGCTTTCCACAAACTGTTCTTAGCACAGCCGTTGGCCCTGTATTCATGACCCTTACTCTTACACAGCCTTCCTAGAAATAGCTAAGGTGTCTAGAAACTCCAGGAAGCAGGCTGGGCAGGAGGAAGTCTACCACAGGGTCCCTGGATCCAGGGCTCCTAATGTTCTGTTGCTCTGGAATGAAGAAGCAGATAAGGGCTACTGTGCGTGGACATGTGAGCCTCACCCAGGTGACCTGGGCCCCACCGGCCACACCAGCTACAGCACCAGTTACTTTATTATGTTTTCAGTGGTGGAGTGCAGACTGTAGCTCCTTAGAATGGAGCCAAGACTCAGGTGGAGGCCCTAGGGTCAGCCTCTCTGAGCTTTGTGGGGCAATTTCTCTCCTTCCACACCACAAAGGAAGGCCTAGGTTCCTCGGAGCTATTAGAATTCAGCTTGGGGAATAAATTGGGGGTGAGGACATCTTGCTTTGTCATGATTATGGGGTGAGGGGAGAGAGGCAGAGGAATTTCAGTTAATCCTTCAGGTTTGGGGAGACTCATGTCCCATTCCTCACAAAATGATGAGACCTTAGAACAACTGCCACCCTAGCAGTTACCAGTTCCTAGGCTAAGTGGTCGGACATCGGAGATCTAATTACAGTGTGGAGCGAGCTGAGTTTTTGGAGGCCGAGGACGTGTCCCAGGGAAGGCCAGCAGCTTGCCCCATGCCACACGGCTGTGAAGGGGCTCGCTGGGGCTTTGGACTGGGGGTTGGTTTGTCAGAAGCTCATCAATCAACGACCAAGCTTCCTCTACTCAGTGCTGGTCTTTCTCTTGCATTGTGGACTAGGATTGATACACAATAACAGACAATGGCTTCAGTTTGGTAACACTGGCAGGAATTTGGTTTAAAAAAATTAGCCACTGTAGCATTTCCATCCAAGTTAAAGTCGGGTTTAGCTGGGTCAGAACGTGTTTCTACCACACTGTGGATACAAATTAATTATTCTAACTATCTGTGTTGGGTCCTCTGTAGTCATCCTGCCTGTCCCCAGGGAATTCCCCAAAGTGGACCCCAGGCTTTTCCTCCTGTGTGTGACCTTCTGAGAAGTAAGGCCCTTGCTGGGGGAACCCCATCTGCTCAAGGCTTCACAATGCACCTAGCGCTCCCGTGTAGTAGCTGTGTGCGCTCCGTGCGCTCGAGCAGGCAGCCTTTTGGAGGCCCAGTGGCTTGCACGGAAGCCCCATCCCCTTATTTGCAGGAGAGGCGGGAGGTGCCCTGTAGCACACTAGGCGTGGGGCCTGAACAAGTCTGCATGCTGCTGATGTCTTTGTGAGCAGCTTCCGAGCCCTTGTTATCATAGCACAGTGCATTGGCCTCACGGGCGCCTTTCTTCCAGGAAGCTGCAGGCTCGCTGCTGCAGATACCGTATCAGTTCCCTTGGTGGAGGGGGGCGGGGGGGGGTGAGGGGGGGAGCCGTCCCTGAGGTGAAGTCCTCGATGTGGGGCTTCAGTACAAGTGAATGTGTAGCTGTTGCTCTGTGGGTAAGAGCGGAAAATCCAGTACCCTAGAGTTTAGTTACTTGTTGAATAGATAGAAAGCACCTCAGTCTAAGCAGTTTACATTCTAGAATGTGTTCCTACCTGACGGATGTGAGCACCGGACCTAGGGAGCCACGAGCGTCCAGTCACTGACACGTTTGGCCACTTCTGACTTGTCTATATCGTCTGTATTATGTTTAATGCAGAAAGACACATGGGAAGGATTCAGGAGGTCAGGAGGGACCAGGTCACTGGGTATGGCCCCTGGGAGGTTAGCTCTGAGACGTCTCTGCGGAAGTCCTGGGGCAGTGTTAGGTGGTACTCCTGGGGCGTTGGGTTGCCCATCAGGATCCCAGATGCTGTAAGGATCCTGCATCTTGCAGTTGAAGTAAGTCTGGACAGCCTTTTGGAGGATGGACAGGTGTGCTCTGGGACTAATGCACCCTGGGGAGCATGGAGCCATTGCACCCTGGGGAGCATGCAGCTGTTTGAACAGCCTTTCAGACCTGTGGTTGATTCTCCCTTTGTCTTTCTCTCCCCTTCTGTGGACAGAGTGAGAGGAGTGTCACCAATTTAGGTAGAACAGGGCCTTGTGGGGGCCAGGAGTCACTCACTGGAACTTTCCGCTAATCTCTGGGGGAAGAGGGAAAAAGACCAGCGTGGACTGAGGTTTCGGGCCATTGGCAAAGAGAAGTGTGGGTGATCTGGATTCAGGATGGTCTGACTCCGAGTCTTGCTTCTCAGCGGTGTGAAAGCACTCCCTTATACCTGTTTTGTTTTTAACTCAGTCCAGCGCTTGATGAATGGGGCACAAGAATACAACACTTTATTATAAAAGTCGGCTTTGTGTTAGATGAGTTGGCCCGATTGTAGCCTAGAGGAAGCGTTCTGAGCACACTGAAGGCAGGCTAGGAGAGGCGACGACTCTTGCCAAGTCAGCCACTGTATTAAATGCACTTTTGACGTAGTGAGTCAAGGGGCCCTGGAGTACCCTTGAGTGACGGGGAGGGCTTGGCACAGTCAGTCTCTTCCCTGTCAAGGTGAGGCGTCTTAGACCTGGAGAAGTAGCACAGCACAGCGGCACGTCTGAGAGCCCACGGTTAGCTGGTGGCCTGGAGGTGACGAAATAGCGCATAGCAAGAAGCCAGTGCTGTGTAGCCTGCCAAGTAGTGTAAGGACGATGGCTTTCCTGGACAGTGTGTGCCGAGGTGTTTGCTAAGGATGGCCCTGGCAGTGCCGCTGTTGTCTTAGCGTTGGCAAGCCATCCTGCGGGCCCAGAGGGGAGGTTGCGAGTCTCACTCTGCAGGAAGGCCCGGCACACAGCATACTGCACAGGTTCTTGGGCTCTGCCAGTGCGGCACATGGCTGAGGATTTACTGTGTAGCCTCGGGTTGGATAGACACTTCTCTTTCTGGCAATCTGATATGGTTGCGTGATATTTCTCCTCCAAATTCACCTCTGTTCTCTATCATCAGCCAGCTCCCAGGCTTCCGCTGTATTCCTGGGCCTCAGTCTCTGAGGGTGCCTACGTGTCTTTAACTCCCCATGAGCTGAGTTCCAGCAAGCACCATTAGCAGGTGCTTCTGGAAGGCTCTGGTTCTTCCACCGCCCCCAGGGTACGGGCACTTGCGAGACAGGAGGGTTCCTGCACCTTGTGTGTATGGTGGGCATGCGTTTCCTTTCCTGCCTTGCCCCCGGCATGTGCTGGAGGGCAGGAGTGCTCCTGCTACAGATGGCCTGAGAATTCCAGCTCATCTTAGTCTTCCGATGGCTTCTGTGAAAGTGGGGCCTAAAACTTTTATCATCACTGCTACACAGGTGAAAGACTTTCATTCGGCTGTGCTGCTCCAACAAAGACTATTTTATTTATGTGTTTCCAAGCCCTTAAAAAATTCTTTTAGGGCACATCAGTAGGGAGTTAATAGAAACTTTGAAAGAAGAAAAATGCCTGCAGGGTTAGTAGAACCCCAGCCAGCCAGCTCGGAGCTCAGTGCTGTTAGCTGGTGCACCGGGCTCCGCACAGCTCCTCCATCACTGGAGATTTTAATCATTCAGTGTTTTCTCCTCTGCTTCTTTTGTGGTAGAGGGAAGATAATTTAACTTTTCTCTGGGCTTGTTAGCAGCTCCTGGAAAGGACCTGTAGTCTTCCCAAATAAACCTTAAAAGTCTGGAAAGATGACTTAGTTAACAGGAAGTTTGGCTGTGCAAGCAGGAGGACCCAAGTTCGGATCCCCAGCACCCATGTAATAAACGTTAGGTGTGTAACACTTGGCTGCAGCCCCCGGTGCTGTGGGGTGTTTTAGGGGCCAGAGACCGATGGGTCCCCGGAACTCATTGGCCTGCTAGTCTATCTGCAATGGTGAACTCCAGGTTTTAGGGAGAGACTGTTTAAAACTGAACTCTGGCTTTCCAGTGCACATACATGCATGCATACTACCATGTGTTAAGTGCACACATGTGAACATGTACACACCCAATAAACTGTATACACATGTAACATGACACCTGCACACCGTTCTGTAACTATTGACAACGGAAGGACGCTTGGATAGGGTTGTGTGGGAAATAGCTGTGTGGCTCCTCTATGGCCAGACCACCGTGCTGGATGCCGGATACTACCAAGAAGACCTTCATGGTCTTGGGCATGTTGAGTGATGGGATTCTAAGCTGCCCCTATTAGTTTATGCCTTCCCTGCAAAGTAATTTGCTCTAGAATTAAAGCTCCACAAAGCTAGCTTTGCAGTGTTTGATGTTCGGTCAGTGCAAACTGCAGGGGCTTTGAGGTCTCAGTCCAGCATCTCAGAGGCTTGGGAGGTTTGGGGTAGGTCCTGGCGCCCCGGAATGATTTTCTTCATCTGTGAAATGGTGTGATATCTGTCTTTGAGGAGCGGGGCAGAGAATCCCCTGGGACGCCAGCTTTGATGGGTCAGCTCCCGTGTTTAGGAAGAGAACCAACGGCCGGAGATACTATTGGTTGTACTCAGCGTTGAAGGAGGTCAGGGACAGCGTCCAGGTGGCAGCCCCAGGCTCAGCCACATGTTTCCAGCTGCCTGAAGTGCTCCTTCAGTGCTTAGAAGAGCTGGCCACTAGGGAAATCTGTGTGGTGGTGGTGGTGGTGTGGGGGGCTAAGGGCAAGCTTCCTTGTTGTTCCTTGGGGCTGCTGGGCCCAGGCCCCTCAGTTTAGTGGTTTTCAAGCATAGGGGATTTGGTCCTCAGGGGCATTGGGCAGAATTTGATGATGATTTGATTGTCAATCTTGGGGATATGCTTGGCATTTGGTGGGCAGAGGTTAGGGGTACTGCTGATACCTACCTCCCATGGACCCACCTTCTGTGACATCACACAAGGGGAGCAAAAGGCCCCAGCAAACTGTTGACTACCTCTTAGAATTTACAGGAAAAGAATTTCATTTGCTTTCTCTAGCAGTTCTGTGAAATCGTCTTAGAAAAACACCATGCATTGCCGGGCAGTGGTGGCGCACGCCTTTAATCCCAGCACTTGGGAGGCAGAGGCAGGCAGATTTCTGAGTTCGAGGCCAGCCTGGTCTACAGAGTGAGTTCCAGGACAGCCAGGGCTACACAGAGAAACCCTGTCTCGAAAAAAACCATAAAGAAAAAGAAAGAAAGAAAGAAAGAAAGAAAGAAAACAAAAGAAAAAAAGAAAAATACAACTCAAGGGACTAGGGAAATGGTTTGGTAATGAGCATGCCTTGCAAGCCAGCACCCACCCGTGTTAACAAAAGCTAAGGCACCACAGCATGCATCTGCGCTCTCAGTGCTGGGATGAAGGGCGGGGCTTAGGACAGAGGGCGGGGCATTTGTGAAGGGCGGGGCTTGGGTGGAGGGCGGGGTGTGGTATGGGGGTGGGGCGTGGGATGAAGGGAATGTTGATAGAGAAGGTTCCCTAGAGTCTGGAGCTTACTGGCTAGTCAGCCGCACCTAAGTTTTGAGCTCTAGGTTCAGGGAGTGATCCTGTCTCACAAAAATGGAGAAGCTATTGAAGAAGACGATATCTTTCGACCTCTGATTTACACATGCATCTGTGTTGGCAAGCATTAACTGCACATACATGTGCACAAAGCCACAGAGACACAGAGAAAAATATGTGTGTGTGTGTGTGCGCGCGCGTGCGCGCGCACGCACACAAAATCATGTACTTCCCCCATTTAGTTGAAGGGTGAGTGAAGGAGAAGAAATGGGAGTTCCTTACACTTTCAGGTGGTTGTGGTCATTTTTAACAATTTGATAAGTCTGCTTTGCTAATTTCTAATCTTGTCTTGAGCCTGTACATCCTCTCCCTCCCTCTCTCTCTCTCTCTCTCTCTCTCTCTCTCTCTGTGTGTGTGTGTGTGTGTGTGTATAAACTACAAGTGTGTATTTCTTATGAACATTCATTCTTGGACTCTCACTGCATTGGAGACTTATGTAATGCGATGCAGGGGCAGGCCTGATTATGTATGGGCAAAGTACTTGCAAACAATGTCTCCATTGTATACCACACAAAACAAGTCTTTCTTCCACAATGGATGAGCCAGCCTGCCCTGTCCAATAAGGGCCTGTCTCTGTCCACCCCCCCTTTCCCTCCCACCTTTGAGCAAACATTATTTGTTGTGGCCAATGTGTGATCAGGTCTTGATTTGGGGTTTCTTTTGATGTCCTTTTCCGTGGGATCTCACCTCCCTGCCCCTAGAGATCCCTTGGCTGCCAGGACATTTGTTTCTTGCCACCCATATGGTGCCTGCTGTGACTGGTGATGAGCCCTCCCGTGGGCCTCAGCACAGCATGGGGATGGTCCTCTGTGATTGCTCCTGAGTTGCTTCTGGGCTCAGGAATAATGATTGCTTTTATCTCTCTGTCTCTATTCCTGATCTGAACCCCTATCTCAACCAGAACCATTTGTTTGGTTGTTGTTAGTCTTGTTTCTTGCAACTTACCAAATGATTCATGGATGAGTTGAGGGGGCGGGTTCGGGGAGGGCTTTGTCTGTCAAGAGAGCCTACTTTGTTTGAGCTGCTGAGCTCAGCAGTAGTGCCTGCTGCCTCTGAGGTCAAGAGCTGGGATTCTCATCAGACAAGTGGGAATCCCAGAGCTTCCGGTAGGGAGTTTGCTCCAGGTCCCCTGGGTCACAAGTGTCAGCCCCAGGATAGGAAGTCCAGTTCTGTTGGACACACACAGTAGATTCACCAGGGTGACTGCACCTTCCTCGTTCAGATGCCTCTGCATTTGGTCCAGAGAAGCTGTAGACTTGTGTGCTGTTGGAAACGGGGACCATGGACCAGCTCTTTCTCTGCAAGGAAACAATCTACCTTGCAAGGTTGAAAAGATCAAGCCAAGGCCTTGGCACTGTTGGGATTTTCCAGGCTGGAAACTTAGAATTGTGTGGAAGGGGAAGAAGGTTGCCCAAGACCTGCCAGACCTGTGTTGTTTATGGATGGCAGGGTTCCTCACCAGTTTATTGATGAGACCTTGTTTGGACTTCTGCTCAGAGACAGGGTGACTAGAAATGAGTAGGAAGACTCTGCTGGGGTGCCTTAGTTCAGAGGGTGTGAACCAAGGGGTTCTGGAAGGCTGGAAGGGCCTCTGTAGACTCCAGATGAGCACATACATACGTGTCTTCTTATTTGCATGGCATGTGGTCCTGCATGCACATGTGGCTGAACATGTGCATACACTAAAGGCTAAGCCTGCCTGACACTACTCTACACCCCCTATAATACATACCCGAGAAAGTCTAATTTACAGAGTAGGTATAGCAACAGGTCAAGAACAACAATCGTGTAACAGAATAGTTATAATAATACACTATAAGAAAAGGTTTTTAAAACTTCAAAAATATTTCTGGAATTTCCCGTTTAATATTTTCAGGCCATGGCCCAGTTGTGGGTCGCTGAAACTTGAGAAAGAGAAAAAACACAGACGAGGGGGCACAGGTGTTTATTTTGCAAGCAGCCGTCTGTGATGGACTGTTGGTGGGCGTGGGAGTTAGGGTGCATGGCTCTCTGCTTCCCCTTTCCCTGCAGAATGTGCAGTGGAGGACAGCAGTGCTTTAGGACTCTGGGTCTTTATTCAGACCAAGAGGTTAGTAAGGTCACCAACCAGAGATAGCAGCTGGCTGCAATGGAAGAATTCTCCTTTCAGAAGCTCCATGCTTACAGCAAGGCTTCTCTGTCTGGAGCTGGGATGGCGTGTCTCCTCTCCCTGCTGTGATTGACCACATGTCTGAAGACAATAAACACGGAGCTTCCCATACTGTGTGGAGGGCAGTGTCTGGAGTGGGTCTTTGCATAGTGGAGATCTTTAGCCTGTTTCCTGGTCTTGGGAGTTGTCCTCTGTGTAAAACTTAAGTTGTTATGAGGGAGGTATTCAAGGAAAGGGGGCGGGGGTGGGGGGCAGGGTGTCTTTGATTCTTCAGATATACTTCCTGATACCTAGAAGTTGTTGAGTCAGCCATGGATGGATGAGTGGTTGCGTGGGTGGATGGGTGGATTGATGGATGAGTAGGTAGGTGGATGATGGTTGATGGATGAATGGGTAGGTGGATGATGGGTGGATGATGGGTGGGTGGATGGAGGGATGGAGGGAGGATGGATGTGTGGGTGAGGATCTTACTGTTTACACTGGTGTTGTTCATGACCTGGCCTTGCTGTTTAATGTGCCTGTGGTATATCATGAAGTTGCTGGTGGTGGGACCCTTCCTCCATCCCAACGGTTATGGGTCATGGTGTGAGATATAATGTTGTTTGGGGAGAAATGTTGGTTCTTAGGATGGGCTAGAGGTGAGTTTGCCACTTCCCCCAACCATAAGGTAACTGCCTAGGTATAACATCTCTACTTTTTAAATTCTCACAGTGGATGAGCGCTTAGACTGGCTGTATGGCTTCCTCTTCCTTCTTGGGGTTGTGCAAAGTTTTGACATGGAATTGCTATGTCCTAGGAGTGAGGCTTGTCCTAGCAGTTCCTGGTAGGTCAGGGAAGGCAAAGGAGTCAGTCTCCTACTGTCAGTCATGTTTCCCAGATGTGTGTGTGTGTGTGTGTGTGTGTGTGTGTGTGTGAGAGAGAGAGAGAGAGAGAGAGAGACAGACAGACAGACAGACAGACAGACACAGAGAGGAACGCTCATGAGCTGGGAAGGACGTTTGCCTATGGTTGGTAACGCCTCATTTACCTTGTTTCCCTCAAGCATCTGGGCCTCGTGTCCCCGTCTGGGTTTGCAGAGAATGAGGATAAATTTGGCCCTCAGGGTTTGATTCTTTTTAGAGACTTTTACTTTAAGAAATAAAATGGAGCCCAGGCAGGAAGGCAACTCGGGAAACAGCACGTTTGTCGTTCCTGGAGAATTTCTCTATTTTATCCCTTTGGCGAAATTTCTGCTTCTAAAAGTGGAAAGGGGCCAGAGGTAGGCTTGTTGGCTCGCTCAGTTGAAATCTCGAGTTTTGTATTTCCAGCCTGTTTTCCATGGTCTGAGCAAGTAGGGCCCAGGGTCTGAGCAGGCCTTGGGAGCCCCCTCTGCACAGTGCACTGGTGGGGGACAGACAGAACAGATACCAAAGACTGAGTAGCCGCCTCCCACATCCTTGGGCTCATTGGGTAACTTTATAGAGTGTGCAGACCTCCAACTGTCTACACCAGGGTAAGCAGATCTGGATTAGGGATTGTCCCAGCCCTTTCTCAGGATCTCAGAACCAGAGACTGACTTTTCTGTTTGAACCTTAAAGCAGCATCTGTTGGAGTTTGGGGTGTTTCTTTCCCGTACACCCTTTGTAGCTTATCTTTAGATTGATTCATAGAGTCCAAGGCTCCAAGCCTGCTCTGTGGCTGGAAACCCTGTGCTCCTTGGTGGCTGCACACCTCTGCCCATCTTTGGCCACAGTGACCTGTGCAGGTCCTTTAACCTTTTGCTTCCCTGTTGCTGAGCTAGGCCCCTGCGTTTGCTGTCATCAGGGCCCCCCTGCCCCCTTCCTTCCTATCCTAGGGACATCACAACCTCAGAGGGAAGGGAAAGCGGCTCCATACTCCCCAACTGAAGCTCGAGGCGGAGGCTCTGTGTGCTCTCAACCTCTGTTCCTTCTCTGGTGCCCACATCTTTTTTACAATGTATTTATTTCACCTGTCTTAACTTCCATTCCTTTTCTATGGTGCCCACATCTTTTTTTTACAATGTATTTATTTCACCTGTCTTAACTTCCATTCCTTCTCTAAGGTGCCCTCTTCTTTGTTACAATGTATGTATTTCACCTGGTGTGATTATTCAGTTAACTAGCTCTGTCCTTGAAGCTTAGGACCAGCCGACACTCAGATCTTCAATCAGTTCAAGTTTCTTGGATAATGGGCAGAGAGGTTCATGGCGAATTCAAAGCCCTTTGGAGAAGGGTTTCTGCTCTTGCAGGGGTGTGTTGAGAGGGCTTATGACATCTGGCAAGACTCATTCCTTCTTGGGGATATTGTGAGTTCCAAGCATCTGCAATGTATGTCCCTGATGTCTCTGTCACTGGTGATCTCATTCCTTCCCTGACCGTATTCTGGTGAGCAGCCTGCCCGCCCCAGGCCTCTCAGGAGCTGGTTCCCTCTCCTGCCTGCTCTCTTTTGGCCAGGATTTTAACATATATCAGAGGCTGCTAGGCTAAGAGCTTGGGACTTCCCCTCACCACACTCAAAGCCTTTGATCTTTTGCTTTGGAGGTAACATCAAAAGGAAGGCTGAGGAAGACAGCCAGGCTGTGAAGTTCAACGTTCAAGTTAATAGCTTGACTGGAGGTTGTGTGCGTGGCGACGGCATCCTTCGCCAGACTGGAGTAAACAGCGCTTCCACCCTGGGTTCCTGGAAATGCACTTAACATCGAAAATGGGCTTCATTTGCATCTTCAATGAATTCGGGCTGACTTTCCCTCTTTCCTGTTCTCAGACATGTGAAAACATGGGAGAAAGGCTGTGCATGAAGGGAAGTGGGGGTCTTGTGTGGCCCAAAGAACGACCCTGGTAAGGAGAGCACGGTGGGATCGGCACCTTTAAAGGGTCCTCCGGATTCTGAGGATTGCTTTTGCCATCCGTCCATCTGACCCTTCCTTCCTCACCTCATCCACTGTCCCCATTTAACTGAATGCTTGTAAATTCTGGTGGGATCCAACCAGCTTGGCTCCTGGCTTGGACCTAAGAACCAGAAAGTGAGTTGCGGCTAAAGCAAAAGTGAAAGTGAACCTGGTGGTTGAGTACCCACAGCGCTTGCCTGGGGTTTGTTTAGTTTTTGTTTTCTTTAATGCTTTGCCTTAGATTTTCCTTCAAAGCCGACTTTGAGTGGTTTTCAAACACTTTTGTCTCCAACAGTGTTTGGTGTATGAGTGATTCATACATACCTGGGGGTGGTCATTACATCTACGTGGGTACCTTTCAGGATGTACCCGAGTGCCCTTAGATAACTCTCCCTACCCTTTGCTCTCTCTCTCCTGGACTCATTCCTGTCTGTCTGTCTGTGACATCCTGTAGCCTCCTCCTTCTGCAGGGTCTTAGATATGATGTCATCACGATGGGCCGGAATTCTCACTTGATTTCTTTAGTATTTCTCCTTCCGAGAACATCTCTTTATGATCTTTGGTGTAACTATGCTACCTGGACTGCTATCATGTGATGTATTCAGACACCTGGTTCGTTTAGCTCAGTCCTCGCCTTCTGAGAAACTACAGGTTGGATGCACTATTCTTTTGTTCTCTAACCCATTCAACCTAAAAGCACACTTGGTGGCCCTGGGGACAGGATAACTGCTTTCCTTTCCCTCCTCCTTTGAGGACTCATAATTTGGGGTGCCTAGCACCACAGTATTTATTCTTACGTTGCTGATGCTGGCTGACCACTGGTGATTGCAGAATCCTGCCCAAGGAGTGTGGACATCTCAGCACACCCGATGAGAACTGACTCTGGACACTGGCTTCTCTTTGGTTTCCTCTCCCCCTGAATCTGCACGTGCGTTCACAGAGTCTTCTTTTTTTCAAGCTGTCACCCCTTTTTCCAGATATATGTTGTAACTGGCCGGGGGAAGCCTACACTATCTCTGAGTCGATTTGCTCTCTGTAAGGTTCCTGCAAATCCTTACCACCTCTTTGGTTGGCACAAGTCGGCTATGGTTTTGGCCCTGAAGACCCAGCTGCATTCAGTACACATATCCATTGTAGGAAAGGCACCTCCTGCCACCAGTGGACCAGGACTCGTAGAAACTCATTAGGAAATACAAGATGCCAGTCTCTAGGGAGGGATTCTCTTAAGCTCTGGGGACACACCCTGGGCACGGAGGAGGAAATGCTCCCTGAAAGTGGCTCCCCTGGGGGAGGTATTGCTGTCCTCCCCGTCCAGCCAGGTGCCCACGTGACTTGGCTGGCAGGGTCTTCACTTTTTTCTGTGCTTAAAGCTGTAAAGGGCCATTGTCAAGTTTGCTTTGCTTCTTGCTTCATGCTCCTTAGAGGATGGTGAATTGAAGATAGCATTCCTGGACAGAACCTTTCATACATTTAAGAAAACCTGTTGCAGCTCCCTGGGGAACCTTGAGGGAGAGATGAAAGGACTTCCCAGCCTGCTCTGGAGTGTGGGTTATTCTTCTTTGAGGTAATTAAGGAGACTGTTAAAGAGTCCATTTACCTTTCAAGTGGTTGTGCTGGTCCTTTGACCCCTGGACTCTGACAATATCCACAGGCTACAGTGACTCCATTTTCATGGTTTCCCTTTCTAGTTGGCTGGTACCTACCACAGGAGTTTGGAGAATTGAGTTTGGGGACTTCCCTATCAGGTCCTATAGGGGCTTGTTTCTGTGATTGTTGTTTGACGCCATTGTGCTGGACTAGGGCAGCCAGGGAAGGTCCATTACCCATAAGCACAGGTGTGAGGAGCTCAGTGTCTCTAGAGTTTTTTGTGGCAGTGGCTGTAACTCATGGGCGCCTCTGGCCTTCCACAAGTTAGAATCAGGGTTCCCTCAACTTTCAGAACTTCAGAATCACCTGGAGTTTTTCCGTGTGTGTGTGTGTGTGTGTGTGTGTGTGTGTGTGAGAGAGAGAGAGAGAGAGAGAGAGAGAGAGAGAGAGGGTGGAGGTGCCCATGGAGACCAGAATAGGGCATCAGATCCCTCAGAGCAGTTGTGAGCTATCTGACCTGGGTGCTGGGAACTGAACTCAGGTCCTCTGCAAGAGTTGCTAACCATCTTAACTACTGAGCCATTTCTGAAGCCCCTGGAAAGCTTTTTATAGCAGTTCAGTGCTCTGGTCCCTGATGGAGGAATCAGGCATGTTCTCTGGGTGAACCTGAACTTTGCAAAGCACTCACCGGGATAGCTAAGAGCTGAGTCATTAGCACTCAAGTGACTTAAGCTAAGAGACTCCTCCCAGTGCTTTCCATACTTGTCTTAGTCCTCACTCAGGGAGCTCGAAGGGACAGGCCCATTTTATAAGTGACGCAGCTGAAACTAAGAGAAGTTTAAGACTTTGACCAAGGCTATCAAGTTAGTCATCAGTGGAAGGTAGCTTTGACTCTAATGTTCCTGCCTCTAGGCCTCACACTACCCACCTTGAAGAAACCTGGAGTCGGCTTAATACTGGAGGGCTAAAGACCTGGAGGGGTAGGGTGGGAATTGTTGTTCCTGAGAGGAATTGTTGTTCCTGTGGTACCTGAATTTGGCAGATAATTAATAACTTTCCGATTGAGCAGAAGGAAGGCACTGGCAAGGGCTTGGCATTCCAAACGAGAAGATGCCTGTCAACCAGAAGCATGCCTTTATGTCTGTGCACGCCTAACTCCCTGCTCCCCCAAGTCCGGGCCCGGGCCTAGGCCTGAGAGAAGCCCGCATCTCACCTACACTCTGCCATTGCTGCTATTGTACCTTGCTTGTGAGACTTTCGTTAGTGCTCCCCCCACACACACACAGTACTTTGTCACCCATCAGAATGGTGTACCGTCTAGGTTGTACCTTGTCGCATTAAATCAGACTGTTCAAAGAAGGGTCTCCTGGCATCGGCAGCATTCAAGGGGCTCCCCAGTTCTTCCGTCGCTGCGTTGAGCGTGGGGTAGGCCTGGCTGTTTGAACGTTCACCATGGCTGACTGCTCCGTCATAAACGTGGGAGCCAGACTGTAGCTGGGCTCCGAGAGCATTGCCTGCTTTCTTCATTTGCTGAGCGATATTTGTGGATTGCCTTGGCTGGGCAGGGTCGGTCTGGGAGGGTGGGGGCTAGGGACCCGGTAGGTGCTGCTAGGATGATGGTCTGAACTGGCCGTGAGGGCATGGGAAAGGAAGAAAGGCAGGAGCTGATTGTAGAAGCGTCGTAGGAAGGAGATATGAGGACCTTGGAATTACAGGTAATTTGGTCAGGACCCAAACTGAAATTTCTCTTCGCTATGATGAAAGGGCTTGCGGGTGTCGGGCTGGCAGAGAGGGTCCATTAACTTGTAACCAGGCCTCTCAGGAGCCCTGTCATTTACATACAGGCCCCCGCCCAGCTCAGCTGCGCATTTCTGCACTTCGTTAAGAATTTATCTAGGGAATATTTGCCTTGGGAATTTTGGGGTTAGCTCAAGGGCTGGACGGGGGAATCAAAACAGTTTCCTTCCATAGAACACTGATTTCAGCTTACCTTATCGATAACTTTTGACTAATCCGTGGCAAAGAGCACACGTGGAAGCCCCGTGTGTGTTTGGGTATCTCTCCCTGGTTCCCATGCTTTGCTGAAACTTGGAGGCAAAAGCCAGTTCTCTCTGCATGTGAGAACAGGTGTGGGTACCAGAGGATGGACTCAGAGGAGACTGTCCTGTCAGTAGCAGCTTGGTGGATAAGGCATGGCTGCTTTCTGGACTGGCCTTCAGCTGAAATGCTGGTGCCCAAAATCCTGAAGTGTGAACCTGTCCTTACTGTGTATTCCCCTCCCAATGCTCGATGGCCCCCTAGCTGTAAACCCCCAGCCGTGGGTATATCATGGGTCTCAGGTCCAGGGTGCTGCCCTCAGAGGGTCCTTCACTGATAATTACATTATTAATGTTTCTTTGACTGGGACCAGATTTAGGCTGTCTGGAGGTAATTTTTACAAGGTTTCATTTCAAAGCCAAAGGTGCCTCCAGAATGGAAGTCTAGATTTGGTATTAGCTTCTTTTAAATGTCGATGGTGTCCGTATCAGAGGCTAGACAGACCAGCGCCAGGCACCAGCTCTGAAGTGAGCACTGTTGCTGTTCCCTCAGTCCTCAGGAGCTTGTCCTTGGGAGCGTTTGGAATCCCTGGACAGTAGCAATCTTGAGGGTTATTTTCTTTTGCTCCCCCCCCCCCCATCTTCACTGTGCGGCTCCTTCCCTTCTTCTGTCTCGCAGGATTCCACGAGCAATAATTAGCTAATGTTTGCAGAGCACTTTGAAATCCTCAGATGAAAGGCATCAGAGAAGCACAAAGTATTATTATTTATTATTAGCCTGAACCAGAACGGGGAGAGCACCAGGCCTGGCACTATTTCCGGGCTCTGCTGATCTTTTCTGCGCGATGAGCTTTCTTTATTAGAAGTCCAAAGTGAAGAAAGTGAGAGAGATTGGGAACCAGTGGGGTACCACAGGCTCATGACTGAGCATGGTGTCACAGGGTGGTGCCGGGCTGGGTTCGGACAGGGGTTTACTGTTGGCACTGTTCGTCTGATGGGAACACACTCATGAACATCGGTACCAAGCTACGTCATGCTTTTAGCTTACTTGGTAGTAAACTTAATGATGCCTAAGGAATCCGTTTCCAGGGGAATTAAGTGTGCCCGGGTCCCAAGGGCAGGGCTAGCTTGTTCCCCTCTGGTAGGGTGGAGCGTTCCTGCTCTATTCGTGTAGGGCTAAAGAGTGGGTCTAGAGTCCAATTCTCTGTGAGACTGTGGCATGCTCAGGCCGGGGACTCTGAATCTCAGCCAGAGTCAGGAGGCACAGTGGGGCGTCTGTGTGGTCCATTCCTTTAGAATGCAGGTGCCTTCCTCTGCAATGTAAATCCATCATTTGCTGGAGGACTGGAAGTCACTGGGCCGGTGTCTTTGTTTGAAAGGAAGGGTTTACCTCCTGCCTTTTGGCAAAATGCTCTGCACCTGCACGTCTCCCCTCAATGACACCGAGATCGCCAAGCTCATCAGATGGTTGTACCCGAAATGCCACTGCCTCTTGAACCCCCGGAAGCTTTACTGCCCACTAGCTCAGTGAGTGTGATGGGGTCACTTGCCCCAAGACTCAGAAGCCCAGAGGACCGGACGGACACTTCTGTCTCTCAGCTTAGTTTCCAAAGAGTCCCTGGCAAGGGTTTTCTGAAGCAGAATGTTCTCACCACACCCCCACCACACAACTGTCCATTCTTTGTCCCTTCTATGTGTGAAGTAACCAGTGACATTGAAATCCTGAACTGCTCTGAAGCCAAGTCAGCATCCCTAATGACTCCCATGACTGTTTCTAAGACCCTCCCAAACAGGGAGGGATTTGTATCCCACTGGTGGGGCCTGATATCCACGCAGAACCTGGGGTGTCTGTAATGCCCATGACTGGCACATGGCTACCTCGGTGACAGTGCTCTCTGAGACTGGTAGAAACAGACATCATCCCACACTACACTGGACAAACCCTGAATGTCCCGAGGTGGAGTAGACATTGGACATCCTTGGTCCTGGCATGTCCTGTGGCGCCTTATTTCCGAGCCTTCTGCAGTGACTAAGATAGATTAAGGTGAGCTCTCCTGAGGACTCTGCTTCCCCTAGCTGAGCCTGGCTAAGCAGCAGCCAGGGTCCAGGGTAGGGTTCTCTTCCATTTGATCCATTGCAACCATTTGAACCATTGGTTCCATTTGAACCAGCGGGACGGCTGCTCTCCCTGACACGCTTCTGGTCTCTGCAGACTTTCTCCTCCTCAGGTCCAGTGTTGGGTCACTGAGATCCAGAGTAGTAGTGACATTTTCGAGAATTCTAGAATTTTGGTTTATTTTTAAAAACACAGAAATATTCTAAGAATGTGCTTTCGTTTTAATCCCAGCTTTCGGGATGTGGAGCTGCTTTGGATTGTCCTATAGCCTCCGCTGGCTGTGATCTGCCTTGTGCTCTAGCAGAAGTGTGGCTTTGCCAGCTGCAGATAGTTTCTGTGATTGTGTGATGTTCGGAATTCTGGGAACTTCTCAGAGGGACATAAATCCTAAGGCTCTGAGAGGTGGGGTGGTTGGTTGGTGGTTGTTTAAGGAGGTTGTTTGCGGCTTGTTCGTAGCCTCAAAGAAGAAATAAAAGGAAAGAAATTAGATTTAGGGGTCTCTCTCTCTCTCTCTCTCTCTCTCTCTCTCTTTCTCTCTCTCTCCTTGTTTCTTTCTTATCTAGTATTAGGGGGTGAAACCAGGGGAGATAAAGGGTGTACAGGGTGGGAAAAAGAAGAACCCACAAAATAGCAAAGACACAAAGTAGCAAAGGCCAGCTACATGGAGTCCCACCCCAACTTCCTAACTGTGACAGTTTCAGGCACGTGTATGTCATTGCGGCTATGAGCATGACATGAGCTCTGTACCATGGTGTTTGACCAGTGTCTGCCACATAGAAGGTGCTCAAATTGCCTTCTCTTAGGATGGGGAGGGGATTAAATCCCAAGCTGCTGCTCTACAGGTGTAGTGCTCTACCTTCTGTTGTTTCTTTTTGACTGTTATACTTCAAACATTCTAGATTGAACAGTGAAGGTCCTTTGCAGGGTGGTGACCTGTAGGCTAGCGGGAGGACCTCTGAGCAGCCCCTGGAACCTTTCCTCCTGACCCTTTCTGTTTAAAGGAGCCCCTCTGGGGCAGACTGTCCTTTGTACAGCTCTTACATACCAGGTGCTTGCTGAGATGCTGTTGGTTGCCGGGGAGAGGTGCTTGAGCAAGGCGTGGCTGCAGGAGGCAAGCAGGATAACTAGGAAGCGAGTGCCGTCGCCGTACACAGTGGCGCAAGTAGGAACAGGGTCCACGATGGGCACAAGTGTCATGCCCCACTCGGTGAGTTTCTAGGGCTGGTGGGACATGGCTTGAGATATTGGAGCCATCTTGGGTAGAGCAGCCCTGCGAAGCATTCTTGTATCCAGCTCCTCTACCTTCAGTAAGTCATCCTTACTGAAGTCTCCACAGGGAGCAAGAACATCATGTAGCTCAGACTGCGGACAGGCGAGTGAAGGAAACACATTTTGTGTTGACATTACAGGGGCCATTTCAACATGTTTGGGACTGTGGTTCTGATGAGGTCTGGGGTGAGATAGACCTTGATACAGTCAGTCCTGCTTGCCTCTTGGTGATGTGGTGATAAAGGAGACGAATCTGTCTAGGAGTGGGTCTTTGCTTGCAAGGCATTTGGGGATGTAGGTACAGCCCTGAGGGGTACTGAGCCTCTGGTATCTGAACCCAGGACTCCCCTGATGTGGCTTAACTGACCGGATGTGAAATAATTGACCCACCTGGTTTCTTTGGCCACTGTTAAGTGTCACACTGTTCTTGGTTGTCCCTTTTTCTTCTTATGTCCTCAACAAGTTAAATTTTCTGAAAATAAATATTACCTTCTGTCCTCTCTCAAACAGACAAGGCTAGCCTTGAACTGATTGTCTCCTGCTTCCCAAGTGCAGGGGTTGCAGGCACGCCACCATGCGGATGACAGTTGTGTATTAAAATGACAGTTTGGAAGGAACAGAGAAGCTAGACTCTTTGCAGTCCTATATCTGAAGGACAGAGTCCAGTGGTGGCCTTCTTTGTTTGTTTTGTCTTCCCCCACCCCACTTTGCTTTTAAGGTGGTAAACCAGTGAGTTTTTGTATATATTGATTTTCAGGTATGGAGGCTGTCACATGGGCAGCCCAACAATTTTTCCTGTGGATTTCAGCCAGGTCTGACACCTGCTCCTTAACAAAAACCAAACCAAAGCTCGGTTCACTAGATGGAGTCAAGCTGCGAATACCCCTGGGCAACACTGTTTCCATTTTGTTGCAAACTTGACAGGCCAGAACCCCTTGTAAGTTTCTTTGTTATAAACTTTGAGTGAGCTGGTGGCATGCAGAAATGTCACTTGCCCTTCTTTCTTTAAAAACAGGAGTGATAGGTAGAGAGTGGATGATTGACCCTTAAAATACCGAGCAAGCTGTGACCCGAGGGTGGTGTTTTAGAAGTTGGTGTGTACACTGTACTGTTCTCATTAATGAATCGTTGGAGCCTGAAGATAATGAGGTCATCCAGGGCAAATGTGTTACCTTGTCCTTCACCTCAGCATCGGAGTCACCTGCTATCAAGATGTAAGAACACCTCTGATTGACAGCAGTGGAGGTGGAGGCTGAAGCAGTGGCCTTTGTGCTAAGGGGCAGGTGGCCATCCAGAAGAAGGCCAGAGGCGCCATCTTGGGGCCTGGAGAAAGCCTCCTCATCCATCCCTGTGTGTTGTGTATGTGGTTCCGTTCCTGCCTGGAAGTCTGCCTGCAGCTCAGCTCCCTGTTTGTTATATTCCACTTCCAGGGCCTCTGTCCCCGCCTCAGGCTGGAGAGCCAGGCTGGCTTTGCTGCCAAGGTGATGGTAACCCATTCATAGTGAGGCCATGGCTACCAGTGGGGCCGCGTGCTGCTGACAGCTCGAGCTTTCAGGGCGTCTATGGTCTGAGTGGTTTCAGTTGCCTCAATCCTTTCGCTTTCCTCACAGCCCTGGGTGGTGAGGGGGGCATATTATCATGATGTCTGTTTTATAGATGTAATGGCCAAGACATTTCTCTCATGTGGCGTAGAGAAGGGAGCCCAGGCCGCAGGAATCCCAAGGCTCTACCACTTAGTGAGGGGAAAATCACTTTGTCATCACTGAGGGTCAAGAAGATGGGCTCTGCTCGCCATGGTTGGGTGAGAGCTGGGGTTGGTGGTCCAGATCACCTGGCTCGCAGGCTCTGGAATGGATATTTGCTCAGTATTAAGTGCGGCTTAAAGAGAGGGTCCATGCCTTCAGAGGGTCCCAGCGCGAGGAGCGTGCATCTGCCCTCAGAACCTGCATGTCCCAGCCCAAGACATTGGGCTAGGTGATTTTGCCTTCTAGTAGTCTTCTAACCATTTCTGGAATGTTCACTGGAAAAATGTGTAGACCTTCAGAGGGTGCTCCTACAGTGAGACTGCAGATAGCCCAATCCTGCTCCTGCAGTGAGTCTACAGATAGCCCAATCCTGCTCCTGCAGTGAGACTACAGATAGCCCAATCCTGCTCCTGCAGTGAGTCTACAGATAGCCCAATCCTGCTCCTGCAGTGAGTCAGCAGATAGCCCAATCCTGCTCCTGCAGTGAGTCTACAGATAGCCCAATCCTGCTCCTGCAGTGAGACTACAGATAGCTCAATCCTGCTCCTGCAGTGAGTCTACAGATAGCCCAATCCTGCTCCTGCAGTGAGTCAGCTGATAGCCCAATCCTGCTCCTGCAGTGAGTCAGCAGATAGCCCAATCCTGCCACCTCACTGATTACCATTGCCCACTGCTCAGTTTCCCTCTTTTATTCTGCCTCTTAGAAAATAACCCCAGCTCTCCCATCCACCCCCTCCCTCCCCTCTTTACTCCATGCCCCGCCTTCCGCCCCTCCCATTCTCTCTCTTCCCTCCCCTTCTGTACTTCTTCACCCTCCACCCCGCCTTTCTTCAGGCAGAATCCTCCTAAGAGCCCAGGCTGACTGGACTCCAGGCCCTTCTGCCTTAGCCACCCGAGAGCAGGGGCTATAGGACACACACACACACACACACACACACACACACACACCTGCCTCCCTAGAGAAAAGGCTTGGGATGGCATGCTGCCCTGTTGGACAGCAAGAGGAACTAAAAGATCTTAACCCGCATTATTGCTCAACAACCTGTCAAATGTAGCAAATGCCAACCTGGTAATGACAGCTGTGTCCCAAGAGCCGACGTTTCCTGAGCACTGACCCTGTGCTAAGTCCCATGAAGACCAAGGCTTGCCGGCAACTCCGATTGACGGAGTTTGTATCTCCCGTGTGATAGAGGAGGAAACCCAGGCGCAGGGAGGTTACGTATCCTTTTAGGAAGTTGTTGGTGGCTGAGAGTCACACCAGACCTTACCTAATCTCCCCTCTGGAAGCCACACTTCCAGCTCAATACCCACATGGGGTTGATTCCAGGCATTTCCCCTTCTTTCTTGCCTGGATTTTGCTTCACCCATGTTTGGAGACCATGGCCCATGCCAGGCTTTGGATTGGAAGGGGCTGACAGTCTTTTATACACTGGGTACTAAATGGTTGACGCTTGTTTTTAATGCCTTATAGTGTCAAACTAAGATACACTGGGATTTTTTTTTTTTTAAACAATCATTCTCGTAGCTTGGTTTTAAATCTTATTGACATCTCTGAGCAAAGACAAAGGAGAGAAAACCTAGCATTGACCTGTGGCCTAGGAGAAGAGCAGCAGCTTCCCTCCGTGGTTTTACTTTCTTTCCCCACTTTTGCACATTGCAAAACCTCCTGGATGGTGAGCTGGTGTGGTTTCCGCATGGCCTCGAGCAGCTGCCGCTGTTCAACCCAGCGCTTTGCCACGGCCAGTCCGTGAGCCAGCTTGCGCCCCGTGCGCCTGCTGTGTGCAGTGCGTGTGGACGGGAGCCGGGAGCCGGCGCGCCGACGGCTTTTCAAGCACTCGTACCATGTCTCTAAGTGTGGGAGCCAATTGATCCCAGAAAGAGACAGTGAGAAAAGGAGAGTGCTGAGCTCAGGGTACCCGGGAAGAGCCCCCACAGGCAAAGAGGAGCACCCCACTTAATCAGACAGCTGGGCGGTGGAGCAAATGCGGCCACGGGGCTGGAAGAGTTGGAGGCTGGTTAACTAGAATGTGTTTGGTGCTTTGTTTTTGTTTTTGTTTTTGTTTTTTGTTTTTTTTTTTTAACCTAGGCAAAGTGTTCTGTCCCCTTGGGGCACTGTGCAGTGTCTATCTGGTACTTACTATTTAGATGATTTAGCATCTTGCAGTAACTCGAGGGATTTTCTGATGGTGCTGATTACATTAATTGAAATATAATAGCTAGCTAATAATATAATAGCTAGCATTTATGGAACACTCTGCAAACACCAGACCCCTTGCCAAGCCTTTGATTTCTACAGGAGCCCCAAGAGATGGCTACTCATCTGTATTCTCATTTTACGGGCAAGGAAACCTCTGCTTCCCTGCCGGGAGATGGTCACCGTCAGTGTCCTCTCTTATAGAATCCGGGTTTCTCCAATGGCCGCCTTTGGCATGTGTTAGATTGGATATCCAGTCAGTGGTTTTTGGTGAGTGGATGGAACCCGCCTCTGAGTGCCTGTGAGCTCCTGGGCCCATGCTTATGCTTTAGGTTCCTAATGGTGAGTCCAATTAAGCCAGTTGCAGGAGGAGGGCAGGGCTCAGTGGTTCAGGAGCGAGGAGACAGCATGGTGGCGGTGGTGCTGAGACCTGGACTCCCGGGCTGTTCCTGGGCACACAGGTGTTGAGGCATCGCGTGAATTGTCATTCAGGAGAATTTGCTGAGGCAGCATTTCTCCTCTCCGTTAGAGGCCATGTGTGACACTCTGTGCCCCTGTGTTTGCAGCGAGTCATGTTAGACTCTGGAGGCCCTGTAGGTAGGGATGATGGGAACTCACGTGTATCCCAGTAGCTAAGACCCTGGGCTGTGCTTGCCATTTCGACAGCTGGGACCTCATTAAACCTCACGAACCGAGTGGGGCTTCCTGACTCCGGTGATGAGGGGACCTTAGCTGGTGCCGGATTCTCCAGGCAAAGCCCATTTCTGAGGCAGAAAGAGAGAGGGGAGGTGAGAGCTCTTAGAAGTAAGTGAAGGAACCATTTCTGACCTGCTCATTTGCATGTGGGCCAGAGTGTTGGGTCGACAGCCAGTCTGCTACTCAGGTGCACAACCCGGGCAGCCTGACCACTTTTGTTATGTGCATACCAAATGAATATTTCTCCCAGATGTGGGAGTGTGCTCACGAGCCTGGCTCATGCCTCACAGAGGAGCGGGTGGACTGCTCCTTCCTAACCCGAGTGAGCTCTGTTCTCACCCACACTCCTGTCACAGTGCGGGCCCAGAAGCCAGCCAAAGTGAAGCCATGTGTCCAGGGCGTTCAAAGTGCCAACCACACACCCCTGATAACCACTGAGGCCCTCAGACCCCTGAGCTTGAGTGGGCCACCATTCTGCCGTGTCTTCAGAGACAGAATTAGGGAGCCCCCACCTCAATTCCTCAGTGTTGGAGGTAGAACCAGAGCCTGTGTATAGCTCCAATTTAGGGCAATTTTAACTTACATTTTTTAATCAGAATGTTCCTTCTACAACTTTATGTCAGTCAACTCCATGATGGAGAGAGAAGGGATTGGGGTGTGTGTGTGTGTGTGTGTGTGTGTGTGTATGTGTGTGTCTGTCTGTCTGTCTGTCTCTCTCTTTGTGTGTATATGAATGTGTGTATGCGTATGTGTGTATATTTGTGTGTATCTGTATGTGTGTTTCTCTGTGTGTATATGAATGCGTGTATATGTATGTCTCTTTCTCTGTGTATGTGTGTCTCTGTATGTCTCTGTGTGTGTGTATGTCTCTTTCTCTTTCTGTGTGTGTCTCTGTGTGTATATAAATGTGTGTATGTATATGTATGTGTGTGTATATGAATGTGTGTATGTGTATGTCTCTGTGTATGTGTCTCTTTCTGTGTATATGTGTGTGTCTCTATGTGTATGAATGTGTGTATGTGTTGTGTCTCTCTCTCTCTCTGTGTCTATGTGTGTGTATCTGTGTGTATATAAATGTGTGTATGTCTCTCTCTGTGTGTATGTGTGTATGTACGTCTCTCTCTTTCTCTGTGTGTGTCTATGTGTGCGTCTCTGTGTATATCTCTGTGTGTATATGAATGTGTGTATGTCTCTGTGTATATGTCTCTCTCTCTCTCTCTCTCTCTCTCTCTCTCTCTCTCTCTCTCTGTGTGTGTGTGTGTGTGTGTGTAGTTTGGACTGAAGGAGAGAGCTCAGGAGCCAGGATGTATAGTTAAAAAGATAGGTCTTAGGCTAAGCCATCTTTGGCCTGAGTCCCTCTCTGTCTTTGTCTTTGGGATCCCTTGGGAGTTCTGGATGTACACAAGGCCAGGTTCTACGGTCATGGCTAGTTGGCGGTACAGATAAACCAACACCTGGGAAATTCTCTTGCTGTCAATAGTGAAGACCCCAGGAGGGAGGAAGAACTGGATGCTTGGGCTTGACTCTGCCTGCCTAGAGGACGTCATGAGGGGTTAGCGTCAGATGGCCACTGCCCTTCCCAGCCAAGTTCTTTTAAAGACTCAAGCCATAAAGAGGAAACATTGACCCAGAGAGGCCCAGCGGTCCTCAGGAGCGGAGAGAAGTCAACCCTCACCCACCCGTGATACGTCAAAGCTGGACCTCTGGCCCAACAGCCCAGCACTGGCTCTTCTCCGTCATCGTCGTCAGCTGGGGCTTGTTCTCCAGGGGTGGGGGTGGGGTGGGGGAGGCGGGCATGTGCTGTGTGTTCCTCCCATGTCTTGGTTATTCCTGGAAGTTTGTGTCCTGGTTGATCATGTGTCAGCCATGTGCTGCCCCCTCTTTGAAAGTCACACTTAACAACAGCTGGGGTGATCCTTATCTGCTTGTTACCCCTTTGATTATAAGATCCATTGTTCTGCCCTCTGCTCCTAGGCACATACTAGCTGGGCTGTGTATACAATTAAACAATCCTCAACAGCCCGCGTCTCAAGTGCCCGGAATCTCCCAGTGTTTCAGAGGCGACTTGAAAACGAGCGGGACTGTATTTCCTTTTCCCAATGAGCTTATTGTGCTCGAAATATCTCCTGCTAGTTTATGAAGGGAAGCCACAGGGCGGGGGGGGGGGGTTAATGTGTGTGTGTGTGTGTGTGTATGGGGGGGGGTATGCCCAAGGGCACTTCTGGCTGCAGCCTGTAACTCAGTCCCCACCTCTGCCCCTTTGCCCCATTAAGTCTGCCCCCATATGCTCTGTCCACCCCTAGGGCATAGCTCTGTGTCCTCCGGACAGCACCAACCTGCACAGGGCGGTTGGCTTGGGGCTCATCCTTGTAGACTGATAGGAAGGGATCTGGAGTGTGGACTTCCTTGAGTGGCTGTGATCAGGGCAGTCTGGTCTATAGGCAGATAGAAGCCTATGGCAGAGGGAACCATCGTGAGGTGGGGACAAAAAGCCTGCTTTCATCTTTAACCATGCCCGGTGGACAATCGAGACATTCAGTTTCCGCCTGAGAGCGGAGTGGGCCGGGATGGCCCTGCTGACCTGGTAGACCTCCCAGACGAAGCTGGGGATTACCAACCAGGGGGACAACTGGGGCCGAGTCCTGGGAGAGAGTGTTTATTTCCTTGCTCTCTAGGAGGGATTTGGAAAGAGCAGTAATCCTGGGTTAGGAGTAATTTGTTACAGCAAGATGATACTTGAGTGGCAGGCAGCTCTGGCCGAGGCAGCAGAGATGAGCAGGCGGGGGGTCGAGGGGCCTGCGGAAGGTCAGACCCGTCCACCCCAACCGGGGGCTTCGTCCTCCCTGTGCAAAATTAACCAGAGGCGCTGCTGAGCCCAGGCTCCGGGCGCAGGGTTAGGAAGCATCATTGCTATAGGCCTGTCACAGCTAGAAACCCACAGTAAAAGTTGGGAAGGGGAGACCTCCTTGGAGCCACTGACCCCTTTCAGATGTGACAAGGGGAGAAACTTGCAGAGGAGAAGGCCTCTAAGGTTGGGAAGTCAGCTGGAGTGGTGGCCTGCTCCAGGCTCCCCTGCAGGCTGACTGGAGTGAGTTAATTCTGTCTCCCACCACTGGGTTCAGGCTGGCTTTTGTCAAGGGGAACTGGGAACTCTAGAGTAAGGGGAGGAGCCTCTACTTGGAAAAGCTCTGCCCCAAGCCACAGAGAAAGGAAGGAATTAAGAAAAGTTTTGATTTTAAAAAAAAATTGGCAGCAACTGAACAGCTTAAAAATTGAAATTAAAAATCTCAGGCAAAGGAGACCCCATCACTCAGTGTCTTTTCCTCCCAGGTCACCCATCACCTCAAGAGACCTGTAGTTTTTAAATTCTCTGAATAGTCGGATGGAAAAAAAACCAGAACAACCCTCTAAATCTTAATTGTCTGCCTTATGTGAAATTCCCTTTTATTTCATTTCTGTGGTTTGTTTGCTTAAGATTTTTATTTTATTTTTTTAACATAGATTGATTGATTGTGTGCTCACCTGTGAGTGTTTGTAGGTCAGAGGACAAGCCGTGGAGTCAGTTCTTCCCGTGGGGTTCTGGGGTCAACCTCCAGGGTCAAGCATGCTCCCAGGGCTTTGGTCCATTGAGCCATCTTGCTGGTGAGTGGCCACACCCATTTCCAGAGGGAGGAGCTGAGGTGCAGATGGCCAGCATGGCCTGTGGGGTGCACACATGGGAATGACCTCGGGTTCTGTTGACTTGACCATTCCTCCTGGATGTTAGCCATGAGCCCCGCAGCCCTGCGGCCTCCCTTTCTCCTCAACAGCACCTCTCATCCACTGTAGACTGTGTTCTCCTCCCAGAGACCCCGCCCATCACCGGCCCACTTGGAAGCGGCTTAGTTCTCAAGGACCTTGACTGATTCCCCTCCTGTCCCATCTTTGATATGGCTTGGAAGGTGGGAGGGTGTGCCCCTCCCCATTTGTCTTTTGACGGACAAGGAGATAACCATCAAATGACTCGGTGCCTTCTCTTACAGTCATTTGAAGCTGAGATATTATTTTGATATTAAATTGAGATGTCATGACACGTATCTATTTAAAGCACGCAGTTCAGGGCTGGCGAGGTCACGAAGCGAGTGAGAGCCATCACTGCTCTTGGAGAAGACTGGAGTTTGACTACTACCACCTGTGACACATAGTTCACAACTGCCCACAACTACATACACACACACACACACACACACACACACACACACACACACACACAGATACACACATAGAAATAAAACTTAAAACTGAAAATGTACGATTCAGTGGTTTTTAGTCTTATTTCACAGCGTTGTGCATACACCAGCACTCTGTTTCTAGGATTCATTGGTATTTATAAAGACACCCCATTTCTCCTAGCTGGTGCTCCCCACTCCTTTCTCCTTAGCTACTGGGTGTTTTACATAAGTGGAATAATACACCAGTCTTCTGACTTTTTGTCTGCCTTCTTTAGAATAGCGTATTAAGTGCCACGGACCAGCCAGGGCTTAGTATGCGTCAGTATGCTGTGTGCTTTTATCGCTGCATCATACTCCGGTCTGTGGTTGAGTCTTCTAGGAGCTGGCAGGTTGGGTGCCTTTCAGTTACAAGGCATCCAACATTCCGCTTAGCTCCCGGCAGTGCCCACGCTTGCTGCCTAGGCTTCTCCGTGTCTTCCGGTTCGAGTTCTGGTCTGCAGAGGGCCTGCATCTCCCTTGGCGTGTTGTGGAGACACAGGTGGTAACTCAGACATTCCAATTAACTTGACTGTTCTTAGCCTTTTTTTTTTCTTTTATAAGTAATAAAAACTGTGGTGGCTACAACTGGTTGATTTTAAAGGAGAGACTATAAATGTTTTCTGCCTAGAGGAGACCGGAGTCTGGTCTGGCTCTTCATGGGAGGTTCCTGCAGGGCCTTGCAGGCAGGAGATCAGTTAATGGCCAGCTGGGGGCTCAGGGAACACTCTGTGTGGCACGGGCTGGAGGCTGTAGACTGGTGACCTGGGGAGCTCATGTCCTCCATCCTGGGTCAGGAATTGGATACTTGAAGCAGGGCTGACATCCAAGGCTCTCTTCTCTGGTTAGGGCTTGGTGGACACCGGTCCACTAGGGAAGGCAGAGGGGAGTTAGGAGATGAGCCCGGACAGAGTGGAGGAAGTTGGTGGCCCTGGGTCATGTCTGACCTGCGACTCGTGGCAGTCTAGATCCCACGCAATTGGCCGAGTTTCCTTCTTGAACAAATGTTAGGTCTGTATACTCTCCTTGACGTCCCAGAGTTAGTTTTGAAGCAGTGGCCACCGCTCAGGTACGCTCCAGTGAGTGATGCCACTGGGGGCTGTGCAGCTGGGACGAAAATCCTGGGGTCCATGAAAGTACTCTAATATGCACCACCCTTCTCAAGCCTCCCCTCTTCTCCCTCGTTTCTCCCCTCTCCCTTATCCTCCCCCCTCCCTGTCTCCTCCCCCATCTCTTGTCAGATTGTCCTGTCCTCGCCTTCACAGGAAACAAGGCTGTCTTCGGCCAACCTCGGGATTTCATTTCACATCTTTTAAGTGAATGACACGAAACCCAAGGCTAAAGCTGTTACTAAGCTTTTGGACACTGGTGTCTGCATGGACCCTTTTCTCTCGGCCATTTTCTTTGAGAAATAAGACCATCTCGCCAACGTCTGTGTGGTTCCCTTCCCTGTTTAGCTTTAGAGAACGCTCGGCCTTTGGGCCGGGGTTTCCCTTTCCTTGGTGTTTCTGTAATGCATTCATTATGTCGAACCCCAAACCAGAAATCACCTATGTCTGCATCTTGTCATGTTTTATCTGCAAATAAAGCCTTTAAAAAAAAATAGAGCCGCCGTGGGTTGTTTTCAGTTGAACCAGCTCTGGAGTTTCTAATCACCTACATCACGGGTCCTCGACCTGTGGGTCGAGACCCCCTTGGGAGTTGCAATCAGATATTTGCATTACAATTTATAACAGTAGCAAAACTACAGTTATGAAATAGTTATGAAGATAACTTCATGTTTGGGAGTCCCCACACCATGAAGTTAAAGGGCGCAGCATTAGGAAAGTTGGGAGCCCCCATCCTAGACCTTCTGTGTCTGCAGAAGCAGTGGCCAAGTGGGCCTCATAGTGACATCCTGCAAGGTTCTGATGGGACTTCTGGGATGTTCCACTACTTTGTGTCAGTATAGCTGGTGGAAAACATATATAGAGCACTACATAAGCTTAAGTTTGTTACAACTTTTCAAGTTTTACCATTGTGGATAAATCTGAGCATTCTTGACTACTAGGACAAAACTGCTTATTCATAGGGAATGGGCCGAATTTTCTCCCCTCCATTTCTGAGAAGTGAAGGAAGGTTTGAAAGGGTCATCCAGGCCTACTCATGAGCAGGGTGTGGGTATATGCATGTGTATGTGCACACGTGTGTGTGCATATGCGTGTGTGCATGTGTGTATGTGTGTGCATGCATGTATGTACATGTGAGTGTGCATATGCATGTGTGCATGTGTGTACATGTGGGTGTGCATGCATGTGTGTGCGTGTGTGTATGTGTGTGTGTGCGCGCTTTCATTGTTCCTTATAACTTTAACTCAAGAGGCCCAGTAATGATCTCTATGGGAGGGGATACTGCAACTGCCCATTTTCTTATTTCTGGTACTTTCTTTCTTGTGGTAAGTGGCTTCTGGTGGCCTTTCTTGAGTAAGGCTTGGTACGTAGTTATGGCTTTCTGTCTTGTATTGCCTGTTGGCAGGGGAGTCGACTTCTGACTGTGCTACTTTGAAGGGAAGATTGCATGATTTTAGATACCATGGGCCCTGGGACATGGTGACCCTTCCCTTTAGGGTATGTCTGATTTTCATTTCATCAGAATCAAGACATCTACAGCTTCCGAGCATCAGTGCCCTAGGAGAGCTTGTCAGTGGGGACCCGTCAGGGATCCATTGTGAAGATCGACCCAGCTAATTTGGTTTCATGAGAAATGGTTTTCCTAGTCAGAATCAGCCCAGGTGAAGGAGATTGTCTGTTCCCACTTGTCTTTTACTGGGGGCCAACTGTGGAACTTAATTTTCTGGAAGAGGCCCTGTCTCCTTCATTGTCTCTGTGTGTGCACTCATCTGTTTGTATGCACAGAGCTCAAGGAGGCAAGAGGCCAAGCTCTCAGGTCCTTGTATTTGCGAGGCGCGTCGCCTCCCTAACCCCAGTTTCACCTTCCTTGAGCAGAGCGTTTCTGTACTGTCCCTCTGCCCTGTTTTGTGTAAGCTCATGGCTAATGCCACCTGCCGATCTGTTGGTGGCAGGCAGAGTGGCCACCAGGTGGACTTCGTTCCAGCCTTGTCCTGTGGGAAAGAGCTGCAGAAAAGAGCTTCTTATAAAGTTGATTTCCGAGCTCCGAGATAATTTCTCTGTGCCCTGAAGACAGTCCACCTGCTGATCTCTTGGGGGTGGGGAATGATCTGAAATCACATCTTGGAATTGATGAGCTTTTTCCAGTCAGAAATGTTCAGAGGTTTCTAGAACTCCACCTTTGATGGGAGAGGCAGTCACTTTGGTGTGGCAATCTAGCACGTGGCTGGGTGCCTTGAGCAGAGGGCTCAGGGTTTCACTATGTAGTTCTGGCTGTACTGCAGCTCACTATGTAGCCCAGGCTGGCCTCACTGTAGCCCAGGCTGGCCTCACACTTTAGAGATCCACCTAGGATTAAAAGTGCGAGGCAGCACGTCTAGCTCAGATTCTTTTATAATCCTCAGAACTTGAGTCTGACGTTGACATTTGAATCTAACCTGTTGCCTCTGAGCCACTGAACACACTTTCTCCCGTGACTGTATTTGAATGTCTAGACCAAAGACGTGTACAGGGATGGTATCCATTTGGAGATAACTTCCGTTATCTTCCCATACCCAACTCTCTAAGCTGGAAAGACTGACGGCACAGGCTGGAGCTCTTAGTTGGCTTGCACCTGTGTTCAGAGGGCTTGGAAGTGAGGGCAACACTTTTTTTTTTTTGAGTTTTGTTATTTTTTAATGGCTCAAGAAGTCAAGAGAAATCTTTTAGAGAACTGGCATCTGTGTCAGGTGGCTCAGATACCAGGAAACTCTGAGGTGCTCTCTGACCTCCATGCCCGGATTCACGTGCATATATTGCCTCCATGGTTTAAAATGAAAGACCAGTAGAAGAATAATACCAGGCCCCCAATACAGAAAGTTCTGATACCACTGTCCTTTTAACAATTTATTGAGTGCTAGCCGCCATAATGTAACACCATAATGTAACATAACATGTCCACCCTCTGCTGGGGGCGGGTGTTTTCAGTTCACAATGGCGGGCATGGTCATGGACCCCAGAGCCTAAGATGTTTACCATTTGCTACTCTATAGAAGAGGTTTTCAAGCCTTGTCCTGGATAAATAAGGGTGTGTGTGGGTGCAGTCTCCACTTGTCTGTCTGTCTGTGGAGAATGAACGGAAGAGCCGGGAAGCGGCTGGTGTTTAATTACAGATGGGAATTTTCCTGACAACATCCTTGTCACCAGCATTGTGTTTTGGGGCCTTCTGTTTGTTTAGGAATGGGTGCTAGGCCCCAGTAGCAGCTGTAAAGCAGCAGGTTCCAATGATGGGGTCTTGTAGGATGCAGATGATTTGTGGGAGTAACCCCGAAACCTTCTGTTGGAAGCCCTTCCCCATGTTTTACCTTCTCCCATTTATTGGGGGAAATGGAAGAAGGAAAGAAATTAGAGATGCTTACACATTTTTCCTCATGTGTGCAGATTTCTCTCTCTGTGTGTATACATGTGTGTACTCATTTCCTTGTGAATTTGTATGAGGCATGTAGGCATGTGTATCCATGTAGGTGCCCATTTTGTGCATATTTGTATGAGGTGTGTGTGTATATACAAGTGGATACATTTCCCTGTGTATTTGTATGTGCGCATGGGCTTGTGTATACATGTATGTGCCATTTTCCCGTGTATTTGTATGGGGTATGTGTGCATGGGTGTGTATATACATGTGTGTGCACACTTTCCTCTGTTGGGTATGTGTGCATGGGCGTGTGTATACATGTGTGTGCATGCTTCCCTCTGTATGGAGTATTTGTTTGTGAGCGTGTGTATAGATGTTGAAATTAGAGGCTGACTTTGGGTGTCTATCTCAAATACTTTCCACCATGCTGTTAATAATAACAGCATTGAGTTCTGGGATTTGTTAGACCCTCTGGCCAGTGAGGTCCAGGGGAGCCTTGTGCCTGACCGTTTTGGGGGACTGGAACTTAGGTCTTTATGCTTGCACGCACGCACGCACGCACTCTACCAATGGAGCCATCTCCCGTCTCCTCCTTTTTGTTAACAATTCGGCAGACTTTTGAGCTGCTCCGATTCCCCTCAGGCCTTTGGTGCTGTCTGTGTACCCCAAATCTTTGTCCACAGGTCCAAGCTTAACTGAGATTCTAGAGACATAATCATAAAATATGATTTGGAGGAAGGCCTAATGGCCAAGATGAGGACATTATTATTAAACAAAAGATGAAAACCGCTTAAGTCAGGATGGCCTTATTAGTAGAATTATTTTTCTGACTGAATGAAAGCTGAGCAGACCCCATTTCAACAGCTCTCAAGGTAGGAATTCCCGCAGCCCCACTTGATTGCCGTTTGTTGAAAAGTGTAATGTTTTTGTAGGCAATTCATAATTTCCATGTGGAGAGTCCTGAGAGGAAGCGACCAGGAGCCTGGTTTTGTTTTTCTTTTAGCATGGTGGAGATATTTTGTTTCCTCAAAGGATATAAAATTGCGAGGGAACTGTTGGGCAGATGAGACTGTGTTCACCCGTCCTGTGAGTCCGAGATGCCACTGAAATCTTCCTTTAGGACTCAGCAGAATAGACTTTCTCACGGCTTGATGTCTCCGGGAGGGAGAGATTTCTCTCTAGGCTCGAATTGTACCTAATTTCCTCCATCTCCCTTCATTTGTTTATCTTTCTTGTTAACCAGGGCCAGTGGGGGAAGTTGAAGGAACTGGGGGGCGGTCACTTTTAGAAGAAGCTAATAACGTCTTTTAAAATAAAAATCCCAACCTAGTACTTGCTTTCCCAAAAGGAACCCTGTCATCTCACACTCTGGCTATGGAGCGTGGACTTGTGGATGCCTGGCTGTTTGGTGGTATCAGGTTGCACCCAGAAGGAGCATTTGAGGCTGTCATTGAGGAGTCCCTGCCAGTCGGTAGGGCCAGGGGCTGTCCTCTTCCATCTGGATTTGGTTAGCTCTCTCTGGGCAGCAGGGGTGACTCTCATTTCCTCCAGCCAGTAATGTTATATAGGCAGTGGTCCTAGGCTGCCTTGACATAATTGAAAATTATGGGTATTGTAGGCTCAGGGCGCTGAAATGTAGGCTCATAAAAATATGTGGCGCAGGTAGCCTATGGAGATCAGACACGGAACACAATGAAGCTTTTATGTACAGTAGGAATTAGGAGTGTCTGCGCTGATACCGCGTTCTGAGTTTGACAGCTCTTGGGTGGGTTCCTCAGGACAAGGCTGCCACCTTAGACCAAGTCTGAATGTTTTAACTCAATAGGGTTGGCATCAGGGTGCAATCAGGGTTGGCATCAGGGTGCAATCAGACAGATGGCCAGAGATGCAAACTCACGCATTCGTCAGACCCTCCCACTGGAGCTAGGCGTGGGCATGGCTGTCCGGCTCTGCAGAGTTGTGTGTGGGTTCCTGGGAGGCGGCGAGGTAGTGTTGGCCAGTGTTCATTTTCTGGTTGGCCTCAAGGAAATGACTCTATTGAGTGGTTTTGACCAATGCGGCCCCTGTAGTTATGTGGCAAGTGTGAATGGGAAAGCCGGGGTGAGGCAGGGCAAAACAGATTCCCAGAGCCTTCCGGGTGGAGACACAGCTGGGGGACCCTGGAAACTGGCTTCAATGGTTTTAAACTTGGGGTTATCCTGACTCCGGTTTGGAAGGTTTAGTTGTAAGGGGTGAATGGGAGGATTCAGTGCCTGGAATCCTGATGCCCTCCAATATTTGGGCAGACTACCATCTTAAATGTGACACCCCCTGTGGCGTCCCCGTTAACTAACACGGCAACTAGAGGTTTGTTCTTTATAGGCCCTCTGAGTTTTACAGATCCCCAGTCACGTGACATTTGGAATCCGAAAGCCTCGAGCGGGTGTCCCTACAAGCACCCCATCCCGTTTCTTTGGTGAAACTGGTTATCCGGGGAAGTCTCATGTCCTTAGAGTATTCAAAGCATCTCTGGACTGAGGACACTGCTTCACCTCAGTTTCCCTGTCTGTCAGACTAAAGGAGGAATTAGGCCGGTTGATACCTCAGCACCATCTGACAGCTGCTCGGTCAATTGCAGCAGAAGTGGCTAGCTTTGCGCTCATCTCCTGCTCCAGAGAAAGGCCAGGGCGACACACTGGCTTGTTCCTTTACCTCTCTCTTCTTTCTCTCTCCTGCTAATGCATCCTTCTTTTGAAATGACTGCATCCATTGCACCATGCCCTGGGCCTGCATCTGCTGCCGAGAAATGTTTTTAGTTTTCTGAGCTTTGGGTTGGCTGAGGAATGCTGTGCTTGGTCCTGACTGAGCTCTCTCTGTGAAGGATGTGGAGGATGATGGAGTTTTAAAGATGAAGGCTCCCGCGAGCGCACGTTTGGTCTTCTAGACCCTTTTGGCCTGAGGTTCTGTGTTTGCTTTGTGCCTCTACCCCCTCTTTTCTTCCCTGCACCCCACTTTCCTCCACTGCCCCCTAGCCTCCTCCATTGCCCGCTCATCCCCTCTCCCCCCTCTCATGCTCCCCTCTGAACAAGGTGGTGTTACTGAGCCCCCTTCTCCCTGAGCCACCCCGTGACTGACCCTGCAAAGACAACACTGTGCTTGTCAGTAATGCTAATTTTCTGCATTTTTTTTCTTTCGACTCTAAGGAAAACGTACCCTTACCTCTTCCTTTGTTGCATGTGTTCAGATTTTGTTTTTGTTTTGTTTTTTACTTTCTGGTGTGAATAATGCGTAATGCTTAGGTGGGCTGGTTTGCTGGCCCTCCTTCCCCGAATTAATTGTTTCTTTTCTTCTAGTATCTTCAGATGAAATGGCCACTGCTCGATGTCCAAGCAGGAAGCCTCCAGAGCAGACAAGCCCTCAAGGACGCCCGCTCGCCGTCGCCAGCACACATCGTCGTAAGTAACCGCTCGATGGCGGTCGCCCCTTTGTTGTGGGTAAAGAATCTTTTAATGATAAAAACTCATATTTGTCTGTTCTTTAAAAATGCTTTTTCTGGAGGCTAGCTCTGGACACGGTCTTTCTGAGAAGCTGTTCCTTCTCCTCCACTCCGAGACTGTACCATAGCGACTGTCATGAGGAAATTTCCTGAGTCTTCCTTCCCCCACCATCCTCGATGTTCTGGGTTAGAAGCTAGACTCGTGGGCGTCCGTTAATAGCATACATCCTTCCTGGTTTCAGGGGGAAGCTGGAGATGGTACTGAAGCAGTTGTTTAGAAAAAAAATGATTTTAGGAGAAGTGAGGCAGAGGCAGGGATGAGGAAAAAGGGGGCCCTTGGTCTGGAATTTTCCATCCCCCTATTTATCCTGATATGCACTAGAAAGCAATGTTTTCATGAGGATTGACAAACCTGATCAGAGCTGGCTGACTGGAAAGCTAGAGTAGAAATGAATTGAGAAAGGTCCAAATTAAACTTAATCCATGTACCCACAGCTTTGAAAGCCTGTGGGCTGCACACAGAAAACATTTGTTTTTACTGAGAGTCTACAGCATCAAGTGCGTGTCAACATATATTTTTAATGCGCTTTCCTGGCATCTTTAGGCTCTGGAAGTTTATAAATTAGCCTCCTGAGAAGGTAGCGCAGCCTTATTAGAATATCTACTTCCTTCTATATATTTATATCATGAGCTGGACTTCAGACTTTTGAAATAATTAATGAAAGACATATTTTTATAATGAATTCATGACAGGTAGAATTATGCAAAGCAGGAGATAATTCATACATTTTTTATTTACGTTATCACAAAATGTTACCCATTAGTATGTTTGGCCTCTCCATTACTCAGACTCTCTAAAAATTGCAAAATAATTTAAAGTAGGAAATCTTAAGATGCATTTTGTCAAATTTCGGGCTGCCTCCTGATTTGGTAGCTTGGTGTAATTGACTATATATTATTTAGTGAGCCAGGCCTCAGTTGTATGTGTGTGCATCAGAACATAATTTATTTCTGTAAAACCACATTTGGAACCTTGATTGGCGGAAACGTCTTAACTTCTCACGGTATAAAGAAGGGCACGTAGGAAGAAGGCTGCCATCTGCTAGACGCTTCTTCCCTCTTCCAACCCCACAATTGAACGGGTGCTTTTAAATTACGCACGGTGCTGGGGTGTCAGGCCTCTAGGGCTGGAGTCGATGGCTCAGCTCTTTGTAGGCCCCGTCTGATTTCAGAAGAGGAGAGGGAATGAGCAAGGCCCAGAGAGGCCTTAAGTGAGTTGCCCAACGTCACACACTGAGGTAGCAACTTGAGCAAAGGCTGGACCCAGTGCATTGCTACCTTCTAGTACATTCTCTCCTGTGAGAGGTGAGAGTAGAGCTCGTGGCTGGCTTGTTTTGTTTACCATACGCTGGCACGCCATGGGGGACAGTGACAGCGTGCCACGTGGAAGAAGTTGCCGGCTTAGGGTGCTAATGCCGGTTCCTCTGGGAAATCAAATGCCATGTTAAAAAAATTTAGCACACATGGTCACAGGGTCCTAGAGTGTGAGGCGAGGCTCACCCTGTCTTACACCTGTGGATTTCCCAGCATCTGCCCTGGCTTTGAAATTTCTCTCCCCTGGAGGCTCTCCCTGGAAGTTTCCTACATTTTACCTACAGAGAAGGGCATAACGTCTGCAGACTCTAACAGAGTGTATACAGCCAGACCTCTGTGGGTGCAAGATCATGGGCCATAGCAGTGCTGAGCTAGACCCTTATGAAAGTGCAAGTTGTCACGATTGTCCCCCTCCTGTCCTTTGTAAATCCCATGAGAGCAGTTGCCACCCTGGGGTCCTCAGTCTTATTTTCTTGTGTGAAAACTGACAGTCTGTAGGTGATGGGAAAGTGGACTTTGCAGAAGCACCGTGGGCCTTGGCAAGAGGCTTAGAGGGGAGAATGAGGCGCCTTCTCCTGTTTTCTAGAAGGCAGCACGACTACCACTCGGGAGTACACACATCACCTTTGAGGTGGGCGCTTCCGTCCACAGAAGCCATGGCTGGTAGTGGTCACGCCATCTTGTTTGCTGACTGCTGTGCCCTTAGGGACCTGGGGACCAGCCATCTGGTAGAGGTTATAGGGTTGTGGAGGAAAGTAGATCTTGAGAGCTGAGGAGAACGGAAAAAGCTGTGAGTTCGGGCCAAAGGACACCATGTTTGGAAAACGCTGAATTATCTTCTCACCAGACTCGGAGCTATATTGTCAACCTAAGCCACCCACCCCACGGTGGGAACAGTGTCTGGGTTGGCCCAGGGAGCTTTGTGGAGCGTCTCCTGTGCATCATTTGGGTTTCTGTGCAGTGAGCCGCTAGAGGGGTCTGGTTCGTATTCAGATTTGGCCATGGGTGGCTTTCCCAGAGACAAGGGGCTCTTCCTCACGCCTTGTTTCCCATTCCGTTCAAGAAAGTGTCATCACACCACGGCACATCACCAGACGCATTTCAAAACAGTCTTCTACGGATCGTTTCCTAACTTCTCCGAAATCTGGATTATTGTAACTTGTGGGCTAAAGCTGTTTCTAAATTACTTCTGATGTTTCACTGTAAAAATAGAGAAGTGTTTGGGGTTTGTTGTCAGTCACTGAGGTTATGACTGTGGCAGACTGCTGAGGAAGCAGCTTGCACCAGGACCGCCACTTGGAAGAGAGTCCTCCCTTTGGGAATTTAAAGTATTTTTCCTGAACATATTAATCCAATTGAGAATTTTTCTTCTTTCTTTCTTTCTTTCTTTCCTTCTTTCTTTCTTTCTTTCTTTCTTTCTTTCTTTCTTTCTTTCTTTCTTTCTTTCTTTTTTGTGTAGCAGGTTTCTATGCCATATGACATTTACATTTATGGGGTGGGGTGCTGGAGAGATGGCTCAGCAGTTCAAAGCATTCATCTGCTGGTCTGTCGGAGGACCAGAGTTGGTATGCCAGCACCCACCTTGGGGGGCTCCAAACTACCTGTAACTTCTAGCTCCAAGATGTCTGATACCCACTTTTGGCCTCAAGGGGCACCTGCACACACATTGCTTGCACACACACACACACACACACACACACACACACTAACTTTAAAGACTTAATTGTAAAGTAGATGTTAATGAGGATTCAGTTTACCTAACAGTGTGTTCATGCCTTCATTCATTCATTCATTCATTCATTCATTCATTTCCTGGTGCTGAGGTTAGAACCTGGGACTTTGCTCAGGCTAAGCAAACATTTTGCTACTGAGCCACAACCTGGCCCTTTCCAACCTATTTATGTTAACCCTCTCCCACAAAATATCCCATATGGTTTAGTTTCTTTAACCAATAGAGGACATCTTGTTTATTATAACCAGGTGATTCCCAATCTGTGCTGTGAGGAGAGAAGAGCTCATTCCCCAGTCTTGATTGGCTAAGCAAACACTGACCCTTTCCTGCGAGGAATCAGCCTGTGCCTCCTCGCTCTTCCCCCACACCCTCTCTGCCGACTACCCAACCTGCAGACTTCATAAAGTCTCAAACCGCCAAGGAACCCATTCTAAGATTCTCTCTCTCCTTATCCCCACCCCCCATCTTCTAATGTGCCCCCCTTTATGCTCTCTGACATTTCTGAGATTTATATTCTAATTCTTTTCCCTCTCACACGTTGAAGGAGGAGCTGCAGGGCTATGCTGGGTGGTAGTGTCTTGTGCAAGGCTTGGCTGTGCGCCTGCAGCTGCCGGGAAGCTGTGGGGTTAGGGCCTGTTCCCTGGGCACCACCCCAGGTGCCTTTGCTATACAAAGGCCTTCGTTTAACTTCCTTTGTACCCAGAAAAAAAAGATTCTAGACCCAAAATGATGGTATTTTGGTATAGCATGTGTCTTACAACCCAGCAAAAAGGCTTCAAAAGTTTTACAATTTTATCTTGGGGGTTTCCTTTTGAAGTTAGTGTGGAGTTTTACCTTGGGGTGGATTTTTCCTGTTTCTCTGTCTTGGGTGTTTTGTTGTGTAATGAGCATCGAAGAGTGGAATGGAAAGGCAGACTGAATCCCAACGAAGGCAACCTGCCAGACAGTGCTGGTCCTCTCCCTCCCTCCCTCCCTCCCTCCCTCCCTCCCTCCCTCCCTCCCTCTCTCTCTCTCTCTCTCTCTCTCTCTCTCTCTCTCTCTCTCTCTCTCTCTCTCTCTTTCTACTGCTTAAATGCTGATGGCAAGTGAAGTCCTTGCAGGACACAGCCTAGCCAGCAGGACTTCAGACGGTGCCTCCCCTCTGAGCGGAGGGTCGTCAAGGGACACAGGGCCAAAGGAACTTGGTTTCAGCAGGGTGCAGGACGACCTACTCACTGTCTTACAGTGACCTCAAGGGCATTCTCTTTGTGGTTAAATGCATGTGAAGGCTTCCAACTTTTTTTTTTTTTAAATGTTCCCATGTTTCCAGGAACTTTTAAATGCTAGGGGGCTCTGTGATAGAAAGATGTCAAGGCTAGCAAAAATTGTGGTGCTCTCACCTGTGCCTGGGAAGGTTGCAGGGCCCTGGGCATCATGTGCCTAGGTATTTAAGAGAGGATGGTTAGTGAATGGGTAAAGGACACAGTTGACTAGGAGGGGTGACTCTACACATTCTCTCGCTCGGTAGGCTGTTGAAAGTTGACGTGGTTTAATTGGGTATTTCAAAGTAGCTAGTCTAGAAGGTTCTAAACATTCTCATCTGTGTGGGCGCACATTAAAGGAATGGCAGTTGAGAGAGTGGGATCTTGAGGGACTCGGCTGAGCCAGTCCACAGTGCACATGCATGGAAACATCCTGCTACCGCCAACCATACATCTGTACATTTATCAGGAGTCCACAGCAACTCAAAGGATCACAGCTGGGCTCTGAAGCATTAGTGGAAGATGGTATGTGGAGCTGTAGATCGTCTGGGAGAGCAGAAGACTATGTAGGTGGAAGGGAGAAAAATGTATGTAGTCCTTCAGGAAAGAAACAGAGAGACCCCCGGCTAGGGCAGAGACCCTGGCACTGTGACACCTAGTCTGTAAGGGACTAAGGAGGGTTTGGCAGTTGTGTTACACTGCAGGCCCTGGAAACAGTGGACATCGGCAGATTTGGATGGAACCAGAGTGGATACCACCACCAGATTAGAGGGAAAGGGTAGGTGGGTTGAGAATGCCCTTTGCTGGATGAGGCAGGTTTAGGAAATTCTCTCTCTCTCTCTCTCTCTCTCTCTCTCTCTCTCTCTCTCTCCTTCTCCTGAGAGGTCATGCTTGTATTGATTCAGTCATGGATTCCAGTCACTGGTGCTGCGAATGCGTTCTGATTGTTTCCTGTGAGGGAAAAAGCCTAGACACTGAGAAAAAGGACACCAGTGGCAAACAACGACAATCCCAGAGGACTGTGCTGGGTGTTGCTTTGTCCGTTTCAGATGTTCCATCGCCCTTTGAGAAAGACCCCTCTGCAGCAGTGGTGGCAGTCAGGGTGTGGGGCAAGGCCCCTGGGCCCAGGAAGCCCATCTTCGGAACCACTGAGTAGACAGCTGAGTAGGTTGGTTGCAAGAACACTGCGTGCGGGTTTTTTCCTATACTGTCAGGGGGTGTACCAGGGAGAGCTCCTTACCAGGCTGTGTGAGGGTGTGGCTCTAGGAATCCCTGCCAGCTTCCAGATTGAGATGTGGCTTCCGGTTGTAGCTATTACCAGGCACTCTTTAGCACCTTGCAGTGAATTTTGTGTCACAAGGGAGAATCTATACTGATTTTTTAAAAAGGATTTTCCCACCCCTTTCTGTGGACTGTCTTCCTTTCCTCTGCTGTGTGTGTGTGTGTGTGTGTGTGTGTGTGTGTGTGTACATGTGCGCACCCCCACCCCATACCCTTTCTTGCTATTTATTTATTTATTTATTTATTTAATCAATCAATCTCGTTACCCATAACTCAGACAACCTTTCTAGAACACTCAGCCTGAGTTTCCTGGAAACAGCTGAGTCAGAACCTTCCCATTTCACAGATAAGGCTCCGGTGAGCACGTCTGTTTTGTCTCTAAAGCAAGCGTGTCAGCACTAAGCACGGGCTTCTTATTTTATGTGGGATGTTAACCCAGGGAAGCTGGCGCCCAGGCTTCCTTCTGGAGGGAAGAGGAGCCGCTGGTGGACCCACAGCGCTCCGAGGAAAAGCATGTGTGGTGAAGTCCCCGCGGTGCGTGGCAGGCCAGGACTGTGCCGGAGCCCAAGGTCAAGCGGTCAAGTCATCCTTTGGTCCTTACAGAATCTCTGAAGTTCTCAAGGTTTGGGTTCTGGTCTGGTGGGTGCTCACCACAGCGACAGAAACCCAGGTCACAAAGGATTGTTTACCCTCCAGAGTGTTCCCTTCCTTCAGAGTAGAACCACAGTGGGAGGGCCGTGGAATCCATACTGTCCCTCATATTACCCCTCTTTTGTACCTTAGGAGAGTCCCATCTTTATTGTGTGCTGAAACCTCTCTCTCTGAAGCACTGGCTCCTTGTATCTTTTCTATGCTCAGTTCTGCTTGTACACGTTGAAGATGCCCCAACACCATCTCTTTTCTTTAGAATTTCCCCATTTATAGCTTATTCACGTCATCCATGATTGACAGGTCTTAGACTATTTAAAGGATGAGAACTGCCCATATTCTAATCGAACCTTTCTGCCTCTAAAGGAATAGAAGACATTTATCTTTAGTTCATGTGCACCGGCGTTCTGCTTGCATGTATGTTTGTGTGAACTTGTCGGATCCCTTACAGACAGTTGTGAGCTGCCATGTGGGTGCTAGGCACTGAGCCCAGGTCCTCTGGAAGGGCAGCCACTGCTCTTAACTGCTAAGCCATTGGTCTGACCCCATGAGATCAATTTTTAAACGAATATAGCACTTATTAATAAATTCATAAACGTGGTGTCTATTGCAGACAGTGTGAAAACCACCCACGGCCTCACATTCCAGAGATATTTACTTCCTTTTAGGCTTTTTCTTCTGTTAGTATTTCTATTTCTTTTTAACCTTCTGTTGCTCCTGGCCATGTTCAATGGCTCCAGCTTTGTATTTATTTAAAACAAAAATTACTAAAGTCAGTGGGTACTTACTCATGTCATTACACTTTTTAAGGCTTTTAATGACCCGTAGGAGTCCTTAATGTGATTTTTGCCCTGATTTGTGCAGTAAGTACCATGCTGTTAATCCTTTATACGTCTCCGTCCTGCCCCCTGGCCTTTTTCTTTTGGGATAGACATGAAGGAAGAATTTAGAAGAGGAACAGAGGTTTTAAAAATCGCTCATTTGATACAGAGCCACACATTATCTTCCCGAAAGGTCTCAGTTCTGTGCGTGTCACCTACAGCTATGGAGATGTCAGCGTCAGATTTCCGTCATTAGAACCGTTCTCTTGGGGGACTTAGCGAAAGAAAAGGGTTTAGGTTTCCCTGGAAAGCTGAGTCCTTAACTCCCCTCGCTCCAGAACTCAGCAGACAAGGTTGATGTTGCCAAGGCTTCACCTTCAAGGCCTTCGCCAGCAGCTGCTGCTGCCAGTTTGCCAGATCTCAGTTCTCCATCTTAGATAATTCACACACAACATCTGCCTTTGCTACCCCATCGTGCTCAGTTTTTCCAGGGCTATTTCAGAGGCCTTGAGTGTACTCATGATCTCTGTTAATTACAGTCTCTGATGTAATTACTTCTTTCATCTTTTTTCCCCCTTTTGAGACAGAATGTTACTATGTAGCCCAGGTTGGACTCAAATTATCAATCCTCCTGCCTCCACCTCTCAAGAGAGGGCTAGGATTACAGGTGTATCCTTTGACAAACCACTTTAGCTACAATATTGCTTTTAGATTTATTTTAGTGGGCAAAGGATGCTTATTTGATGAGGTCCAGGAGCTTGGTCAGTCCTGTGATCCCCAGATTAGGATGCTGGGTAGACACACCCACTTTTCAGAGAGGCCATTGGCTCCTGTGTGGAAGATATGCCCGCCGCAAACGGGCGAGGGCTGGCAGCCTCGCCTGGCTCTCTGCCATCTCTCAGAGCTGGGTCCTGGTGTGCTTTGGGGAAGAGTTTCTGGCAGATCCCTGCTAGCTAGTGTTTCTTGACATTTGTTTCATAGACTTTAATAAGGTTACTGGGGAAAAAAAAGATTCTTAAAATAGGTTCAACAAGCTCTGGGTTCTGCAAGGCAAGGAAGTCTCTCGCTGGGTCTTGGATCTGTGGGGGCTTCAGACCCCTTCCAGAGGAGGGACTGCCTCTCTGCGGAGGCCATCTTAGCATAAAGGAACAAGATGGGAACCTTCTTTCTGAAGCTGCCTTGGTTTCAGCACCTGCTCTGTTTACTGAACACAGGAGCCTGTTTTAAATTAACACGGGTCTTAGAGCTCAGCTCATGGTTTGGGCTGTTTATCTTTCCAGTAAATGAAACAAAAGTGTCTCTTTGGCACCCGTTCCTCCCTGCTTGCCGATTAACCCTGCCTTTGGGGCCTGCCTAGTTCTCTGACCAGACTGTAAGTTCCTTGAAGCCAAGGAGCCCCCTGGTTCACTTCTCTACACGTGGCTTTCTTCCCTCCCACTGCTGAGCTCCGTCGATTAGGCAGAAAACCAGTTTCTGGAGCTAATTTGGTTTGGACCCAGTGTGACTGCATCGTGACCAGCGTGCTCAGAGCCCCGGCTGGCACACTGTTTGAGCGGATGCTCTCTCCCCACCTCACGGGGTGGTGTGCCTTTGGAGAAACACGGCTGGGGGGATTGTGACGTGGTAGGGTCTGCCAGTCACTCGGCATCCTCACACACTCCAGCTCACAGCCCACTGGATCTAAGTGCCGTGGCAGCACTTCCATGGAACATGGTTCCAGGAAAGCTCCAGAAAGCCGGGCTGTGAGGCGTGTGTCTCCTAGTTAAGACTCCCGGGATAGAGGCCCCTGAACTTGGCAAAGAGCTCAGATGGGGACTCTAGAAATTGGTCATCGATGGGTTGTTGATGTCTATTGCTAAGGCTGTAGTAAGCGCTCACGGGGTTATTTTGTGATTGACTTGCTAATGGTTTGCACATCATATTATCATCTGTAACACCAAACAATGCGTGGGAGTCAGTTCTCTCTACCATGTGATTTTGGGGGCTTGAACTCAGATCATCAGGCTTGGTGGCACGCCCGTTACCTACTGACCCATCTCTCTAGCCCTGCATTTTTTATCAAAGACACTCAGATGTGGTGTGTGTATGCGCGCGCGTGTGCGTGCGTGCGTGCGTGTGTGTGTGTGTGTGTGTGTGTGTGCCCATGCACATGTGTGAGGATGCCAGGGGAGGATGACAATGTGTGTCATGCTTTATCATTTTATGCCTTACTCAGTGACAGGGCCTCTCACTGACTCGAGCTATGCTGGGAGCCCCAGCCTGTCTCCGTTCGCCATGGCCCTGGGGTTATAGATGCACATGAGACCACACCCGACTTTTTACATGGAAGGTTTTGTTGAGTTGGAAGAGCTGCCTGGGAATCTCCCGGCAAGAATGACCAATAATTCCCCAGGTCCGAGTCCTGCCCGCCAGGATCCCCCTCCCTTTGGATGCCACGGGAAAATTACCGTGAATCAAGAATCAAGCTAATGGGCAGCAGTCTTTATCAATAGCTGGTGGCCCAGACAGGCTTCATTCTTGATTCTTCTCTTTCTCTCGTGTTTCCTGTTCCGTGCTCTTAGCCCATCCTGATAACCCATCCTTTCTCTTTTGTGTGTGTGTGTGTGTGTGCATGTGTGTGTGTGTGTGTGTGCATGTGTGTGTGCATGTGTGTGTGTGCCTGTGTGTGTGCCTGTGTGTGTGTGCATGTGTGTGCGCGTGTTTCTGACTCCAACCCCTTGCCTTCCCCCCCAACAGTCTATCCTTACTTGTCTCTCACTTAATGTGATCTGTGCCTTTTAGCTCAAACTTGTAACTTTCTGTCCTGATAATCTTGAATCTCTATAGTTCCTACACTTAGGATGACCATCGACAGACAAGCTTATATACAGCCTATCCTGTAATTCCGAAAATCTGGGCCCAAATCTCATCTTATGAAAAAGACCCAGGTCAGCTACAGACAGACACTTGGCTCTGCTACCTGACTGAAAGTTGATTATGATATTCAAGGACTCGGAATTGACAGTGCCCAGGCCAGTTAAGTCCAGATACCCAGTTATGTTTTTGTTGCTGGGCACAAGTGGGCATATGATGTCTCGGTTGCGATGTTTTGGTTTCCATGTCCAAAGTCTGGCTTCTTGGTGGGAGCCAGGGACCACTGATGGTGGCCTCTGAGCCCCGCCTCACCCTGAGGCTTCTTGTCCATCCAGCTGCAGGCTCCTTGCAATCTCAAGCTGCAGCTAAATGGCCCCGGACGGCTTGACGAAATCTGTTTTTCAGCCCAGACCCGCATCGCGGTGGATCTGGGCACTGATTAGATACGTCACTGGGGTGGTGCAATCCGAAGGATATGGGGAGTGAGATGGGTCTGAGAGCAGCAGGGGTAAAGGCCTTTCGTCCTCCCCACTCCGAGGGAGCAAGAAGGAAGGAGTAGACCAAAGCCCACAGTGTAGCCTGGGGCCACTTCGGCCACACCCTCCAGAGACTGGGCGGACCCCACGGCCCTTACCTACCTCTGTCCTCAGGCCTCCTCTGACTTCATTCCCTTTCTGTGGCTTTTGAAGTTAGACCCCACTCAGGGTTCTGAGAGATTGTAAGTGAAGTGTTGTTCCCTAGCCCGTGGCTACTCAAGGGAGAAGCTGGCCTTGATTGGGGGGGGGGAGGCAGAAAATAAAACTCATGTATAAACAAACATGCCTCATAATGGACTGAGAACATAGCTGGGTTTCCTGGGAAACCTTGTTGGAACTCAGGAACAAAAATAGTGTTTTGTTTTGAGACAGGGTTTCATGGCACTCACATTAGCTTCCAACTCATTGTGCAGCCTGGAGAGGCCTTGGACACCTGATGCCCCTGCTTCCGAGTCCCAAGTGCTGAGACTGCGGCTGTACCCCACCATACCTCGTGTGTGCTGGGGACTGAACCCAGGGCTCCTTGCTGCTGGACAAGCTTTGGGTTAACTGAGTCACATCCTTAGCCTCCTAAAGCAGTTTCTTTGGGACACGGTAGTAGCACGGTGGAGAATTACAAGGCATCGTCAGAGGCACCGGGAGAAGCCACTTCCGCCCTCCACGGGGCTTCCCAGCCCATTTAGGCACAGTGCTCGACTGGCAGGTGCAGCCTTGGTGACAGCTGTGTGCTGCTGTGCTGTCCTTCCAGCTGGGACCTTAAGGTGGACTCGGTGCCGAGCATGCCGCCTGTGCCGCCTACGTTGCTTTTCTTTCTGATAACACCACTGCTGCTGCTTCGCTGTGGACGATGACCTGGCCCAGTCCTTCCTATCTGGCCGACGTGAGCTTGGGCAGGAACAGACATACAATAGAGGTTTGTGAGTTTTTAAGCATCGTAATGCAGAGAGTTTAAATCTGTGGCTCTTCGTAGTACTTTCCCGTTTCCACATAGGTGTATCGTGGCTTTGTTAGCACACACACGTGCCTCTGATCCTGGAATGGAAGGCTGTCATTTGAGACCATTAAAATGTGTGCAGGGAGGATGTCAGGATGGCACCGTTTAATTCTGTGTAGCCAGCTAGCTCCAGTTCTGGATTATCCTGGGGAGCCCACACCTTAACAAGTTTGAAGTGGTTTTCTGTTGCTTTATGGCCAAAGTAGTTCTCAGAGCGTTTTCCAAGCATTTAGTCTTATGCTATGTTAAAAAAAAAATCCTTTTTAAATTTTGGTTTTATTTCTCTCAAAAGTTCTGGGGCATAAACCAAGTCTGCCGACGTGGCACACAGAACCCCCGGGTGTAGAGGATACCTGTCCTCTCTAAGGACAGCTGGTTTGAGCGAGTCTGAGAGCTCCTGTAAGGAGGGGACAAATGTGCCCACCTCGCTGCTTCCCCAATGGCGATCTGTAACGGGAGGCTTGCGTGGACGCAGGCGTTTCTGTGATTCGTTCCTGTGGTTGTGGGGAATTTTAAAAATGAATGTTAGGTATTTTCATGAAATTCCTGATTTTATATTTTTGGTTTCTCAGACTTTTCTGCCCTGGCTCCCATTCACATACTCATCATTGCTGGAAAACGTTTTCTTTTCTTTCTTGGCAACATTTACTTGTGTATTTTAGAAACATTGTTTTCTTATCACAGATTATTGGTGGCAAAAGGAGAGTCCTTTGTTTCTCCGTATTGTGACTGATATTCTGTCTCATGGATGCTCTTTCCATTTTCTATTAGAACAACATACTGTACAAAAAAGTGGTATAGTCACAAAAGACCCAGAGTGTAGTTCCCAGGCCCTGGAGCTGGGGGCTCTGCTTGGCCCTGTAGGCCTGGTAGTGCTTGCCTGCAGGAGCACACAGGAATTCTGAGGCCCAGTATGTCAGCACTCTGCTCTCAAGGGTTTGGGTGGGTGTGGATCTTTCTGGGGTGGAGAGGGAGCATAGCACACAGAGTCCCCACTGGTGCTTTTCATAGAGACTGAGCTTCCTGCCTGCACTGCCCGTGATGACACCCTGATATGTCTGTCCCCCTCTTGTTTTTGAGATAGGGTCTCTCTACATAGCCCTAGCTGTCCCGGACACACCATGTAGACCAGGCTGACCTCGAAGACACAGAGATCTGCCTGCCTCCCACGTGCAGGGTTGAAAGGGCCGCACCACTGTGCCCACTTCCCATATCCTTAAAAGCTGGCTGCAGATGCAAGGACTGAGTTCTTGTTCAGTTCCTGTCACTGGAATAAAACACTGTGACCAGAAACAACTGAGGGGAGGAGCGGACTGATTTCAGTTTGTGTAGACTGCAGTCCGTCACTGAGGGGCGTGAAAGCAAGAACTCAGAGCAGGATCGGGAAGCCAAGCCTGCTTGCAGTTCCACACAGCATGACCTCTGACCCAGGACCTCACTCTACAGGACAGCAGGAGCTCTGCAGGGTGCAGCTTGCTGCCTGGCTGGGAAGCAGGTTTGTACTCAGCTAGTTTGCTTCAGGCGGGCAGGCCCACCTGCCCAGGTCTGTGCTGCCTGCATCGGGGTTTGACTTGAGATTATCAAGATAATCCCCAACTCAGCCGTGGGGCAATCTGATCTAAGGAGTTTCTCCGTTGACCTCCTCCTAGATGACCCTAGGGCATGTCAAAGTGACAGTTAAAGAGAACCAGGGCAGTGGGACAGGGGACAATTTTTCATCAGAACCAGAAATGAAGATGAGCTGGAGAAGTGGATGACATTAGCCTTAGGAGCCGGGCTCTGGCTCTGCCTGCCGTCAGGAGCAATGGGTACAAGTCTCATGGCTTCCCACCTTTCAGTTCACTATGGCGAGATGCAACGAAAGAAAATGAAACAAAAACGGAACGGTGGTGTCTCTGAAGAGGGGATAACTTTTAATGCTGCCCGGATATTTAATTTAGAAGATTGGGTTTCTTTTTCTTCTATAACACACGTGTTTCATATGTTCATTTTGCTACTTTATGTACACGTGATAATTCTCAATCTGCTTTATTTATCATACCATAAGTTCTTCACATGCGAGGCACAAGCACAGGTCTTAAGCCAGAAATCAAATTCGGAAGTTTGAGTGTATGATTTAAAATCTGGCCTGTGAGCTAGTGTGCGTTTGGACATCTGTGTGGAAGGAGTGCATGGCGGAGGACATTTGTGGAGAGGCAGGGCAGCCATTGGCCCTGGGGAATAGGCGTGGGCTGTGAGGGCGGCTCATGCTCTCTATGTAAGAGGCCAGCAGGGTTGGACCTGGCTGAGTGCTCTGGAGTCTGGATGCTTGTGTGAAATTTCCTGCACAGGTTTTCAGTTGGCAACATCAGGATCCTGCTGGGCCCAGGCCCCTATAGCCTGAGCTCAGAACAGAAGCCAAACTGAAAGGTTTGGAGAACTTTTGGCCAAGTTTCACTCCAGGCCACAGTTACTACACAAGACTGCACAGTCACAGGCCAGAGCCATCTCCTCTCTCAGCCCCTTTCCTCCTCCTGTTGTTTCTTTTGATATTAAGACTTTATCCTAGAATTTATGGATTGATAGCTCTCGTGGTAGCAAGCTCTCATCCCATGAGTATATGCATGTATGTGAATTTGTGGGCATGTGTGCACACACACGCGCACATACACACACACACACACACACACACACACACACACATTTGTAGAAATCAAAGGTTAACTTCTGGGGTTCTTCCTTAGGTCTCCATCTTTTTTTCTTTTTATTCCCTTTTCTTCTCTCTCTCTCTCTCTCTCTCTCTCTCTCTCTCTCTCTCTCTCTCCCTCTCTCTCTCTCCTTCCTCCTCTCCTCTCCTTCCTTCCCTCTCTCTCCTTCCTCCCTCCCTCCCTCCCTCCCTCCCTCCCTCCCTTCCTTCCTCCCTTCCTTCCTTGGCAGATACTCATTTTTACCTGACACTTGATCACTGACTTAGACTGGCTGGCCAATGAGGGTCTTTCTGTTTCTACCTCCCAGCACTGGGATTATAAGCATGGCCGTGCCTGGCTTTCTTCAGTGGGTCTTCGGATGAGCCTCGGGCTCTGATGCTTATGCAGCAAGCCCCTTACCTACTGAGCCACCTCTCCAACTCACGCCCACATTTTGGCAGTTGAACTGATACTTGAAGAGGTAGCGAGACACACAGGTACTCTCACAGTCATGCTGGCTGTCACTGAACATTTGGGCACATCCAGACGCCTTTCTCAGTAATCGCCAGCTTAACCCTCCAACACCCTTAGGGGTTAGCTGCTGCCACTCCTGTTTTAGAGATGAGGAAACCAAACAGATGGAATTTGAACTCAGAGAATCAGAACACAGAGCTGTGGCTTCACTGTTCTTGGAAGCACACGTAGGCAAAGGAGGGGTGGCTCTCTGGACACCTGACCGCCCTGTGTCTCTCTATCTGCTCTAGGACTCTGAGTCCTGCTGGAGGTAGATTATTCCATTATATGATAGTAGAATTATTGCGTTGAGGAAATGAGCCTCTGCGAGTTCTTAGGACAAAAAGGAATGAACTCATGGCACAGGGAGCAAGCAACAGAGGGAGTCATATTACTGTGAGCCTTTCATCCGTCCTCACTCAGCCCTGTTCACCACGTGGGCAGTGCCTGAAGACTTGCAGACAAGTTACACACGGATGTGAATCTGTAGACAGCAGTTTTCGTTGCGTGTTTTTCTCAGATCATAAATGGTGTAGAGCGTGCGCTCCCTGATAGAGCTTCTGTAGAGCTTTGGAATCTTTGAGTCCTGCCTAGAGTGCTTGCCTGCTCTCCCAGCCAGGTAGTGCGGAGAAGCTCAAGATGGGAGCCCTGTTTTGAGGGTGTGTTGTGTGTGTTTATTTCCTCTGTTCTCCAGGACAGGTGAGTTGGGTCATGCTTTTTTTAAATGAAAACAGACAAAGACATCTAGAAAAAGTCCAAAGATAATGTAGCAAATATATTATTAACTGACAATGAAAGTACTAATTGTTAATCATCTCCTCGTGTTGAACATGCTGTTTTAAAATAATAAAACCAAAGGCTGCAGAGGAAGTTCAGTGCTTCAGACTGCTCTCCCAGAGGACCCGCGCTCAAGACCCAGCATTCATGTCAGATGGTTCACAATCACACAATCGTCTGCGACGCTTGCTACAGAAGACCCATCACATATGACCTCAGTGGGTACCTGCACACACACACACACACACACACACACTTATACATAATTAACTCCCCCCACACAAATACCCACATGCACACATACACACAACTATACATAATTAATACCCACACTCACATACAAACACCTACATGCACACACATCCAACACATAATTAAAACCAGCATTCTCTCTCTCTCATACACAGACACACAAACACACAGACACACACACACACACACACACACACACCCAACTATACATAGTTAAAACCCACATGCACACACATACACACACACCTATATGCACACAACACACCTACACTCACAATCGAAACCTGCACTCACAAACACATATGCATATGCACATACACTACTTAACACTTAGAAATAATGAACAAAACCAGACTGATTTGTGCTGTTCTCCCAAATGCACAGTCTTCCCCCCATGGGATCACTGTGTCAGGCTCTAGTGTCTGTGTAGTTCAGTGTGGGTGCCTATACAGTTGTCCATATGTGTGCACTTGAACCTGTGATGTGTCATAATTAATGTTAGTGGTTCCATATTTCCTGGTTTTTACACTGAATTTTTTTTTTAAATAAGCCACCCTATTTGAATTCCCCCCATGCTGCCCCTTTAAATTCAGTTTTCTCACCCCACCATGATTCTGTTGTAGGACTGTAGTCCTAGTTTCTTTGTCTGTATCAATGGCTCTTTCGTTTGCTTCCAATTTTCTTGTTTATTGGTTCTTAAAGAACTATGTGTTTAGTCTATATTTAAGTATGTTTACCACTTGAGTGCTAGTGTCCTGGTGCCCTAGGAGGCCAGAAGGGGGCATCAGATCCCCTGGAACTGGAGTTACAGATTGTGTGAGCTGCCCCGTGGGTGCTGGGAATGGAACCCCAGTCCTGTAAGATGGTCAAGTGCTCTCAACGCCTAAGCCACCTCTCCAGTCCCTGCTTACAACCACTTAAGATTCTGAATTGTGCTGTAGTAAGAGCCCTTGGCGGGCGTGCATAGACTGATTGCCCGCAGGGTTTTCCTTCAGGGCTTTGACTAACATAGAGGAACAGAGCAGCTTTTTCTGGGTTTTGGTTTAAATCCATATTGCTAGACTCTGGGGTAAGACAATGAGTACTTTTGCTTCCAAAGCTTCAGAAACGCCCCTCTTACCAGTGGGTGTCTATGCGGTGCCACCGTATCTGGTTTGAGCGTCTCTGGTTCCTGAACTTGACAACCATATTGTATATTTATTGCTGCACCCAGTGTATTCATTTCTTTACTTGAAAGAATCCAGTAATATTCCCATGTTCATTTATAGACGCTCTGTATTTAAGTCAGACAAGGTCGTAAGAAATGGAAATACTTTCCTGTACTCTGTATTGTTAGTAAACTTCCTACAGATGGATTTTTAATTAAGTAATAGTTTTCAGTGCGTTGATTTGAATACATCAGTTTCTTCTTCTGTGTTTTTATTTTGTATCTAAGCAGCTCCAGACTCTGCAAAGGCTGCAAGAACTTTGTTTGTGTGCAGTGCCTGTGTGTGCAAGCAGAGTGTGAATATGCACATGAGCCTCGGTGTGTCTGTGAGCATGCATGTGGAGGAATTAGGACACTCCCAGGGACTGTACCTCCCCTCCCCCTCCCCCTCCCCCTCTCCCCCTCTCCTCCCTCTCCTCCTTTCCCTCCCTTCCTCCTTCCTTCCCCTCCCCCTCCCCATCTCTTTCCCCCTCCCCTCCCTCTCCTTCCCCTCTCCCTCCCTCCCCCCTCCCCCTCCCCCCTCTCTCCCCTTCCTGCTCCCCATTCCCTTCAGGGACCCAGGCTTTGATTGCCCATCTGCTACTTTGGCCACAACCTTAGAAGTCACTTTTCTTAGGCATCTAAGCCAAGGAGTTGGTTTTCAGTTATTATTCAAGAAAATTTTTAAAGACTATTATTGAGTCAGAGACCATGGACTGCAGAAGTCCGAGGAAATTTGGGAGTGCGGGGCCCCTAAGTCATGTTTTTGTGTACGGATGAGAAATAAGCCGCAGCGAGTGTTTTGTGCTTGGCTTGGTCAGTCTTTCCGTCAGTCTTTCTGTCAGTCTTTCTGTCAGTCTTTCCATCAGTCTTTCCGTCAGTCTTTCCAACAGTTGCTCTTGGGGTAAGAAATCCACAGTCTAAGGAAGCTTTAGACTAGATAATGTTTTTATTTTGGAGCCCTGACCTCACTATGTAACCCTGGCTCGCAGGGGTGTAGACCAGGCTGGCCTTGAACTCACAGCAGTCTGCCTGCCTCTGTCGCCCGAGTGCTGGGATTAAAAGCCCGTGGCACCTCAAGTGACCTAAGTCATTAAGTTAAAAGTATGTATGTGATTATTCTTTATTTAGTGTGTGGGCACATGCATACGGAAGTCCAATAGTAGCCTTCAGGGTCAGTTCCTTTCCTCTGCCATGTGGATTCCTGACTGAACTCGGTCACCCTTTCCCTACTGAGTCAGACCTTCGTGGTTTGTTGTTTGTTTGTTTGTTTGTTTGTTTTTCCAGACAGGGTTTCTCGGTGTAGCCCTGGCTGTTCTGGAACTCACTCTGTAGACCAAGGCTGGCCTTGAACTCACAGAGATCTGCCTGACTCTGCCTCCTGAGTCTTGGGATTAAAGACGTGATCCAGCACTGCCGACTCAAAGCTATTTTTAATTTGAATCTAATTGGAAAGAAAGAAGAGTAAGGTCTGAGGACAGGAGAGAGGAGGGAGAAGGGCCGGAGCCTTGAAGATTCATCCACAGAAACTAAGAACCCAGAGCCGAGAGGGCTGCAAAGGGGAAGAATCACATACTTCATAACTAAAACATGAAAAAACCCAAGTAATTACATCCTGCAGGTCTTCGGCCTCCCTGAGTTATTGTGGGGTGTGTGTGTGTGGGGGGGGAGTCAAGAAGTCTGGGAAGCTGTTTTTGCCTAAGGAATTACATTCCAGGGGACTTGGAGGATTTAGGTAACCACAAAAGCCATTTATTTCAAGTACACCAAGATTTCTTTGACTTTGATCCTAATCCATAGCATAATTAATAAATGGAAAGTGCCGGAGTATGGGTCTTTTACAACGTGTACTTTTTAAATGGCTTTTGGTCTGACATGATTCATTTGCCACTTGGAAAAAAAAGCACTTCGGGTGGGCAGGCAGGGAGGGGACGCCTGGTGGGCCAGCCCCTGCTGCTTCCTGGGGTTTGGGTTCCATCGTTTCCCTACCTCTGCCTGTAGGAAAAGATCGGAGAACCTGGTGACCAGGGATGAACTGGCTTCTGCTCTCCTAACAGGGCCAGTCTTTCTATCTGCCCCGGGGCCCCTTCCATCATGGAGGGAGATGGCTACCAGTAGGCTGGTCATTGGATGGGCAGGCACTGGCTGTCGGGAGAGAGGTGCCAGGTCACTGTTCCCTTTGCTCATATTCCTCTTCTCCAGCAGTGTTTGGGACATGCTCTCTGACAGGTGGATTTAATCAACAGAATCCTGCCGCTTTCATCCTGGTGAGGCAGGGATGAGATGAGAAGGTACAAACACCCGAATTAGCAACCGGAGAAATACCAACAACCCAAACAGATATAGTGATAAATAATAAAAAAGAGAAAATAATATTTTGACAGCCTAGAACCTGTAGCAGACTACTTGTGAGTTCCCCTACTGTGAACTTGAGCTCTCAAATGTTATTCCCATCTTACAGGGAATGAAACTGACACCCAGGGGAGTTCTAGAAGGTGGCCTTTTCCTGGATAGAGGCTGAGGCTCTGGCAGTCTTAGTGGTCGGAGGTGAGGCCTTGTTTCCCGTGGTGACTCTCAGCTGGAGTTGGGTGAGGCAGCTCCAGAGAGAGGGCTTGGTGCTCCCGAGAAGAAAAGCTAGCCAATGGAGCAGCAGGGCAGGCTGGGCCTGGGGCTCCTGAGGAGCAAACCTACAAGCCAGCTCTAGACTTTAGAGGGTCCAGAGCCCAGATGATCCCCCTGAAGATGAGCACCAGAGATGGTGCTAATTGTCCCGCCAAGAAGCAGTTCCTGCCTCGTTTGCCCTCCACTGGGTAGCTGGGGCCTCAGAAGCTGGAGAAGGTGGTGGTGGGTGTGACTGCTGCATCTTCCCTCCAGCTCTGGGGATCTGTGTTGTGACTGAAATTGGATAATAAGAAATTATGGCAGCTAACAAGTCCTCCTCCTCCTAGAAAGGGAGGGGGTGGCTTGTTACATTCAAATAGGCCATAAAAGCTCACCGCCTGGTGACAGGAGCTGGAGGTGGGGCGAAAGGATCTGGAGAGGCTTGGTACCAAAGGGATGAAGGGATGTGCATCCCCATCCTATACAGAGCACACAGTGGGACTATAGCCAGAGGCTGGGCTGGGAGTTGAGGGGAAGAGAGAAGTACACAAGGCTGGTTGGAAAACGTGGATTTCTACACTTTGGGTAGAGTCACCCTGGCAATGTGGACTTGCTTTCTGTGGTGCTCTGGGGCGGTAGTAGCTCTGGTCCCATCTGCAGACCTCCTGGCCAGTTTGTGACAAAAAGTGGCTTTGTCTCCGATTCAAATAATGAGGGGATCCAGGGACTTAGGATTCCCGTTTTCAGAAATCCCATTTCCTGTGTGGAACTCTACATTTTATGAGAGAGAGAGAGAGAGAGAGAGAGAGAGAGAGAGAGAGAGAATACCTGTCTGTGTCCACTACATGAGTGAACACCTCCTGTGTAGGCACCTCTGCATGAGCCTGTATGTACACACCCGTGTGTTGTGTGTCCACTGTGTGGCACAACTATGTATGTACCTGTGTGTTCACTTGTGTGTGTATGTGTGTGTACCTGTGTGTGTATATGTGTGTATGTGTGTGTGCTCACTGTGAGGCACAAATGTGTATACACTCATGTACCTGTGTATGTATGTATACACCTGTGTGTGTGCACCTGTGTGTTCACTTGTGTGTGTATGTGTGTGCACCTGTGTGTGTGTCTGTGGCCTGCTGTGTGTGCCCCTGAGTGTATGCACAGTCCTGTGCATCTTCCCATGCCTTGGGTGAATGGGAAAGAGCGTCTGTGTACAGAATGGGACCCTTTTGGTGCCTAAGTTGCTGCAGGAGTGAAAGCTGTTGATGTCGGTTCCTCAGACAGGAAGCAGGCTCACTGTTAGTTAGGCTTTCACAGAGTGGGCCCCAAGTTCACACAACCCACCCGTGTCAGTTTATTAAGAAGGGTGTGAGGGACGTCTGTGGGCCGTGGTTTCAGTAGTCCATCAGGCAGAGGCCTGGACTGGGAAGAAATATTGTTTTTTGAGCCTAAAGTTTGGGTGTTTTGAAGGCTCTGTGGATTTTGCAGTGTTTTCTGCTTCCCAGAGTTCGAGCGTGAGTTCAACGTTGGTCCCCACTCACCTATATACAGTTTAGAGGAGTTTTTTTGAGTATCCGTTGAAAACACCCTGGCTTTCAAGGCTGGGCCACTTGTCTGGACTTCTCCTCCCACCCACCCACCCACCCCCACCCTTTGACCAAACCATGCAAACATTGGTATTCAAAAATATTTTGTTACTTTTCTTGGCAAAAGATTCCAAGAAGGAATTGCAACACAGTCTCGGAGTTAGGAGGCAACTTTCTGGGGTAAAAGGCGGGGTGCAGGGGAGGGGAAGTTTGGGGTTTGAATCAAAAACAGACTCTGAAGCTTTAAAACAAGCGAAGCAGAGCCCTTTCAGCTCTGGAGCCATTGGTAGTGTGGGTCAGGCTTTAACGTGCCCAGTGGAAACTGACAGTCTGAGAACTGGGGCATAAACAGAAATGTCGTCCCTGGGAGTCTTGTTCACTGGACAATGTCTCAATTGTTCCTTTGCTTTCCAAGGCAGCGGGGGAGAGTGGAATATTAACTGTTTACTGCCCGAGGCTGGATGGGGAACTGCTTGGAAAGTGGAAAATGGAAAGACAGAGAACTGCATTAAAAACGAAAAGAGAAGAAACAATTAAAATGCCAGTAAATGACGCGTCAGTTGCAGATTGTTTTAAGTCCCATGTGCCGACCACCTCTGCCCCGGGCACTCTTTGAGGGGGTCGCCAGTATGAGCCCAAGCAACAGCTTGGCATTGTTTCCTAAATCTGCAGTCAGCTTTGCCCAGCATCAGCGTGCAGAGCCTGCTGCCTGTAGTACCTGCTCCCGTGGCTAGGAGGGTGGGGTTAGGGAAGGAAGTACGATTTCTGATAACGATTTACATTTTAGCTGCCAGCTGGTAAGTCTTGTTAGTGTTTGCCAGCCCTAAAAACAGCTTCAGCAGACTTAGTAACACTCCCCCACCCCCAAACCAAGGGGTTGGAATTTTCAAAAAAAACAAAAAAACAAAAACAAAAAACAAAAACAAAACTAAAGATCCAGGCTCCCTTATAAAAATACACTTAGCGCTTAATAAAGGGAGAAAAGTAACTTTGTCTTAGAGGAGGCTGGGGTACAAAGGGAGGTCAGCTCCTATTCACACTTGAACTAAGTTGATTAGAGGAACAAACAGCCCAGCCTGCTGTATCAGCCTTTATCTGGGCAAAGTTCAAAACTCAACTGGTAATTATGTCCTAGAAGCTCTCAAAGGGCTGTTGTTTCCAAAGCAGAGACCGGCCTTACTTCTTCAGGACCAAATGCACTTGTGTTGTTTGTTAGATAAACTCATTTTAATAAATAGGGGTCAGGGGAGAGGTTGGCCATCTTGGAAGAGTTGGGCTCTGCCTGATAAAGGGCTGTCTTCTCTTGAGGGAGCTTGAGGCTTTCTCTCTGTTTAACTTTTCCACAAGAATTTTGCAGGCGGCTAAAGTAGTGAGCTTTGGCATCTGCTTCCTGTCAGACGGGAAGTCACTTCCTTCGCCAAAATTACAAGCTATGGCAGAACTCCCCGGCCACACCGAAGAGAGTGTGTTTTTCCCAGAAGACTGTGCTTCTAGTCGAGGAAGTGTTAATTGGTACACTGTGTGATCACGGAGCCCAAAATATACAGGAAGAGCTATGCCGGGAAGAGTCTGTCCCACAGTCAAGTCAGAGTGGCGGCTGCTCCAGCCCCCGTGAGAGCGCAGGCTGTGGTCTGCCACTGCATGAGGTGAGGCAGTAGCTACTCTTGCAAAGTTAGAGTGCCAAGAAGTCCACACCACTTATTTAAGAGTCTGAAGTCTTAAGGTTGGCACCTCCATGGAAACCTCACAGGGTCAAGATTTGGGACTGCATTATTAATATTATGGATATTATTATTGTTATTAAGTTATGATTCAGGAACTCAGTTCCTCATCCTGCCTTTGTATGCACAATATTTCTGATTATGGCTTCTTTCAGAAGGTGGGCCAGTGACTTTTGGCAGACAGTTTCCTAAGGCTGGATGTAATTGAAGTGTGTGCGTGTGCGTGCGCGTGCGTGTGCACATGTGCATGTACGTGTTTGTGTGTGTGTGTGTGTGTGTGTGTGTGTGTGTGTGTGTGTAGGGAGGCCAGAGGCCAACATTTAAGTGTCTTCTTCAATAGCTACCTACCTCCTGTACTGACACAGATCTCAGTGAACCTGGAGCCTGACTGCTCTAGACTGGCCAGTCAATAAGCTCCAGGGAGCCTCAGGTCTCTGCTTCTCCTGCAGCAGGATAACAGTCAGACCCAGCCTTTTTGCATGGGTTCTGGGGGATTGAACTCATCCTTAAGCTTGGGAGGCAAGTGCATTATGAATTGAGCCATCGTTGAAGCCCTGGAGGATTATCACTTACGGTCCATTCACGGGCCATCCATGTCCTCTCACTTCGCTGGGATGGACATGATCTGAAGGGTCCTCTGTGTGGAGGCCTGGGCATCCTCCCCCTGAAATGCACAGCGGATAGACCATATTTTACTTTTTGTATGCCCCCACCGCATTCTGCCAATGAAGTGGATTAGTGTCTACTATGACTTGTTCAATTCCAGTCTGATTTCCCTCTGCTGTCTAGGTTCTAATGACTGTATTTGTAAGTGTGTTGCTGGTATTACTTAGAAAGGCCAGTCGTAAATATTTCACACACTCTTCGTTGGTCAAGACTTTGGAGAAGAAGGAAAGCCTTGTCACCCAGGAAATTTGCTCTTCCATTGAGATGAAAGGGCGGTGAATTAAGTGCCTGCTTTCTCTCTCTTTTTCCTTCTGACGGTTATTGATCTACCCCTGGAACTGTGCAGTTATGTTCTGATCTTTTTCTTGACAAAGGGAATTCCCAGTTTGTTAGCTGGCATGCACGCACAGTAGCTGCTTAGCAGTTAGAACTTGGCGGTGCGCAACCTCTTGAGAGTCATGATGTTTTCCGTCCCTTCTCGAGAGGTAGGAGATATTTCTCAGAGAATCGCTTTGGTGACTGAGAAGTGGAGAGAGCTTCAGAAGGAAAGAGGCAGTCACTGTTGTAGTGCTACATCTGTCTCTTGTTGCTGATAAAAGGTGACATCCTTTACTTACTAAACTTTTGCCAAGAGAGGAAAAGGGCACAGAGAGTACAAGTTTAATTTCAGCATGGCTGAAAGGGTTTGGAAAAATTGGTTCTAAGAAACCGATGTTACTGATATGCAGTACCATTGGTTCCCTGTTCCAAGGCGGAAGCCCAGAGGACACTGCAGGGATGTCCCCAAAAGCTGACCGTCTACCTTTGCTTTCCCATGCTGACTTGAAACTGGTCACTCTCCTGGGAATGGACTTTCTGAGACCCTGGCTGAGTCTTACCTGTCTGTTCTCACATATTTATAAAACATGTCCACATTAGGTACAAGAAAAGACACCCCGTCATCTTCCTCTAAGATCTTTGGCTTATATTGACTCCTGAAGAAGGTTGACATGTTCCTGCATCCAGCCCCCTTGTATATCACCTCAGACTGGTGGGGCTCTGCTGGACAGAGTGCTTTGTTTTATTATTTGCCCCCATCCTAGCCCCTATGTTGGGGGAGGTGTGGTCGAGAACAGATAATAGTTTTAAAAGTGTAGCCTTACCAGGCCAGACTTTTTGTTGTTGTTGTTGTTGTTTTTGACATCTAGGTGATATTTGACCCAATTAAGAGTCCAGTAGGTGTTTGTATAAGCTGGGAAGGAATTGAACCAAGACCTGGCAAGTCTTTGTGCTTTGTTATAACTGCCTGCGCCCCCCCACCCCCCGCCCCTGGGTCTGCAACCTGTGGGACTTTAGGGGTCCTTAATAAGTAAGGGAGGGTTTCCTTTTGAGCTCTGTCATGCCAGTGACTGAATAACAAACTGGGTGTGGTATTTTTGTCGGAACTATCGGCCGCCACACAGATCAGCAGTGTGCCTGTGTCTGCACAGTCTGCCATTGACCGGCCGGTCGCTGACTCTGTACGACGTTTCTGGTACATGAAACGTACGAGAAAACAAAGCACTGGCGGAAAGCTGGGCCTGCGGACCTGAACTCCAGTTCCTCTACGAGCATTAACACAGAGCCTGCAGACAGCACAGCCTCTCTTGTCCCCTGTCCCTTCCTACCTGGACCCTGACATGGCTCTCTCTAGAGTTACGCTAGAGCATTCCATGTGTCTCCGTATGTCTCATGTCTTAACTCTGATGATAGGTTACTACTTACATTTACTCCTCCTCCTCCTCCCTCCTCCTCCTCCTCCCTGTTCCTCTTCCTCCTCCTCTATATTTTATCTTGTGCCAGGAATTGAACCAAGAACCTTGTCCTTGTCAGCCAAGCATTCTGCCACCGAGGCACACTTTCAGCCCCAATGACAAATTTGTAGTGTAGTTTCTGTTGCTTAGTGGATCGCAATCACCTTGGGATGAGGGGATGAGGGAGAGAAGCAGGAGGAGCCGGGAGGAGCATGAACTCTGTAGGAACTTGATGACTTTGGGTATGCTATCTAAAGCAGTTGGCTCTGTCACCTCCCACTCTCCCTATCCTTCTTTCTGGCTTGCTTCTCTTGAGAGCTCCTGACCTAGCTCGTTCTGAGCCTCTTCCAAGGCACCCAAAGAAGGAAAGAAATAAGGGAAGAGAAAAGCACCAAGATACGGTCAGTGAAAGGGTCTTTATTTAGGAAACTGGAAATATGAGGAGAGGTTTGGGAAGTGTTGAATTGACGGGTAAACATGATGCAAGAAGAGAGCTAGAGAGAAAAGATGGGGGGGAGGGGAGAGGGAGAGACAGAGAGACAGAGAGGGAGACAGAGACTTGTTGAGTGGGATGGGCACTATGTCTCCCTGGCAGGTTGGCAGAGGTTCCTATAAGGTTTTGAGATGACTCGTTGACAAACCTAGAATGCTTTTGAGAGGAAGGGGAGTTGTTTATTGCTACCTGGGAAGATCATTATGTGCCCGAAGGCTGGCTGGGACTGTCCTATTTCACTTTGCAGAAGGACCATGGTTTTGGAAGAGGTAACAGGTTTCCAATCAGACTTTAACATTTTGTTGCTTGAGATTTCATTCTATCTATCTATCTATCTATCTATCTATCTATCTATCTATCCATCCATCCTCTATTATCCATCCATGCATCAATGTATCTATGTATAAATCTATGTATCTATGTATCATCTATGTATCTATATGTCTATCTATCTGTCTACCTATCTATCTATGCATATGTATGTATGTATGTATGTATGTATCCATCCATCCTTCCATCCATCCCACTAATTTTTGTTTTTTGGCTTTGGTTGGCTTCAAGAAGCCTCACACTTGTCAGGGACAGGCCTCCTCCTTGGGGTAGACGGGAGGGGGACCAGGACCGGGCAGGCTCCCACTTGGATTATGGCCATACACACATTTTCCGGCCAGTCCTACCCTTTGCAGGAGGCTAGTGAACATTTAACTGAACAGTGGGCTCACATCTGCTTCTATTTTTCCTCTTTCTGCAGGCCAGACTAAAAAACTTAATAAATTGTATGAAACCTAAGTAAGCATGGATTTTAGAGAACATTAAATAAATTACATAAGTATGTCTACCTGTAACAGTGTTATAAGGTAAATGCAGGAGGGTTAGTTTACCATAAATGTACACATGAGCGGAGGGTTATTCTAAAGCCCCCTTGTTTCAGCGCCGCCGTCATGAAGGTAGTACTGTTCCCAGTTCTCAGCTTTTTCTTTCCTTCCCTGGCAAGCACTGTCCTGGGCTTGGAAAACGTGATAATGATGCCGTAAGTACCCTTGTGTAAAACTTGTTTTTTTGTTCCAAAACATTGCCAGTTCACGGCACATAAACCCGCCACATCCTTCAGCCGGTTTTCCTTCTCCCCAAATAAGGCAAGCGTTAATGAAGCAGCCGAGGGCCTGGGAAAATATTTGCTATTCCTTAAAATGAAATTTCTCCTGTTCTTGGGGGCAAGCTCATAGATTGTTCAGCTCAAGTGTTCCAGTGTCTAGCCAGACATTCAGTAAAACTTGTTTATTACCAGTGCGACTTGAAGCAGCCTTCCATCTCTGTAGCACTGTGCCGTCCTGTGTCCATGTTTGTGACTAGAAACCTCATGGGAAGGATGGCTAGATTATCCCATTCTACAGAGAGGAAAGTAGAGTCCAGGCAGGCTTTCTGACCTGTCTGTAGGCCTGGCAGATTCCTTGCTTCCAATGCTTGTGGACTGACTTCAAATCGTTCCCCTGGAACCCTGTGTGAGGGTTTCTAGTAAGATCTGTATGGATACTCACTACTGGGCAGCAATCTCCAGCCAGCCCTGGAAGCAGTAGAATAGCCTTTCTTGAACATGCAGAATGCAGTTTCCTAGTTGGATGTGTAAGACATAAGAACCAGGCAGTTTGGAAGTCTTTTGGGCAGGGTTGGGGGTTGAGATAGGATATGCACAGCCATGTTATTATAGAGGAGACTGTTCATATACTCAGGGTTGAAGTGTGCATGCTATTTGGTATAACTTTTGGGAGGTGGGTTAGGAAAGGAACTCATGATTTGTGCATGGTATAGGAGTATTTGCCAGTGGGTTACCTCCCCAGCCCAGAACTGTGTTTTTAGCTATTGGGAAATATTTGGAAGGTGTTATTGGAAATATTTCTTGCCTCTGAACTTGCATAGCTCATGCGGTTGTGTATATAACTCTGAGTGTCTCAGCTCCTCCGCACACAGCTGTGGGCTTTCACCGTTAGAGCCAACTGTGAGCCCTGGGTTCCTTTAGCTGTGAAGCACCGGGTGGCCATGACTACACAAGGGAACGGGCCACGATGTCCACACCTGTACTTAGCTGTCTCTCATGTGTCAGCTCAGGAAGTTGCTGATCGTCCCGTGTGCGTATCCGCCAAGTGAGAAGAATTGTAATTACCTCCCTCGTGGGCTGCAGTTAAGAAAGTGCAGGGGTCAGGAAGTTCTGAAGTGGAGGTAGACCGTTTTCACTGCACAGCGTCACCAGGTGTTTAGGAGTTCCTGTCCGAGTGCTTGGCAAATGACAGGTCTTCTGCACAAATACCAGACTATCCTCGTCATTCTTACCTGGCCTGTGTCATGCACCAGAGCAAGAAATGGTGTAGTTTCAAGTATCCCATGAGTACTTTCTTCAGCACTAGGCTTTCCCAGTTTCGATGTATCATGAATTGTACCATTTGTCCGAATAATGAAGTTTCAAGGAGAAAAGAGGCACAGCTACTTGAAATCTGTATGATTAGACACCCCAATAATAGAAAAGTAAATCTGCAGAAGTGATGTTAGAACCGAGGTAGTAATGCTCGTGTGGGGGCACACCTCAAAGTCAACAGGTTGCCCTCGCTTTGAGAGTTGTGCACTAAGACAGCTTCTAACACACCTTTGGTTGCACCAAGGGGAGGCATTGAATGGATCAGTCTTAAGCTGTGTTAAAAGAATGACAGTGAGCCTGGAGTCCTGAGGGACAGTCAGCCACTGGGAGGAGTCAGGCAATTGATTTTGCAGGAGCCCGTGAATAGAAGCCATGTGGTGGTTCCATGTTTGCACCTTGGTTTTGGCCACTTGGGAGAATACTGGCATTGAAAGAGGGTGGATTACTGCTTCTCCGTAGCACACACCAAAGCCCCTCTGCCTCCAGCCTTCCCTCAGCCCATCTCCCCATGGGGAGGAGTTAGTCTGCAGTATAAATGGGAACTGTGGCCGTAGAGTCTTCACCGGAAGACAATACCAGAGCGTTTAATGCTCTGCCGGGAAGAGTGTCCCCCCAACCCCGCATTAATTAGCGATAATATAAATGTGGTACATTTGAACATCTAGATAAAGAATGAACCAAAGAATATGCATTTCTGCTGTGAGTGACTTAGAATAAGTCAACATAATAGCCCTTGGTTATTAACACATTATGTGGATTGGACAATGATATACACTTTGTGGACCTTGAATTAAACCCACCAGCTAAGAGCCTGTAGGACGGGCTGCAGAGGCCTGGGAGTTCTGAGCACTGAGCGTTGATGTTGTCATACACAGAAATGAGCTGCAGCCCACTCTCTGGCAGGAGGATTTTCTGGTAATATTCAACCCAAAGTAAATTTTCAAATGTTTGGGTTGCAGCAGAGCCGAGCACAGCACACTACAGCACCGGCTTTACAAATGTCAGATTAATTGGATCTGGGTTTCTGAATGTGGGTCAGTTTGGGTTGGAAGTGATTTTATTAGCAAGAAACTTCTCTATAACCCCACCCCCACCCCTTGCAATGGTAGGCCACACGTTTTCCACTGTGGCCCAGGTGCTCTCCGGAAGCTTCTGAGAAGCAATGTGTTTTCTCTGCTAGATTTCATGAGCAGCCATGCTAGGGCTCGGTAAAGTTATGTTTGGAGTTCATGGAATTTCTCAGCATGCTGAAAGTTAAATTCCAGGACAGAAGGGACCCAGTGCTGAGCTCAGAACCTGGGGCCAGAATCCTTGTCTTAGCCTAGCTTCTATAGCGTGCCATGTGACCTTGGACAAGTATTTGCATGTTTTCCCTCATGGAAACTTTTCCCATCCATCTATCCATCCATCCATCCATCCATCCAACCATCCAACCATCCATCCATCCATCCATCCATCCATCCATCCATCCATCCAACCATTCAACCATCCATCCATCGGTCTATTTATCTATGTTTCTATGTATCTATCATGTATGTATGTATGTATGTATGTATGTATCGATGTATCGATGTATCGATGTATTGATTTATCTATCATCTATCTGTATGTATGTATGTATGTATGTATGTATGTATGTATCTATCTATCTATCTATCTATCATTTCATAGACACTTAGAGACTTTCTAGACTTTGCTTACAAAGTAGAGGATAGATTGACGGGTCTGGGGAGAGCCAGGATTTTCTCTTCACATAGTTTCTGAGTACCCATAAGAATCCCTTTAATTGGATCCTGGTCTTCCTCTGTGACATATACTACGATTTTATAGACTTCAGTTAGATCCTGATGTCCCTTTAAAAAGCATTTTTAAAAAGCATTAAATGCCTTATTAACTTTTCCTGAGGACACTCAGTCCTCAGGGACTGTCCATCTTGTGTGGAAACACGCTTGCTCAGCAGCTCTCCTTCAGTGTAACCACGGTGCCAGTAAGAGGCTTCCTGCCTCTGGTCTGTCTGCTCTTCTTTTTGCTTCCTGTAAATCCCTACCCAGGGGCTCTACTCTAGAATGAAGTTAACTAATGATGGTTGGCCCACCAAAAACATAATTACCCAGAATCCCTTTTGGACCATCTAGGCTGCTGGAAATGGGTTAGCAGCAGGTCTCTGTGGGAGCAAGGGTTCTCAGCCATGAGCTGGGTGGGGTGGGGGGCACAAGAGTCAGAGAAAGAACCTCTCAGAAGGATGTCAGAGCACAGGCACTAAACTGTTGCTAGATGTTGGCCCCCTGTTTGGAGGGCCACCAGCAGTGTGCCTCAGGATGGTTCCTCACAGCCCTTCACTCACTATCTTCTCACTCCCTACCTGCAGCTCCCTCTCCCCCATCTTGGTCCCTTCGTGTCTTTGTGCTCTAACCCTGCCGCTCCCACCTCACCTTGCCCCTCTTCGCTCCATGCCCTGTAGCCCTCTACCTTGAGCCTGTTTCTAGATGAACAGATGTGCAAGACAAGAAGATAGTCCTTATTTCTGGATGGAGGAGGTGGAGAGAGTTCCCAGTTTCATTCCAGGCATGGATAACATCTAGTTATCTGGGATCCAGCCACTTGGTTTAGATAGGGAAACCTAGAACGGGTTATCTCGCAGGGGCCCAGAACAGGGCAACTTCACACACAGGGGGTAGAAGGTGAGGCGGGCACTGTGAAGAGCTGTTCATTTCTAGGTTATGAGACAAGTGTGTTGATAGCACAAATTTGTTTGCCACCTGCTTGTTCAAGTCAAAGAAGATGCCAGAAGAATATGAAGAGCCACCAATATTTAGAGAGCCTGGGAGATATTTAAGACATTAGATGTGGGCCTGTGTATGCTCCTTCATGGTGGGCATGCTGGTTATGGTGTAGGCCTTGATGTCAGAGGTTTTCTTTCTGATGACTAACACTTTCTGATGATTTTTTTACCTAGTTGAAGTTCCCAGAACAGTAGGACAAAGGGTCCTAGTGATGCTTCCTATATGGGAGAAGTCTGTGCAAATTTCTCATCAGAGGCTCCAAATTCAAGATGAAGATGCAAGAAGCAAGGAGAGTGTGACACTGCTCCATGATGGAGAAGCTCTGTTCCTTTATTCCTGGGGAGCACGGGCGAGGCCCAGGTCACACACACACACACACACACACACACACACACACACACACACACACGAGCAGGGGGCTTACTTGATAGAGAGCTTTCTGTGTTTGCAGTTGGCTCCCAAGGAGACTGTGGAACTTTAGAACCAGCTAAGGATCTCACTGAGTGCCCTGGGGTCCTTTGTGGGGAAGAAGGTTCAGTAGGAGTGGGAGGTTGGTATTAGATAGTAGAATAGACCTGTCAGAGCTGTGGGGCTAGGAAGGAGGCCAGTCTTATACTAATACCTTCCTCTGTATGACGTAAGGAAATTACTCGTTATCTCCTTTCTTTAAAACCTGAGAAACTCAGGCAATGACACTGGTGACGGGTGTCAGAAACCTGACCTGAAAAGGGTTAAGTGGAAGGAGAGGCTAACGAAGGATGATCGTGAGTTTGAGGGTAGCACATAGAACACATAGCAAGTTCCAGGCCAACCTGAGTGACAAAGCAAAGGCTTTTCATTTAAAAAAAAATAATTGAGTTCATTGACTTTGATAACCAGCTGTTGGGATAGGTGGAGATATTCATTCCCTTAGGGACACCTGAAGCACCGTCTCTGCCAGGGGACATGAGACTGGAGAGCATATTCTCTCTTTGACTTCAAGTGGGGGGGCATTTGCTTCCTTTGTCAGCCAGACATTGGTGGAACTCAGCTTCCTCCCCTTTTAGCCTTGCTTAGCATGGTGCCATTTTGTGTAAAGTGATGGTTGAGGCCAGAAAGGGGAAAGGTATGGGAGATGTGGTTCCCACTGGGTCATGTGACAGGTGGTGTCAGCACACCGATGGAGTTAGCAGGAATCCAGCTAGTTTACTTGGGTCAACAGTTGGTTTGTTTTACATTTACTGGACGTGAAGTTCTCAGTCCCATGGTTGGCATCTGCGCACGTTGGCGCCTGCGTCCTTTCCTCTCACATACCATGACCTAAGAATTGCTAGGACCACCACCTTCTGTCGGATCTGCCTGTTGTAACGCCACCTGAGTTCCATGCCGTTTACGGGAGAACCACACAGGATGCTGATGTGGTGGGTCATGCAGGCTTGCTGTTACAGCTTCTCCAGTGTTCTGTGTGTGTGTGTGTGTGTGTGTGTGTGTGTGTGTACACTAACATTTTATTCTCAAGTTAACGTGGAAATATCATGGAACAAGGATGCAAACATTTAATATAAGACAAATATCAAGGAGTCTATGTGCTTACAATAGGCTATACCAGATTTCCATGAGAGCCAGTCATTTTTATTCTACAATGAGGCATATAAAAAGATGACTGAGCTCTCAATATTAAAGGTGAGGAAGAACTGTCTATTCCATCTGACATCTCTATAGGAAACTCCTAAGGGAGGATTTTTTGGAACAGAACCAGTCTGTGGATCGCCTGTTGCATGTCAGGTGCCACACTGCACTCTGTGTGTGTGACGTCTCAGAGCAGGTGGCTGCTATCACCGTGTGTGGCGCCTGGGTCTCAAGCGCCAGCGTCTGCAGGAGATAGTATCTGAAGGTGACTTGGGCGGGGGAAGGGGGAAGCTGGGGTAGCTTTCTAAACGCAGATGTATTCATGCCAGCTTTGTTGAGATGTTACTCACGCCTCAGTTTACCAGTGTCCGATCTGTTGTGGCCTGGGTCTCCAGGGGAGTAGAGATGCTTGCCGTGAGCACACTCAGTTTTAGAATGCTGACTGATGGACGGACTCACCTACCTGTTAGCCCGACCTCCCCTTAGTGTGCACTCCCCATTTGGCACAATGTTTCTGTGGACCAGCTTGGTCTGAAATCAGTTCCTTCCACTTAGCGACATGGGGGGAGGTTGACGGACCTGGATTCCTGGAAGCCACTGTCCTTTTACTTTCCTCTCCTTGGTGGCAGAAGAAGTGGGCCTAGCAGGTGTTAGAATGAGTGGGAGTTAGCCCATTAGAGCTCCCTCTGGGTGGAGCATGCCTTCCCCACTGGGTCTGCTCACTGAGGCCACTCCCACTTTCAGGGAGCTCTTGCTTCAGGGCTCCACTGTGGTGGAAACCGGCGCCCGCCTTCCCCAATGTTAGCATAGTTGTGTGTCGTGCACATTCTCCTGTGCAGAAGCCACCCCAAGGGGCTTTGCAGGAAACCTCCCTGTTCAAGCCGTTATCTCTGCCACTCCCTTTGCCAGTCACACTCTGGAGGGAGGAATCTTACCTTTCCTCTCTGAGCATTAGCCAAAGGGAATGTTATCAGTGTTGGGACCGGGCACCCGCCCAACTTCTGCCGGTGGCTGAATTGACACTGAGCTGAGCTAGAGACAGCTGGTGCTCGCGTACGAGCTAGCTGCCACCAAGCCCTTGGGCCCTGCTGAGGAAATCCATCCTGCTTAGCCTGGCTGGGGACCCTGATAGTGGACATGGCATCACCCCCCCCCCATCAGGCAACTGTCGCCAGCCCAGATCAGGGAGCTCCTCTAACGAGAGTGGATCCCCGTGGGTGAGGCGCTGGCATGACTGTGGATGTTAGAGGAAAGTCATGTCTACACACCACAGCGCCATTCCCCAAGGAGACGCCTATTCAGATACTCTGACAGCTTGCTGGGAACATACCGGGAGAGTGCTTTTCTAATTATGTAATTGCTTTCACACTACATATCTAAAGGGAGCCAGCACGCCTCGCTTGTGTTTGGGAAACTTGTGTGAGATATTGGGGTGAGGGCTGGGAAGATGGCTCACAACCATGCACAACCACACACAACCACACACAACCACACACAACCACACAGGTGGCCCCTCTGCAGCCACGATGGCACTGAGGGACTCATAGTCAAAGGATCCCTAAAGCACGCTGGCTTCCTGTACTAGCTGAACCAGAAAGCTCTGGATTCAAAGTAGAGACCCTGCCTCAGTGTATGAGGTAGCGAGCGATCAGAAAAGAATGAGTGGGAGTTAGCCCATTAGAGCTCCCTCTGGGCGGAGGGACCTCAACTTCTCTCTGGTCCACCTCCATGTGTACACATGCATGTTGACACATACCAGAACATGCATATACACATGCATGTCCACACATACCAGAACATGCATATACACATGCATGTCCACACACACCGGAACATGCATATACACATGCACATCCATACACACCAGAACATGCATATACACATGCGTGTCCACACACATACTGGAACATGTATATACACATTCATGAATGCTCAACTTCTAGGGAAGAAATGGGAAAAAAACCAAAGCCATTTGATTTCCTACATACACCATAATGGTCATGGTCCTGGGTATGAGATATTTTTGCGTGTCTAGGTAAAAACAAGACATTTAATAAATTCAGGTGTCAGTGCCAAGGGACGAACCTGCCCCCTGGATTGGAGAAGCAACCCTGTCCTGGAATGCTGGTGGACAGAGGAATCATGTGCGGGAGAAGCAGATGGGAGTGGGGGTGGGGGGTGTCTTTGCTTTCAAGCAAGCCATCATTGCAGTTTGCACTTGTGACCACAGGACAGTTCAGGCTCCTTTCTTCCTGGGTGCCAGAGAGGAGGGTTACCATGGTAACCGTCAAACCCATGAGCCTGGGTTCTGGTGATCACGGATGCTCTCACTGAGCAAGCACAGGCCATTCCAGACTCGCCCCCACCACTGCTTCCTCCCTGGCTGCGCCTTCACTTCCCGGCCCGTTAGCCTAGACACAGTCACCCTGCCCATCTGCCAGTCCCTGGTGCCCGCCGCCGCCGCCATTCCTGTGGCCCGGGCCATTTCTGGTGTGAGTGGCTGGCACAGTGTCCAGAAAGCAAGCCCCACCCCAGGGAATGGTGCTGCTGTGTCGGAATGCTCATTCTTTGGAAGGGAGGCCCTAGCGCTGTGCCCTGGGTCTAGGGTCTGTGCACCCCACGTCTCTGCTGCTCCACGTCTACCCCTTTGAGCTGGCCTTCTGCTCCACAGAGGCATGTGTACCCTTGGCAGGGAGAGGGAAGTCGGCAGCTGACTCATACGCCGAAGGTCGGCACGGTAGCCGGTGCCAGCTCCTCTCTTCCCTGGGCATGGCTGTCGTCCGTCTTGGACCTTTTAGACACTTGGACTGACTTTATGCAGAACATTCTGGATTTATGAGTTAGACTTGGGCTTGGGTTTATTATTTTGTACTTTGGATCCTTCCTTTAAAAAGACCAGAGATAAAAATACCACCCTTTGCCAACGGTGCCACCCTCAGCCTCACCTCACTTCCCGCCAGAAAGCAGAGTGTTAGGAGGTTTTCTCGTTGTTACAGATGGACAGACTTGAAGCTGTGGGTTTCAGAGAGGCCAGGGCATACCTGGACCCTCTCCTGATTCCTTCTCTAGGCCTACTTTCCTTCTTATTACTAATCCTGTGGCTTCAAACCTTGTCATTTACAGCATTAGGGACACTTGGAGTTGTGTGACTTGAGAGGTGGGTGGGCCCTGGCATGTTTACTCCCTCACCCTAGCGTTTGGGTTTCCTGATCTCCGTGACTGTTTGGATTTGAACTTGAAGGTTGGAGGCTTACTACCTGCCTGCTGCAGTGACCCAAGACCTGAGTCTCTGCCAGCCAGGGTGTGCATTTCAGACTGGTACTCAGTGGCTTTCCAGTGGGGGTGGGGGTTGTGTTCAACAGAAGGCACTGGGGTGCAGTCTGGGTTATCCCGCTGGGCAGGAATTGTGATGTCATCCAGTGCATAGCATCTAGGGGTTGCTCCCAAGGCAGTGCTGTGCCCTTACCCCTGGGCCCAAACCATAGAGAAGTATCCTCAGGACAGAAGCATGGAAGCAGAGAAGCCCCACCCTAATATAAGGGTTTACCGAATATTCTTATTATCTTGCTTTGTTTGATTGCTTGCTTGTTTTAAGACAGGGTCTCACGACCCAGGCTTGACTCAGAGTTGGTATTTACCCGAGGATGGCCTTGATCTCCGGATCTTCTTGCTTCTTCCTCCTGAGTGCTGGGATTCCAGGTGTGCACCACCATGCCCAGTTGACCTACTGAGTGCACAGATCTGCTCCTTCTGAGATGTGTTTTGCTTTAGTATAAGCAAGAATACAAGGTGTATGTGTGGCAGGGCTTTGGGAGTGGGGCACACCAATGAAGTCTTTTTATTCCTGACAAAACAGCTTCCCCCTTACCTAACATTCTTAACAAATAAGGACCCAAACTCAATTTATTTTGCCACTAAAGCTCACCCTACCCCTGAGGCATAGTGTGAGGGGCTGGGAGGCGGACCCATGGGAAGAGTGCATCCACCACAGACATGAGGACCCCGAGTTTGACCCACAGTGCCTGAGTAAGAAGCTGGGCATGATAGTGTGCACGCACTTACAACCCCAGGGTTCAGGAGATGGAGATGAGGCACCATAGCTGGCCTAGCCGAAATGTGAGTCCTGGTCCCAGCGAGAAATTCTGTCTCAAAAAATGAGGTGGCTAGCTCCCGCGCAAAGACACCCAAGGCTGACGTGTCGGTTCCACACTCCTGTGCAGGCACATGCATGGACACACCCATCCACACAAATGAGAACACCAAGTCAAAACTGAAGAATGCTTTCATGCTGTCTTCTGGGATTCGCATTTTGCTTTGTAAATCTGTTCTTAAAAGGATGCTTACGGGCAGCACGTCAACTCCCCAGCCCTTCCAAGACACTTCTGGGGGAAGTCGATGAAAGGTGTAAATTAAGAAAAGCAAGTGTGTGTGGCTTCCACCTTAACCTTCTGCTACGTTAAATGGCTCTGTTGAAGAGGGCTGTCACAGCTCTTGAAAACTTGGAAAAATCCAAGCAGGCTGTGCCATGAGTCACCTTTGGGAGCCCAGGACGTTTGATGTGAAAATTATATGGGCACATCTAATTGGGTGCAATTTCACCCCACGAGGTATCTACTACAGGGGTGACTCCCCCTTCCCTTGTTTTTAAGCTAAATTGTTTAATCTGAATCACATACTATTCAGAAGTCTTCAGTGAATCGGCTGCCATTTTTGAATGTCTTTTGTTTAGCCACTGTCTGTGTGTGCCAACCACACACCCCTAGACACCCTGGAAGTGATAGCTGTCCATCCCTCCCTCCTTGGGGCGGAGATTGTGACAGCTATGGCCTTCTACTCCTGTCCCATAATTTAGTCTTCCTACTGTCCTCAGAGCCCAGCCAGGAGGGAAGAAACAAACATCTCCCGTGTGTGTGTGTGTGTGTGTGCTTGCACACACACATGCGCACACATGCCGTGCTCCCTGTAAAATGAGAGCAATCATTTTTGTCTTGCTCGATTCTCGGAGCTGTGAACACATTTCCAGTAAAGCGTGCTCAGAGTGAAATAGAAAGCGCTCACACAGAGATAAGATAATGGGCAGTTAGGTTAATTTAAACCCCAGAGGTAACAGTGATCAGTTGATTCTCGTACTGGGAGTTCACCTACGGGATGCAGAGCATTCGGTGGCTTTAGTGTATTTGTGGGGCTGTTGAGCTGTCCTCACCATGTTAGTTAGACTGTGTATGCCCGCGCCCGACCAAAACTCTCCCCATTAAATGCTATGGGTCAGCTGCGGCTTCGGCCATCTGTTCTCCCGCCTCTAGACAGCCATCACTTTTGTCTCTTTCTACATGGAAATCATGCAATGTGTGGTCCCTTATGACCGGCTTTTTTTTCACTTGGCCTGATGCCTTAAAGATCCGTGCATAGTCCTTTATCTGACTGAGTACTATTCCATTGGATAGATAGATCATGCTTTATTTATGGTAAATTTCAAAATTAAAACACACCATAAGCTCATGTTTGTTTAATTTTCAAGGCTTCCCCCCCTTCTTGTTTTAAGTTAAGAGATTTTAGGGAACAAAAATTTCCAAATCAGTGAGGTGTCTCTGTATTTCAATAAGTCCGTATCTTGGGAAAGGTCATCTAGGGGTAAATGCTGGTTGGAACCAGGAGTCTCTGAAGAACCAAGGCTTACAGTGAGTGAAACAGTAACTGGTGTTGGTTGGTCTTTCTGTGGATCACCTGCGGATTAAGACCATCTCCAGCAGCTGGAGCATGGCCCCAATAGAGCCGTCTCCAGTGGTCTGTGTTCTCTGCTGGTAATCTTTGCTGACTTGATCATCAGTCAGCTGGTAGCCCACAGTCTGAGGAAGTGAGGCTGTGTCCAACTTGTGGAACTTCTCCTGTTTGGGGGGTTGAGAGCATAGCTGTGCTTGTGTTCTGAGAGCAGGTGGAAGGGGCCTGCTCTGTGGACGTTGCTCTTTGGTTGATCGACTGAAGGCAGTTTCTCTTTTGGTTGGTTGGCTAAAGGTGGGGTTTCTCTGCTGAGGTGGGTGGAGTCTGCCTGGGTCAGAGGCTCTCCTGGCTACCTTCTATGTTTCACTTGCAGTGCTGGTTTCATTTTACTGAGCAATGTGGAAGCGCACACCTTGGTCCCAGCACTCAGGGCAGACAGACAGATCTTTGTGAGTTTGAAGTCGACTAAATAGCAAGTTCTAGGCCAAACTGAGTTACATACTGAGATCATTAACAAAACAACCACAACAAGAAAGACAGTAGAGAGCTTGACCAGCATGAACCAGACCTCCTAGTACAACATAGGCCTCGTAGAGTGGTATAGCCCTATAATCCTAGCATTTGGGAGGAAGACGGAAGAAGGTCTTCAAACCTTTAGGCCTCCTAAGTTTGAGCCTGGGATCCTTAAGACAGCCTCAAAACAACAATAGAAGATAGAACGTTGATTCTTCTACACGCACATACACACACAGAGACACACAGAGACACACACACACACACACACACACACACAGACACACACACACACACACACACACACACACACACACACACACATTAGTCCTACTAATGAAGATACAAGTGTTTGATTAGAAGGAAGTAGCCAAAGACTTGGGCTCTATTGTTTTGTGCCAGGATTCTCACCCCTCATTTCTAGCTGGGAATCCCAAAGCTCATAGAACAGAGAAAAGAAATCAGAAAAGCAGCTCAGTGAAGTTGGTCTAACCTGAGCAAACACACCCTGCTTTTAGCTATGTCACCTTCATTCAGGCTGGGTCCACTCAGGAACACCACCCCTCAATCCCCGAGCATAGGCTCATGGGTAATAATGTCAGCCCCTCCCCCGTTGGTCATATGAGCAATAGTATCCCCTATCACATGAGGGTTTTGGTGGCCAGCATTCTTTTGTGGCCCAGGATGCTAACAGATGGAACAACAAGGTTTTCTTCAGATATTCTTGTATGCTCCCATTTTATAAAAGACACTGTCCTTCAAGGTCAGTGGGAATCATTGTTTTCTGAATAGATCTGTCTTCGGAATCTTCTGTCATAGCTCCTCCTTTAGAGTATCTTGAGATAACGTTAAACGTTTTCAGTTTGATATGTTTCATGCAATTAACTTCATCTCTGTGGTCTGTCTCAACCACTGTGGTTTGTTTTCATGGACATCTAAGGGCTTTAAACATCATGTTCTCAGAAATAGCCCCTTTCTAATAACTACTGTTCAGTTATTAGACCACAGAGAGCCACTGGGGTTGGTATTGTCAGGAAGCACATTAGTGGAAAGAGGTCTATTATTACCTAATACTAATAATTGGTTGGCGGAACGGGAAAGGAGGAGCCTGAGTTGCGGTGGCTGTGGCGAACACTTTTGGATCGTGAGGACATTTCCAAAGTGAATTCCAGGGTTCTTCTGGAAGTCTGTCATTTGCATTTTAAAGCGTTTCATTCCTACTGATAGAGGCAGAGTGTGTGTTAACGCCAGCCTGTCATTATTTCACAAGGCCCTATTGGCCCTATATATTGACCCTAGTGGCACATGAGATTCCCAGTCGGCCCAGTCTCCGTCTTCCAGTTCTCAATTCCATTTTAGGCAGACTACTCTCCCTCTACAGGGAACAATTTCATTTTTTAAAGAGAAGATTTACCACCAGACAGCACAGATCTAGAACAAGTCTCCTTGCCCCACGGACCATGTCTCTCTCAAGACTATATTGGAGGTATTCAACTTTGCAACCCATGGGCTACACATACCGCAGGATAGGTGTTAATGTGGCCCACTGCAAATCTGAACCAACTAGCCTGCAATTATAAAGACTCAACTGCATGGTTCTCCAGTGTGGGGCTGTGCATGACAGCCATTGCAATGTCAAAAGCTCGGCCATAGGTAGACACACTCATCCCCAAAACTGGCCTGAGATGAATAGCTCCCTCGATCCACAGCAAGGACTGCATCGTGTTGGCTTTATCTGCTGAACGCCAAGTAGCCTGGAGTCCTTCAAAGCTAAGCCGATGATGTCTCAAGTTCCTCCAAGCTGTGTTGTTGCTGAGGAGGGACCTGAGTCTGAGGTTAGTCTTGAGTCCTCCTGGAACATGGTCACACAGGAGCTATTTTCTTACCTGGAGAGGTTACATTGCTAGAGACAGGGACTCTCAGCTTCACGTGGGACTAAGGGCTATGAGAGCGGAAGAGGGAAGCCTCTCTCGCCATCTTATCTGCTTGAGGTCCTATGGTGCTCCACACTGTCATAAAGAGCAGATGTCAACCGGGGTTTGGGGTGTCAGACTTGGTATTCCAGCTACGCTTCTCAGGATGTCATTTGTTGATTTCCAGATGCTCTCACTACTTTCTCAGGTCTGGGCAATGCTATGGCCCTGGCGTCAGCTTGTTTACTTCTACCAAGAGGGCCTTGACTTGGAGGTAATTTAGTGTTGATAGTGACAAAAGAGTAGAACACTCCTTTACTCAAAATGATGATAGTCACCCTCTCCTTTCCTAACCGTCCTAGATGCTTACACACACACACACACACACACACACACACACACACACTTTTGTACCCATATTATTCTCTCCAATCTTTCATTTTCTCAAACATCCTGGGGAGAACAAGTTGCCAAGACAGTTTTAGCCTTGAGGGACCTTACGGAAGATGTCACCAGTTCACATTCTTACTGCCCTCCCTGGCCACCTGGACAGTTACGCGGCCAGGTCCATCATTATCCTGTCTTGCCTTCGCTCCTTCAGTGAACTGGCTGCCTTCAGTGACCAGCGAGAAGGAGGCATATGGCTTTTGGACTTGCGAGCTAGCAGCCTCTTTGGGGGTTCTCTTCTGCTCTGAGTGCAGCTGGGGAGGGGTACAGAGTGCTGGGGTCACTAAGTGTGTAGAAGGGGGGGCACACTTCCACACACATTTCCATGGAGGCGATTTGCCCCCCACTCTAAGTTGGGGTATGTGAAGGTCCAGGTAGACATTGTTCCCACATCCCTTGTCCTTAGGGACAGGCCACTCCATGCCAGTTAATGTCAAATCTGAGACTAGCACCTGAGTGCAGGACATGTACAGTTAGAGAGGAAGAGGTTGTGTGTGTGTCCGTCCTGGGCTTTTGTTCGTCCGTGCTCTGAGACCTCCTTCTGCGTGATTCTGTCCTTCCTGACCAGACAGTCAGTCATGCACACATGTGGGCCATGTACATGTGTATTCTCACTCAACACAACTCACTTCCACATTTTTGGAAGATTATTGATGGAAAACTGTTACATACGTTTGCATGCTAATGATGGTACCTGAGTTGGGGCACGAACTGGGATTGTTTTCAAAAATAAAAGTGGTAGCTTGCCTGAAGGCTGGATTTATAGGTGCTTGTCTCCACTGTGGTTTGTTAGAACATATTTCAAATGTAATTCCCATCAAAGTTACCTCACCTTCTGAGGTGAAAATTGTGGATGGAGCTTAGACCCATGAAGGTCTTCTATTTCTTGCTAAGGTGATACCTAATGTGTATGTGGGTTGTTTGTTTGCTTGGATGGCTGCTAGTGTTTTCTGTTGGCCTTGTATATATAAACATGTATGTATATATACATATATATGTGTGTATATGTATATGTACATATACATATGCATATATGTGTATATATACACATATGTATATACACATAGATATATCTATGTGTATATACATACATATATGTGTATATACATTTGTATATTTGACAAGGAAATGAGGATTCTTCCCACTAACTTGTACTAACTTTTCTTGTTTCTGTAAACTGTCCCTTGTCTATGTCTCTGTCAGATGGATTCTGGGTCTCAGTTTTAGTGTCTCGCCCCACCTCCACACCTCAGCTGTATGAACCTGGGCAGGTCCTTTTACATCTAGGCTTAGGGATCTGCAAACCAATCAAAAGATAATATTTGATGAGTGATTCACCCATAATCAAGTTGGGATCTCCCTTAGAGACCTATGAGATTCTCAACTTGTAGTGGAGGAGAAAACCTCAAAACTCAACCACATATATTATGGTCCTCACAGATGAAGAGCCATATTAATGGTGTGCTGGGGGCATAGAAAGGTGTCAGGAAGTGGCCCACGCAGTTAGGAAGGCTGAGAGGTCCTTGTGGCTGAGGTTGGCATACAGGATGCTCAGGGGGGCAACACTCTTATTCAGTCATAGAATCAAGGGCTGGCAGAAGGAGGTGCTGTAACGTCCTTCTGAAGCCTGACTTTCTACACTCGGGAAGGAATTGTGTTTCAGCCATGTTCAAAGGTAGTTAGGCCAGAATAATTCTGTCCCCACTCCAGGGATCCATGTTATGGCTTATGGACACCTTCATCTGTGGACAGAAGAGCCCTACCCATGCTAGGGAAGGCAGTGGACTTTACCCGGAACTGCCTAGGAGTTTTTTAAATCTCATTTTATTTTTTTTCTTATGTCAGGGATTGAACTGAGGCCTTGAACATGTTAGACATGTATCGAGCTACATCTCATGCCAAGAATAATGTTTGAGCAAATATCTGGACACCTTGTGGTCCCGTCAAACAAACGTGTAAAACTGATTAAAGGCACAGAACCAACAGAAGGTGCATGTAGTCACATATACTCGACAGAGGATTTGTACCGGAGTTGGCCTTCACGGCTGTGAGATAGAGCACTGGTGGAGCCGAAAGTGAAGCCCCAGCCCCTTTCTTGCAGCGCGGTGGATGGATTCAGACTCTCCCAGCAGCGAACAGCTGCCGGCCAGTCTCACTCTGATAATATTTTATGCAAAATGTTTTCTGAATGTTTTGGTATTTTTAGGGCTCCTTGGTTTGTTTTGTTTGATTTTAAAAATTGTTTTCCAACTCTTTTTTTTCTATATTTCCCCTTGTGTGTGTGTGTGTGTGTGTGTGTGTGTGTGTGTGTGTGGTGTGGTGTGTGTGCATGTTTTAACTTGCTGGCTCCTGCTCTATCACTTGACTTTGACTATCGCCCAGCGCCTTATGGAAGGAGATAGGAAGCTTACAAGGAAGTATGATAGTGGAATATGCAAATTTGATGGGCTTTGTGGGTGGCACAGTTTGATTACATTTCCCGCAGCTGTTTACAGATCTGGCTTACACGCCAAGTCCCTTAGGTGTTAAGCGTCTGACCCGCCATCTCCTCCAGCCTGCCTTCCTTATCCGTCTCCCTTCTCTGGATGATACTTCCTCCAGAAACCCACCTACATTCAGTTGTGTTTCCAAAAGCCAGGGACACAGCCAAGGACATGTAGCTCCCACTTCCCAGATCCACTTACTCTGCTTGGATGGTGCTGTTGTGGCTTGGATGGGGACTCTAGAGGAGAGCAGGGGGCAGGGCAGCTCCACCTGGTGTGTGGCTGGTGGAGGCTGGAGAAATCCCAAGCCCCTCTCCGACCCCATGCAGATGGAGGGAGCTCAATTTTCTACAGAGCATTCTGCTTTCTCTTCTACTGCACTGCTTAGTGACAGCCAGTTCCTGAGCTTGGTCTAAGATGACTGCAGTGCTTGAGCTCAGTCTGTGATGACTGCAGTGCTTGAGCTCAGTCTATGATGACTGCAGTGCTTGAGCTCAGTCTAAGATGACTGCAGTGCTTGAGCTCAGTCTAAGATGACTGCAGTGCTTGAGCTCAGTCTGTGATGACTGCAGTGCTTGAGCTCAGTCTAAGATGACTGCAGTGCTTGAGCTCAGTCTAAGATGACTGCAGTGCTTGAGCTCAGTCTGTGATGACTGCAGTGCTTGAGCTCAGTCTGTGATGACTGCAGTGCTTGAGCTCAGTCTAAGATGACTGCAGTGCTTGAGCTTAGTCTGTGATGACTGCAGTGCTTGAGCTCAGTCTAAGATGACTGCAGTGCTTGAGCTCAGTCTACTATGACCACAGTGCTCTACATCCAGTTACTTCTTCTCTTCATCCCTCATGCAAACTAGAAATCCAGCCTGAGAAAATGAATGTGCAGATCTGTAACTGGAAAGTCCAGGAGAAGGAAATGGCCCTTGTGGCTGGATCCAGGGCCCTGTGGTTCAAGATTGTTTCCCAGGAGCTCTTTGCTCTGCCATCCTCCAAGTTGACTTCACTCATGGAAGTTTATTAAAGTCCAAGAAGATCTCACCTTTACCCCTTAATGTCTGTGACCTTGATTTTGAATCAGCATCTATGTTAAGAGGTTGCAGTGTGTTTGGGGCAGGCATATGCCTAGGAAGCCTGCCCACTCCTCAAACTGGGTGACGCAACACACTCCACCCAAGCTAATAGCGTCATAGAGCCAGGTCAGTGTCTTCTAAATAATTTCAGATTTTATTACTGGAAAACCCAGAAGAGGCCATGGAGGACAAAGCTCAGTAGCTCCCAGTCCATCGTTCTTAGCACCTGCTCGATCTCTGCGATCCTCGCCTACAGAGCCCTTTCCTTCCTTTATATCCATGTTCATGTCCAACGTTTTCATAAGACTTCTATGTCCTAAAAAGTTTTACGGGGTTTATAAGTTATTCTGTTCTATGAAAATATAAGAAGCGAATATCTTCTAAAGACATTACAGGAGAAGCTGGGTAAGCCTGTTAGATGAAGTCGTGTGAGGTGAACCCTGCGAGTTCAAAGCTGTTCACACATCACAGAGCCGGGATGTGACCTCCCCATTTGGCTCTGAGGTTCCCTGGCACTTAAGCATGGAAGGAAAGATATCCCGGGTTGTAAACATGTGAGTGTGTGTGTGTGTGTGTTTGTGTGTGTGTGTGTGTGTAAGCAGACAGGTAGAGAAGACGCATCTACAGAATGTAACAGAGACAATGTACTTGAAGGTAGCCCTTGCTCATCGTATAGCTTCAGTATTTCTTTTCCAGCCACTTGCCCCCGGAACTCTTGCTTCTTGTGGTAGCTTTGTTAGCCCAACCAAGCAGGAGATAAGCTGTAAGCCCTCTCTTTGCTTGGCTCCTCCCAGAAACAATGGCGCTGTTCATTGTGCTTCCCTTGAGGGCGTTGCTCAGGTGGGCGGTGCTGTGGACACGGCTAGATGCAGGCACCTCCACTAAAGCTGGGCTGATCTTTCAGACTGCTCAAAGCATCTTGTGATTCGCCCTATTTCTCAGAGAGTACTGTGGAGGCCCTGCTTCCCAGATGGACACAGATGGCTCCAGCGTAGCAAGCCCGTGCTCTTGCTGGCCCTTAGCTGCCTTTCCTGCAGGTCCCCAGCTTCCAGCGGCTGCCTGCCCTTTGTCCCCTGGGAAGCTCCGTTTGCCTGTGGATGGTTATCAATACCCAACAGGGCATAGGGAAGGATGGTGTTTCGAAGGCCGAGCAGGCTGCTCTGGGGTGGTGACTCCCCAATCTTTCCTCTGTTTTATTGATTTATCTTTCAGAATTATCTGTATGTAGTCTTCTGGGGTGGAAAAGTCCACTCAGTCCATTTTCTTTTTGCACAAACATAAAAGATAAAGTTACCTTCTTCCTTCCTTCGTTCCCTCCCACGCCTGGGATACACATCAGGGGCAGAGCTCTCGCTTAGCGTGTGCAGGACCCTGGGTTCAATCCCCAGGGGCACCAGCCAACCAACAGACAAGCTTGAGAAAGCTGGAATGTCTTTTGTCCTTTTTTAGTAGTTCACTTTGTACCTCTAAATTGTTCTTCACACCCCTAAATTCTTCTCCCTCTAAATTCTCTACCCTGTAAACAGAGCTGTAGCAAACCTCTGACTGGGTGTGTCGGTCTACACAGCAGCCTTTTGCCAGAGTTGACTCCATAACAGTCCATACTGTCCCTCCACCATTTACTAGCTGTGTGACCTTGGGCATGCTCCTTAGTGTCTCTGAGTCAGTTTCCTCCTCTGTGAAATAGGCAGAACACTCCTCCTTCCTATGGGGGTTGTAAGAGCTAGAGTAGCCAGCGGAGCCCTTTCTAGGGGCCTGGATGGAGAAGGCAGCTCTTACTCTGTACCTGTAGCTTTTGGGATCGGATACCTGTTGAGCAGACTTTTGAGCACGCTTCCTGAACATGGGGTGTGCACTGTCTGATCCATGAAGATGCTATTGTGGCTTCTCTCAAAAGACTGTAGTCTGAGGGAACCGAGCAGGGGTGGGGGAGTTAAGACAGGAGCCCCGACAGCTCAAGGGTGAGGGCAGTCATACCTAAGTCTGTTTCTGTGAGGTACAAATACCAGCAACCCAAGTTTATCCTAATAGAAGCGTCAGTAAGGTAAGTTGAGAGAAGGCACAGCCAGGTGGCTGGCTGGTTGTTTAGAGGGAAGGAACAACACATTCATCAGGGGGACGGTGTGGTTAGGGATGGGGACGGTGGGAAGGGGCGTCGTAAGACTGCTGCATGAGGAAGGCGTGTTTGAGATGTCCCTCAGGGACCCCAGCTGCATGGCAGGGAGGTGTGGAGAATTCTGGGTATGCCTTGGTGACTCAGCCCTCTCTCCTCCAGCCTCACCCTGTCCCCCTTTCTTCCTGGCAGCAGAGCCCCCTCCCTTGCTGCACTCAGGGCCATGCCTGTCCGCACTTCTACACCCCCTCAGACTTCACTGTCAGCACGCAAGTCTTCAGGGACACGAAAAGCAGCCACTCCTTACAAAAGGTTGGGGAGCCCTGGTATCTGGAGGTAGGTCTCGGAGCAGAATGACGGTATGAGACAAGCCAGCTCTGAACTGAAGCCGCCCATCCAAAGTTTACCTCTCATGAGGGCAGGGCCCATGCATCCACTCCATCCCTAAGTTCTCCTGGGTTACTCTCATCTCAGGTGCCATGCTGTCTGGCTGTGCTGACCACCGCCAGGGAAGTCATAGCTATAAAGTCCCCACTTTACAAGAAGAGGGTGGCGCTGGTGTTCGAGTGAACGCTCGATGCCCAGCTGTCTTGTAAAGGCCCCATGATTCAGCATCACATGCAAGAACACACATTAGTCCATTAAACTTGAACCTAGAAAGTAATTTCCTGGGCTCTTTACGGCTCCTGCTGGAAGGGAAGTTACCACCTCAACTTTGCCATTGCTACTAGCAATTAGCAGTCTATAGTATAGATTTTCTTTTCAAATTCAGGGTGCTGAGGAAGGCCTCCCGCCCCCACAAGATCCCTGACTAGCAGAGGCAGGCACAGCCCAATGACTCTTCTCACAGATGCTGTTCTCCAAGGACAGGAAGCATTGTTAATTTCCTTTAAATAATTCAATGCAATGTCAATACCCCACACGACTCCGTGCTCCCGAGTGACAGCTCTCTTCAAATTAGTAGTCCCAAGAATAAAGAACATCCAGAACATTCTTTTATCTTCAGGAAAGCAAACATCAATGCAGACTTTAAAAAAAAATTAAAGTAACTCCTAGATTTAGATAGAAGATGATGTTTTGGTTTTAATGAATATTCACAAGCCAATTAGTAGAGTCTTTTAAACCAGTGATTGTGTCCCTACTAGGTGCTGAGTGTCTGCTGTATGCTAGAGGGTGTCGGTTTAGGAAACAGGGTTTCTCCACTGGATAGAATGAGCATGGGGAGAGATATGGAGCATGCACACATATTCCCTCTAGGGAGGGATAGTGTGGAAGAAATCATGTTTAAACCCTTGTTCTACTTCAGAAACAGTAAACAGCCATTTAGGAGAACCAGAGAGATGTAGAAAAACCATATAGAAGACACATCACGCCCAGACCTTTGTGTGAACTGTTGACCATCTCATTTTTGACGAGTTTACCCTTCATGTCCATAAAGTTTAAAAGCATTAATATTGGGATTAACATGGCTTTGTGCTTCCTTCTCACCTGCCCTGATGCCATGGGCTTCTCTTTGTTGTAGCATGCGTTACTAAGATCCTATAGTAGTGTTCTTTGGAATGTCTGTGGTCCAACCACCACCCTTCATCCAAGTGGGGCTAAAACAGATGTTTTTCTGGGGTGTTTTGCACCTCTCTTGCTATCTTGCCTGTGATTGGACCATGCTTACATTCTGATTACCTGGTGTGTGTGTGTGTGTGTGTGTGTGTGTGTGTATGTGTGTGTGATATGTGTAGGTGTGTAACTGGCTTCCATATGGCATGGCTTTGTGGTCCCCACTCTGCAGTGGCTGTGACCTGGTGAGAGCTTTTCTTAGCAGATCTTGGCTGAGCAGTTTTTGCAAAGCATATCAGTTCATTCTGACTGTGGAGTATAAGGCTACCTCACCAGATCTGGCAGATAAGGCTAGCCCACCAGGCTTGGCACATGGTAACTAGTTAACCTTTGGTCAGAGTTGAGACATGGATAAAGGAGAGCCAGGTGCTCTATTTGATATAAGGAAACGGAAGCAGAAAGACTGGGTCTCTTCCTTATAGCTCAAGATTTGCAGGAGCTGATTAGAATCCTGGCGCCAGTGACCTTGAACATTTCTTCTGCTTGTCCTCAGGACAGAAAACGTCTAGCAGGGAGGACCAAAAAGCTACATTTCCAGATGGAGAGTAAACCCACAGACTGTGAATAGGCCAGCACAAAGATGGCATGTACGAGCGTGTTACCAAGCTGCCCTCTGTCTCAGTTTCCCTATCCTGTAGGTGATACACACAGCCAGTGCATGGTGAGAGAGCTGGTGTGCTCCACAGTGCCAGCACAAGCAGGATTCTTGGGAGATCCTCCACGCTGGCGGTCTGCTCATCTCCGTGTGCTGTACATTTTCTTTCCCTCCTCTCTGGGAACTCATGTTTAACATTGCTGGTACTTGCTACCTCAGGAATTCTGGTGGAGTGTGAAAATCCCGACCTATGGTGTGAGCACGGTAGAAATGGCTCTAGGGAGCAAGGTGATTGGCAGTCAGCAAGCAGTAAGCCCCGAGTCTGTCACCTCTGTTGGCAAGGCTCTCCTCCTTCATGCAGTGCCTGGATGTGTAAAAGCCTGGTAGTGGAACACCGGCCAGCCTCGCTCCACTGGGTACCCAGAGAGATCCTCTGACATTTCTCACAGACTTCCTGCAACCCCGGGCACCACTGTAAAGGACTGTACCACTGAATTAACTCTTTGGACCCCAATGGCAGCCCTGAGGCGGGCGCGGCACACGCCCATTTTTTCAACAGAAGTTAGCTGAGTCATAGGGCAGCTTCAGATCACACTGCTGGAGAGAGTGCCATAAAACGCTGCTAATGACAGATGCGCTCTTGTTCATGGTCTGGTGTCTTCCCACCTACTAGAAGGAAGGTGGGTGCCTTTGGTCCCATTTGCCACCCTGCATTCTTGGGAGCTGGGAGACACTTTGATTCTGCCATCAGTGCCCCACGTAGGAGATCGTCCACCTCGTCTGCGATCAGCACCTCTCCTCCCTGGACTCCTTCTCCTTGTTACTGGGTCGAGGCCCTAACACTTTCCATCTATCTCTTCCTCAAGGGAATCCAGCATATAGATGGGCTGAGTAAATATGACTAAGAAAGTCAATAGCCACCTGGACAGGCATGAGTCACTTCTTCCTAGTTAGCTATTCATGGGCAGCTCCAAGCTGGCCACACAAACTCACCGAATGGTGCCTGTCAGCACGGCCAATAGTGGCAGTAATAGGGTGTGACACGGAGTAACTGCCTGCAGATAAGAGGGCCTTCCTGTGATTGCTCAGTCACACCGCAGCCACCGACTGCACACACACACACACACACACACACACACACACGTCTTAAATCGTTCTTCGTCAGAACCCTTCCCTCCTTCCCCATTTCCTTCCTCTCGGGAGGCTCTGGAAACTTTTTCTAGTCCAGTGTCTGGGGATCAGCAAGATGGCACACTCAGTCTGACACTTCAGCTTTTATTGTTATCCTTGGTTGGCTTGCCCTTTGGCTAGCACTGGGCCCATTTTTATTTCATTTTTCGGGGTGCATTTTCAGAAAGGGCCAAAGTAGGGATGGTCTAGACTCATTGGCCTCCCGATCTACAAATGTGAGGGAGAAAGACACTTCGGCTCAGAGTGCAAAGCCAGCCGTGGAGACAGGGAGTTGACCACTGTGGAGAGAGGAAACGAAACTTTTCTTAGGTTTATTAGACCACATCCTATAAGTCTGTGGCTTCTTATGTGTCTGAATTTTAAAGAGTGCGGCAGTGCAGACAGCCTTATTTTTGCTTGTGCAACATTTAAAACTAATATAGATACTAGTTAATATGTATAAAATAAATGTTTATACACAGTATATATTAGAAGGGAAGGATGTGTGTGTGTGTGTGTGTGTGTGTGTGTGTGTGTTGATTTATAAATCCCCGTGTTATAACTCCAGGTTAGCAAGCATTTAGCTAAAAATAAAAGAAAATTAAATTAAATTAAAATGTAGTTCACCCCTAATTAGAAGCAGCCTGAGCAGCGTCAAATGCACCCCTAAAGGCAAAGCTTTTATTTAGATGAACTTCCAGTGCTCCAAAGCTGAGCCTCGCAAGTCATCGTTGGGCTCACGTTGTCGCAACTCTTAATTGTAAAATGCTTTTCTGTGCGTGCAGGGGAGGACTTTTAACTGCTCCTAGCTGTCCGTTCTAGAGGTGGGGGCCATTTACCATGCTCCGAGCAAACAAGATTCTTCTTCCCACTGCAATAGGACACTTCGCAGATGTGTGTGTGTGTGTGTGTGTGTGTGTGTGTGTGTGTGTGTCTGTGTGTGTGTTGGAAGTACTGGAGATTCTGGAATATTCTATGACACCCCTCCCCCGAATGTAAGAGCTGTGGTTTTCTTGTACAACCCAGAATCCTTCTATATAAAACTTGAACAGCAACCTGCCCCGTTCCTTCCATCCGAACCTGTAGGGTCGTCTCTTCGCCGTGTTCTTCTAGGTTAAATGGCTCTCTGTGACTCTGAAGTCCCACCCGGTACTTCTCTTGCCTCAGTGAGGTGACGCCCCGTAGGTATAAGGGATGGCGGTGCAGTTCCACTCCGCCTACCTGATACTTGGTGACCGCTGGCCACACCCTCTGCTCCATGTCATCTGTCATATTTTTCCCTTAGACTGAAAAATCTTTTATCACTGTGGACATCATTGCTGCCTCAAAAACTTGTCTCCCACCCTGTGAGCTGGTTCACGAGATAGGACATTCTGTTGTCTGGGATGGTCATGTCAGGAATTCACCTGTGGCAGACCTTAAAAGGCTGGTACTTCTGCCTCGTGTGAAGCCTCGGCAGTCCAGCGGACCCTGCCCACAGGACAGCGTGGCTCTAACTCAGCGCCTGCCTCCGTTTCCCCTTTCTGTGCTAGTCACATATTTTCTCCACATTCCCCACACAGATCATTGATGGATGAGACTCAGGCCCTTCTATAAGTGACAGCTTGCTTCCTCTTTTATAATTCTGTGCAGTGACAGATTGATTTTTCATGGGCTAGACTGTATCAAGAGAGAGTATAAAATCATCCTTAAAATCCTCTGTTCCTTGTGGGACCTCCCACAAATGAACACAGTACTTGGGTGGGAAATGGCTTTACAAGGCTCTAACATCATCTACCGATCGCTCTCCCTCTCCCGCTGCCTCTCCCTTCCTCTACCACTTTCTAGTGTGGTCTCTCTGGTTCTGAGTCCTTTGCTTTACCAGTCTCTTTAGTGATGTCAGAGGAGCAGCCGTTCCGCACTTGGACGTAGAGGGGAAGCCGTGCCTACCCTGGAACGAGTCTTTCTTTTGTGTGAAGGGTGGTACAGTGGTGTGACAGACTGAAAACTCTGACTTGCCACACCCCCTTCCCCCGTGCCCTGTGAACCTCATGTGAAAGGCATTTATTGTCTTGGCTACTAGTTGAGCCAGAGCCCATAAAAGAAGCTTGGTCAGCCTCTGTCCGGCACGCAGACCTTCCACTTCCTCTGCCGTGGGGCTGAAAGGCCACTCTAAGTCTGTTTGCATTTCTAAACACTCAGCTGTTGTGGGTGTGGGTGCGTGGGTGTTGGGGTGTGGGGTGTGGGTGCGTGGGTGTGGGTGTGGGTGGGTGCTGTATACCTGTTGGCAGTGTGTGCATTTATATGTGCTGAAGAGGTCAGAAGGCATCCTTGCTGCCTCTTTTAGTCGTCACCTTATTTCTCACTGAGCCTGCAGTTTAGTGGTTGTTCAGACTGTCTGGGCATCAAGAACGGGGGAAATGGGCCCATCTCTGCCACCCCAGTTCTAGGATTACAGATGTGTGTTATATACAGTGCTGGACTTTGATATGCGCGATGAGGGTTTGAATTCAAGTCTTCATGCTTGTGCCCCAAGTATTTTACTGACTGAGCCATTCCCCGTCTGCCCCCCCCCCCGTTCCCCCCCTCACTGCATTCAGCCGCATGTCCCTTGGTGAAGTCTGGTTTGAGCTTTGGTTCCCCTGTCTTGGTCTCCCTCTGGCCACCTCTACTTGTGCTGAGAATAAGGAATGAGGTGGCCTTTGTACAGCCAAAGTTTGCCATTCTGTTTAAAACACCCTTGGGCGTGTGCTTGTCTGAGTACACAGAGTATGACCACTTCCAGCCTTTATGGCCACAGCCAGCAGAGAGCAAAGACTTTCTCTGCGAGGTGCGCTCTCTCCTGCGCATGTGTGTGTGTGTGTGTGTGTGTGTGTCTGTGTGTGTGTGTGTGTGTGTCTGTGTGTCTGTGTGTGTATCTGTGTGTCTGTGTGTGTGTGTGCATGCTCAGAAGGTTTATGTTTTTTTAAAAAAGACAGATATTCCCAGAAGGAATACAAGGGGGAAAATGAAAATATTAGAGAAAGAAAAAAAAATGAGACTCAAGAAAAGCAAGAAGAACTTGGGGTGACCAAGAGACACATGCTGGCCTAGGCCACTCGCTTCACCGTGCTGGTCACTTAGGCAGACAAGCTGTGTGGCCCCCACATGGAAACCCTGTCCTTAGTGCTAGAGTCTTGGTCCCTACAGAACCAGGTTTGGTAGGAGATGACCTGACGGTGAACTTGCCCTGCAGGGTGGGGTCAGGTGGGTCCTGGGGGCCTCCAGCCACTGTCTTTTCATTCTTAGTTCTGCCCACTGGGGTCCAGGAAGGCCTGTGTTTAGCTGGGGTTCTGTGTGTTGAGAAGTCTCCTTGTCCCAGGGGAACAAGCCCTTGACTGGAAAGCAGAGTAAAATCATAAGCACCTGTAGTTGTATGCCTGCCTCCCGGACAAGGTTGTTGCTTCACATCACTTTCCTGAGAGCCCCTGGGAAAGGGGAGAGTCCTTTGGGAGGGTGATTCTAGAGACATGGCGGCCCAAAGGGAAGATGAGTCACTTCTGTCCATCCTTCTGCTAGTCGGGGATGTGGTGTCTGGGAAAGGCCTTTATGATATATGTTTTGTTTACATCCAAGAAGAATGGGACACCCCTTCCCCATTTTGATCCGGCCCTTTTGGGACCATAAAATGTCCTCAAACCTGGTTGCCCTGGCCTTCCTCTCTGTGGTCTGCCCTGATTGGGTCTCCAGGAACCGTCTTCTCCCTGTCTCTACTTACTCTGCACACTTCATTCAAAGTTGTAAGACAAAGTTTCTTTGGAGATGTGGGATTAGGAAATCATTATATGTATTTATATAGACTACAATAAAATTGACCATTGTTTGTTTATTTTGGCCTACCTCTGTGAGTTTTCATATAAGTTCCTATTATTTTCCCCAGCTCACAGACAGTGTCTTCTTATTCTTACTAGACAACCTTTTATGGACACAAGACATGTGGGCTTTGTCTTTAAGATGTCGTGTGTGTATGTGTGTGTGTGTGTGTGTACATGTGTACACGTGTGTGTACATGTGTTCTCATGCATGTCGAGTTCACAGGTCAAGAATCTTGGGTAAATCAGGTTCAAGTATCTTCCCCTCTCCCTCCTTTTTCTTCTTTTAAAAGACATCCTCACTTACTTACTAGCCTGGGACTACCGGGGCAGGCTGGCCAGCTGGCGATTCCCAGGGGTACCCCGTGCTCACCTCCACTGGAGTCACAAATATGAACCACCATGCTTGGCTTTTTATGTGGGTTCCGGGGATCAAACTCAGGTGCTGATGCTTGCTGAGCCTACCCCCTTCCCCCCTCCCCCGCCCCATGCTTTTATTTTGAAGGAGTGTTGGTTCGGTGTGCTGTGCCCTGCTCAGAAGCTCAGCTTCCGCTCTGCCCGTCTCTGGGCCACCGAGGGAACCCCAGCTTTGTCTGTTGGCTTCTTGGACACTGGTGCATCTCCCCTGGCCTTCACTGCTTTTCATTATGTGATGTTCTTTCCTGCACTCCAGAGTGCTCCGGACCCCCTTGTGGACTTAGGAGAATTTGAGCAGAGGCGGTGGTGAGGACTACACGCACGCTGCTGCTACCCACAGAGGCAGCAGGGTGAAGGGAGACACTCTGGTGCATCCTGTGCTGAATTGTCTGTTGCCCGTGTCCTAGATGCCAGAGTTTGGGTGTGGCATCTTAAGTGAAGAGCTCAGTCAGTAGATTTGTTAACCTAAGCCTGGTTCGCTCAGGCGATCTCACTTGTCCCATTAGCTAGATGAAAGGAGAATTGGGAGAGCAGTGTCCCCACCCAGGATCCCCAGCAAGCCAATGCACGCCTGGGGAAACTTAGCCGTTGCTTCTCCAGCCATCCAGAGGCTAGGAGCAGTGGAAGGCAGGGAGGAGCACGTCTGCGTGCCTGTCTTCCTCCTGTGAAGGGAGGAGAGGTGACCTGAAAAGTCCCCGGCTCAGGGTGTCACACTCGAGTGAACTGAAGATGATGCACTTGGCCAGGGAAGGTACCAGCGGCCGCGCACATGTAAATGCTTGTGCAATCTAATTCCGGTCTTGGTAATTACTTGGAGAGCCTCCCTTGCAGCCAGCAGAGAGGTATGCGCAGTGACCCAGGCAGGAAGCAGAGATTGGAGGGGAGGGGAAGGAGGGGAAGGAGAGCATCCAAGCTGTCGCCTTTCGGCCTCTAAAACCCCTTTAGAAGAAGGAAAGGCACGGGACTGTATTCCATACACGCCAGCCAGCTTCCTCAGCGCAGCTTGTGGTGTCCTGGAGAAGGCGGTGGGCTCAGACACCATGAATTCCAGCCAAAGAAAAGGGCAGGTGCTGAGGAGCACAGCAAAGGTGCAGATCTCTGTAGGGAAGAAGGCCTTTGAGATGAGAGAATGAACAGCATTGAAAAACTACCTTCTCCAAACAAACAAACAAAAATATGGGTGCTAGAGAGGGACAAATCCATCAGCCCAGAGACACACACCTTTAGGTCCTGACTGGGTTGATGTGGGCACTTTAAGAAACCAGGTGTGGCACTCTGTCCCGCCTTCGTTGTCACCCTTCTGGCAAGCAGAGCAGAAAGATCAGGGGTGCCATTTGTTTTGCTGTCTGTCTGACTGACATCGGGGGTTTGGGAATGTGATGTCATTTCCATAAACACACACACACACTAGAAGCCCCTCCTCCCCCATTTGGGTGACAGATTACATGTTAGGGCAAGAAAAGATAAAAGCACTAAATATTTGCTTTAGAAAAACACACCGAAGGATCCTCGCCCCTCCGAGCTGAACGGTGATGGGCTTCAGATTCCGTTAGCAAAAATGGCTGGCTGCCGTTGAAGCCCCACCACTCTCTGGGTATGATCGACAGCTGGAGTAACAAGTGGAAGTTGGTCCCTGGAGGATTATACTGGCTTTTTGGGGGGTCTGTGTGCGTGGAACAGGACCACAGAGTAGTAACCCCAGCTCCAGGTCAGTCTCAGGGGAGTCAAAGAGCCTTCCTTACCTTTGACTTTCGGTTGGATATTTTCTCAGTGGATTTTCTTTTCATAAAAAGCAACCATATGTTTCTTGAATTTAATAATAAAGTCACAAAGTTTTACACAAGTTACATAAGCCAGGTTGGCGTCACATTTAAGATCCCCCTGCCTCAGCTCCCTAAGGCTGAGCATGCAGGTGTGCGTTACCTTGCCTGCTCCCAGCAGGTTATAATTCACGCAGGCCCTTTGTGAAAGGGCACGGTTTGCCCTTAATACAAGAGCCTGTGGTATTGGTTCCCACGGCTGGTGGCATCTACCTTATGGGTAACTGAGGGCATGCATAGGTCGCCCCTTTGAGTTAACCTGGACCTTGCCAGAGGCTGGCAGAATGACCAGTTGTACCCGACAGAGCCCATTGAACCCTAAGTCTTTGTATCTGTGAATCTGGAAAATCCCTGTCCCTGATGGTGGTAGACGCCGGCTGGCGTCTGTATCTTTTAACTGAACCCCGTTCCTTGGGGGCAGTGGTAGGGCCTGATATTAATGCTTCCTCTTCTATGTGGACATCCGGCATCTTGAAGTGGATGGCTTGCAGCTGTAGTCCCAGTGACTTGGAGGCTTAGGTAGAAGGGTCACTTGAACTTAAAGAGATCAGAGCCAGCATCGAAAAAGACCCCACCTCTTCAAACCCCCAGTCGCTATAGGCCCTTCCCGTGTAATTCTCATTCCGTACTCCCAGTCAGTAGCAGTGATTTATTTTTAACAAGGAGGACGCTAACACAGATTTTATTTTATTTTATTTTAATGATTTGTCTCCAGTTCCATTGAAAGTAGTTGTTGGGTCCTGGGGAGTCAAAGCCGGGGGACTTCAGATGTTTTCCAAGACAGGGTGCCCACCTCCCCACTGCCATCCCGGGAGCCTTCTGCCCTGAGACAAGTATGGCGTGGAGCTCCAGAGGAGAGCCACACATGCTCTCCAGACATTCTGGCCTAGGCCGATTGGGATGGGAGGTCGGGAGAGCGGTCCCTGTGCTGGAAGTTGTGGCTTCTGAGTCTCTCAGCAGTTGGCAGCAGAGAGTTTTGTTTTGTTTTGTGTGTGTGGTTTTGTTTTTTAAATAATTAGAAACAGTTCAACTCTTGTTACCACCCACAGTAAAACATTTCTTGGCTCCCCGCAAGTTAAGAGAGAAAGGGGAGAAAGAATAAGTCCACTTGGTGGAATGATTAAGATGGGGCTTAAGGCTTAAAGTATTTTGAGGGAGCTTTGGATACATGACTGTGAGGGAGGGGGAGGCTTTCAGTCTCTAACTCCTTTTTTGCCTGGTTCAAGAGGAAGATGGTTGCTTATAGGAAGGGAATCTAGTGCCCGAGATGACTCTGGGAAGAAACCGATATTTTCTGTGCTTATTAATGGTATGTCTTCCGTGTGGGTGTGAGCATTCAGAGTCAAAGCCCATATTTGCTCAGTGTGTGGTCCTTATAGGGCTGTGTTCCAGTCCTCGCGCTGGTGGCCCATGAGGAGAGGGAAGAGGAGGAGCTTCTCTTGGCACTGCCACAGCTTGTCCCATTGTATAGACCAAGTCACTGAGGCAGCAGCCAGCCCAATCTCTGTGCTCTGGATTCCTTGGGGCTGGGCTTTCATGACTGACCCGCTGCTATTGTTCCTAGATCAACTCAGTGCGCGTCCATGGCTCCACTTACCCATGGGGATGGCTAGAGTCTGAGTTGGATCAGTCTGGCCAGCTACATGTGTTATCCGATGGACAACCCCTGCCCACGCCTCAGCCTGTCCCTCTATGTAGTCACATGGACAGGGGGATGACTGTTGACTTCCTCATCCTCCTGGGAGAGGGAGGGACATCCCTCTGGAGGATACTGGGCTCCCCAGGGCACCCTGAGCCACCTTGGTTTGATTTTGTGATGACTACTGTGGGGTGGCCTCCTTGTGCCATCCTGGATTGTTTAAGTTTATGCTTTGTTGGCAAGCAATGTTTTTGATGCTATTCTTCTCATCGCCATAGGCCAAGATCCCTTTGTGGAGTGATGCCTGGACTTAATACTTTTCATCTGGGTACTAGGGAGGGTATCAAGAGACAGAGGCAGGGCTGCGTTTAGTGGGGTGGGGTGAGGGAGGGTGGCCTAGGGTGGGTGGGTGGGATGGGCTGGGGTAGGATGGGAGGGATGTTGGGCACCGCTCATTGCTCCCCTGAGCCTGTCACTTCTTACTGTTTCCTTTCAGGTCACTATTATAAGGAATGACTTGTTTCCCCTAGAGGGTGTTGTGTCCCATGGTACCACAGAGTGACTCTACATTTGTAGGTCAAAGGGCACAGGGCCCCGATGGTCTTACAGAGGCGGCTTATAAATGCACATGCCAGGGTGCCTATTAAACTTGGTCTGGAGTGTCTTACAACACCAAGCTTCTTTCCTGACTGCCCCACAGATTGGGGATTCACCTATAAGTTTGAAACCTTTGTGACTCTATTCTACCCTTCCGTCTGGCTGGGTCATGGTTCCCACATCAGACTCCTAGGCACACTGAACAATACTGTTGGAACTTGGTAGATGAGGAGTTAGGTACATAAGAAGGCATTGGGCACATGGGGACACAAGACACCTGTGGCTCGGTAAATCCTGCAAGTCTAGGCTGGACCTCCTCACACATGTAGGTGTGAATCTGGAAATTATAAAAAATCCATATGACAGAAGGGTGTGTGTGACAGGGATTGCAGCCCCAGGGAAGACTCCAGTTCATAGAATGTCATTTAGTATTCTCATCATGGGTATCATTCTATCCTGAAGAGAAGGGTGTGAGCAGAAGGGACCCTTCTACTTCTGGCTGGAAGTCATGGGCTGAGTTCAGTTCTTTGTTGCTGCTCTGAGGCTGCTCTTCTCTGGGGTAATCACCAGAAGGAACCCCCTGTCAGTTTCTGAACTCTATGGCAGTCAGACCTTCCACCTGTGTGAATGGGCCCAGTGTGAACTGCCTCAGTGTGAATGGGCCCAGTGTGAACTGCCTCAGTGTGAACTGCCTCAGTGTGAACGGGCCCAGTGTGTACTGCCTCAGTGTGAATGGGCCCAGTGTGAACGGGCCCAGTGTGAACTGCCTCAGTGTGAATGGGCCCAGTGTGAACGGGCCCAGTGTGAACAGGCCCAGTGTGAACTGCCTCAGTGTGCACCTGCTAAGTGTGAGTATCTTTGGTGGTAAAGCCACCAGAAAAAGCGGCTTTGAAGCGAGTAAGCAAGTTCTCCTTTAAGCTTTGGGAATTATCAGAGCAGTGGTTCTGGTTACCACAAGGCCTATTTCTCTGCCTGTCCAACTCTACACTTGTGTGGCAACCGTGGTTCTTTTGGTCCCAGTCTTCCGGAGCCACCTTTCCAATCTAGTGGTTTCTGACTCTGTGTCCACTCTTGCCTCTTTACACCAAACCTTTGCTCCTCCCCTCTTCACCCACACTGATCCAGGCACATACCTGCCTATCAGAAGCAGACCCACAAGGTGGTAGACAGAGCATTCTGGCCTCATATACTCTTAGAAAGCAGGAGATTGGCGGTGATGTCACGAGGACCCAATCACATCAGGGCAGGCTCTATGAGACCTTAGTCGTCGGTTTTGTAATAACTATTCTCAGTCATTTTTAAAAAAAGTTGTCTGCAGGATTAAAAGAGAAAAGATGCTTCGGGGAAATGATCGGGGTCTGCTTGATGCATAAGCAGAGAGCAGATAGTACTAAGTCGGATGTTACCTAACCGGTTTGGTTTGTGATTTGTTGGGCTTGGACTCCCAGGAAAAGATAGTAAAATAACTCAGACAAGGGAACAGGCTTCCTGGAGTGACCTAAGAACACAAAAGCATACAGTGCAGGCTTTTGAGTAGATAACCATAGCCAGAGTAATTTTAACTTGTTTGCAGTAGTTAGTGGGTTAAAGGGGGTCTCCTACTGAATCTGGAGATGTGGAATCCAGAGTGTCTGGTGCAAAGTGACTTATTTCTCTCTCAAAATCATGACTTTTCTTGGGTGCCCTGGCTGCTGATGGGCTCTCAGGGAATCACATGCTCATGAGGGATTAATACAAGCATGTCTGCTGAGAGGAAGCCAGGAAGGAAGAACCTAGAACTCTTGCATAAGGAATACTGGAAATCTTGCAAGCAGTGATTGTGTTTTTAGCAACATTTAGCTGAACATTTCACACATGATAGCTCACACCCATAAACCCAGTAGTCAAGAGGCTGAAGCAGGAGCATTGCTGTGAGTTTGAGGCTAGAGAAACCATACATACCCTTACCACTTACATGAGATGGACACTAGTTTGTTCTTGCTACCGTCTTTCTCCAAGGACTGGTATTTGGGGATTCTTTTAGGGTGTTGCTTTCTGGGATTGTGTTAACATCTCAGAGATGTGAAAAAGGACTCTTTGGAAACACGTTCCCCCCAGCCTCAGAGTAGGGAGTAGGAGAGAGATCACCAAGCTGCTGCGATGCTGTGGACCACGTTAGAGTTCACTGGTGATTTTTATAGCTCCACTCTGCTCTTAAGAGTCCCGTGTCTTGTAACCAGGAAGCAGGCTGATGCCCTGGGTTGAGTTCAGCAAGTTTGTTTTGACTTGTGGCCCATGAGGAGAGAGAAGTCCTCATTATGTAATGTTAAACTGGGCTGGGAATGTCAGCTGGGCCCTGCTTGCCAAAGCTTGAAGAGTTGGTTGGGAGCAGTCTGTGTTTAGTATGACTAATCCAGCTTGGCAGGGTAAAGGGGTGGGTGGGTGTCGCTCTGAGAGGGAAGGATGATGCTATTTCAAATATTAGCAGTTTGTATGCTCTGAGGCTGTCTCCAAAGTAACTCAAGTAAGCAACTAACTAAGTTGAAGCCTCATTAGTCAGCTAGTGCAACACTGACTGTTGACTGGTGGAGCCAAGACACCATCAGATTCCTCTTGCCATTAGGAGAGACGGGCCTGGAGCCTGGGGAACACTTCCTGTAGCAGCCTGTGTTGGTCAAGTGTGGTTGGCAGGGTACTTAGTAATTAAAGCCGCTATACGAAGCCAATACTAGATTCTGTAATAAAAGTCTCAGTGAAACCCCCCCCAATAAAAATGTAAAGTAAAGAAAAACGTGGCCCACTTTCCTAATAAAGATTCCAGAGTGTAATTTAGAGTCCTGTCTCTAGCCTTCTCCATCTTTATTTGGATGCTTTTACGCCTTTTGCTCCCCCCATGCACCCCCAAGGTCCAGCTTGGTCCTCCTCATGGGACAAAAGGATCCCATTTTTATGCAGATGTCTTTAGTTGGAGACAAAAATAATCCAAAAGCATGTTTGCACAACCATCCTTAAACAGTGCGTTCCCTGACCTCTCCCCCACCCCCAGTCACAAAAAGGTTGCTCTTTGGTAGGATAGATGCCCTGCCTGAGGTGAAGTGGGGAGTCGCTTTTGTCTTTTCCCTGATGAATGCATGTAAAATGTTCACTGAACCTGGAAACACCTCCTTTTGTGCCCCGTGCCCCCCTAACACAGGCTGTTAAACTTGGGGCAATTGCTCATGGTGGGGGACTGAAAGGGGCCATTGTGGGAGGAGGGGCCCACACTGAGGCTATTGTGGGTATAGAGATGTCTTTGTTTCCCAAGCATTAAGGAGTAGACTCTGGGGACCCCCAGGCATCTGTGTGCCCAGCCACTGTGCTGACTGCACAGCATTTGTAGGGTTAAATTGTCCCCTAAGCACCAGCCTCAGAAAAGCTGGGCAAGGTCCTCTTAGACCGGACACGACACAGTGCGCCCCCTACAGGATGCATGTGGTATTTCCTACAAACGCCAGCTTACCAGGCCTGTTCCTTCTTCTACCTAGATTGTTGGGTTTTTGTTTTTGTTTTTGTTTTTTTCCTGTCTCGACCCCCATCCCTCATTTCTGCAGGGAGGTCACTTGTCATCCAGGTATCAGCGAAGAAAGCATTTGTTAAAAATCCCTTCTTCCTCCTTAGGAGTAACTCCCCAATTCCTGCTGGTAGCTTCCCTTTGGCCATATGGCCTTCAGAGGACTTCTGATCTTAATTACGGCATTCAACCTTTGTTTATTTAAAAATCAAAAGGCGGATAGGCTATTGATGGTTTATCTGTATTAATTGCAGCACCATACCTGCCAACTGTCCCTTCCGTTAGTAAAGGATCTGCTATGATCACTGCCAACAGTTTCCATGTGTGCACACGTCACTCAACACGCTGCGTTCGATAGAAGCAGGGATAGTTCTTAGCTTTAGAATTGCCACGCAGGCATTCCGCACTGCAACCCTCTGCCACGCAGTGTTGACTGACGGGAATGTAGACACGCGGTTAGGAAGAACAGCCAGGAAGTGCTTGAGTTCAAGCTCCGAGTCTTCACTTACTGTGTTAGCTTTAGAGTCTTGGGTGTATATTGTTGGCAGCCTCCATTTTGCCTTCTGTAAATTAGGAACAGTAGAGGGGCTCATGTCCCGGAAGTGGTACCAGACTAGGACTGTCTGCGTACATCACATGTTCAGTTTCCTTGCAGAGAACCATAGAGGCTTAAGCACTGTTAAGCCCAAACTCTCAACCAGCTCCCGAGTAAGAACATGGAGCTGTGTCTCTCTCTCGCTGGTTTTGAACATGATGTTGTTCTGTGTGATTCATGGATAATTTTAACATTCTACCTAAACCATGGTTCTGATGAAGTGTGGTAATCAAAAGAAGTCTTTCCAAAAATGGCTCTTTCTTGATGATGCTGATGAACCATCATAGAAAGCGGCTTTGCCGGAAGCTTAGGAGGGCCAGTTGTTCAAACCAAGGAAGACGTATCAGGAGACATTAAACACATTTGCTTAACAAGCATGGTAATTCTTGTCTTCTTCCTCTGACTTTAAGAAGCCCTTCTCATAGAAAAATCAATTCTTACAGATCTCCGTAGGGTTGGTTGTCTTTGGAAAAACCTGGTGTCCCTTTAGAGGATGTGGACCTCTCAGTTGCTCTTCTAGGTTCTCAAGCCTTTTTTGTGAACCCGTCACTGTCTGAATAATTGTCTTTTAAAGAAGTGGGTTTTAGGAGCTGTAGTTAAAGAATTTACAATCTCAACGCTAAGATATCGCCTACCCAGACGTCATTGCTGCCCCCTCCCCCACCTCCAGTGCCTCCTTCTCTTCCTTTTCCTCTTTTAGGATCTCCCTGTCTCCAGTATTCCAGTGGTGGTGTTTTGAGGTGTATATTGTTGCATCTTGTATTTTTGAGCATTTACCCCATGCTTAACTAGTTCTGTGTATTTATACTCGGCACAGCAATAAGCATGTTTTAAACTTACATACCTCATTGGTTGCAAAAGTGCTTTTTCTGACAAGCTTGGCTGCCTCAAAATTACAGTAAAGGCAAAGTAGAGTCTGATTGCTGGCTCTTGACCCCTAAGCATCTGTATATTTTACCTAATTTATAGTTGGAAAAACAGCTAAAAATGTTGTGTGTCTATGCCAGGCATTTACGTCGTCGTTTATAAAACCTAGAAGCAAATGTGCAAACGTTACACAGGCTAAGCTAAGTATTGGGTCAAAGAGATAGAAATCCAGGGGGCTGGATGGATGGCTCAGTGGTTAAGAGCAACGCCACCTTTACAGAGGACCCAACACCCACCCGAGGCTCCTCAGGAACTCCAGGTTCAGGATCTGATGCTCTCTTGTGACCTCTTCTGTGCACTCACAGAACATTTCTTCGCATAAAATTTTAAATAATCTAAAATAAATTTTTTAAAGAGACAAAATCCAAATCAATATTGGTATTTATACATACTACCCAAGTGAAGGTAATTTTTTATATATATATTTGTTCCAGTTGCAGGCTAATATTTCTAAGTGAGTGGGTTACAGGGAAAAAAAAGCCTCTGAGTTAGGATAGACTTTGAAAAGAAATGGGGTCTGATTTCTGACACGGTGTTCCTGTGCTCTATCTCCATAGCACCTCGTGGGTAGATGACTTGACAGCATAGCATAGCACTTAGATTTTTTTTTTTAAATGTGATTTAAAGCATGTCTTACTTCCCCAACATAGAGGTAAGGCAAGCTTTCATTCCTGTTTCCAGGGAAACATAGTTTATGGAGCTGAGCTTTAGGGTCTGGTTCTGTTTGAGGTTAGTTGTCTGCGTGACGGTGCTGACTCTCAAGATCCTGAGCCACTGAGGGCAGGAGTTCCCCTCAGTTCGTTTATTGCCTTAGCCTTAGCGTGGGGAGTTGGCTGGGCGACATTTTCAGACCGGGTGGACAAACTGGATATCCTCAAGGGAAGGGGGCAAGAGAGCCTGAGAGGTCTGAGCAGGAGCAGTGGCGTTTTCCTCCATTCTTCTTCCTCTCCTCCAGATCTTCTTCCTCCTCGTCTTATTTTCTCTTCCCTCCTCCCTCCCCTCCTCTTCATTCATTCATTAAAACTGCAAACCGGCCGTCATTAGATCAGTTCTTCCGAGTTCTCTAGCTTGTTTGTTTTTTGTCTGTACGGTGGGGCTGCCGTCATGTGTGGCCGTATTTGGGTATGAGAAACAGTCTCTCCTAAGCTTCCTTGAAGAGATGTGCTAGACAAAAACAAGATGGTTTTTGACAAAACAACCCGCAGTCCAGACTGTTCCAAGATGCTTGCTCGCATTCAGAGCCTGTTTCCCAGTCTGCTTCAGGCAGACGGTTGCAGCATGCCTTCTATCTGGGCCTAATGCGAGTGCACTCCCGACTCCACGCTGTGGCAGGAACCCTGGCGGGGCTTACTCACCCCCTGTGAGAGCCAATGGGCGTTGTTGCTGTGGTGGAGGCATGTCATAATTTAATTTTACTTCATTATTCACTGGATGTACCCATTGTGTGTTACCCTCTGGGTGTGTTTACAAGAGTTTAGGAAAGAGGCTGAGCCTGTCACATCTGTTAAGTCTGCTTTGACACTGTGCAGTGGGTAAGTTCACACATGTGCTTGCTTGCACATACACGTCGCTTTCTTCCTTCTTATCCAGCACTAATTTTGGGGCTAGGGAGACACCCCTCTCTAGCTGGCGATTGGCCGGGCTCAGAAGGACCCGCCTTCTTAAAGTCCCATTCCAGCAGCCTTGAGAATCCCCAAAGGCGACTTGGGCTTAGGCACGTGCATTCCCAATTTCTCAAAACTCACACGTGCTATGAACCGGTCCCCATGATTACTTAAGTAGAATATAAATCAGCATGCTAGATTTGGGTGACTCTCTCTGGCAGCCTTCCTAAATGTCGTATGACACACAAAAGATCAAATTCCACAAAAACTTATTTATCCCTTAATGAAAACTGGGGGCTTTCGGGATGGCATCTAGTCCTCCCACTGTCCCTTGGCCTCTGGGATGGCGAGGTGTGGTCTCTGTGCAGGGACGAAGAGTGATAATATTTTCAGCATCTGACTCAGTTGAGGGGTGTGATTTCAGTCAGGGACCACATATTTAGATCCTCCTCCATATTTAAAAAAAAGAAAAATCAAGATGAGGCCTTTCTGTCTTAAAGCATTGCAGGAGGATTTCTGTCGTTGTTGGTGTTCCAAATAACTCTCTTCCTCCAAATAATTGGTTTGTTCTGACTCTTGTTTTCCCCATAAGTTATATTTAACCAAAAGGCCCAGGCTCCGATTTTTGTTATATTGCTATAATAGTGCTTAACCGGAGGAGGCTTAAGAGTGACAGGAGTCTTCTGGTTCAGAAATCGAAACCTGACCCCAAACCCCGGCCGTGCAGATTTTTAAGCATCCATCCTTACATACGAAAAACAATTCTTATCAAGCAAATGTGTGCAGAAATTTCCATTAGCATAATTTCTAACTCACTAAAGCAGCTTGGTACCATTACTTAACTCTCGCCTGCCCCACACTTCATTGAGTGGTCGGTGGCTATGAAGATTTGAGTCTTACAACGTGGGCACATTGCTGCCCAGGACAGTCAGCTGCGCTGGGCATACGGCTGGCAGCTGGGGTCTATCTAAGGGGACTCTGCAAGGTGCTAGCCGTTTATCATCGTGAGAAATTATGATCCTTTGTTCTTACTGGCCTTTGCTCACCTGTCTCCTAGTCTCAGAAAAATCTCTGGTTTTTCATCTTTCCCACTAGCATTTTTTTTAAAAATTGTTATTAGAGATCTATGGTATTATGGGCACTATAAACCGAAAGATTTCTGTTAGCTGACCACATTTTTTTTTTTTAAATGAAGCCTGAAAGGTAGCTAAATCCTCAAGTCAGACACAGACATAGAAATAGTTCTTTTAAAAGCTGGATGCACAGCCAGTCACTTCTCTTTAAAGTTTCCAAGGATGGTTCGACTGTTCAAAGCCCAGCATATGGGTTTCGTTTGACTATCAGTTGTAATAGGTCAAATACGGCCCGATGGTTGTGAAAGTCTTGATAAAGCCATCTCTAATCCTGTGAGTTTTGCAAAGGAGCTCCTGATGAACAGTCGGGAGTAGCTGCTGCTAACATCTTATTTATTGTCAACGTGACTTGCTAAGCTCTCTTGGTTAGTTAGCATGTTTGTTCTGAGATTGCCATCTTCTATCAATCGAGAATCTATCATCTATCTATCCATCCATCTGTCATCTTTCCATCTATTTATCCATCCATTTAATCTACCTATCCATTCTATCTATCTATCTATCTATCTATCTATCTATCATCTATCTATCCATTTGATCTATCTCCATCTAATCCATCTTCTATCTATCTATCTATCTATCTATCTATCTATCTATCTATCATCTCTTTATCAATAATGCTTAACAGTGAGCTCTGCATTTGGAGAACATACATTTTGTTTTATATTTTCTGATATGCTTTTGGAGAATTTGATAGCATGCCCCGCTTGGACTGGCCCTTAGTGTTGTGATTTCTATAGAGAGATTTCCTTTGTCCCTCCTGGTCTGTCCACTTGGGTGATTACGGCTGAGCTTGACTTGCTGGCTCTTCCCTCAGGGAGTGGATCCCTCACTTGCAGATACTCCCAGTGCGGGCAACAGTGTGTGGTCTTGGGAGAAGCCACGGCAGGAGTCTTCCTCCAGTGTTGTTTTGTTATTCCTAATGACGGCAGTCAATCAGTCCCTACATCTCAAAATGAAGATAAATTGAATTAGTAAACATGAGTTAAGTGACTCATTGGTGTGATTAGATTGTGACAATTTCCCGAGTGTGACCTCACACATTTAGTGGTGTTAATTGTAACAGCATTTTCATGGGAACACTTGATTTCATAAGCAAACAGAATAAGTTATTAATTCTCACAAGAAAAAAATAAACAAACACAAACAAAACAAAACAAAACAAAACAAAACAAAACCTATTTTGAGGCATGGACTTAGAAAGAATATGCATTTACCTGATCTCAGTTTACTTCTGCTTATTAAGATGGGAATTGCTAAGAATTTCCTTCTTAATTCCGGCTTCCATGGATGCGAAGCTGTCTGTGCTTAAATCAGCGGTTTATCCAAATGGAGGCAGAGGGTGGGGCCCCTCCAGTACATCTTAATAAGTTACTGAGAACAGGTCACTCTGAGTGCGGTGAATGCGGTGCTCAGGACAGATGGGACCAAGGAAGGGCCGTGGTTGTGAAGGGGCTCAGGAAACGCCCTGGGTGACGGAGTTCCAGGGTGGGAGGCATGGATTAAATACAAGGCTCAATTCAAATATTTTGTGAGATGCAGGCAAGCTGTGTAAACCCCCCCTCTTTTTTTTTTTTTTTTCTGAAAAGCATGTTTTCTCTCATGTCAGAAATGATCACAGGAATCCTTTTAATATTCATTTAAATAGTTCTTAATTGGCTTCAGTGAGTTTAAAGTTCAGTACGAAGGTGAGATCTAAGCTTACTAATTAGATCGAATGCAGTTTGACTTAAGGAGCAGACTCCATAATTAAAGAATTCCATATCAAATGTGCATTTTGAAAACATTCCTTTTCTCATCCTGGAGGGGGTCTTTTTTTTTTTTTTCTGTTGTTTTTTAAATCTCTCCCATTTATCACAAACAGGAATTTTCTCTTACAGAGGATTAAAAAAAACAAAAAAACAAAACATGACAACAAAGCCTCTTGTGTAGCTTCTTAAAGACTGACGATCAGATTTTCAGTGCAGACCTCTCGTCTGCCGGTTAGTCGGCGTCTCCCCCGGTCAGCTTATTCTCCATTTTTCTCCATCCAAGTAGAATTTTGACTTGCCCGAAACGCTGGGCTGAACACAAGTTGTTGTCTTGTGTGTTCCCCCCCATGAAGTTGTTTGATGCTGTTGAAATGGAAGGCTGGAATAGAAGGGGGCACTTAAGCAGTGAAGGGCTTTTCTTTGTAAATAATAGATCAAGAACACTGGATGTGTATCTAATGGAACTGTGTGCGGCCTCGGTTTCAAGGACAGTGCGGGGTTTTAAAAACTGCAACTACCGGCCATCCCGTCTGCAACCTGTGGTCAGTGGTGTGTGTGTGTGTGTGTGTGTGTGTGTGTGTGTGTGTGTTTGAGCTTTGTAATCGTTCACTACCTTCCCCCTTAAATGTTTTGTTCAGATGTCATATTTTATTTCATAAACCTAGGGGGGAAAACCCTCCAATAGTGATAAAGTCACTTCTATATGTTTATCTAGCTCCTTGCTGTCAGCCAGCTTCTGAAGCTGCAGGGTGGTTTCTGGAAGTCAGGTCTGCCTCACGGTCTGTTTGGCCGGGGTGTGCTTCACCAGGAAAGGGCCGCTGGAGTGCGCAGGTGGATGGAGTCGTGGCGTTGGCAACAGAGCAGAGAAACTGCGTTGCTTATAGTCTCCGGTATTCTGTAACTTGACAATTCAGTGAACATTTTTAAGCTACCATTTCCTACCCTGTTTCTGGAGTTGACAGATGTATTCTCATGTTTGCTGCTTTGATCCCTATATTTGAAAATTGCCTATTTAATACGCTATCAGTGGGTTACTACACATAACTGTTAAAAACATCATAAGGCTTTGTGCGCCCTGAATGTGAAGACACTCTTTCTTGCAGTCTAAAGATTATGCATAATTAATATTTCCCATATATGTGAGTGCAGATACACTGTGCTAGCTGAGAATGTTTAAATCTGTCCAGAGTGTGACAGAGAAGTAAACATAGAGCATTGGCTGTTCAGTCACTACCTGTGTAAGGAAGACACAGTTGTTACTTAGGAGATCATCAGAGAGTCCCTCTAAACCGAAGGGCTCTTCTTAGGGATCTCTTTTTCCATGTGGACTCCATTCATTTGAGTGCTCCAACCCCTTGTTAGGGGGTTAATATAATTCCCTAAAATAGGTTTCCAAATAAGCAGAGGTCCAGATAAGCAGATATTTAAAGCAAGCATATTTTTATTACATTCAAAACTCTGCAGGTGACAGATGCTCTTGACCGTTTTAGAATACCATGCATCTTCTCACGGAGAAATGTAAAGTTGGTCCACCTTAGCCTTCTTGTTTCCAAATCATTGATTATTTGTTTTGAAGGAAAGTGTGTGGAATGGGTGTGTTTGAGTTTTAACACCAAACTCCCGGCTGTCCAGGAGTTCATGCAATCAGACCAGAAGCGTACACAGACCCTCTGAGACAGCATCTGGAGATTTCCTGCAAGGACACTGCTCAATGGAGTGATAACTTTCATATTTTAGTTTTTAGAGAAGATGAGATTGCCTATACTTTAGATCCACCATGTAACTGCTTCAAGGAGAGAAATGCTTGTCTTCAGGCGGCCGGGCGAACAAATAACGTGAGGGGTCCCAGATCATTCTTTTATAATCTTTCATCCCTAAGTATAGCAAATTGTTTCTTTTATTAATGCTGTCCTTACAGTTCTGAGGGAAAAATATAATCAGGAAGATGTGCCTCACGTGTCAGATCCTGTAGTCTGAAATATGCTAGTACTTCCCTGAAGGGGTTCTTATTCTCTCTCTCTCTCTCTCTCTCTCTCTCTCTCTCTCTCTCTCCTTCTCCTTTTCTTTCTCCCTCTCCTTCCAACAAATGCAGCTAATGTAACAGAAATTACAGAAATGGGTACAATGTATTTTCTCCTTTCTCTAGCGTGCTTTGGTTGGTTAACGGGGCAGGGGTATTGAAATATGATTAGCCCTATTTCAGGAAAAAAATGATATAATTTTTCATCTTACCAGTGCTCGGCATTCTTTGTGGTACACGCTTAGTCAAGCCGGGAAAACGCTGCTGTGACAGCTAATAGACAGCGGCTCTGGACTGTTCAAACATTTTTGTCTTTTGTGGCACTGAAGGAAAAACAAGGAGGGGAATAGAAACAACTAAAAAATGTCAAAAGATCAAAAACTCAATGGGCCGCAGGAATGCGATCTGTTTACCAAGGCATAGCTGCTCTTTCTCTCCTCCGCCACGAGTGAGTCCGTCCGAGGCGGCGCCCATCGGGGCAGCCACCAAAGTCCAGGCAGCTCCCTCCCTGGGAGATGCTACACCACACACAAAGTGAGCGCATCAGCTGGGTCACACATCACCTGCCCCACCTCTCCATAAATAATAAAATAAATATATGATTGTCTCCTAAGACTGTATACATACAAAGCAAGGGGTTTCATTTGTTCGGTGCTTGGCTTTTTTGCTTTGTTTTATTTTTTTGAAGTTGTAATGTTTTCACTCCCATCCGCTCTGATTGTCCTTAGCTCTGCCAAGCAGCTATGGATTTACTAACAGTGTTTTAATTATCCGGTAAGGGAAGAATGCCTGATATAAACGTATTTGATCTTTGAAGGAAGAACTCAGTGGGAACAGAATCGGTGACATTTGGTAGACTGTGTATGAGAGATGAGGAACAATTGTTTCGTCTCAGCCTTGGCCGGTTTGGACTTGTTACAAGTTAGGGGAGCCAGTAGGGGCAGTTGAGATTTTATCTGAGTATCTGTTTCTTAGGGAAGTAGTCAGGTGGGTAGACAGGGCCTTGTTTTATAGGGAAGATGTGGTGCCATTTAATTCGACAAAACCTCTTGAATTTGGGGCTATGGACAGTGGTTACCATTTTAATAAAAAAACAAAACAAAAAAAACAAAAAAACTTTCAACCAGTTGGTTATCGGTGGTGGTGGTGGTGGTGGTGGTGGTGGTGGTGGTGGTGTGTGTATTTATTTATCTACACGGCTGCCTTAACCATAATGACAACCAAGACAAGGGATCAACTCTTCTAGGAGAGATTGCATTCTGCCAGGGAAGTTTGTCGCTAAGCCTTGTAGTTGGTATTTGATAGTAAGGGTGGTCCAGGCTGCATATTTTATAAACTTCCCATTGGAGTTATGGCATGTTATCATAAAACTCAATTGTAATACTTTGTATTACGCTCTGGGATGGAGAGATAGACATAGGATTAAAAAAACAATTTCTAGCCATTTCTAGATGATAAATTTAATTTTCTTTGCTATTTGTAGGTCTTCTTTGAAAATGCAATTGTAATGAACGCATTCAGAACTGGAGAATAGATTTACCCTTGGCTTCAAATAGTCGACGTTATCAGGCGCCGTCATTCCTTCCTTCCTATTTTCGGGCTGCTAATTGATGTTTTTGATGTCAGCAAGAAAATTGAAGAAAATGTCATGTGTGAACCAGTGCGGAAGTTAATAAGATTGACTTCGTTGACAGAATTTACAATGAGAGCAGAGACCGCATAATGGGACCACTGCGAATTCGTGTGCTCTCTTTGGAGTCAAAATTGACACCTCACGCTAGGCCAGTGGTCGATAGGAGAGATGGAACATTTGGGAAAGTTCCTAATCTCATTTTTCCCCCTTACCTTTTGGTCTCCGATGGTTATTTAGTTTCTCTAGCAGCTGCTTTTCCAGAGGGCTGTTGCTGCCGACCACGCCTGGCCCTTCATCAGGCTCCTAGTGTCCCCAACAATGCTTATTTTTTATGCTGTTTTGAGTTTGAAAGCAAAGGAGTCTTAGAAAGGTTAGATTAAGATATGTCTTAGGGAAGGACATACTAATATCGGCCAGGGTCATTGTAGATGCTCGGGTTATGTGTAAGAAAAGCCCAAACGTAAATCCTCCCTTGAATAAAGAGACCCTGTTGGCAGTAAGATCAGTCCTTGAACATAACAGAAGGCGGAAAAAGAATAAGGTTTTGAGCCACATGTCTCTGCTCTTGGGGGGAGGGGGGCTATTTTGGCCATGGTGCCCCTTAAGGTTTTAATTTTATTATTACTGATTGAGGTTTCAATGTAATAGTTTCATTTTCTAGGAAAGTGACAAAGTTTATTGGAGGTGTACGTATAATTATGGATTGGATTAGTTGAGTTTGGTTCAGTGCATCTGATTATCTTCTGGCCTTCAGGGAAATGCGCTAAAACCCTAATATGTCCAGTACCCCCAAGCGGTCTCTTTTTGAAGGCACCGCACAAAATGTGGTCTCGACCAACGCTCGGCCTCCAAGGATCTTCAGTGAGAGACATTATTCTTGGAATATCCAATTAATTCCACGGGCAGTGATCAGTTAGCGCTTCTTCCTCCGTTCTCGCCATTTGAAATGCTAACACAATGAATATTTTCTCATTGGTCTGTGTCCCTCGGCTAAGCTGTTGCCGCGGGCTGAGAATTTCATCGACTGATGAGACCAGAGGCTCCACCAATAAAAGGTTACAGTACGTGATTTGCATGCCAAGTGGGGTTTGGTTTCATGAACTTAAAAGTTCTTTAACTTTTATTTGACTTTTTTTTTCCTTTTGTTCAAAGTAGATTGAGGGGGTAGTGTATTTGTGAGTATTGAAAGTATGAAAATTACCAGGAACTGTAGGCCACAACAATACATATTATGGACCATCCTTCTGGAGAGAAAGAGAGATATGACCCTTTGTGTTATTTATTAGTTTTATGGAAAACAAGCAGAGCAACCTCAAGATCAAGTCAACAGAAAGAAGTTTTGCGAATGTCACGAGCTGTCATTGAGTCCCTCTAGACCCCTTCAGTAGTTTGACATTTTTTGGGGATGGTACTGGGAAGACTATCTTATAGCACATACAATGACATTTGAAATGACTAGGGAGCCATTGAGTAGGACATTTGGAAGAAAAGGAGATGTCCTTTTCTGTGGAGTGGTTGGTAAGCAGTCTTGGATACCAGAAAACCCTACTCCTACAGGCCCCTCAGAGGCACAACAGCCTCCATTTTCAAGGGTACACAGACGTTGTCTCAGACACTGAGTTGCATACAGTGCAAGAAAATGTCCAACAAACTCAGCATGTGCTCACTGGAGGATACGGGTGACGTGATAGACAATCCCATAACTACAGAGCCCTAGCATCAGGAGTGTTTCCTGCACCAAGCCCTGGGCAGTATGGGGCCAGCAGGAGCATTCACTCATAGACACTTGACTATGCCTTCCATGCTGTCTTTTCCGTCTTCTAGAATCTTGCGAATAAGGATTTTTCATTAAGTCAGGAATCTTCTCATTGACTTAAAACCACCATAGTCTTCTGGTCTAAGCAGTACTGTTCGACAGTGGGGTGAAGTGGCGGTAACAAAATAAAGGATGCTCCCTCTCTCTGCAAAGACGGGAGGAGGAGGACACGGATGTCAAAGATGGTATTGTCATCTTCCGGCCCTGGCGATGTGACTGGGGACTTGGCAGGTTTCTACTGAAGGAAAAATCATGGTACCTTTACCTAAAATCGTTAGCAAAAGGGAACTGGCGGGGATCAGGACGGAGGGCCTTTCCCCTCCTCTCCCCCTCCCGCCCTCTTCCTTCCTTCCTCCCTTCCGTCTTCCTTCCTTTCCTGGCTGACTGTGAGGAGCAAAGCAGGTGGCTCCCTGTGGCTGACTTTTCATGACAACACGCCATTAGAAATTGCTGTCCCGTTGATCAATCCTCTCGACATGACAGGTTTGCCGCCAGGCCTGGCTCTTTGAGCTGGCACTCTGGCTCCTTCCCTTCTTTTTTCCTGCACTAATTGGTGAAAGTTTTTTTTTTTTTTTTTTTTACTGTGCTAGTGGCAGAGGAAATTCTTTTGAACGTTGTCACAATCAAGTGTTGACTTCTTTAGAATTGCAAGTAGATTAAGTGACTATGACGAGGGCAGGGGGGTGCAGGGGGCACCAACTCAGTCCCTTCCACCACCAACATTTTGTGATTTAAGAAACACTGCAAAACCAACTAATTGGATTTACACCCCCAACATGCGTGTGCACGCGTGCATGCACGACCGAAGGCAAGTATTAAGATTATACCCTTTTAAACTCCCATTATCTTCTGCCACGGGGTGGGGACAGCCCTGCCGTTTGAAATGGGGAGCACATATTGCCATATTGATCAAGGAAAACACATCTATTAGTTTCTTCCTATAATTAGTAGATTCAGAATAACCAGAACCCAAATGCTATATAGCATGCTATTAATTAAAGGGTCAGATATGACTCCTGTTTGTACAATATGTTTTACTGGAAACTACATGTGTTCTTCTGTCCAAAATCAACATACAAAGAACTCTCTTGGCAAAGGATTTGTTCTCTGGTATTGATTCTTTACTCAGATATCAGGAACCTTACACTTTCCTCTTCTGGCGATGTATCAGATTATTTTTCAACCTGCAGTATAATAACATTTTATGTTTTATAAATCACCTTGAAACAGAATTAATATTAATACGTCTTTGAATGTGACCCTTATTTTGACTTTCTGTGATTAAAATATTTGCTAGAAATTTGGGGGAAAAAAAAGGATTCTATGCTTCTGTGCCTAAATACATATTCCTTGGCCATGAAAAAAAAATCACTTTTAGATTCAAAGTTGTTGAGACAGCTCACACGAGGAGGTATTTTGAAAGTGCCGTTTCCGAGCATGTGTGCCGCATTCCCAGTCTTGCCCGAGTTGTCACCTCAGGTAATTCCTAATTGGAATTGCCTGAAATCCTACAACTTTGTGGATTTGTGATTTCACAAAAATTCCTACATAAATATAAAGGAATTGTGTATTGACCGTGATAGGAACATAGTAACCACAGCTGTTTCCGTTCTGAGGTAGCTATTGACAAGGAGATGACAGTTAAAAGGGAAAGGTGGCATTAGGACTATCAGGGACACTTTTAGTAAATTATATTTATGTGCAAAAAGGAAAGGCGAGGGAACTCGGTGAAGGGCTGTCCAGAAGCACCCAGGGCCAGCCCCCCCCCCCCCCCAGTTACCATAGTCACCCAGTCGTTATGTTACAGGAGAGAGGAGAGCAGAGGCCCTGGCTGCAAAAAGCAGCAGTTCATATAATTAATTTTGCCATTGTAAAAATCATTTGTAAAATTTGCATTATTAACATTATCAAGTCACTAGTTGGTGAGACATCAGACGTGGTGAGAGTGAAGGGTAGCTTAGGGAAAACCGGGCCTTAAACCCTCAGTAGACGGAGTTGGGATCAAAGGCGCTTGCTTTATGTGGCTGTGCTAGACTTTGAAGTCATGACTGCACCTACAGCACTCATTTCATCAAGTTCACTGGTGTCTTAATAGCAGATCAATAAGTTTCAAAGTCGGAGAGTTAATTTGATACTAGTGCTGATGCGGTCGTGCTGGGGAAGCTGAGAGAGAGGCAGGGAAGGCTGCCTATTAGCAACTCGGGTACGGTATGGAGCGCACAAAGATGCAGATTAAGGGTGTGAACACGGCCGCAGAGAGGCAGGCTCCGGCCGCAGTCGCAGGAGCTGAGGACTGATAAAGCCAGGGGTCCTTAATTTAGACATCTTGGCTTGTTTGGAAGGCAGTCTGTACTTGCAAAAATCTGTAGTGAGATTCACGCACGGCTGTGCTTGCATACGTCTCCATTGGTTATAATAGATCGTGAGCAGGGCGTGAGCAGGTCTTCCTAAGAAGGTGTTTCAGGGTCTCATATTTTATTGCATAAAGCCCATTCATATGTTTTTATGGCATAGTATGGGGAAGAGAAAGAAACACTCTATTTCTGGTTTTGAAAGTATGCTCACATCACAGGGGTATGATACCTATTTTTAAAGTGGCATTGGGGCTGTCTATTGAGCATATAAAAGGCAGGCGTTTCATAGTTTGTTACAAGAACAAATTTAATTCACTTTAAATAAAACCAAACAATTGTTTAGAATAGGTCTGAGCCCCCTGCCCCTTTCCATCCTCATAGCCTGGCTTAAGGTCATTTCGAGCGAACTGGTGATGGGGTCCTTTACAGAACTATGTCGCCAGCCCCCCAGCCCCCAACGTTTTGTCTCAGTCCTCCACACTTAGGAAGGTGGTGCGTTTGGATGGTCCATCCCAAAGACCCGTTAGCCATAAAGAAACATGTAGACAAAGGTCCGCTAAATTGAAAGAGAGAAGGCGAGAAGTTGGAGGGAAGCGGCATGCTTGTACGTGTGTTTGTTCGTTTTCTTTGTTTTTGGTGATTCTGCTTGGCTCCTTCTAATGGGATAAGCATAAACAGTTGTGGAGTATGTGCCAGAGATGAGACTGGTGGCCACTGACAGAGGAGGGATGTGAGGGAGCTTTTTATTTTATTTTATTTTTTATTTTTTTGGTGAAAGGGAAGGCTGTAAAGACAGAGTTCAAAGATGTGAATCATAAGAAAGTAGAAACCTTTTTTTAAAAAAAAAAAATTGTGCAATAAGAACTTTGCCATCTGATGTTCAACGCAGGCCTCCCAGCATCGGAGGTCAGACTCACACCCTTCTCAAACAAAACTCTAATTTAGAATGTTCATCTAAGGGTTGATAATGGCATTAGAAGGCTGGTGGGGTGGTCAGTGGGTGTTGAAGATTAGCTCAGTGGCCAGGGTGGCTTTACCTAGACCCCTGCGATTCATTGGGTAGATTAACCATCACATCTGTCATTTTATCCCTTTTACCACATTTAAAAAAGAAAAGGGGGGTGGTGGAAATACCATCTCAAAGACAATGTGTGTGGAGCAAACCAGTGAGGCACGTTCTTTCTAAAACCCTAAGAAATTGCTACATATGTGTCTGTCTATCTATATGATTTCTTTATGCACCTGGTCAGTCCGCATGGCAGAGAGACATAGATTTTGAAATGATTTGGGTGAATTCAAATCAGTTGGTTCTATCAGGTAAGCTGCAAGTTTTTACCCTTAATTCCTCTTAGTCAGGTCTTTGGCTCGTTTGTAGAGAAAGGGCTCTGTGGCTGTGATCTCCTGAGCCGTCTGCGCCCAGCCGATGGTGTGCCTCATGGAGCTGCTGTTCACCGTTTCTGGCAAAACTTTCATTTCCACTGTGCGTGTGCACCCCAGATTAGTCAGGCTCTTAAGGAGCATGGAGGGAACTGGATCTTAATGGCATTTTGGGGTCCGCGGCGGGCGCCAGGGGCGTTTTCTGACTCGGTTGTTTGCTGGGTGCTGGTGTGGGAAGGTGTCACTGTGGAAGGGAACTTCAGAGTTTCTGTAATGTAATGGTTTATCCTGAATAAAGTGAGAGAGACAGGACTCGGAATCTGGGGAATAAGGGCAGGAGAAGCCAGGCTGATGAAGGTATCTCTTGTCAGATTTGTGTAGAATTATTTACCGTGCTGTCTTTCCTGGGCCGCCACAGTAAAAGTGAAGAAGTGGGAAATCATCCCAGATGGGACGAACCGCTCAGTCTCTGTTCTTTTTTTTTTTTTTTTTTTTTTTTAAAGGAAAAGATTTGGGGGGGGGAGTCGTCTTTTTCTTTAGAACAGTATGAATAAAATCTGGACAGCTGTCGAGAAAGATACGCTGTCTGCATTTTTTTTTTTTTAACTTTAGCTTCCACCATAACTAAATAGCTTGAATAGTACATCTTTTCTCTTTTTTTCCCCTTCATACATAATGATCTCTACTTCATTAAAAGCGTATTAATCTGGTTCCCAGTCTCTTGGGAGACACCTTAAGATGATGATATTGTGGGTTTTTTCCCCCCGAATTGTTAAAAAAAAAAAAATTCTAGCAGATTTGGTCCCTGTCAGTCAGAAATAATTGTGTTCTTAATCTTGTCCCTGATGGGTGACTTGGAGTTCAGCAACGGACCAGCTCCAATGACAAATACAGTATTAATATTCATTAACTGCTTTGACAATGCTAATTTTGATGCAGTAGTAAAGGGCCTTCCAAAGTTAGCGGCCAAAGCATCAGAGCTGCGCAAGGTGGCAAGATAATTTGTGCTGGTTTGCTGAGCTGAAGGCTTTTAAAGTCTATAGCAAAAAGCTAGGTACCACAAACAAAAAAGAGAAAGGGGGAAAGTTCTGAAGCATTGGAAGGCAGGGCCGCGGAAATAATACGATCACAGTCCGCTAAAAAATTTGACACCTCTGATGCAGTTTCTTTGAGTGAAATTTCTACAAAGTTGCAACAAAAAAAGCATAGCATGGTAAGTCAGCACATTCTTGATTTTGTTTAATCTTTTTGATCTTTTCAATTATCGCTATTTGAAGATCAATAGTCATTTTTTCCTACTATGCTTAGAAGATGCGCAGCCGTGGTTTAATATGTGTTAGGACAATTTGCTTTTAAAGAAACACATCCACAAGTTTTGGGAGTGTTTTTTTTTTCTTTCTTTCTCTTTTAAAGTTAGTCATGAAAAATGTTATACAGTGTATCCTTGTGAATTCTCTTACATACAAGTGTTTTTAATAATCTGTTTTGGTTTTTGTATTCCCTCCCCTACAAAGAGTAGAATTCATCGAGTTAATTAAGATCTGAATGTTGTCAAGAATTTTATAGGATTCTTTGGGGTGGGGGGAAGCTTCGGAGTGAAGTGGTCCTCCAACTTTATCTAAATTCAGCTAGCTTCCTCCCCTTCCTTTTCTGAATGGCATCAGATAGCTATTAAAGCTTAATTTCACCGTAGATCTGCAGAGCGTTACTTTCACCAACTTAGGTGAACTGGCTCGGATTATTGAAATTGCTTTTATGCTTGCCAAGTCGGCAAACAAAATATCAGGCTTTGTTCTTTTGATTGAATGCTGGGTTGGGGGGAAAAGAGAAGAGTGAAAAAGCCCTGCCTTTTTTTTATAACGCCCCCTCCCTCTTTTTGGGGTGGGTTGTTGTGGAACCGACCGGGGGAGATCCCGGTTATTGTGCGCTTCGCTGTGAATGGAACTGTGCCTGAGCATCCGGCGCGGCACGGCTGCTGCGGGCTGCTCCTGGGAGCTGCGCGCTCTGCGCGGGCTGCAGGGCGGGTGCTGCCCTCCAGCGGGCCCGGGCCATCCGCGCGGCAGCATGCCTGCGAGCCGGCGGCGGCAAGGACAGCGCGGCGACCCCTAGATGGTAAGCCATGTGCCCCGAGTGCCTTGCATGCTCCCAGCCCAGCCCAGGCCATGCCCACTGTCACTGCGCAGGAACTTTAAGATTGATGCATGTTGACTGGTAAGGTCCTGATGGACCGAGTCGATTTGGTTTAGTTACCTTCAAAACAACAATAACAACGGTTAAAGAAAGAAAAGAAAGAAGAAGAGAAAGGAAAGAAGGAAGGAGGGGAGGAAGAGGGGTGCCTTTTCATTTTATGCTATTATTGTTAATTTGGAAGTGTCTGCACTTGGAGGGCATCCATCCTTTTCACTCACCAACTTAAAGTGACAGCCTCCGCCCTCCCCACGCCCTCCTTCCCAGCTGTGTGTATTCTAAGTGCACCTTTGCCTTTTTCTGTCTGAATATGTGGGTTTGGGAGCAATAGGGTGGACAGGTCTTTCCTAGAGATACATGTAGGTACATGTTTTCTATTTAGAGGTATCTGTGTAATCGGCCAAAGTTGGTTTCCTGTCCTTATAACTTCCCTGTTCCGGCATCTTAAATCTCCTTATTTAACAGGACAAAACTAGCTTTGGGTGGAGATGGGGCTCCTGGGATGTGAGCAGACAGTCTCTGGCCCCTATGTCCCTTTGCCACAGGTTTTTGCCTAATAACATGCTAAAAAGTTCTGTTCTCTGTTTCCGGTTTGAGTAAGTTTTATTATTTCTTTTCTGTTATCATCCCTACCCACTTGCTAACCCCAACTTTGCCGCAGGCTTTAGCTAATTTTTTTTAATGGATGTTCTAAGTTCGGGTGTGTATCTGACCAGTCAGGGTGCTTTGGGAATAAGTTCTGGACAGTGCCAAGGGGCAGCAACTCTCCTCGAAGGAGTTTCTTAGGAGAAGTTCTTAACTTGAAGAGATTTAAGAGGCTTTCCCCCCTTTTCTTTTTAAGGGGGGAAGAAGCTGTAACTGGGTTAGCTCTTTCCCAGTTTCCTTTTCCCTTGTCCTTTGAGAGAGCTGGAAGTAAATTCTTAGCCCGAGCCACCGGGAGTTTGCAGTACTTCCCGACAGATTGTTGCTGGGTGATCGGGGCCTGTCCATCAGCGGATAGAGAACTTGCAGTTTACTTAAGAAATTGCGGGAGCCACAAAAGCAGCTGCCTTGAGTGTGGTGGTCTTGGTGAATAGAGGGAGGGAAGGCAATTAGGGGCTGTGTGGCTGGGGCTTTTTACTTGTCAGACTGGAAGCTCTCGCTTTTGTTGCTGCCGTGTAAAGGGAAACGGCAGGGTTTTGTTTTGGTATTAAGGGCCTTAAAGATGCGGTTCCACACTTAGGCAGGAAGGCTAGATAAGTCCAGAAAGGGGCACAGAGTAGGATTGTTTTTAAAGCAAAAGGGTAGAAAATGAAGAAGTCCTACATTTTTGTTGGCCCTAAGCTCTTCTAGCCCTTGTTTAGGTTGATTCCTTTTTTGGGGGGGTGGGGGGGTCGGGTAAGGGGGATTAACTTGCCCCCTGTATTAACAGATTGCTTAAAGACCTACACTCTAAAGACAGTCCTGTGGCCTTGGAGATAAACATCTGGCCGGTCTGACAGTCCAGTGCAAGGAACAGCTCCTTCATTAAAATTTGGTATCCCGAGACTAGGGAACCGAATCTTGGCCACTAGTCTTGCGTTTAAGCCAGACAAACCTAGGATGGTTTCCTAACTGCTCGCAGACTAGAGCTGTGTGTTTGCCTTTGAAGAGCATGAGATGATTCTGGAGTTGAGTCCGCTAGATACTCTGCCGTGTGACTCAACGCCTCCCTGGGCAGCCACCCACACCGCATTCCCTCCTGCATGCCACAGCGACCATTTTAGGCCCTTTCTATCTGGGGGTCTCAACTCCAATTAGGTTAACCCCACACCAATGTACCTGGCCCTGGATCCTATGAAAGTCCCAGGAAAAGTAAGTTGAGTCGATCCTTTTCTTCCTGCTTCTCTGCGGCTCTCTCTCTCTCTCTCTCTCTCTCTCTCTCTCTCTCTCTCTCTCTCTCTCTCTCTCCCTCTCTCCTCTTCCAGAGAGAAAGCGTGTCTACCCACCAGCTAAGACAGTCTGCTAGCCAGAGGTCTGGCTTGCAATGCCACTGGGTATTGGAAGCCTACTTTCCCCTGCTTGCACGGAGGTCATCGAAAATCAGGCAGCCTCAAACTCTGGGAAGGAAGAAAGGGTGTGCAGAGTGGCAGGCAGGGCCTCGCAAGGTGTCACTTCCGTGTCACCGTGACAAGAAAATATACTTTCTTCCTCCCTCCCTCTCTCCCATTGCAGCCCTCTCCCTAAGAAATTTGTTTTGAGGGATTTGACAATCTTGCAGATAAAGTGCCTGCCTGCTACCCGGTTCATCATTTCCCTCATGGCTGACCGTAATTTCTTTGCTACTCTTAGCTCTATCCCTGCCACCCAAGGTGAGGGAGGGGGACTTTTCTTAGGTGCCCTGAGCAGGTTGGGGAAAATGGGCCTTCCCCCTCCTTCCTTTATGGATCCGGGAGTAGTAAAGATTAGGAACTAGAGGGGTTTTACATTTAAAAAAATATTTAAATTGAAGCTTCAGCCAGCTGAATTAGATAATTGTTTTAAATTTTTTTAAACATATTTTTTTTCAGATAGGGTGTGTAGAGGAAGGTCCCGCAAAGCAACCATATGCAGTAGAAGTGAGTGTGCCTAGCCAGAGATCTAGAAAGCATCATCTGGCTTTTAAGATGCATTTTTTCAGCTCTTTAAGTGAGCTGTATAAAGGGAGGTGGGGGTGAGAGGGAAAAGAAAACTGAGAGAAACTGGGAGGGAGAAAGAAAAAAAGCTGGCCCAGGCCCATCTTGAAGGTACAGAGAAAGTTTTTTTTTCTTTCTTTCTTTTTTTTCTTTTTAGAGTGGAGAAAGGGCAAGACAGAGCTATTATGTACCCCAGGGATGCCGTGTTAGTGGGGATGGAGGATTTGAGTGGGAAGGGAGGAGCAGGGGCCCCCGGGGTCTCTCTCCTGCAGCAGTTGGGCGCTTGGCACTTCAATTTGAATTGCTGGGTGAGTAGTGGGGTGTGTGTGTGTGTGTGTGTGTGTGTGTCCACACTCATGGTCCTGGCCATGAGACCTGTGCTTCCTTTTCTTCTTTAAAAGACTTAAAAAACTTAGACAATGGAAAGGGGGACAGAACAGGAAGGAATGGTCAGCGCAGGCTGTGCCCTGTCCCTGCGGGATTTTACTGTATCCTTTTTGGGGAGAGGAGAAAGGGTTAAAAGAAGATGGGGAGGAGAGAAAGTCTGACTTTCATCCCAGTTCTTACAGACCATAGTAAGTGAACTGGAGTTTCACCCACTCCAGAGGGCTTCTACCATAGGCAGAGGGGAAGGAGAGAGACCTTGCCCCGGCAGGGGACCATGCCTCTCTAGGAGTTGAGCCATTGAATGTATTGGTTTCATATTTAGTGCTAACTTCCTGTTGCTCTGTCTTTGGTTGTTTTTATTTTCAGTCTCCAAATTTAGATGTTGGCTTTTCCAGGCCCTGGTGTTGCTGCTGGTGGTTGTGTTTTCCAAATTTAATAAAAAGTTGTTTTAGAAAGCTGATGGTGGGACCGAGGACAGCTCCTGTTGACAAAGCATCTTCTGTAGCTTGGATCTGGGGGCTAGGCTACATTGTATCCTTCCCAGAACTTGGGGGCTAGGATACACTGTATCCTTCCAGCACACAAGGGCCAGGATACACTGTATCCTTCCCAACGTGAGGGCCAGGATACACTGTAATCTGCTCCAACCCAGGCTTACACTGATTGCCATAAACAGTAAGGACATTTTCTTGAATCAGCAGGCAAGTTTTTATTATTTTTATACTTACTGTAATTATATTTTGTTGTTGAATGGCCAAATATAAATACTTTTGGAGATACTGACCAGGTCAGATTGAAAAAAAAAAATGTCTTCTCCTTTTTTGTTTGATTGTTTTTGGTTTTGGAGAAAAGCGAAGCATTATGTAGACTGTAAAAATGGCTGTGTTAAAAATCATTTTCATATTAAAAATCATTGTCGGTAGATAGCTCTTTGAGATGCAGTATAAAGCAATGACCCTTAAAACCTCTTTCTGCTGCTTTCTAGTTCAGTTTAGCTCTGAAAACTGTTCAGACTTTCAGGGACAGGGTGCTAGCCGATACTGTGTGAGTTGTGTGGTAAATTTCCCATCCAGACCTTCCTATAGGGTCAAGATTGTGAGAAAGGACTCGCTTTTTAGAAGTAGATTCTGAACTGCAGCAACATAGACATTCTAGCCATTGTGTTCTTGTGCAGACGCAGCTCTACAGGCATTTTCTGGAAGCAGCCGGGATGGCAGCCTTGTCTTCTGAGGGAAGCCTCCCTTGGTGCTTTGGCGTTGGTGGGGAGTTTGACTGAGCTGTGCTATGGAATTTCCCCCTTCTACAGCACTATAAAATGTTGTAAAAGCCTGCTCTGCCCGCCAGTTGCATTCTTGTACCCACACCGGAGGACTCAAAACGTGAATATTGCTAGTCCGCACAGTCTTCCCCGACAACAGCCTGTAGCCACAGGGAGCAGCCGTGTCGCTTGCTTTTGCTTGGTCCCTGGCAATTCTGGGTCATTGCCATATGGGTCATTTTCCATTCTACATGGCCTTTATAGGAAAAGGTGCCGATGTTTGCCATTTATAGGAAAGGATGCTGATGTTTGAGACATTAGCAGGGCAAAATGGAGCCGCCGACGCCTCCGCTTATCTTATTTCTATACATTATATGCGCACACTCTTCCTGAATCTTGAGAGTCTGGGTTTGTGTTTGCTAAGTCATGTGGATGAAATCTTCCTTCTTTCTCTAGGCTTACAGGCTTGCTATTTCCCAGGAAGAAAATATACTTCTTTCTGAAGGAAATAACGGCTTCTTGGGCTCTATGGAGCAAGCATGATTTTTTAAGCATACATCTAAACTCTAAATTAGGCCCTGGTGTGGAAGCTGTATGCAGCAAAAGGCATTTTCAGTCAGCTGTTGCCTGTAAGTAAATGCAGAAGGTGCCGTCAGAGTTTGGTCCTTGCTTTTCTTAAACTTTCCAGGATGTATTAACCATTATGCACTTAAAATTTATTCTCAATCAAAATGGGTGATTTCCTTTCCATTGTACTCAGGAACCCCAGGTCTTGGGGGTTGTTGTGTTTGGGACCGGTGGCCTGGAAATCGTTATTGTATGTTAAAGTTGTTTCACATTGGAGTGTTGGGAGGGCTTCATTTGGAATAGGTTAGATTTATTCCTGGCTTTTCTAGAAACAGCTGTATCCTCTTACCCAGTTCCCAAACATTCTCCACACACCCAGACACTTGGCAAGATTGATTATGCTAACGATAATCATTTAATACCCAAGTAGTGGAGAGATATTTGGCGGGAGGGTGGAGGAAAATTCCTGGGAAATTACTTAGGGGTGAGGTGGCTTGTGAAGGACTGGAACAGCCCACAGACCCCACAGTGCCTGTGGACCCCGTACCGATCTGGTGTTAAGTTTGATGTTACTAGAGAGAAGCAGGCAGGGGGGGAAAAAACCCTGGAAATGTACCCTGGACCGCTGGGCCAAAGCTTAAGTGTGCAAATGTTTTAAGGGTTTGCTGGGTGAAGCACAGTGATGTTTTCTTTTTTATTGGAAAATAAATGAGAATGAGTGGTAATAAATTATGTTTAATGAACTTAACTGGGAGCGATTGTTTGAGAGGCACAGTGGAAGCGCTGGTTTTGCTTGGGCCTGGGCTGTAGTTTGCTCAAAGCCAGACACCTGGAACACAGCTCTGTTTCCTAGGAGTCTCCCCCGTGGTTTGTGCACCCTAACACCATCGCTCCCCGTCTCCTTTTCAGGCATTCCATAAAAGTCACTAAGAATCGCTGAATTGACCTTCTAGACCCTCAGCTGTTGAGGCCCGGCTGTCTTTGGCGTGTTAGCTGGTGGCTGGTTAAAGTGTAGGAAGACCCCTCCTTTCCAACAGAGGCCAAGGACCGAGGGTCATTTGAGCTAGCACTGTGTGGATACACCCATGTGAGATTTTGCATGGAAGCAGGCCACACTTCCCTTCTCTCTGCCTTTCTTGTCTGGTCGTTTCCTTGTTAAGAAGAATTTTGATGCCTATGAGTCCGTGAGAAACTATGAGTCGGCAGAATCTTATAGACAGTGGAAGAAAATCTTCACAATTCCTCTTCTTGCTGTCTAATTGGATTTGGAGAAAGACAAGGGACACAGATAGGATGACGATGTGTGGAACAAATAACACTTCAGATCTCAGCTGTAGAAGATGAAACTTCGCCTCCTGGTGGGTACTTGCCACAACCCCTGGCCAGACATACAGGCTGTGTACTGTAGGTGCTGGTGGGCTTTTCTCTTCTGTACCTCACAGGCGGCTCTCTCTCCACCTGTTTCTCCATGTAAAACTCAAACTCAGAGAAATCTTCCCTCCTTCATTTCTTAGGTTCAATAGCAGTGCTATGGCCATTGGTTGGTAGTTGCACACAACACAGTGGATAAAGCCTCTCACGCTAAAACAAACAAACAAACATTCAACTTATGAAACCAGCTGGGCCACAGTACTGGCTGTGTCCTGGCTGGGATTCTGCTGTTCGAGGTGAAATACAAAGGGTCCCGAAGCCCCTGTGGAATGAGGAAAGCCAACCTTTCCGTGGTAGAAGTAAGAGGTTTGAAGGATGTGAGATGCTGGTCAGCTGAGTTGGGACAAGCCAGCGGTTCATTTCCCCGTAGCCTTGCATAAAGCTGGCCTAGAATTGCTCTGTTTGGTTGCCAGGTGTTGGGACAGTAGAGTTACACGGATTGACTGTCCAACTACCTTCTGCTGCAATGTCTGAAGAAGAACAGGATTAGTGGGGCTGCCAAAGAGCTGTTGATGACCGCAAACAGCAACCCCTTCTTTCTCATCCCAGCCCCTCCCCCTCACCACTACTGGCATGTATGAAGACTTAACTAGTCTCTACTGGGCCCAACACAGCCAAAGTAGACAGGAAAGTGGGTACTACACTAACGAGCCCCTTTTGCACAGGCAGGTAAACCTGGAGTACCCTGGGGCAACGGGGTCATGTGGAACCCTTGCATGTCTCCAAGATCCACACATTGAGGACAGGGCTGACAAATGCTCCTGTGTTGTGTCTTTTGTTGTCTTGGGCTCCTTAAAGGCACTCTCTGGCCCCATTTTGCTCCTGCAGCAGGAAGGACAGTGTGGCGTACTGAAGAGCAGGCTCTGTTGTTCTGCTCTCTTTGTCTAACAGGTTGCAGAGGTGAATGGTGAGCTGCCAGTCCCTTTAGGTGTACTCCAGTTATAGGGGGTTCAGGGGTGGGGTTAAAGGGTGGCTGGGGGGAGGGATCCAGGAGCATATTTGCCTTTCTTTTGTTGAGGTCCTGATTTCTGAGCAGGGATGGAGGGTGTAAGGTCAAGTTGCTGAACCCTAAACCTCAGAGTTCTGGAGAGGTCAAAGGTCAGCCGCAGGGTCACTCCCCTTACTGTAGCTGGATGAATACTCCTGTGGGTAGGGAGGCTTTGTGCGCTCTGAGGGCCACTGAAGTATCTTTTCTTTATAATTTAACTATTCAGTGCTCACACCCGTGGAGTTTAATGAAGACAATGAGGATGGCCTCGCCTGGGGAGGTTGTGAGTCTGCCCAGGTAGAAAGCATAAAGCCCCAGGGACCAGATGTCAGAGGAGGAGTTTGAGTCCCTTTATTTACACATTGTTTGCTTGCTTTAATGAGTTCAGGGTTTTATATCATTTGTTCATTTTCTTTGGTGTCTTGTGAGCCCAGAGCTAACCACAGACAACATTTTGTCACCAAAATTCTGCTGGGGCCTGGTTGTGTCTGGGAAGCAGAGGCAGTCTATTCAAAGCCTTGTTTGTCCCTGCCTCCCCTAATGAGCCTCACTCTGGAAAGGTCCCTCTGGAAGAAGCCGGTGGGAGAGTTCTCCTGATGGGAGACCTCTTCAGTGGGGGGGGGGGCGAGGGGGAGGGGGGGAATGGGCGTCGCGGTGGTGGGTGGTGCTGGAGACACCCCTGATTTTGCATTTGGTAACTGATTTACTCTCGGTCTCAAAGCAACCGTGTCTAGGAAAGGTGGACACAGGCGGATCTCACAGGTTGCCCCTGCTCCATCAACATAGCAGTTCCTGCTCCCAGTAATTCCGGCCTACAGACATTTCTAAAGTAGCTGTGCAGGAGTTAGGGCAGTGGGACAAGCGGAGGTGCCACAAGGTTTGAAAATGCCTATGAAGGTGTGAGAGACACCCTTGTCCACCTACTCTGAGGAATGAACCACAGAGGCCAGCCAGGCACAGGTGTGCTCTGTGGTTGCAATGAGTGTGACGGGTGACCATTAGTAAGCAGCTGTGCCCTGGGAAGCAGCGCTGGATCTGAGCTGCTCTGGGGTGGTGACAGGGCTTCAGTATAATAGCCTTTGCTCCCTGTCTTGCTCTGGGGCCAGCAAGCTAAGTGTCTTAACCTGCTGCAAGAGCATGTTTCTGTAGTAGTGAATTATATGGAGTTTATTTATAGACATTTGGGTTCTATTTTGTTTGTTTTGTTTTGTTTGTTTTTGTTTGGTAGCACAGATGTGCATAGCTTTGTCCTGTCCTGAAGGAGTTATGTACTTGGTAATAATAGGCTCTTCACTGAACCATTCCTGGCTGTTAGGACCATGACCTTGAGCATGAGTTAGCTACTGTAGAGTTTGTGGCCCAGGTCCTTGTACAGAGAGAGACCTCAGCAAAGCAAATACCTACACTGGGTTTGACCTTACAGTTGGAAAAGGTAAAGGGGGCAGTGTAGAAATGTCTCTGGCATTTTAATTACCATTCCCCCTCAGTTCCAACTCTTGTTTTAGTTTAGTTCCCATGATGCTCCACTGTGACTGTCCCCAGTATCTTTTCTCCCAGTGTCTAGAGTGAACAGAATATCTTAAAGATCTGAAGATCTTAAAGAAGTGAGGGTTGGGAGGGGGGGAGACCCTAACTGTTTGGAAATCTCTTGCTGCATTGGTTCATACTTTACAGGTTCTCAGTGACTCTAGAAGGACTTGTTTATCTCCAGTTTTTTGGGTTTTTTGTTTGTTTTTAATTGTGAGATCCTCTGTGGCATGATCTATCATTGGCACAGTCCAATGAGGTATTGTTGGTTTTTTTTTTTATTTGTTTGTTTTGTTTTGTTTCTTTTTTCTTTTCTTTTCTTTTTTTTTTTTAATGAGCTCTTCAAATACATTCGTTAAATACCACATTTTAAAGAAGGGTGTGTGACTTGGGTAGGGTGGTCCCAGATCAGCCATGCTCCTATATCTAGGTGATAACTTCCTTCCTGTGCAACAAAGGACATGTTCCAAGGCTGTATTTTTCCCATTTATGAGTCTAATTGGAAGGTGTTAGCCTAGTGGTTAACCACATCGTCCGCTTTATTATGTAGATTGAATTTTGCCAAGTTCCTTTGTATAGAGTGTGGGCCTTCCACTGTGCAGGGTGCTTGGAGTGAGTGATCTCATGCAATCTTCGTAACGCTACAGGACAGACACAGTACTTGCAGTTGACAGGTTCTTACTCTCAGTCTCTGCAAGAAACCAGCACAAGAACCATTTTAAAGGCTCTGGCGTAAGTTACAGAGGTGCTGTCTGCAAGAGCTTTGCTCTGAGTGGGAGGACCATCCAACCCTTCCAGAAACCTGGTCCCCTGGTTCATGGGCTCTATCTTGCTCTATCACATGCACTTTAGTCTGGTGGTTTTCAAGTGATCTTTGAGATGGCACTTGCTTGCTATCCCAGGTACAAAAGTTTCAGAGGACTCTAAGGATGAGTAGCGTGTGTGTGGCGTTCCACCCCAGTGATGGGAAGGATAAGCTGTGGGGAGAAAGGACCTCGGAGTCCAAGGCTAGAGAGCCACAGGTGTTGGCGAGAAGACCTTTGTTGTAAGGGGTCCAGGTACTGACAGGTGGTGTGGGGCGGCAGGTAGACCCTGCCTTCTGCATATTTGACCATGACGTACCTCCTTACTTGGGAGCAGACCAACCTGGATAGAGGGCTGGTCATGCGGTTTCTAGGGGCCCACTTGTTAAGGTAGACAAGGTCATGCCCTAATCGGACTTCCATCCCCCTTCTAAAGCCGGGTGGCATCTAAAGCTTTCATTTCTTGTCCCCTCTCTCCAACTCCTGCTCCACCTCACTGCTGGAGAGTGTTGTCTGAGAGGGAAAGACAAAGCCCAGACGATGATACCAGCAGCAGCCAACCAGCTCAGGCTTTGTTAACGCTCTCTAACGGGAGCATCTTAGGTGAAGAGGGACAGTTAGTAAGTCCCATGCCTGTCTTACAGTTACCAAATGCTGTTGCCAGACTTCTGTGGCCGGAGACAAAGGAGGGTCCCCACATTCCCCGCTAGTTCTGCTTGGGATTGGTGGTAGAGCCACCGTGTCCCCCGCCAACTCTTCGCTAATCGTGACAGTGATGACGAAGCACAGTTACATACAGAAACATGCCATGTGTTGGGGCTGTGCAAACCTCCCCACGTGCTCTCTGAGGACAGGGGCTTGATTCAGGAGAAACACTCGTCGCATCTTTGGCCTCCGGGTTTCCCTGTGCCTGTGTGGTTCTCGGGCCTTGGCTCCAACATAGTTCACAGAAGAAGTTCTTCTGTTCCTCCACACCCAGGTCCTGACTCCACTGAGAAATGACCTTGTGCCAGGGTCCCCTAACTCAGTGGAGATGGCAGCTAGTTTTCCTGCCCACCTCCAGCCCTGACTACCTCTAATGGTGGCCGTCACACCTGCCCACTGCTGATAGAAGTCTCTAGAGCAGGTTCAATCCTGTGACTACTGGGTCACATCCATCCCTTCTTGTGAGATGTGTGACCTATTCTTGAGAGCAACCTGCATTCTTTCATGTTGCCCGGGGCCTCTTTCCAATCTCGTTGGAAACTTCTGGAAGGCAGCCTCCATCATTTCCTTTCTCCCAGGTCGTTCCCACCCATCCCTGTCTTGTCTGTTATCTCCACCTCAGCTTCCTTTCCAAAGTGGGAGCTGATGCCTTTACTCCTTCTCAACCATTCTTGACAGAAGACTCTCCTAAGACTCTTCCCTTGAAGGACCTTAGAGTACTTCTGAGAACCGTGGCCACGGGCTTGGACACACCAATGCTGGGCTTTTGTATGCCCAGCCTGGTTGCTGACTGTGAGAGATCATTTCTTATTTCACGCCTTCTGTAACTTACACCTTAACCGTTTTCATGTGCAAGATGGTAGCTAGGTCTTCTAAACAACTGGCTAGCCCCTTTTCTCTGGAAGAGTTATGGTTTTACAGGAAGCTGTAAACCAAGTGACTGGAATGCTCTGTGGGGATCTTCTCTCCCCAAACATGCCACGGAGAAGCCACACTCCTCGGCGATGCCTTTGCCATCCTTGGCTGTGGTAGGAGGCCACTCTTCCCGTGTTTTATGCCTTTTCCATCTATTAAAAAAATACTGAAAAGGGAGCTGAAAGGAAGAGAACTGACTGCTCGGTGGTCCCTGAACTCGGAGGCGCTGGTGGGCAGTGCCGGAACCTGCCTTCTTTTCTTTCTGAGCAATTCCTTCTCCTTGATGTTAATGCAATGTGTGCCCTTCCTAGACGTAATAAAAGGAAATGAAGACACGTTCTGAAATGAAACTTGACTCTAATCCATTCATCATCTAATACCAGGCTCTTTATCTTCTCTGCTACCTAATCTGGTTAAATGTCCCTGTTGTAGGATTTTAGTGAAAATCCCCTATTGGGAATAGGGTTTTTTGCAATTGGATTACTCTCAGTAAATGGCCCAGTAGTTCGCTTGTTTCAGCTTAATTTTTTTTCCTTTGTGATCTTGCTGGGCTGAGTTATAGCCCAGCATAGGGGGGAGGGGGACAAGGCACAGGGGGGAGGGGTAGGGAAGCCAGGGGTTTGTGGAAGGCGGTGAGGAATATTTGAGATGTTTTTATTTTCTTTGTTTTCTGCTTCGCCTCACTGTCTGCCCTGCCCCAATACAACAAACATGTGTACTTCACCGGCCAGAACTGCCCGTTTCTCGAATGTATTCCATTTATTAGCTCAATTCATCATTGTCCAGTTAATTTATGAGTTCTCCCTGACGGATCCCTGATGAATATGCAGGCGCTGGCTGGGCCAGAGCTTTCTGGTCAAGTTCAGTCTCCCATTCAAAGGTGGGGTGGGGCTTTTCATCCAGGTTGAGTGAGTGGACACCTGCTTGCTGTGTCTAAGAGCCTGTGGAACCAGAGGGTGGGTAGGGAGGCTAGGCTGGGATTCTGACCAGACTGTGTGCGTAGCTCTCTCTAGCAGGCCTAAGGAATTAAAACCTTATCTTCTCACTCATCTGCTGATGGGAAAGTGTGGGATCTTGGGTTCTAATGGTGAGGTAGAGGTCCTCAAAGGTGGACCTGAAATGGGCCATTGCGGAGAGCCAACTGTCTCCTACGGTTAAATGGATTAGCGAGGTGGGGAGTTGGCAGAGTTGAGGGCATCTGTGGCACCAAGCTGGGAGGGTGGTGTAGGGGATGCAGGCCCTCTCTCTGAAGCTCTGGGCTCTGGAGACCCAGCTCACCACGTCTCCCTTTGTTCTCCTCCCTCACAGTCGAACAAAGTACCGGTGGTGCAACACCCCCACCATGTCCACCCACTCACGCCTCTCATCACGTACAGCAATGAACACTTCACCCCGGGAAATCCACCTCCGCACTTACCAGCTGACGTAGACCCCAAAACAGGTGAGTTGGAGGACTCTGCAGGCCTCCGTCAGGAGCCTGGGCCAGGCGTGATGGATGGAATGGGATGGGGGAGAGGTGATGCTCAAATTCACACCTGGGAGCTGGTTGGAAAGTTCTTAGTGGGACTAGAGCCCATTTCTTTAGAGAGATCTGCACATGGGGATAAGACTTATGTCTGCACCTTTGGAATTGGCTGCTTGGGGAAGCTGGGTTTGGGTACCTTCCTAAGCAAACTAGGAAGTAATGAAATTACATCATGATTTGAAGGAGTCGGGTCACTTGAGAGTGACTCGGTAAGAAGTGTATTCTGAAGGGACCTCATCACCCAAGGTCTGTGTTCCTTGCAGAGCACTAGATTACTTTGCATTTTCTTCCTCCATGCCAATATCTCAGACGTTTATTGCGAGCCCATTTTACAGACGTACAAACCGAAGCCTGGGAAGGCTTCCTCATTTCATCCAGCAGCGTATTGAGCAGAGGCTGCACACTGTATTCAGTCTCTGCACCTGTCAGGAAGAGCAGGTCTGGCTTATAGCGCCCCCTACATAAGAATCTAATATGGCAGGCAGCTCGGGACAAGCCCTCTGAGCCCTCTGTGTGGATTGAGGATACAGCCTGGCAGTGTGACTGGCGGGAGGAGGCGCCAAGCCCGCCTGAGGCTCCGCCAAGCAGAAGGCTCCACTTGCAGCAGGCCGCATCTCATTTGAATAATGGTAGGCCAGGGAATAGCTTTTAAATGGTTATCGTAAACCATATGATTAACGTCTAAGGAGTGTTTATTTTCCTCCACGAACCTTCTTTCAAGTGTGCAAATGGCTCTGTGTAGGGTCCAAGCCCAGCTAATCTGTTTGCTTTCTGTCATAGAGAGAAAGCAATGTCTGTGGCAAAATGTCACCCGGGGAGACTTAATTTACAGATTAAAAGCTTCCCGAATGAGTTTCTTGAAAAAATGAGATAGTTCTCATCCCTGTCCTGCCCCTTCCATCTTGGGTTAGTTCTGGCGCTCGGTGTCCATCTTGCCCCGCCCCCGCCCTTGGACTGGGCGGCTGCGCAGAGCCCCTGCTAAATTGCTCTCAGGACTCCACTTGCGGAGGGCGAGTGACCAGATGTTGGTCCTGTGCGGATAGGAAGTGAGCCGTGCTATATACTTTCAACATATACTTAGGCAGCCTCGGGCTCACCGCCCCTCTGGCTCATGGAATACCCAGTTAGCATGTGAGGCCAGCGCCCACATAGGCCTCTGCCCTCCAGGGAATCATGGTCCAGAGCTGAGCACCCCAAGCCCCCAGCTTCTCAGTTCAGTTCTGACTCCCGGGGAAAGACACCACCTGACCCTTGGTGGTTTCTGCAGATTCTCTTCACAGGAGAATTGGCCGCCTTGAGGAGTTTGGGTCTTTCAAAAGAAATCAGGTCACACCTCTGTGAGTCATAGTGAGTGACAAGGCTGCCTGCAATCACAGCACTCAGGAGGCTTAGAAGGCAAGAGGGCCATGAGTTCGAAGTCAGTGTGGGCTGTGTTGTTAGACTCCTGTCTCAGAACATTAAATTTAATTATTTAATTATCTAAGCCTTACAAATCAGATGTAGAGCTCTTGCACAGGCAAGCCATCCGAAAGAAAAGGGTAACAGACCCAGTTCCAAAGCTAAAGGAGTTAATAATTATCAACTGCTCACCTGAAGTGTGCCAGTCCTTTCAGATTTTTTTTTTTAAACTTGAAGTAATCACTTTAGTCATATGAGGCAAAAATACCCAAGATGGCATCTCCTTGGTCTCAATCAGTCAATCACACCAGTTCATCTAGAATGAGCTAACTCACTGTTCGAACAGATCTATAGGAAAATAAGAAGGCTGGGACAGTCCTCCCCGCCCCCCAGCCAGGAATGGCCTCTAGCTGGGATTTAAGAAGAGACAGCGCCTTCCCTTATCCGATCCTTGCTCCCGCTTCCTCCATACCAAAACCTCATTGCTTCTTCTCACAGGAATTCCACGGCCTCCGCATCCTCCAGATATCTCTCCATACTACCCGCTGTCGCCCGGCACCGTAGGACAAATCCCCCATCCGCTAGGATGGTTAGTACCACAGTAAGCAGTTCCAGTTTTTAATTCCCCTTTTGTTTCTTGCATGTGCATGCTTATTAGTTTGCATGTGCATGCATGTATTCGTGTGTGTGTGTGTGTGTGTGTGTGTGTGTGTGTGTGTATACAGGTGCACATGGCTGAGGGCATGTTTACAGAGGGACAGCTGGAGGGACAACACAGGGAAGGTGCTCTTGAGGTGTCCTGTGGGTTTGCAGGATTACACCATTCCAATGAATGGCATTGAAAGCGTCAGTGGTAATTGCCATTGTGAACCCACTGTCCCCAAAGATGTCCAAAAGTGACTCTGGGAACTGCAGAAGCCTGTTGTGGTCTTTTGGCAGTGGCAACCCAAACTGGACTGATGTTGTTGGGTTGCGCTCTCTCTTTCACATGTGGCCTCTGAGGCAGGAAGGGAGTGGGGGCAGTAGCAGCCTGGTGTGAAACCATCTAGCGGTAGGACTGAAGGGACCCCAGCTACCGCGTCAGCCTTCACCCTGACAGCAACAGCAGAAGGAGGCTCATGTAGTCCTCCCAGCATCTCTGAGAGTCTTTGCATGGCTAATGCTTCACTCAGCTATGGGGGCACCGAGGGACAAGTGGGACCCTCCCAGAGCACTGGGGGCCGGGCTGCCTGAACGCTGACCCCAGTCCCTGGTCCCTGGCAGTGCACAGATGATTTGACCACAACTTACAACTTTAAAGCATGATGTGTTCGGAAATCAGAGCAGAGAGGCCTCCCGCGTTGTCATGCCTACCTTGCACTGCATAGCATGTGTGTGAGCATGTGTGTGGGCATGTGTGTAACGTTTGACACTGTATGCTCTTACACATCCATCTCTCCATTGTACCAGTGGCCTCTAGCATTAAAAAACACAGGGCAATGTTGAGAGCTGAAAGAGGCAAACCCTGGTAAAGCTGTCAAACTGGGGTCTTGGCGAAGGCAGAGTTTTGGAATAGGACCCCCATCCTGGCCTTTTTTCTCTAGTCGAACAGAGATCCCACGCTGTGTGCTTTCTTGTTTGTCTAAAAACAACAGGTTGCGTCACGCAGCAATAGCAACACTAAGTCTCGTGAGGTTTCTGTTTCTTTGTCTTATTTTTGTTTGGTGAGGTAGACAGGAGGGTGGGACCTACAGCTTCTCCACCGGAAGGGACCGAGCCTCTGTACTTCAGCCATCCCTTCTGCTGACGGGGCGGGGGAGGGGAAGATAAAAAGGAATAGCCAACTCAGACAAGCCTCTGTCAGGAAAAGTTGTGTGTCTTTCATGAGGATGCTGTTCTGCATGTTGCTGTATTTTTTAATTATTGTAATGAGGTGTGATTGTCTATTGGTTACCCACAATTCTTCTTGGGGACTCTCCCCCCCAGAAACTCTTGTCAACACTTGTTAATTTGACAAAAGGCTACAAATTAAGCTCTGTTAATTTAATGTTTTCTCACCGAGATCTAAATACTGAAAGAGGCCCAAAGCGCAAGTGAAGTCCTTTGATTCGCTGTCCTTTATTTTGGTATAAATTTACATTCATTATTGTTTTCCTTTGGATGTGGAGCCCTCAATTAGTGTGATGGCTCCATTAAAGCAAGCGAGACGTCGCCTTTAATTATTACAACAAAACACCTAGTCTCAGCTTGGGGAGAGGGTCTCTATTGACATAAGCAGAGGTTATAAAATTTAATTAGCCATTCCTATCAGATTTATGGCATTCAAATTGTTCTGTGTTTCTTCCCTTTGATCCTGCCTGTACAATCCCCAAGATTTTTGTTCTGATCAAATGAGAATAAAGCTTACTGTACGGAGAGGATGCCCCCCCTTCTTCCCTTTCTTGTGCCCACCCCCAGTCCTCATTTCTAGTCTCTCACTTCTTTATAACCCCCTTTCTGTAGGCAAGGTCAGCCTGTGTACCCAATCACGACAGGAGGATTCAGACATCCCTACCCCACAGCGCTGACAGTCAACGCGTCTATGTCTAGGTGAGTTGCAGCGACTCCCCGTGAAGCCCTCTAGACAGCCATCAGGCCACCCAGGGCCCATGGACATGTGCGGGTATAATAATATAAACCATTGTTCATCAAACTTTCCTCCTCCTAGAAACACCCGAAATTGCCTTGACCTTTCAACTAAGTGACACTGAGCTAAGATTTTGGGAGTCTAGCGGAGGGCAACATTGTATCACAAGTTAAGAAGGCAGGGTGGGGCTGGTAGAGGTTCGGCAGTTAAGAGCACTGGATGCTCAGGAAGAAAACCTGGGCCCGGTCCCCAGCCCACATATGGCGACTCGCAACCATTCGTAACTCCAGCTCCAGGGATCCAGTGCCCTCTTCAGGCCTCTGCTAGCGTGTGGTGCACATACCTGCAATCGCACATACCCACACACATAAGAATAAATAACTCTCTAAAGATAACAGCAGCCACTTTTGAAATCGTTTCTCTGTTGTCCTCTGCTGGGTCAGGAGGGAGGAAATAAAGACAGTTTATGATTATTATTCAGAGAATTTGTGGAAACACTAGTGGGTGTTCTCTGACTATTTCAGATGCAGGTTCAGAGTCTGATATAATACACTCTATTCTGGCCCCGCAGAGCAGCCATGTCCACTAGAAACCTGAATGGAGCTAGGCTGCATTTTGTTTTTTACATTACTTTTACATTTTTTCTCTCCCTTCCCCCACTTACATGTCAAATCACTTTAAGAAGGTCACCCTCCTTCTACCTCTCCACCTCCACCCCCGCACTGCGGGGGGGGGAGGGGGGGGCGTGGTAAAATGTTTTTAGTGACACATTGTATTTGTCATTGACCTACAGAATGTTGCTGTTTGAAAGTTGTAAAGAAACTATAAGCAGATAAACATGTATACAGTGTATATATGTATCCCAGGACTCATTTTCCCCTCTCTAATTAATTCTGGCTAATTTTTCAGTGACTGCCAGTTTATTTACAAACCGGTTGGCAGCGGTATGTTTAAGTAGTCACTAATTGCCCCTAATGATAGTTTTAGTTTCTGTTCATCCGATTTTCTGTTGAGTTAATTAAATCGGCGGAGGTTTAGACTTTCCTGATGGGGTGAAGCAACCAATCCATTTTGATGATGCCACATGATTCAATTAGCACGCGCTCCAGGGCAAGGATGCTGTCCCCGGCCTCTGTCTCCGTGGTCTGTGGAGCGCCAACACAGGGAGCCACAGTGCTTCCTTCCCTGCTTGCAGGAAAGCAACCTTTGTCATGGGACTCTCACCCACGGAGAGAAGCGTGGACTGTGTGGCTAGAGTTTACAGAGAATGCGTGGAGACCATGCACCTTAAAAGACCCATTCCCCACATGCGACAGATCACCCGCATCTGAGAATCCATGCCTGTATGAGTTAGGTAGGAAAATGATTTTCTGCAGCCTCTCTGCTGGAGAAAATAGAAAGGTTACACTCATTAAATAATGTCGTCACAGTCCCTATAAAGTGTGGGAGCAAACGGGGAACCTCCTGGGAGGAGAGGGGGGCTGCTTATGACCCCAGCCTCATCCCAGCGTCCGCATTGGCGCTCCTGATTCTTCTTCCTGCTTGTCTGTTCTGCGTATCTGGAGGTTGAAAGCGATGACGTAATCGTAGGATGGGGATTGGGGGTTAAGCTTATTGATTGAATTATCATTAGGAGGCTAGCTGATGATTTATAGGTCGCAGAGGGTGGAGGGAAAGAAGGGGGTGGTGGGAAGAAAGGTTGGGGGCTGGCAGTACGGGGCGGGGGGTGGGGGGTGGCCAATTCCCCAGGTAGGCCAAATGAAAGGTAGCTAGTTAGAAAGCGTATACAGCAAATTAAATACATTATTGTGGTAATGGGCGACAGAAGTATAGGTCTATTATACGTATGGCAGTTATAGCAAATGTAGGCAGCTTGCCCTGTTCCAGAACACCCTTTGACATTTATTCTATTCAGCAGCAGGGCCAGGACTTCTCAGAATTAAGTGATGGGTCATTATACTTTAAACACCATGGAGAAGCCTAGATTGGCAATTAAACAGCTCTTGCTGACACTCACTTGTGCCACCCTGTGACCCCCTTTAGATTGAGATGTTGGAGCTCCGGGCCCTCAGCCTGCTAAATTGGGCAAGGCTCTTCTCCTGACGAGAGCAGGCCCTGAAATCTGCCGGCTTCAAAGGGAGCGAGATCATGTATAAACCATAATGTAGGTGCACCGTGGCTCACAAAAAATAAGGCAGGAAGAGATGAAATGTTACAAGTGTGGGGGGGGAGACGAGAGAATAATGACGATACGCACTCGTCTCAAAGCAGGATGGCTGCACAGGAAAATGCATCCCACGGCCTGTGCATAAAATCAAGGCCGGCGGATGACGTGCTTCTCACAGAAGTGTGTCAACAGTGAGGCAAAGCGAGAGTGAGCGTGAGAGAGGCCCCTGAGACAGCCAGAAACAAAAATTAGTTGTCCTTAACAAGTTAAGGCTCATCATTATATTCTGGCTTCGAGCCATAAAAGCAGACAGGGGTATATAATGAGCTGCTTAGGATTTTTTTAAGGGTGTTTCATGAAGCAGTTGTCTGCAGAAAGTGGGTTCGTGGGTGAAGGTGCATGCATCTTGTGTGAGGATGTACACACAGTCTTTCAGCTGGTGTGCCTTTTGCACGCGCACCAGCATGTGTGGAGGTCAAGGGACTCGAGAGCGTGCATTCTTTACGGTGGGACCCAGATCTGCCTCGACCCCAAAACGGGCTGCGGTCCTGTTGCCTGCCCCATGTTTGTATGTACACGGAGATCACACACTCCCACGCCAGGTTTCTGTCTTTCTCTCCTTCGTGTGTTTGTTCATGTATTCTCACACTGCAGGAAAGGACATATATGTATTTGAGACCTTCATAACGAGAAGCTTCTCTCTACCTCCCTTTGCTCAAGGGCTTCCAAGAACTCCTGGTCTTAACTGGCTTTTGCTCTGTGGCCTGGGAGTGGAGGGGGATTGGATGCAACACCAGAGCTCAAGGGTTTACGTCTCCCTTCAGTTTCTCTCTCTCTCTCTCTCTTTCTCTCTCTCTCTCCCCCCTCCCTCCTTCTCTCCCTCCCTCCTTTCCTCTCTCCCTCCCCCGCCTCTGATTCCTATTAAATCATGTCATTGTTTCCAAACTCCAGTTCGGCCTTGAGTCTTCAATGGTGGCCAGAGGGTGGGGTTTCTGAGGCAGGTGTCTACGTGGCTCTAGGGACCCTGCAAAGGTCAGCGTCCTCTGTGGGTATGTTCATCTCTGTTAGGATATACTGAGCCTATTCATTCTTCAAGTGTTTTGGAATACCTTTTCAAACAAACATCTTTATATTATTTGTCTCTCCGATCCACTTACAGAGGAACTTTGTAAATAAATACAAGAGCCCTTTGAAATCATCACAGTGGTGGGGCTTCATTGAGACCTTCCCCCAGAGCTGACTTTCTTAAGAGCAGGACGCTAGTCCTTGCTGGTCCCTGGGTGGTAGTTGTCCTCTTCTGGCTTGGCCTTGTCAGAAGGGCAGCCATTGCTTCAGCCTTCCTTTGCCTCACTCGAGCAATTCCTCCTTCTCCCTCTTTGCCCTGTTTTCGTGTACCCTCTGGGAGACTTCCGTCAAGGAGGACTCTTCCTGCCACACAAACCAAACGCATCAGAAGACTTGACAGCCGTGTGTCCTACCCAGCTAGATGATAGTCTGCAGATGCAACAGTGGGTTTAAGACCAGCTTTTGTGTCCTTGCAAAATTGTGTGTTGGGAAATGCCAGTTCAAGGACTGCAGTGTGTCTCTGGGGGAACGCTCCCAGAAGTAGGTGCTGGTAGAGGAACTGCGAACTCCTGATTGTTTTTCCTATGATTAGAATTTTTATCATTTATAAGGCTTTTGAATGATGCACAGATAACCTATCAGGCAACAGTAAGAATTTTCCTTACTGGAGAAAGGGCATGCAAATCAGAATTCAGTGCTCGTGTGTGTGTGTGTGTGTGTGTGTGTGTGTGTATCCATTTTTCTAAAAAATGAATACACACGTATTCAAAATGCCCATGACTTAAGATGAGAGTTGCACAGGACCCTAGAAGGATATTTCTCTCTCTGCTTCGCTCGCTCTCTCTATACCACTCCAGTGGTGGGCACAGCAACCAAAGAAACCATAAAAGTCGGATTGCTCTCTGTCACCAGAATGAGGCCTAATGAGGCCTTCAGAGCATCGTCAAGACATGTATGTACATTTCAACCACATTAATATTTTATTTTAGCTGTCAATATACAACAAAAGGTATCACTGTTCTTCTAGTGCTGATCAGGACACAGGAAATCACCTTCTTAGATGCTGCAGATTATGCTTCCCTTAGTCCAAATGGATGTGCGACTTCTGGCCAGTAGTCCGAGCCTACTGTTCCACCCAAGTTGAATTTGTCTTTTGCTAAAGATGTTAAAAATCATAATGTCTTGTGTCAGTATCAATAACGGAGGGAAGGTTGGCTTTAATGACATTATGAGGATCATTATGCTTAATTTATCGCTAATTAATGCTGACAGGTTTCATATGCCTTGGGTTGCTTTCATGTGAATGCTACTGCACCTTTTTTTTTTTTAAATAGTGTGTACACATCCCTCCTCGTTCATTCATTTTGATTCTGACGATTTACACAGCTTTCTGTCTTCTAGGTTCCCTCCCCACATGGTCCCTCCCCATCACACGCTGCACACGACCGGCATCCCCCACCCGGCCATCGTCACACCAACAGTCAAGCAGGAATCCTCACAGAGTGACGTCGGCTCGCTCCACAGCTCGTAAGTGTTACCACGTTGTTTCGTGATCTGTGGCCTGTGTGATGAGCTGCCACTGTGGCCGCTGCATGGTGGCTTTCTGGTCAGCCTCTCCTGTTTTGATCGTAGTGAGCAACCCGGCCCATACGTCCTCTGTCTTACCCATAAAGGAGGAAATGCCCTCTTGTGGGTCTCTCTGATTGTTGCACTGCTGCTTCAAACAGAGATCTCCACGGCATGTACTGGGGGTGGCAGTCACTCTAGGCTAACCCCGGAATGAAACATTGGGGGCTTGGTTCAGCAAGCGGGACAGAACCCTGGGAAAGTGTCTATTTGAGAAGCAAGAGGAAGTGATTTCAGAATGTCTCAGCAGCCCTGCCTCTTCCTCCAAATGTTGGCGCGTGATCTTGGGGGGGGGGGTAGGGGGGGAGTCTGAAAGTGAAAAAGAACTTTTCATCTGAAACTGACACTGGGCTTGAGTAGGAAGGAGGGAGAAGGAGGAAGGAGATGGGATCTGCTTTGGGGGAAAGTTGACTCCATGGTTGTTTATCGGATGGGATATGCCCGTCTCCTTGTGCCTCCATCCAGAAAGCATCAGGACTCCAAAAAGGAAGAAGAGAAGAAGAAGCCTCACATAAAGAAGCCCCTTAATGCGTTCATGTTGTATATGAAGGAGATGAGAGCGAAGGTGGTGGCCGAATGCACGTTGAAAGAGAGTGCGGCCATCAACCAGATCCTCGGGCGCAGGGTAGGTGGCCCCTCCGTAGGGCAGAACCATAAGAGTGGGCCCGAAGCCTCGTGTCAGGTGGCCCTCTTCACTTCATCATCTAGAGCATTTCCGCCCAGCCCTGCCACTTTAAATCCCTGTATGGCGTCCATCTGTCAAGGCCATTGTGCTTCTGAGCGGCATTTGGGATAGCCACATCCCTACCCTTCCCGCCGCAGATACAGAATGGACATAAGGACACAGAGGACAGCTGTGCTTTCTATGAGTGCCAGGACCCAGCAAGCTGTCAGCGCCTGCACATTCCACTGTGTCTGGGTGGACTTGTGCCCCCTAAAGCCTTGAGTCTTGTTTGTCACCACGGTGTAGATTGTGATGTGTCTGTGTCTTTTTTCTTCCTGTCCCATGTTCCCTGCAGTGGCACGCCCTGTCCAGGGAAGAACAGGCAAAGTACTACGAGCTGGCCCGGAAGGAACGACAGCTTCACATGCAGCTGTACCCTGGCTGGTCTGCACGGGATAACTATGTACGTGGACCGCTTTCTGGAGAACTCAGTCTTTGTGGATGTTTTGTGTGTCTGCAAGGACCCAGAGGATGGCTTACTGCCTACTTGAACTAGGCCTCGAGACCATTCACTCTGTCCACTGTTGGGACCTGTCCCTGACCCCTAATCAAGGATCTTGGCAGAGACTGATTTGGGGCGTCTGTACCTCTTTGCCTATCTCTTAGAAAAAGTAGAGCTTTGGAGTGCATCCAGATTGAGGTAGAGTCCAGATGAAGCCCCTGCCATTAGTGGTTCTGCTTATAAAAACCACGCTGGGTAGAGGAGTGTGTTTTCCTCCTCACTCCTCACGGGTCTTCAGCGGGGTCTGTAGCCATGGGGAGGCGAGACAAATACGCATCTGTGGCCAGGTTGTCTTAGGAGTTGGGAGTCTATTTCATCCTGAGAAAGGCATGATGGGAATATCCCTTGAAGTAGCCAGCAGAAGCCATCTTTTTGGTAGGGAAGGTAAAAGGACTCTGGGCTCCACAGTGGTAGAAAAGGGTGTGTGTGTGTCACGTGACACGTGTGCCACACGCTTCTGGCCTCTGTTGCTTGACTCTCGGTGTTGCTTCTTAGACATCGTCCTAACACAACTGTTGTTTTCACGTCTTGTGCTGACGGCGTACTATAGCTCCGCTCCTCTCCGGAGCCCTCCGTTACTTCTCACCAAACACTCCTGACCCTGCATTTGGCCCAGCAGGTCTGAGTTATGGGCTTCTCCCTTTTCTGCCTGGGTGGAATCGCCTCTCGCTTCGTCTCTTTATCGCATCATAGTTGGTCTCAGAAAACGTCTTTTTCCATCCACGCTGATGTTAAAATCAAACCTGTCTTGCTGCCAGCACAGGCTCCCTTCCTCTTCCCTCTCTGGAAGGTCACGGAGCCAGGAGAGTGTTTGCCTGTTGGTGCCTTGGGGGAGAAGTCGGGGGACTCCATTCCATTGGCCTCATCTGTGGAAGGGCTAGCTCTTTCAACTTTCTTCACGCTTTTCCTCATGCCCGTAAAGCAGGAGCTGGCTCACCTGCTACTGAACATGTAGACAAGGAGACTTGACTGGGCTTCATTGCCCCGCCCCCTACCCATGATCCTCCAGGTCTCCCTTCCCAGTCAGCACTTCTGCTCCTGAGAGGGCAGCCCTTGGCACCAGCAGATCAGCATCATGAGCTCTGAGCTGAGCGGGAGCTCTTCGCTTGTTTTTGAGTGTGCACTGCTGGAACACCTGTCCTCTGGGACTGAGAGGAAGCGACGAGCTGTTGAACCTTCCCATGGGCTATCTGTACCCCCATCTAAACCCAGGTCAGCTTCAGCAGCATACAGCTTCCTGTACATTTTCAACTATATCATCTTAGGACAGTTGTCATCCTGACTTCTAATAGTTCTAAGAGGTCAACTCTAGCTCAATCCTCAAGTCATTGAAAGGGTATCTCAGAGCAGGATGCGGCTTCTCCATGGCTACCATATCCCAAGGCATCCTAGGCATCTGTGTCTTGTCTTCATAGGGCCTTCACATAAAAAGTGCCCAGTGTGTGGACCATGTGCCGTTCACACAAGGAGCAGGGTAGATGGCACCCCCTGGGGTTGTTCAGGATGAACTCTCTCAAAGAGACAGGCAGATGTGGAGGCAGTGTCAGAGGCATTTCATTTGACTTGCAGGGAGTCCTTTAGACTCCCTCTGTCCAAGGCCGTCTGTGCTGTGCACTCTAGATTTTTCAGAAGGTTCCCATGGCACTCGCCCCGACTGCCCCTCACCGCCGCATTGGAAGGTAGCTGGATACTCGAGCCACGGAAGTGGCGGGAGGGACGGTGTAGAGGTGATTCGGATACAGGATCGCAGGGCTTGATCTCTCGGCTCTCAGGCTCCTGTCTCAGTGGCTCATTACACATGTGTGCGAATGTGTGCGTGCTCCTTCCTTCCGTGCTCCGGGAAATACAGTGAGGGTCCAGGATTTCACACCTGAAGCCTCTGTGAGTTGGATTCAGGTGAGAACCAGTTAACTCTCCTTTTTCCGCCAACTTGACGATGGAGCTTCTGCAGGTAGCCCAGAACTGCACAGCCCAGTTCTCCTGTGTCCTGAGGCATCCCTTCCTGTCTTTCCAGCCAAGTGTGCCTTTATGTCGCTACCTTAGGGAAGCTCATTGGAGGGAAACCCAATCTGGCTGCTCAGACTTGGCCTGTCTGGACCAGGAGAAGCTAGCTGGGTGCCACAGTAACAGCCGGTCGGCCCAGCGTCACAGCAGAGCATTCCTTCTTCCTTACTGACCCGAAGGTTGTACGCGCCCACCTGTTTTCTTTCTCTCGTTCATCTCTTATGCTTTCTCTTCCTCTTGTGACATTTAAAGAGGCAGTGGCCTCCTCTTACATACTCATGTCCTTGTCCCATTAAAACCCCATCCCTGTCCACTTGGAGTTGGTAGTCATGGACATCTCTTCCTTCCGGGTGTCAGGGCACAGCAGAGAATTCTGTAGGGGGACCATGAGATGGCCCTGGAGTGCATGGGGGTGGGATACAGGCTCCCTCCAGCTCTACTGCTTCTCTTGAGTCTTTTTCCTGGCTCCTAAGTCAGCTGTTGTCGAGCCCGCCTGTCCACTCTGAGGTAGTCATGTTTTCTTCTGTTGTTTTCCCACTGCATGCCAAGAAGCACAAAAGGATCTAGTGTATAGCTGCACACAGGGCCACAGCACATGTCCCCAGTGGCACAGACCACATACACTCAGAGGGCCAAGAAGCCCTCTCTGAATACTTAGACTCATCCAAGCCTGATACAACCTTAGGGTTGCTACACATACATCCTGATCCTTCTCTCTTTGGTGATGGTGTCACTGTCCCAAGAAAAGCCAAGGTGACAACATTTAGATCTTCTCAAGCATACCGGTCTGTAAGGCCACAGTTGCCTCATGGGCTGGAGAGCCTCCTGCTGCCCTACAGTGGGGCCAGTATGCCCCGCCCCATCCCTGCTCATTCACTTGATAGGGTCAGGCTGATGGGTGGTAATGACTTAAGGCAATCTCTTCATCCCTGAGGTATCAAGGAATGGCTTCCGTGGAGAAGCCACAGACTGTACTTGGTAGAAGGCATGGCCCGAGGCTGAGGGTACTGCCTTGAGGGCACTTGGGTTTGCTCCTGCCTCCGCCTTGTCTTAGCTGCGACATCTCAAGAACATTCCCAAGCCTTTCTGTCCCCGTTCCCTTATCTGCGTCGTTGGGATGATGACACATTTGTGCCATGTAGAGCTAGTGCCAGTTTGGTCCTGCCTCCTGGCTCTTTATGTGTACTTGACAAATGCCGGCCATTATTAGTGTTAGGAGAGGCTGCTGCGGTGAAAAGCTAGACTTAGAACAGTCCATGATTTTAATATTTGTTAGGAGCATGACAGCATGGGTTATACGTTTGCCATGGTTAGACTTACAATTCTTCAACCTCGTGGAAGCCGTGGAAGCGCACCCCTTCAAAGCCACTCTGCTCTCCACATTTAAGAAAGCACGCGGCCCGTGGCACATACCACTCAATACTCCACAATAAGGCAGGCTTCAGTTTCATGGTAGACAGCTTTGCCTGCCTGTAGACTACCTGTGTGTGTTCAAAGCAGGAGGAGCTGATGTGTGATATTCCAAGCATTGGGCGTAATACATGCGTTTGTGGATTATAATCCCTGTGACCAGTGATGTGTTTGTTAGGGTATCGTTGGAGGAATCTATAAGAGAAGGAGGGAATCACTTCCCTTTGCTTACATGTGTCCCCCCTGCAATTTTGAACTTCCCTATTGGTTTCCTTTGTAAACACCCCCACCCCACACTCTGCACCTTTTTTTTTTTTTTTTTTGTAAAGAAGGATCACACTCCATTTCAGAAAGAAACCACTTTGGTAGGGACACTTTGGCCTTCAGAGTGAGAGACTGGGGCAGAGAGAGCAGCTACGGAGCACGGAAGGCTCCCAGGTCTCCGTGTGCCCTTGGAAGTGCTCCACTCCTCCTGCTTCCTGCGTCGGTCCTCTGGGTCAGCTGGAAGATGGGTGAAGGCTAGGAGGGCTTTCCATATCTACCCACTGGGCCCCTTTTTCCTCCCAAGAAATGTGTGTCCCTCCTCCCCCTCCCCAGCTAGGCAGTGTTCAGGGATTGATTAGAGAGAGTTGGGAGAGAGGTGGGGATAGAAGGCTGGTGCCCTCTCTGGCTCCCCTGCCGGGTGTGCCCAGACCTCGCCCTCCTTGTCTATTTTTTAGCCTAATCTCCTGCATTTCTTCTGTCCATCCAGGGGAAGAAGAAGAAGAGAAAAAGAGACAAGCAGCCGGGGGAGACCAATGGTGAGTGACAAGAGTCAGGGTGGTGGATGGTGGAGGCTGGAGGACCACTCTTATGTCAGGCTTCCCTCTGGGGGAGGCAGGAGAAATCCAAGGCCAGGACCATGTGGGGAACCCATCTTAGGGAGCCTTTTGTTGTTGTTGTTTATGCGTTAATTAATTGCTTCATGACTGCCCTTTTTAAAGCTAGTAACATCCATTGTTGCATGAAAAGCCCGTGTAATCCTAGCGGAATGTGTTTTTAAATAACTGCCAAGCTTGTAACTAGAGGGCCAGCGTCAGGCACGCCTCCTCCGCCGGGCTTTAGACAGCCTGCGTATGCTGTGTGTGTCCGAGAGGGATGAGGAGGAGGTGAGGGGGCCAGGAGGGGCGTGTGTGAGTGTTGGGTTTTAACTGGGCTGGTCCTGAACGTTCCGATGCATGCATGCCTTTACAGTGGTAAATTGCACCCATTTTAAATTAAGGAGGTTTGTCATTTGGTAGGAAGAAACTAGAAATACTGCATAGGCAATCAAGGTCCCTTGGAGAAGACCAGGCTTTTACAAACAAACAAACAACAAACAAACAAATTTTGAAGGCTTTGTGTAATTTGTTCTTTTTTTTCAGAACACAGCGAGTGTTTCCTAAATCCTTGCCTTTCGCTTCCTCCGATCACAGGTGCTAATGTGCTTTTGAGTCGTTAAAATAGTTCGATAAACTGTTATTTTTTTTCATTTTTCTTGCCATTTGTAGTCTTATTAACGTTAAACACGTACGGCATTTGAACATCCTTTAAAATGATCATCGACACGGTTGCATTGTTTCAGTAGATTTTTTTCCAGTTGCTTTCGTTGATTTTATTTATTTATATTTATTTATTGATGTATATTTTACTTTAACTTCTGTCTCATTTTATCTATTGTTCCCGTAACGGTTGTTTATGCAGCATTTGAACAGTGGTTTAGAGCTGAACTAACTGTGCAAATTGAATATGCAGTATTTCTTTAAAAGAGACTGGTAAAGACAAAAAAAAAAATGGAACAAACTCAGTCATAAACCTCCTTAATCTAATGGCATTTTTTCTGTTGCCCCACTAAGTTTCCTCACGCCAGCATGCCATCGCAGTATGATTATTTTTCCTTTGCTTTTTATTTATTTACTTTTGTTTGTTCGTTCTTCCTTTCGCTTTTTGGCTTTTATCATCTACAAATCTGCTAGCAGTTTACTGACCATGCCTGCTTCCGAGCAAACTAGGAGCTCCTAACACTTAACAGCTCATGGCCTGTTTACCCTCTCCTTCCTCTTAATATTAATGAAAGTAGATTTAAAAAACAAAAAAGATATCCCCAAAGCTGCAATATCCCAATACCCACAACCTTTTTCTTTCTTTATTTCTTTCTGTTTTGTTTCATTTCGTTCTGTGTTTTTTTGTAGTTTTTTTTGTTCCTTTGTTTCTTTTCAAAACTCAGAAGAAAAAAGCATGTTACGAATTTAACCTTCCCTTCGCTTTATTTTATTCTTTGAGAAAAAATTAAGAGAGAGAGAGAGAAAAAAAAAGCAGAACTAAAAAACTAAAAAACAAAAAGAGGAAAAAACAATTGAAAGAGCAAATTCTTGGCCTTTCCCATCCCTTGGGTGGCTGGAACCAGATCGGACAGTCCTTGATAAGGGATACTGCAGCTTTATTTGCGACAGCTACTTGCACAAGTTGAATAAGTGTGATTTTTTTTTTTTTTGCTTTTTTTAAAAAAAAAATTAAAGAAAGTTTTAAAAAAAAAAGAAAGAAAAAAAAAGTCAATATTTTGCTATTAGTAACCCGGTCATTGATTTATTCCCTTTTTTATTTTTATTTTTTTCTTGTTTGTATCTCTCTCCCCCCCTCCCTTCCCCTTCTCTCGGCCTCCCTCTCTCTCCTCTCTCCTCTCTCTCCCTGCCTCCCTCTCCTCCTCCTCCTCCTCCTCCTCCTCCTCCTCCTCCTCCTCCTCCTCCTCCTCCTCCTCCTCCTCCTCCTCCTCTGCTCGCTCCTCTCTTGAACTCATTCAGACCTGAGCGCTCCTAAGAAATGCCGAGCGCGCTTTGGCCTTGATCAACAGAATAACTGGTGCGGCCCCTGCAGGTGTGTATAGTCTCCCAGATTCGCTGTGCTGGTTTGCAGCTGTCTCTTCCGTTCCTTCCCCCTCTGGCCTGTTGCTTTGTAGCTTTGTGTGTGGATCATAGGAAATACCAGGGAGCGGGGACCCTGCCAGTGTGTGGGCTCCAAGAGGGGTGTGCTTGTCTGCCGGCTGCCGCTACCCAGAATGCCACTGTAAAACAGTGTGTGCCTCCTCAGGGCCGAGATTCAGACTCCAGCGTGCCCTCGACCAGGGAATGTTGCCTGCCAACCCCTTGCCTTGTGATAGCTCAGGATGTGGTCATCCTGGCCTAGGTAGAAGCCAATGACATCACCTCCGCCCCTCCTCTTCTCTCTCTCTCCTTTTGTTTATTTTTCATTGTTGTTTTTGGTTTCTGGTTGTTGTTTTCCTTTGTGTGTATGTGTGTGCGTGTGCGTTTTAATTGTTTTATTTGATTTATTTTTATTTTTATTTCTTATTTTTGGATTGGCTCATAGAAGCCCCTTCCTTTCGAACCCTTGATGAGGGACAATTGTCAGGTAGAGCCACGATGATGCAGAAGACAATTAGTGGAGGTCTCACATCCAACTGAACACGACCCACCATTGTGTTGTATTTTTTTTGTGTTTACCTTATGCTAACAGATGCAAATACTCCAAAGAAGTGTCGGGCACTGTTCGGGCTTGACCGACAGACTTTATGGTGCAAACCCTGCAGGTACATGACTGTTCTGAGGCCTTGGGAGCAATCAGTCTTCTCTCCTTCTGCTGCCTTAGCGGGTCGATTTATTTTGCCCCCATTCATATCTACTTTCCTCCACCGGCATCAATAACTAATAAACTCTCATTCTTCAGATTTTCCTTGCTAATTTCATACTTTCCTCCTTCCCTCTTCCCTCCCGGTTCTTGCAAAGAACATGTCCCTGGTGGCAAGGGCTGACAACCATGACCTTAACACACGAAGACAGGTACCGAGGCTTTTCCTTTGAAAGCCAGCATCTTGAAACAGGCCGGCCTAGTGGATGACTGGCTATCCCGCATACTGAGCAGAGAGCCGCTGTGTCATCTCCCTACCCGCACCCCACCTAACTCCCCCAGGTGTGAAAGAGTCAGAACTTGAGCTTGGCAGTGAGCATTCCCATGCACTTTTTTTTTTTAAGATGCTGGGATAAGTGCATTGGGGCAGGCTGCTTTTTAAAAAGAAAGAAAGAAAGAAAGAAAACAAAGTAACAACAACGGAAAAATAAACAACGTTGTTTTTCTCTTTGTTTTTCTCTTTGGTTGTTTTGTGTTTAAAGCCCACTTATCTGTAAGGAGGAGCTCGTTAGCTGACATTGTTTTACAGTAATGAGAAAGTAGCATGGCATTGAATGGGGTGCACCAGCTAACCGGCTGTGAGCAGGGGTGGCAGTCAGATACTCCCGCATTGCCAGGCCTGCAGAGCAAACGGTCAAACGTTTGTGCAAGACTATGTGCTAGCTTACCGTGGGTCCCCACAAGCATCAGATCAGTCTGGAAGAATCCAAATTGAGCCCCATCATCTGCCTGCAGGTTTTCCAACTCAGGGTACTGGCAGAGAAGGGGTAGGTACTTCCTTCTTGGTGGAGGGATTCTCTAAGTACCCAAGCCCTTTCCTTTTCTTTTAATGACCACCTTTGGTTAAATTTGTTGTTTCTTTGTTCTGATACAAGCAGTCTTTGAATTTGGAATATTATGATGGTAGGTATCTCAATACCCCAAATACACATCCCTGTTTGTAGTACCTCCTGCGTCACGTGTCCCTCTTCCCAACCCCCCTGCCGTGCTCCGTGTCTAGACGTTAGATCAGACATTCATCCCATCACGTGCATGCCCACGAGTCTGCTGTGTCTCTGAGTCCCTTCTCCGGTGCCAGTATGAGAGATTGCTGTCCACACAGACCGCAGGGACAAGAGAGTGCCAGAGAGTCATCCCTGACAGAAAGTTACACAGATGGCCCCGTGGGAGTAAGGTGAAAGGAAATTGGGCCTTAGACAGGCACCCGGTGGGAGAACAACTTCCTGTGAGCAGACAGTGTTCAGAGATGACACATCTTCAGAGCAGTCCCAGGAATGCTCATGAATGAGACACTTGTATTTGTGTAAGGATGTTAGGTATCAAATCAGGGTGAGCCCCAGAGATGAGACACCTGCTTACCCTCTATAGATGATAAGGTGGTTAACACGTTACAATGTCACACCCTGCCGGAGCAAGTCACAGTTGACACCATTGCCCCTTTCTGTGCCCCACAGCGAGGCTGGCAGAAGTTCCAGGCCTCATAATTTTATTCATAAATGGTTGTTACTGCAAACTTAGCCTTGGCCTTTTCTTCGTAAGTTATTACTAACATTGACAAGGATAGCCCACCCACCCCACCTCCATTCTCAAACACATCCCTTCTTTGCTTAGGTCCATGGTGGGCTAGCCTCTCCAGAAATTGCTTAATACTTTGACCACCACCAACAGTAACAGTTTTTCAATTGGGTTTTTATTTTGTTTTGGCCAGATTAAAACTCTGTCTCTGTCCCTCCGCAGCTTGGTTTTCTAAAACACACGTGAGGGGCGCCAGCTGCATTTCTGTTGTCAAAGAGGCTGAGGTGCCCCTGGACAAAGGACGTGGAGTCCAGCAGGCACCCCCACGCTCTGCAGCCATCCTCGGGCTCTAGAAAGTTCTAGCTGCCATTCTCCTTCCGTTTTGGACCTTCTTCTTCTTTTCTTCTTTTTAATGCTGTAAATGTGTTTGCAAGCTTATTTCTGTTGTCTGTTTGAGGAGAACCTTCCAAAACTAGGACCAGGAAGCACCCCTAGAAGGATACAGAAGAAGCTAGAGATGGATGCTTCTGAGACTCCATCTTCTAAAATGGGATGTGGAGGAGGGCAGGGGGCACCACAGTACAGAGCTTGAGCAGGGAGGAACCCATCCCGCTTCCCTCCAGTTCCTCCTTTACACATTGCCATGGCCCACTGAGCTGGAGGCTAAAACCAGTAGGACATTCTGAAAAAAAAAAAATGTGTGTGAACGTGTGCAAGCGCGCGCGCGCACACACACACACACACACACACACACACTTGGAAATGGAGGCGTTTTCTGACCCATGCAGATGTTTGTGCTCCAGCTACCCTTTGCCTCAGCCCGCCCTATTTGGGGGAAGCATCCGTCCATCATCATAGTCTTCCTGTCCTGTGTTCAAAATACTCCCCACACAGCCTCATGGTCTGGAGAGGAGGGTGGGAGGCACCAGGAGCGCCTCAGCAGTGCTCCTAGCCGATCAGGATTCTCAGAGCCTACTTTTGTTTGGCGTTTGAGGACATTGTAACCGGACTGTTTCGAGCCCACCAAGTTGCTTCTCCATCTTCCCGCCCCGCCCTGGCAGAGCCCGGAATGCTGTTTCTCGCTGCCCTCTGGTTGCCCCTGTCACCCCCCTTCTCCTCTCTCTCCTTTTGCCCCCTTGCTTTCTCGATTTTGCTCATACCCTTCCCCACCCTCCCCTTCTTTTCTTCTCCCCATTTTGAAAATGCATGGAGATCCTAGTTTGCGAGCATGTTTCGATCTGCAGGCCAGGGTGGTTTAAAATGGAGAGGTTTGACTGTTTTAGTGCTGAGGGGGGAGCAGAAGCCTTAGTCTGTGCTAGTCTATCCTAAGGAGGAAAGATAGCCTGCCAGACAGGGTGAGGAGGGCTGTCCTTGCCCCCCTTGAGTTCCTTCTGGCCTAGGCAGATCCAGATCCGAGGCCACCTGTCCCATAGACCTCTGGCTCTGGGAGGTCAGGAGGACTGAGCTTTTTCTCTTGCACCCTCCCCTCTTTTCCTGCCCTCCCGACACTCCCACCCCCACCCCCTGCCCCACCCCATGCTCCAGGCCTAGACCAGAAGAACCCATGCAGTAAGCCCTGTCCTTGCAAATGCCAGATACATTGTCCCATGGCGGTTGCCTTCAAGCAGAAGGCATCTTGAAGGGTCTTCAGTGACAAATAGGTGTTCTGGTGCTCACACGCTAGGTTCTGGGTGGCCCTTCGTGGCTCTGACAGCCAAACTGAGGAGACTGGATGAGCACATTTCCAAATCTACATTGCTTTTAGAGCGTCAGTGGGTTGATCCCCGGGCCCACCTTTCCCTACCAAGTAGGTTCCCATCAACCAGGAAGGGAAGCGGGAAGGGAAGGCGTGGCAGAAGTCCCATGCCGATGTCTTGAGTTCTTTCCCCACCTTATCCTTTGATGATAAATGAGAAAGGCTCACCCCTACTTCCCACACTACTGGCTCGTGGGGAGCCGAGGCTATGGTGTTGGTAGGGCAGACTTTGTCATTCTGGTTCAGACTCAGATCCCAAGGGCCTTCCCTGTCACTTCTCTGTGACTGGCTTATGCTGTGTGCGCCACTCCTGGCCTCAGCAAGTTGACAAGGACAAGACCTTCTTGCCCCTGCATACCACCCTCATTCCTTGCAACCTTCTCACCAAGGGGGTGGGGAAAGGGAAGCCCCGAATCTTTAAGGGGAAAAAAATTATAAAATAAAAAAAAATTTTTTTAAACAACTTTGAATCTTAATTTTATCCACAACCTGCAGGCCATGTCAACCAGTTATTCTTGTACTTTTGAATCATTTTCTGTTTTTCTTATTCTCCCCCTCCCCCATCTTTGTTTGCCCTCTTCTACCTGGTTTTTTTTGTTTTGTTTTGTTTTGGTTTTTTTTTTTCTTTTTCCGGTGGTTCTTCTTATTCATTATTTTCTTTCTTTTCTCGGTTGGTTTTGTTTTTTTAGTTTGTTTTGTTTCGGTTTTGTTCACCCCCACCCCCCTCCCCTCTCACCTGATTCTGACCTCTCGATTTGGTGTGGTTCTTAACAGACAAGGCCCAAAGCTTCTCTGGGCACCAGCAGCCTCACAGTGGTGGTGCGTTAAAACCTTTAAGCCTCTTGCTAGCGCTGCCTTCAGCTATATGGGCTCAACAGTCAGCATTCTGAGGGGTTCATATTGATAAGAGGCCACTGGGGAAGGAGCTCTCTCTCTCTTTTAAATACACCGAGGCATCACTGGGGGCTGGGGGTGGGGGTGGGGTGGGATCATTGGAAGGGCAGGCAAGATGTGATGGGAAAAGGAAGATAATCTAAGCCCAAAGGAAGATAAACTGTGTTAGTCGTCATTCAGACAAAGCCACCTCCCAGCGAAGGTGTACCACCCTCCGCAGTCATTTCCATCGTCTACTCAGGGGGGCCCTGGGCATGTCCGGTGAGGGGCGGGAGGGCGTGGCTAGGCACCTCAGAGTGGACATGGGAGCCACACAGCCCACCGAAGTCAGTGCTCTTAATTGCTCTGTGACCTCGGGCCATGACTTGCAGGGGGACATCCCTTAGGTGACATCAACTTGCTGTGAGCATTAGATAACTCTCCCCTGGCGTCTTTGCCCTTTATTCACAGATAACTCTCTCCCCCTGTTTCTAGGAGAAAAAAAAAGTGCGTTCGCTACATACAAGGTGAAGGCAGCTGCCTCAGCCCACCCTCTTCAGATGGAAGCTTACTAGACTCACCTCCCCCCTCACCGCATCTGCTAGGCTCCCCTCCCCAAGATGCCAAGTCACAGACTGAGCAGACACAGCCGCTCTCGCTGTCCCTGAAGCCTGATCCTCTGGCCCACCTGTCCATGATGCCTCCGCCACCCGCGCTCCTGCTGGCCGAAGCTGCCCATGGCAAGGCCTCTGCCCTCTGTCCCAACGGGGCCCTGGACCTGCCACCTGCCACTTTGCAGCCGTCCATGGTCTCTTCCTCATCGCTCGCACAACCGTCAACTTCTTCCTTACATTCCCACAACTCGCTGGCTGGGACGCAACCCCAGCCTCTGTCTCTGGTGACCAAGTCTTTAGAATAGCTCCGCCTCCTCGTCCTCCACGCCCCTGCTTGATTGAAGTGTTTCCTTCTGGTTCTTGGTTCGCCCTTCCCCGCTTGGAAAGCTTTTGTTTTGTACTCTTTAATTTTGTGCCGCCGTGGCTACATGAGTTAATGTTTATGGAGTTCATTGGTCAATATTTGACCCATTCTTATTTCAATTTCTCCTTTTAAATATGTAGATGAGAGAAACCTCATGATTCTACCAAAATTTTTATCAACAGCTGTTTAAAGTCTTTGTAGCGTTTAAAATATATATATATATACATAACTGTTATGTAGTTCGGATAGCTTAGTTTTAAAAGACTGATTTAAAAAACAAAAAGAAAAAAAAGAGAGAGAAGCAATTTTGAAGCACCCTCCAGAAGGAGTTGGTTCTGTATTATTTGTATTAAATACGAGCTTGCGAACCAATCACTTTACACCTTGGTATTTAAACCACGAGGGCACAACGAATGCAGTGCCATTTCTTTCTTTTTTTCTTTTCTTTTTTTTTCTCCCGTGTGAAACAACTTTTATCGTGATGTTACTTGTTATTGTTTAAATGTACAGAAACAAAGGGTTAAAATGTGTTAATATACCTTGTTCCATGGTGTTGTTCTTTTGGGGGGGAGGGGACACTACTCAACAATGAATGGAATCAACACTGTTGGACCAGTAGTATTTATTGCTTTAGAGGCTGCTTGTTGTACCTGTATGTCCGTCCAATTTTAAATATGCCGTCCAATTTTAAATATGTTTTCCTTTTTTTGAAACTGTATAAAGTCCCCCCCTTAGCATAAGCATCTTATATATAACAACTCATTTGTACAAGGTTTTTAAGTTTATATATAAAATGTGTATATATTTTTTTGTTTCCTTTTTTTTTTTGACTTTCATTTGTTTGTTTGTTTCTGTATAAAACCCAGATGCCACCAAATGGACATTAATAGTTGCATTAAGGATCAGTAGCATTAACAAAAGTTGCTTTAAAAGCCATTATGTAAAACAAGACTTGAACATTAGCGAGAGGGCCTGAGCAGCTGTCTGAGCAGCCGTGGGAACCGCCCCGTTTCCCCCTTGACCTCCTAGTCAATTACCCTGTGCTCTTAGAACATGGACTGACCGTGTGCAAAACTTTTATGTGCCAAAATTCTCAGTGACTTTAGCTTTCTCCCTCCTTTTTGATGCTGTACTTTCTGTTCGCCATGTTTTGCTGTGATGTTACATAGATAGATTTGTATGTAGTTTTAATGTCACCTATAACAAAATGTGTTTGGTAGCAGACTGTCCAGAAAGCATTTTAAATGAAGAGGTCTAAACCCTGAAGGGCCAAAAATCCTGTATATTAGATTACTCTTAAATGAAAAAGAAAAAAAAAGAAAAAAAAACCAGCTGCCGCTTTTATGTACGCATATTACATACAAGTAGGTAGTGAACTTTAAAAACAAGAAAACCTAGGCATGCTGATGTTGTAAAATGCTGTATAAAGCTGAGACCTGTTCCTTCAGTGCCATCGTAGTTGACATGAAGCGATTGTAAAACTGTCTCCGGTTTTCTCTGGTTTATTAAAATGCTAACTATAACTTTTTTTTTTGTGAATACTTTGAATGTTTCCTGACAGTTGTGGTGTTACTGTTCTGTTTGATGCTTATCCCGAGTTCATTTTTGAATGGTTTGGAAGCCATTTTGTAATGAATAAATGTCCATGCTGTACAGTATCTGTAGCATGCCGTTCTGGATTAATAAAAGCAACTTAGTATGTGCAGAAAGGCTGGTCACTTGCTTCTGTGATTTGGGGTGGGAGTGTCTTTTCGGACACTGGGCTTCCTCTGGAGGGATGCTCTCCTCCTAGGTTAGTTAGGGCTTGACGTGGTGTGGGTAGCGTGTGGTGGTGGGTGGGGACTGGGTGTCGGAAAGGGTCTTCAGCCCTTCCTGACTCCCTCCGCTAGCCTTGAACATTTGCACCTGGTTTGTGTTGTCTCCTTTTCAGGGAAGTGTCCTGAGGACAAAGGGACCCCGAGGTGACTTGTTTATACCCCACTGTGTCATGGTAACAGAGCAGAGACTGCTTGCTTAGCCATCACTCACAGATACAGCCTGCTGTGCAGTGGGAGATAGAATTTGATTCTAAAATCTGTGATTTAGTTCACCCAGAGTGTACTGAAGGAACTGAGTGGGTACCACTTAAAGATGGTGAATGTGAGTATGTCCTGACTGTTTTCTAGACACTCACTGCAGGAAGAAGGTGGGGATGTGGGGCTCTCCTTTATCTGCAGTCACTGAGCAAGCAGCTTTTCAGAAAACTAACATCCCATTCACCCATCTGTGCATGGAGGGGAGGTGACAACTGTGTGTGGAGGGGAGGTGACTCACAGCTGTGTGTGGAGGGGAGGTGACTCACAGTTGTGCATGGAGGGGAGGGGACTCACAGCTGTGTGTGGAAGGGAGGTGACTCACAGCTGTGCATGAAGGGGAGGGGACTCACAGCTGTGTGTGGAGGTGACTCACAGCTGTGCATGGAGGGGAGGTGACTCACAGCTGTGCATGGAGGTGACTCACAGCTGTGCATGGAGTGGAGGTGACTCAATGCTGTGAGTGGAGGGGAGGGGACTCACAGCTGTGCATGGAGTGGAGGTGACTCACAGCTGTGTGTGAAGGGGAGAGGACTCACAGCTGTGCGTGGAGGGGAGGTGACTCACAGGTGTGCATGGAAGGGAGGTGACACAGCTGTGCGTGAAGGGGAGGTGACTCACAGGTGTGAATGGAGGGGAGGTGACTCACAGCTGTGTGTGGAGAGGAGGTGACTCACAGCTGTGCGTGGAGGGGAGGTGACTCACAGGTGTGCATGAAGGGGACTCAGCTGTGTGTGGAGGGGAGGTGACTCACAGCTGTGTGTGGACGGGAGGTGACTCACAGCTGTGCGTGGAGGGGAGGTGACTCAGCTGTGTGTGGAGGGGAGGTGACTCACAGCTGTGCATGGAGGGGAGGGGACTCACAGGTGTGCGTGGAGGGGAGGTGACTCACAGCTGTGCATGGAGGGGAGGGGACTCACAGCTGTGCGTGGAGGGGAGGGGACTCACAGCTGTGCGTGGAGGGGAGGGGACTCACAGCTGTGCGTGGAGGGGAGGTGACTCACAGCTGTGCGTGGAGGGGAGGGGACTCACAGTTGTGTGTGGAGGGGAGGGGACTCACAGCTGTGTGTGGAGGGGAGGTGACAACTGTGTGTGGAGGGGAGGTGACTCACAGCTGTGTGTGGAGGGGAGGGGACTCACAGCTGTGCATGGAGAGGAGGTGACTCACAGGTGTGCATGGAGGGGAGGTGACTCACAGCTGTGTGTGGAGGGGAGGTGACTCACAGCTGTGCGTGGAGGGGAGGTGACTTACAGTTGTGTGTGAAGGGGAGGTGACTCAGCTGTGTGTGGAGGGGAGGTGACTCACAGTTGTGTGTGGAGGGGAGGGGACTCACAGTTGTGCATGGAGGGGAGGTGACTCACAGTTGTGCATAGAGGGGAGGGGACTCACAGGTGTGCATGGAAGGGAGGTGACTCACAGCTGTGTGTGGAGTGGAGGTGACTCACAGGTGTGCATGGAGGGGAGGTGACTCACAGGTGTGCATGGAGTAGAGGGGACTCACACCTGTGCGTGAAGGAGAGGGGACTCACAGCTGTGTGTGGAGTGGAGGTGACTCACACCTGTGCGTGAAGGGGCTTACTGTTCTGGAGACCTGTGGTATGGGTTATCTACTGGAATAACTTCAAGCTTGTCCCTGAATCACTGAGGAGGGTCGCAGTGAAGATCTTTCTGTGGTCACTGGGTGTCTCTTCTCAATGCCCATTGGATGGAATTTTTATTGTCCACGTGTCTAGGACAGCTGTGCCTTCTGAGGGTGGAAATTTTACCCATCCCAGAAACCCTTTGTGTGACTGTCACTTAAAGATTCCTGTGATTTCGGGTCAAGAACGTTCAGGAACTCTGCTTGCTTGGGCGAGCTGTGGGTCTATGTACTTTCTGTCATTTGTTTTGTTCTGCTTTGTACTCTGTAAGGGTATTTCTGATCAGCCTTCCCTACTGTCTTCTGTACACGGGGCCCAAATTGACCTTTGAGAACAGAAATAAGAGCACTGTGCTACCAGAGGCTGTGTGCCAAGTTGTTCCCGTGCATTTTCTCATTAATCCTACCACCATTGAAAGAAGATGCCCCTGCTGGCGTCTGCCTTATTTATAACAATGGATTGAGAAATACAACGTATCTTGTCCGAGGCCTTAATTGGGGAATTGCAATTCTAAAAGGCCTTAGAGGGGGGAATTGCAGGGACTTCAGTGGAGACCTGGTTTCAAGCCATGTTCTCAACATCAAGTTAAACCTTCCCATGCTAGAGAGGGAACTTCTCTGGTGGATAGGGTGGGGCAAGCCTTACTCGCCTCCACCTCAGCCTACATCAGCCTTGCTCGCCTGCTCACTCTCAGGAAACCCAGCTCTCAAGAGTTCCCCCAAAGCATTGCTGTTCTTGCTGGGAGCTCTACCGCAAGCCTCTGGTCTCCATTCAGAGGGCGCTCTCCCATGGCCAGAGCCTGTGATAGAGCTTTTCCTCTGTGCTCGTGGAGCCCCCAGCCCCCTCCCCATAGCTCCCTAGCCTCTGCCACAGGGTGCATTGTCTTCTCTGGAGGCTCAAGGGCACAGCATTTATCATGCTTGGCACTGCTGTCATTCTGGAGTGGTGCGTTCTCACTTGCAAGGACCTTGCAGAAGTTTATCATCCCTGGCTCCTACCTTGTAGATGCATGCGCCCTGTCTGTCCTCTACCCCCTGACAACCAAAACTATCTCCAGACATCCCCAAATATCCTCTTGGGGACCCAAAATCACTCCACCTGGAAACCAATTTTTTTTTTTTTTTGGCCAGTTCTCTGAGGAAGGAGCATAGGTTTCATGTTCAACACTGTGTTCAAGGTCCACCTTGGCTGATGTTTGTATGGGAAGCAGCATAAGGACTGAGCAACGCTTCTTCCGCTGTGTGTATCCCACAGTGTCGAGGGTGGTGGTGGTGGTGACCTTAGCCCTTGGCATGCTGGACTATAGTGAAGTGTGCCCCTTACAGACATCTGGGCAAAGGGCAATGCCTTTCCTTCCCTTAGACACCCTGAGACAGATCTCTTATTACATTCAAAGTTGGGGTCACCTCTACCTGCTTACTTACCCTGCAGCATGTGAACTGTATTAGGGGCTCTTCCCAGATCTTTTGGGCAGGGCTGTCAGAAGAAACGCTCCTGTTCACTCTCTCTGGAACTCAGTGACCCTCTAAGAGCAACTAACATCCACTCTTTGGAAGGCCACATCCCTGGCTGGTATGCCTTTTTGCAGCATACAATGACTTTTTTAAGTAACCCCCACCCCTTGGATAGATAGGCAGGGGCTGCAGACCAGAGCTGGGATCACTGAGGACCTGGAAGGAGACTGGGTTTTTCTGAAGCATCCTCAGATGAGGCTGCCCTGTTCATCTTCCAAGGGCTAGGTGAGCATCCCCAGACCCAGAACAGTCACAGAGGCTAAGCCCAAGTTGGCAGGCAGCACTGGTGAGATCCATCTGAGGCTTTTCAGAGCTGGCCTCCTGTGAGTGCATTTTGCATGAGCTGTAAGCAAGCAGATCATTTGTTTGTTCATTCATTCATTCATTCATGCCTCCAGTGGACACTTATCCGCACCAGGGTGGTTTTAGGCAATGGTATGAGCATTGTCTCATAAGTCAACACACATCTCTCTTCTGAGTTTGCTCTTACAGTTCATACTCTGATGGAGTCTCACATAGGGTGATGCAAACCGATGGGATAAAACCGACCTGTGTTCCTATTTAATCGTCCAAGCAAAGTGGTTGTTCTTGTGTTCACTTCATAAAGGTAGAAAGTGAGGCATGGGGGTGGTGGGTTTCCCTGAAGGCCCCGTGTAGAAACCTGAACCCAGGAGCCAAACTCCACAGGAGATGGCTTGGGATAAAGGTGCAGGGAGCTGAGCAGCCGGGCAGCTGGGCAGAGGGAGTCACACCCCCGAGAGAGGATTTTGCTGAACCCACCAGAGAAAGGTCCCTTACCAGTATGTCCATAAGAGCTTTTCCTTATTGTTGTGTTTTCTTATTCTCGGTTTCTGAGTGAGGACGAAGGGCAGGAGGAGACAGCGTTGGTGACCGTTGATTGGATTGAGCCGTATAATGCTTAGAAAGACTGGAAGAAAATTAAGTATATATCGCAGCATACTTCTTCAGCATTATCTATTCACATCCTACATTGTTTTTTCACAGTATGGGTGGTAAGCCACCGAAGGTCAGGAGATCGGCATAAGCTCCAAGGTTAGCACTTTAAAAGCGAGACAGAATAAAATAGAAGAGACTGACTCCTTTGTCGCTCGTGTTTGCTGCATTATCTAAAGTCTTCCATACCATGGCGAGAGTAAAATCGTGCAAAAGCCGAGTCTGAATGACAGAAATAGCTTGTAGTACATTAAGAAAAATAATCGCAATATATAGAGTGTGAGATCCACACGTAGGGAATGTAGTTAATAGAATAAAGTTTATTGCTGGACAGTTTATTAGCTTTTATACTAGGATTTCCCCCAAAATGGTTCCTCAGCGCTCCAGCCCTATGGATTCTGTTTTGCTCACACGGTTGGTACATTCGTACTCTGGCTGCTCCTGCAGCTTCAGAGCGTTGGCTAATTCATCCTGCTAGAGCTGGGGAGATGGCTTAACACACTTGCTCCATATGATGAGGACCTGGGTTCCAACACAAAGGAGCCACATCAAGACCTGGGCATGGCTGTACCCACCTCTGACCCCAGCACTGAGGAGCAGAGACAGGTGGATCTTGGGAACTCGATGGCCAGCCACCCCAGCTAAAATGGTGACTTTTAGGTTCAGTGAGAGATCCTGTCTCAGGGGATTAGGGGAAAGGGTTCTTTAAAAAAGACAGGGACCATCCTCTATCTTCTAGATGTGTGTACAAAGTGTACATGGACCCACACATAGTTCTCTCTCTCTCTCTCTCTCTCTCTCTCTCTCTCTCTCTCTCTCTATCTATCTATCTATCTCTTGCTCGCTCACTCTCTCCCTCTCTCCCTCCCTCTGCTTTAGACTTCTCTTTCATTTTGCCTACATTTCCAACTGTAATTGACCATAGGAGGTTTTGATAGGGGAAAATATTTGTTGACTTCTTTCTGAATTAATATTCTTTTTTTTTTTTAATTTTTTTTTTGGTTTTTCAAGACAGGGTTTCTCTGTGTAGCCATGGCTATCCTGGAACTCACTCTGTAGACCAGGCTGGCCTCGAACTTGGAAATCTGCCTGCCTCTGCCTCCCAAGTGCTGGGATTAAAGGCGTGCACCACCACGCCCGGCTTTTCAATTTTTTTTTTTTTTTCTTTTTGGTTCTTAGCGTCTTCTGTGCATGAGTTAGCCACCTCGCCTCCCAGCAGGTCTGTGTTCAGGCAGTGTGTGTGTGTATGTGTGTGTGTGTGTGTGTGTGTGGTGTGTGTGTGTGTGTGTGTGTGTGTGTGTGTGGTGTGTGTGTGTGTGTGTGTGTGTGTGTGTGGTGTGTGTGTGTGTGTATGTGTGTGGTGTGTGTGTGTGTGTGTGTGTGTAACATTCTCCAGTGAAGAAAGAAGCTGAAGCTCCTTGTATGCCAAGCTCCATTCGCAGGTCAAGTGTATCTGTCCACTAGTTCTGCAACGCTGCTGTGTAACACGCTATCCCCAACACAGAGGCCTAAGTATTTCTTTTTCCGCTCCTGGCCTGATGGCTGAACTTGGCTCTAGGGTGAGGTAGAACTTGTATGTGTTCAATGCACCTTTTTATTCAATACCGTTGCCAGCCAACTCACTTCCCTAACGTTACGGAAGTGGTGTTAGAAATGGTCACATGGTTCGCCACATCCCATGGTCAAAGCCTGAGGTCACTCACACACCGCTACAGTGTGAAGAGTGCCCTTGCCCATAACTGAAGGAACTGAAAGGTCAAATGTCAGGGCCTGGCTGTATAATTCTATAAAGGAGGAATATTTAGACATGAAAACTGTAAAATGAGCATCCAACCATCACCTTCTGAGTCTTATTTAACCCTTGCGGCAGCTCTTCGAGGTAGCTATAATTACTGCCCCTGTTTTGTGCTCAAGTAAACAGAGGTTTAGAGACTCAGGCTGTGTTCTGGCAAGTACCTCTCCCAGTACAGGGTTGAGCAACAGGCTTGGAAATGCTGGCCTTGTTATCTTTCTTCTGAACTCACAGAAAAACAACCCCCACTTCGCCACACATGTGGTGGCTATGTGTTTTTGTAGATAGGGGTTATCAAGTTAAGAAAACTCCTCTCTAGTATTAGTTGGTTAAAAAGCATTTTTATCACAAAGTCATTTAAAGAAACAAAAGATGAGGCACAGCCTGGCAGGCGCCTGTAGGGTAACACCACCATAAAGGACTAACATGCAGAACTGAACCCAGAAGAAGACCAAAACCTCAAAACTGAGACTCAGTGATTAACAAAAAGGAAGACCCAAGTGCCATGTGGTTAACACTGATACTTGACCGCCGTAGCTTCATTCATAAATGGCTCCAAATTCACACAGACCAACTGTCCACCTACCGTAGGGTAGACACATAAACCACAGTTACTATGCCACTGATAGATAGGAAGTTCGCATCCAGTGTGCCGAGCTTCGATTTTCTCATGTGCGATTCATACTCCAGCCCACCGAAAAGCTTACAGTGAGAAGAGTGGAAAGATCCTGGGGCTTTGTGCCTTCTGGAGAAGCAAGAGGATGATGATCTCGGTCTGTCCTGTGGTCTGTGGAATGAGGCCCACGGGGATAGTTCCCAGGGACTAAGTCACGACAAACAGTTCTCCCAAACCTCTATGGCTTTTCCACTAGATGCGTGGAATGGTGAGGGATTAGGGTTACGTAGAGCTAACTTCCTCCAGGTCATAATGTAGCATTGGTTGCTCCTTAAATAATAAAATGATCTATGTCTCGCCTCCTTCCTCACGGGCATTCTTGTTAGTATCACGAGACTGAGGCATGACAGTTAATTTCCATTAAAATTAATGGAATTAATGGAAATGGAATGAGGTTTCTGGAGTCACCTCTAAGAGTGTGTAAACACACTCAGTTTCTATGAACAACTTTCAGGAAACATTTGTGGGAACCGCCCTGGTGTTTTATATTTGCTTTATGGAGGGCAGGATTGAGGAGGGGGGAGGAATGGAAAGTCCTGATGTATTAGTGACTTGCAAGATGCCCCTTGGTATCAGGGTGTGCGTGGAACTCACAAGTTCCCAGACACATTTGTCCTGGACTATCTTCTTTTTCTCTTGGGGCCTCAAAAGGGTCCAACAGAAGTTGAGCGAATACCAACCTTTCGGGTCAGAATTCCAAGAGGCCTTTGTAGATAAGAGGATCCGCTCTCAATAGAGTCCAACTGCCTAGTTTCTAAGAGCTGGGAAGAGGGACTAAAGGAAACCAAACCCCGAGAAAGGGCCCTGAGGACGTCTCACCCAAAGCCACACAGCAGAAAGCAGCACAGTGTAGATTAGACGCCACAATTCCTGGCAGCTGACACCTGGCAGTTTTGCAGTGGTTCCTGCGGCCATACTTCCTCTCCCGGGTTTCTTTGACGTAAGAAATTAATCCTGAAGACGGCCCCAAGACTCGATCCCAATCTTGGGTGGGTGTCCAGGTTTGGGGACTCCAGGGCATCAGAGCGTCGCAGTGTGAAGCTCCCAGCATTCACCTGTTGTCGCGTCCCCAGATGGCCGGCCGCCATGTTTCCCTTCCAGGTGTCTCACCACCGTACTGTAATGCAAATCCTACTTCCTTCACCCTGGCAAGGAGCCAAGAGCCACTGGCTGGCCGAAACCTGGCAGATGTCAGATGATTAGGTCTCTGGGGACAATTATTATCATTGTTGTTATTATTCATATTTTATAATGTTCCATCCGGAACTTTCATGGATTATGCACTCTGCGCATCTTAGTCCCTCTCCTCAGTGATTTCCCTCTTGACTCCCAGCCACTGCCACCACCAGTTTAGAGACAACTTTCTTCGCTTAGTCTGAATAAGAATCTTATAGAGAAGCAGCCCCGACATTTTTTTTAGGGAAATGCTGTCATAGTGAGGCCAAACACAGACATTGGTTCACTTGGAAGAAATGGGGATGTTTCACCAGATCCCTGTGCCCCATGACTGCTACCTCCCTCCTCCTCCTCCCTCCTCCTCCCCCTTCTTCCCCCTCCTCCCCCTCTTTCCCCCTCCTCTCCCTGTTCCCCCTCCCTCCTTCTCCCCCTCCTTCCCCCTCCTCCCCCTCTCCCCTCCTCCCTTTCCTTCCCCCTCTTCCCCATCCCTCCTCCTCCCCCTCCTCCCCCTGTCCCCTCCTCCTCTCCTTCCCCCTCTTCCCCCTCATCCCTTCTCCCCCTCCTCCCCCTCATCCTTCCTCCTCCCTCCTCCTCCCCCTCCTCCCCCCGCTCTCCCTCCTCCCTTTCCTCCCCCCGCCCTTCCCCGTTCCCCCTCCTCCCCCTCCTCCCCCTCCTTTCCCTTTCCCCCTCCTCCCCCTCCTCCCCCTCCTTCCCCCGTCCTCCCCCTCTTTCCCCTCCTCCCCCTCCTCCCCCTCCTCCCCCTCCTTCCCCCACCCTCCCCCTCTTTCCCCCTCCTCCCCCTCTTCCCCCTCCTCCCAGTATTGGTGAGACTTGTAGCAGGCAGGTGAACTGAATCTAGATGCTTTCAGGAGCCTTGGCCTCCCCTGGCAGCCTAGCTGAGGGTTAACTTCACATCCAAGGTCAAATCAGATTACACTAGCTGGTAGCTTGCAATCGAGGTCAGGTGAGGCTAGGTAGGGGCAAGGTGGGTATCTGCAGGAAACAGGCCTAAGTATCTGGGTGCTCACGGCTGCAGTTCGCTGAGGTGATACTGGCAAGACACTCCAAGCCTAAGACCCTTTGGTGGGTTCGACCTGGGCAAGGCTGTGCCTGGTTTCTGAGGGAGGGGACCTTAGCCAACCATACAGCATCCTTCAGCCCAGCCTGTGTCTCCCTCCCCCTTACATAATGGCACATTATACAACATGGCCAAGCAGGTGGTATTTTTAAAGACAGCAAGTGAGCATTTTTTTTGGCCTAAATTTGGGAGTGAAACAGACGGATTTTTAAGACGCTGGGATTTTTCCTATGAATAGTAACCCTTGTTCTCTGTCTTTAAACACCAGTTTCTAGACCACCTCCAGCAACCAATCAGCACCCTGTTATTTAATTATAACAAAATTCTTAGCTCTGTCTGCTGCTGCATGGACAAGTGGGGGGCACTGGATCAGTTTCTGGAGCCAGGCTGACTTGCCAACAACAATTTCCCTTTTCCCAGAGGGCCGCAGAGGCCTGGAGCGGCTTCCAAGTTCCTTCTTCTCCCTCCTGCTCGGGGTGGGCTGTGTGACAGCGGCTTGAAAAGAGTTATAGAGAAGCTGATAAAGGCTCGGCTTGTTGCAGCCTTCCCTGACAGCCCGGCCCCCGCGCCAGTGAGCTCATGGCCGCCTCATTACGGCTGGGGCCAGATTTTTTTCCATTAACAGGTAATTGAGTAGAAACTAAAATAAGCGAAGTTTGTTTCATCCCTCGGATTTTCTTGCTGGGGTTTGAAAGAAAAACACTTTAGCATCGTTAGTGGACGAGTGTCCTTGAAAATGTATTTATGTTTTCCGAGTGATTTGCTGCTTGGTAGGTGTAATTCGTCGGTTCCCTGGCCTCTCCCCATCTTGTTTTTACTCTTTAAGGGCCACTGTGTTCAGAGAATTGAGCTGCTTTCCTGGGCCCCTGGCTGGCCAGCTCCTCGTGTTAAGAGTGGATATGAAACGGTCCATAGTTTAGCTGATAGAGCAGAGGGCTGCACAGGGCGAAGAACACCTAAGTTCAGCATGCGCACAGGAGGTAGCCGAATCCCCTCCCTTGTCTTACAAGCAAAGGTACGCATGCTCACACCCTGATGCGTACTCCCCGGGAACCGCCTGTTATGGGCTCAGCATTCTACCCAGAATGCCCTGCTCTCACTTGGCTAGCTCCGCTCTCTTGGTGCCTTCCTCCCTTCTGTGCATTCTGAGGGGCAAGGGAATTTGTCTCTCTGGGTGTCTTTTGCAGCTTTCTTTGCTCACAGGAGCTGATGCCTCTGTCTATGCTCTCGCTTAGCTGCTTCTGCCTCTGCTTCTGGTTCCAGGAGCCCCAGCCTTAGTGGGCAACCTACCTACGACGGCCCATAAGTTACCACCACTGCACAGGCCAGGTGGAGAATAAGAAGGGGGGTGGATCTGGATGGTTCAAATTAGAGGCGTGGCTCATAGTCCAAGGACATCTATCTACCCAAGTACCCAGGGCCTTGTGTCTGAAAGCAAGGAGCAGGGCCAGGGATACTTGGTTAGACATAGGAATAGAGACGGTTTACTTAAAGAGAGGAAACACTTCTGAGAATGAGAGAAAAGCTTAAAAAAGAAATTAAAAAAAAAAAAAACGTTTGGGCCACAAGCCACAGGACCCTACATGGGACAGACATGTGACACGTGCCTCTCACCTTGCATACTGGGAACTTTTTTCGAGCATGCTCTGTTTGTTTTGTGAAGCCCTTCTCTCCAGTTTTTATTCTACTGCCATAGGAAGGGGCAGACATTCGGGGAATGCTTCTACACACCTGACAGGGAAGCCTGTCTGAGGTAAAGAAGTCTCCAGGAATTTGCATTGTGGCAAAAAAAAAAAGTTATATTTCTGAAGTCTAATCTTCTATTTAAACAATGACATTAATAATTACTATTTACATGTCTCTGTTTTGTACCAGTTGGGGGGTATCCTTATACCATAGGAGATGAGGTTGCCTCCTGGGGAGACATACAAGTGATAAAACAGGTCTAGGACATTCACATGCTGGGCAACAACCACCATCGGTCTAAGACTGCCCCTAAGGACTTCAGGGCTGAAGAGGAAAGGTGACCCACAGCAGTTCAGATTGAGGCTCTGACGTCATTACCCCCAGACCCTCACACCCCAGAGCTAAGGACTTTAAAGGCAGCTCTGAAGGTCAAGGTGTGAAGTGCACACAGAGGTTCAAGAACTCACGGCTGACCCCACATAGAATGGAAATGAGTCGGCGAGACTTAAGAGTTGGAACATAAAACAAAAACGCTGGGCGGTGGTGGCGCACACCTTTAGTCCCAGCACTTGGGAGGCAGCGGTAGGCTAATTGGATTTCTGAGTTTGAGGCCAGCCTGATCTACAGAGTGAGTTCCAGGACAGCCAGGGCTATACAGAGAAACCCTGTCACAAAACAAAACAAAACAAAAACAAACAAACAAAAAGTCAGAACATATATCATTGGGGTGCTGCCCCCACCAGGGATTAATGCTCACTTTACTAGTATATTAGGTGGTTCAGGACTGGATTAATTCTCTCAAAAGTGGGTTATACATTCAGACCATCTCGCATGCTTGGGCCCTTCTATACTTCAGAATCACCTCTTCTTCATGTAACACAATCCGGATGACAGGAAGGATCACTAGACCCCATGACCTGCTATTCAGAATTCCAGCCACCTCATCACTAAATAAACCTCTTCTTTTCCTGTAGCATTTTTTATTATTTCTTAGAGGATTTCATACAATGTATCTTGAGTATATCCAGTTCCCACTTCTACTCCCAAATCCCTCCCAGATCTACCCTTTCTGCTTATCCCTCCCCCATTGCTTTGTTTTCTAATAACAGATGTTCTAATCTAGCAACATTGTATCTCAAACCCTCACAGCCTCCTAAAGACTTGGTTAAAAAGACATTTTATCAGCGTTGGCACCAAGGTCTGTATCACCCTGCCTGGGGCATGAGAAGGAGCAAACGGGGTTGTTGAGCTCCAGGTTCTATGGGAGATGCTGTCCTTCCCAAATAAGTCAAGAGTGCTAAGGGAAGACACTTGAAGCAAGCTTTAGCTCTACATGCACACATGCACATGTGCATGCACACATGCACACACAAGCCCCCCCCCAAAAAAAAAGGAGATTAGCCAGTAGTCACAAAACAAGGATGATGAAGTAGTCCACTGACCACACTGGGCACCAGATGTTGACCATGCCCTGGACTACTAGTTGCCTGACCCTACCTGCCCTTGGGGACTGGAGGTGAGATGGGGCACAGCCAACAACACCGACTCCGAGAGCCGGTGAGAAACGCTGCAGCCAGCTCTTCTGAGGACTGCTGCAAGCTCCCTTAATACCCTCCACCTGCGCCCCATCAGTGCCGAGACAACATCTCTTCTCAATAGTAGTATATGAACAGTAATCTTTCTTCTCTCAGGAAGTCTTCAATTAGGTCCTCCTGTAGGAGATGTCTTTGCAGCTGTGTGGCACCTGATGTCTGCGTAGAGGCGACTGCTGTCATTCCTCCTTCTTCTATGCAAGAGTGTGCGCGCATGCACACACACACACACACACACACTCACACACACTCACACACACACACTGAACCACAAGGTCTTGGAATTGGAAATGATTTTTCTCTTGACACAATACTTTCTTTTAGAGAGAGAGGGAAGCGTCAAAGTTGGATGCATGTGGGGATCCATGCATGAACGTGGGTCCGAGATGCTTGGAAGAGTGCTTCATATTTCCACACTGTCTTCCTTCAAAACAACTCTCATCTCTTTCTTCATGTGACTCTTGTCAGAGAGAAAGTGGCTCCTTTCATTGACACTGGCTTTGGTGACCAAGTGTCTGGGCCAGACCATTCCCTGGATGGTGAGCTGGTAAGCACCTAGCACCTATCCCTTGGGGAGAAAAGTGTGTGTTCCTGAGTGTGGAACCTGCCGTGCTTCGTAACCACTATGCTGTGGCTGCCAACAGCTATCGTTGTACCGGAAGCTGGGATGAGGTACGGGGAAGTACACCATTTACAATATTCCACCATCTAAATTTGAGCAGATATGACTCCAAGACCCTAGAGCACTGGTTCTCAACCTTCTTGACACTGAGACCCTTTAATACAATTCCCCATGTTATGGTGACCCCCAACCATAAAATTGTTTCTGTTGTGACTTCATAATTGTAACTTTGCTACTGTTATGACTCTTCATGTAAATATCTGTGTTTTTTAACGGTCTTGGGTGATTCCCCCAAAGGGGTTGTGACCCACAGGTTGAGAACCACTCACTGCCTTAGACTAACAGGAGATAAGGAGGAAGTGGTGGATTAAGGCTGTTTTCAGCTTTTGCTGTGATTTGTTTGCCTATATGTTTGTATTACTTAATTTTTTAAAACTAGCTCGTGAGACAACTGAACGTTTTGTTGTTGTTCAAGAGACTCCACATAATTTGTCACTGGACGTAATTTATTACAGTTCTCTCCTGCAGAGCAGAGCAGAGCGGAAGAAAATCAGATTCCCAATTTAAACATGGTCAAGTCTCCAGAGGCCAAGGACTTACAGCTCCATTTGGGGGGACTGCCGGATGGCCACGGCTAGGCACGCTCAGAGGCCATCCTGGATGAGTCCGTAGAGACCCAGTTAGGTTCTCCTCCAGTGCCTTCTATCAGGGTTGTTACCATTTTCATTCAAATTTACTGGGGACTGGGATGATTTTGCTCTTGTTTCTCGGCCAGGGATTACCTGATTCTGAGTCCTGTGATGTTTGAAAATTTAACCATCAAATATAAGTCAGGCCAACCAGGACTTACAGTACTGTTAACCCCAGCAGGAGCCAGAGACTCTCACCAGCTGAAGCCTTGCCTTTGCAGGCTTCCGAAGCATCTACACAGAGGGCATCCACCCAGTGTGCCCTGCTTCCAGCACCTCGATGACTGCCAGTGTGAACGAGGGCTAACCAACCTGTCCCTGAATTCGTTGCCATCTCCAGCATCTTCCAAGGAGACTTGTGTTTGTCCTGTCTAAATCCAGACAGCTTCAGAAAGAAGCGTATTTGCTGCTTGAGAACATTCTAGCAACTTTCACAAAGAGAGTTTCCTGTGAAAGGAAAAGTACTCAGAGGACCAAGGAAGCCAGAGTGGGGAATTCCATTTTCCTTTGGGGAGAGGTTTGGTATGTGTGCGTGCGTCTGTGTGTGTGTGTGTGTGTGTGTGTGTGTGTGTTTGTGTGTCCCTCTGTATGTGTGTGTATGTGTCTGTCTGTCTGTCTGTGTACCTGCATCTCTGGGTGTGTCTATGTGTTTGTCTGTGTATGTATCTGTGTGAGTATGTGTGTTGTCTGTGTATGTTTGTTTATGTGTCTATGTGTGTGTCTGTATGTCGGTGTATCTGTGTGTCTCTGTGTGTTCGTATGTATGTCTGCGTGTTTGTATGTGGATCTGTATGTGTGTTTGTATGTGTCTGTGTGTATCTGTGTCTGTCTGTCTGTCTGTCTGTCTGTCTGTCTGTGTGTCTGTGTATATGAATCTATTCAGCCTCTAGTCAGAAGAGCAGGGCATTGTGGGTAACCTGCACCAGAAGAAGCAGGGCCAGAAGCCCACGAAGGCTGGTGACCGTCCCGGCTCCTGGGCACGGGGCTGAGACTGGTCAGAAGAGATGAGCATCAGGGAGTCGGCTGCTTTCCCTCTCCTGGCTCCCTGTCTCACCCATGGCTCCCCGGGCTTCTGCTGGCTCTTGGAATGGGTTGGTGCATTGTGCTGGAAGAAAGGCCTCCAGGCTGAATGGGCAGCGTCTGTGTTCTGAAGGAGCACTCTGCTGCCCCATGACCGCCTGGCTCCTGGGCCTGCACCATTGTGCCGAGGACAAAGCTGACATACACAACAATTCCACGACAATCTCCTCTCGGCCCTTTCTTCTTTATGATTGTTATGTTTGTGCTTCAAACACACCAGTTCCTTGGGCTTGTTACTGCTGGTGAGGCCTTTTGGCCCAAGTGTGTGGGGGTCGTCTCTCCCTCCTTGCAGCTCCTCGCCCTTATGGGCCCAGCCTCACTGCTGCTGTCTCTTTGACAAAATACATAAAACCAATACTGATCGGTTAACATACATGACATCTTTAAACTTTAATCCATTCTCCTTCTCCCGACGCGGCGGGCCGGCCTCTGAGAGGTGCCTGTGCATTGTTCCCCGTCAAAGCCTTCTTGAGTGGGTTTCCCACTGAGTTGCTTTTGTGTAAGTCACATCAAGATTATAGGTAGCAGAGAAGAAAAAGCCGAGAAGAGAAGGTTAGCCCCTCATTTCAGACTTTAAGAAAAATCTGCCAGCGGGTGCCAGTCGGAGTGGGTAACACACATGAAAGGCCAAGTCCAAGCTGGGTCGCCGTGTCACAAGAGGAGTTTTTCAGGAGAAGAACACAAAACACACATTGTCGTGGTCGCACACAGAGACGTAAATTTAGGATCATGTTCGCCCTTCGCCTGAACATAGTTAGCTCTGATAATGAGGAACAATGAGTCAGAGCGAAGCCTACGGGCTGAGGAACAGGAGCTTCGAGATCCACTCCCTCCTGCCAAAGTGGAGTCTCCTCTCCGTCCGCTCCTGCAGCTGCCCACCGTTGTTGTCCTCCTTCACCCCTGCCTGGGGACAGTGGAGAGGGCACAATCTCTGCAGGTGGGTGGAGAAATGACCAGGAAGCAGAAGAGCCCAAGTTCACCAACCAGGCGCTGTGGCTTGAGTCCCCATACCCCGACTTCGAGTTCTGCGACCGACCGTGGCAAACTTTCAGAGTTTTCTTCTGCCAGGTCAGGCGGTCCCACATCTCGAGTCCCACAGCAAGGTGAAGTCTCTCTCAACTGCAGAGCTCACTGCGAACTCTGGAAATCACACTATCCTGGAGCTTGTGCTCCAGTCCCAAGAGAAGGCAGTTAGATCACAAAGCTTAAAGCTGCAGGTTTCATTAAAAAGCATTTATTTATTTGTGTGTGTGTGTGTGTGTGTGTGTGTGTGCGCGCTCATGCACTTGTGCGTGTGTGCCCGTGTGTGTACTTAGGTTTGCATGGCAGGACATACATGTGCAGGTCAGAGGACAGTTTCAGGAGTCCATCTTCTCCTACCAATGGAGTCCCTGGGATTAAATTCAGGCCCTGAAGGTTGGCTGCAAGCAGCTGTACCTACTGAGCCATCTTGTCAGTCCATGGCTCTTATCTGAGCTTCTCACGTCATCTAGAGATTGATGTAATGGCCCCCTTCTTATGCTCAAGGAAACCGTGGTTGGGAAGGAGCAGATGACAGGTGGAATGTGACTAGGTCCCCTCTCCACACACACAGGGGATATGACTCTATCTTAGCTGTAACAATACCAAACATATCACAACCTGAAGTAAGGCCTGACAGCATTTTCAGAAAACCTGCAGATACTTGAGCAAGACAGATTGAAGAAAAAAATGACCTTTCAGTTAATTAAAAAAAAAAAAGAGCCACTCTACAATTTAGCATTCCCTAAGTACCCTGGCAAGGCCATGTCTCTTGGCAAATGAGGCTTGGGCCAGATGGTCTCCAGAGCAAGGCTAGCTTAGCTCAGTGGTTCAACAGCTGGGCGGGCCTGTGGCACTTCCTGGCCGGGTGCCTCTCTGAATCGCTGAGCGCTTTTTCCCTCCCTGTGTAAAAACACAACTAAGGCTTAATTTGAACACAGTAACATCTATCTGTTTTGGATCCACTTCTGTAAGTCTGACAAATGCACACAGTGTGGGATCACTCCCACGATCACAATCTACGTGGAATCTTTTCAAGCCCAATTATATAGTCCCTGCACTTTGTCTATACCCCGGCCCCAGTCAGCCATCAACCTGACTCCTCTCCTATGTTTTCCCTGTCGTGAGGACTTCATGTCATCGAATGGTCTTTTAGTTATGAAAATTTCTCATCTAACACACATTGCACTTGATCTTTAGCCGTATTTTGGAGGTGTTAGCAATATACTCCTTTTTATTGCTAAGTAGTATTCTGGGGTTTTAAAAGAACCGAATTGCTTATTTGTTGATCGGTAGAGGAACATTGCGTCGTTTTCAATTTGGGATAATCATAAACTGCGTGAAATGTGGTCAGACAAAGCCCTAGGAATGGTGCCTGGGTTGTGTGGCCAACGTATGTGACGTCAGAAACGGCCCTGTTGCAGAAGGGAAGGGGCTGGAGTTTGCTGCGGGGGGGGGGGGGTGTGTTGGTGTGAGATTGCGGCTCCTGCTAGCATCCGAAGCTATTCCCATTCATTCTCACCAACATGACCACCCAGCATGTGCAGAACGCGGTTAATGCCGATAAGCGGGCCAAACTGGATGGGGAAAAGCCCAGGAGGCCTCAACCCTACACAAAGACCTACGGGTAACCAAATAAAGCTGAGAGCGGGGAGCCCTTCCCCAGGGGAGAGCTCACCAATCAGTCGTCCAATGCCCAATGGTCAGTACTTGCAGGTAACATTATACTTACTCAACAGGTTATATTTAGGAATACATAATGTTATGTACATATATGTATGCAACAACAGTTTTAAAAAGAGGCCATGGATTTGAAGCGGGGAGGGATTGGTGGGAGGACTTAGAGGGAAGAAATAGAGGAACAGTGTAATTAAATTACCACACACGCCCCACCAAAAAACAAACAAACAAACAAACAAGAAAGCAAGCAAAGCTACTCTTGCTTCACGTGGGGGCTGTACCGTTCTGCAGTGTCACTGGGACGCTCTTGTAGCTCCGATTCCTCCCTAGCATTTAATACCTGCTTTTTAACATTTTTAGCTGTTCTCATAGGTGTGTGAACTTTGGTTCGTCATCATGCCTTGGCGGCGGCGTTCTGATACAAGCGGGCAGACGCGAGAGTAGAACACAGCCTGGTTGGTGCCTGGCTTCCAAAGAGGGTTTGCCTAGAGGGAGTGGCTTTATTTATTATTCTGCTCCGGCCCGATTCTCTTGCTCCTGGTGAATATTGTACATTATGCCTCCAGAGGCCCCTCCCCTGTGTCCAGTCATCTGCCTGGATTGGTCCCAGTTGCTGCAGGGCTCAGAGAAGAGACCCCTGTGTCTCTGTCTTAAATCAGGCTCTGTTTTGTCTCCTTGGCTCTGCAAAGGGGCTCAGCAGTGGCTGCTGGCAACAGTCCAGGCCAGTCCCAGAGAGCTCTGAGGCCGGGCTGTGGCGAGCAGGCCATGGGCATGATCCCTCCTGTGCAGCCCGAGGCCTGGGGGTTTTTCTTGGCCTGTTCCCACCCTGCTGCCGGGCTTCCTGCCTGGCCTGCTAGCTCTGAGATTCTGCCCAGAAGCACAGGACCTTACTCATGGTTCCCTATTAAACATGGACTATCAAAAAGAAAATGGAAAAAAAATCACATGTGTAAATGAGTCTGTCTCTGGGGGGGAGGTGGCTGAGGAGGTCTCACAGAGTGAAACAAACCATACAGATGTTCCTTTCAAAGCAGGGGTTTCTTGCCCAATCACAATAGTCACCATTGGAGGCCTGGCTTAGGAGCATTCAGCTCCTTCCTGACAGCAGCCCCTGGGGGTCATGTCCCAGGTAGCCTGACATTCAACAGCAGCCCAAGCTCCTGGGACTTTGGGTAGTCTGGCAGCAGACCCAAAGATATGACACACCAGAGTACAAATAATCCAGAGTACAAAGCCAGAAAAGTCTGGGGTGGACCCAAAGCAATCAGGAGGTAGGTCCAGGCATTGAGCCATGAGCCTAAATCATGCAAACGAGAGGCTTGGAGATAATGAATGGTGGGCCCAGAGGTATCAGGCAGCAGACCTAAAGAAATCAGGCAGTGGGGCTGAGGGGTAGTTTAGTCTGTCACACCAAGCGAGTGTGAGGGCCTGGGTTCAATCCACAGATACCGTATGAAAAAGAGCCAGGTGCTAGTTTGTAAGCTAGAGAGACAGAGATAGGTGGACTCTGCTGCTCTCTGGCTGGCCAGCCTAGCCTAAGTGATGAGCACCAGGAAAACTATTGAGAGACCCTATCTCAAAAACAAGGTGGGTAGCTTCTGAGGAATAACGCCCAAGGATGACCTTTGACACCCACAAGAACACACACCCTATCACTCTCATACAAAGACATGGGAAGTGAGCTCAAAGTCGATTGTCAGGAAGGAGACATCGAGGAGACAGGCCACAAATCTTGGCTCATGGTAGTGTTCTTTCTGTGGGCATCATTTATGACAAGCATAGCATAATGTGTAAGGTCCACATGAGATCCTGGGTCTAAGACCCTTGGAGTCCCCTCTACTCCTCTGGGTTTCCTTTCACTTAACTTCTTGAGACTGTCAGGTGTACCCCATCTATGGGCTCTGCTCTGAGCACCCCCTATAGATTACTGGGGTTGTGATTATAGGCCACAGTGGGGTCACACTGGGGCAGGAAGACCTACAAAGAAGAAGGTCTAACCTCTATGAGCCATACCTATGCAGAGGCCAGACTTGCAAAGTCTTTGCCATGGGGAGGGAGAGGCTGAGCCTGAGGTCACACTGGCACAGAGAGAGCTGTCAACAAGAGATTGCCATCTACGGCCTCCCCGTTTGTTCCAGGAAGAGGTAAGAACCCAGCAGGGCAAGACTCTGGCAAGGGCTAGTTGGGCATTTGGTGCCAAGTATCTGAGGAGACCAAAGGGGCTGTTCTCTGCCATTGGCTAGCTGGGTGGGTGTGGTGCCATGAAAGGACATCTGGTCCAGGAGCCAGGGAGGGAGCTTTGCAATTCAGCAGGGTGTGGGGTGGACTTTGGGGGGGGCTGTGGAGACAAGCATCAAGAAGCAAAATTATCAAAAGAAAATAACCAGACTCTCCCTTGCTTAGCTTCTGGAACTTAGGCTCTGCCTAGGAAGCTAACCTCGTCTAGAACCATGATGTGAAATATCACTGTCTTTGTGTAGGGTGCAGTAACAAATTACTCTAGGTCGAAGGTCTCAAATGATGGCTAAGTCCACGGCCAGAACCCTGGCATCTTTCAGGTGTGGTGAGGGTCGAGTCTTGGTTTACAGCTGTCAAGAGTTCTTATGTCATCACACAGCCTAGATGGAGGGGAAGCAGGCTCTTGTATCCTTCAGGAGTGCGTTTATCCTGTCCATGAAGCTCCACTCTTGAGATTGCAATCCAGTCAGCCTTTGAAACCCTCGCACTGAGGGACAGGGCACATGCATTTGGGAACTGACTTAGATCTATAATGTTGATATTATCTAAAACAAATGCTCCTCAAATCTGTATGTTCTGCTGTAGAATCCCACAGCACCCCAGTCTTCTGTGACCAGTCCTGATCAGATGTTTCCTCTACAGACCCGATGTGCAGCTAGAAATGAGCACAAACCATGACCCCCTGTCTTGGTATTTCTCTTCTGTTCTTATTTCCATGTCATGATAAAGGACATTCCAGGCCTCCAGTTTCTTCAGCTTCTCTTCTTCACCACACCTCCCAAAGTCTGATTCAGGAATATTTTCCACCAGTTCCACAATGTGAAACATTAACAAATCCAAGCAATCATTCCTTCCACCATGGCCCATCCTGTCCTCTGTATTGTTGCAGCTTCTTATCCCAGCCTAAGCCAACATCACCTTCAGCTTGGACAGGCAGACTAGTTTCTTATCTGATCTCTTTGCTTCTGCTTTTGAGTTTGTCCCTCCATTGTAGTCTACATCGCATATAGGCTGATATTTAAAAAACCATGAGTCATACTACGTCCCTCCCAGCCTATAACCCTTAGTTTCCTTTCCTGTTGCTGTGACAAAGTACATTGGCCAAAACAACATAAGGGAGAGTTTATTTTGGCTCTCAGTTCCAGGTGATAGCCCACCATGTTGGGGAAGCCAATGAAGCCAGGGCTTGAGGGAGGGGACCACACTGCACCAGCAGCGGAGAAGCAGAGGGAAATGCATTCATGTTTATTAATGCATGGCTGGCTTTCTTCGTTGCATACAGCCTAAGATCCTCAGCCTAGGGGAATGGTTCCACTCACAATTAAGATCAATCCGCAACATCAGTTTATACAAGCAAGAAAATCCCTCACAGACATTCTCAGAGGCTAACCTTAATCAAGACATTCCTTCGTGGGTGTGCCCTAATGCTTTCCTCTGAGGAGATTCCAGATTCTGTCAGCTCGATGACACAAAATGGACTTCCATCCTGCTTGACCCAAACAGAACCTCTCCATCATGATCATCATTGGACTCTACAGGAACTGGCCTCTGTTTTACTGTCTCATCTGAATCATGCTGCTATTGGCCCATGCGTTATATCACAATTCTTTTCCTTGCTCCAGTCCCACCCACCATTTTATAAACTCTGACACCAGCTGTCACTTTTCTAGAGTACTAGTTGTCAGAGACGCTTCACAGAACCAGCTCTCCTACTGCTTGTCAATTCCCTTCTGTTTTGTCCCCAGAGAGGCCTTTCCTCCTCTGGCTGACCCAAGGCGCCCACTAACTCACGCTTGCTCTAATAGAACATTAGAGTTCTATTCCCATCACTGTAAGGTGCCCACTAGCTCATGCTTGGTCACACTGGTCTCTGGTATTACAGCTCCACCCCCATCATTGTAAGGTGCCCACAAGCTTACACTTGGTCATGCTGTCTCTGGTCCTACATCATTTTGTGTTGGTCCCTGTCCTGTAGAAGTGAAACTCCTTCAGAGTAAAGAACTCACCTTCCTCCCTACTGAATGCCCTGTACTTGGCAGAAGGCTTGGGCTGCTGGAGGTTCTCAGTCAATGTTTGTTGAAGGAGTAGGTACATGACTAAAAGAAGAAGGAACCCTGGACTCATAGATGGAGATATGAGGCCTTGTTGTTTAGCTCTGTCCCTGAGAAATTGCTGCTTATTGATTTGAGCCATGCCTATTTCCTGAGCCCCCTACTCCAATGTACGATAGGTGTTAAGAAGTGGTCTTTGCCCTCCCAGAAGATGAGAAACAGGTATTTATGAATATTGGGAGCCAGGACAAGCCAACATGGGGCCACTCTCTCAGCCTACAGGAAGAGGTAGCTAAATTGATACCCCAAAGATAAGCAGCTATGACCAGAGTGGGCCAGAGAGGGGCACAGAAGGTTCAAAGACCCAAAGATGACAGAGAGAAAGTAGGTGGTGTGGGAGGGGGAGGCCTAGGGCTGGAGAGATGGAAAGAAGAGGCGATGTAAGGAAGTGGGGAGGAAGCGAGAGGGGAGAGGAGAGAAAGAAGGGGAAAAGAAAGGAGGAAGGAAGGGAGGAAGAAAATGAGGGAATAGAATAATGGAGAGAGAAAGGAGTAGAGGAAAGGAATGAGGAAGAGGGGCAAAATGACAAACTGTTTACCTTGAGCTCAGGATCCTTTTGTTTGGAAAGTGGAAGGGTCATGGAGAGATCCCTACTCTTCAAAACCTCCTCTTGTCCTAGGCCTTGATCCTTAGGACTTAGGCATCTTGCTGTTGTCTGCTATGCCTGATGAAAACAATTAAGGACATTGCAGTTACCTCAGGCTACTGCAATTCTACCCCATTCAATCTGTGCAGCACTATACAGTAGGTTCAAAACCCTTATTATTATATGTGTATGGTATGTGTGCATGTTTATCCTGTGCACACATGTTTGAATGGGTACACGCATATGACTGTGTGTGCATGTCTGTGGAAGCTTGGGGTTGACACTGAATGATTTCCTTGGTGATTCTACACTCTATATCCTGAGTCAGGTTCTGTCAATAGAATGTAGAGTTTGCAGGTCAAATAGTCTGGCTGGCCAGCTTGTCCCAGAGATGCTCAGACTCTGCTTTCCGTGTGCTGGAAATACATATGGCTACCATCCCTGACTGGTTTTTCCATGTGTTCTATGAATTCCAACCCTGGTCCTTAAATCTGTATGTCAGATTCCTTATCCCTTGAGACATCTTCACAGCCCATAGCAGGCTCTTTGAGCAGTCACTGTGAACAGGTGAGGATAGAGAATCCCAGAGCTGGAAGGACCTGCTTTGAGTTGCAGAGTTGGAACAAGACCTGGCAGTCTGTTCCTCTACAGGCATTCTCTGTTCTGTCCCACATCTCTGTCTTTATAATGTGATTCTTTGGAAAGACAGCCTCTGCCTAGGGAACGTCTTCTGGAAGTCCCCAAAGGCCCCACTGGCAACTTCTACAGGGCCTTCTATCATGTTGCCTCTGCTCCAAGAGCCTTATAGAGGCCATTGGTAACACCAATGGTGACAAAGCAAGCTGGCAGTATCAAACAGCTCTTTTCTGAGTCTAGTGAGTTGAGCTGAATGTTTCTTGGCAAAACCTGGCTGCGAATGAGCTTGATCTGAGCTAGTACCTGGCTTGGGAAGGCAATGTCTGTACTGTTGAGAAGACATAGAAGACAGTCCTGTATACTGAGGAGCCCCTGTTCCCCTGAGCTTTCAATGACAAACTTTGAGCCACATCGTTAAAGGTTGTGAGAAGGTAACCATAGAGAGGAAATTCCATTGAGCTAGGCAGATTTTTCTATGCCAAAGGAGACAACCCCTCCTGCTTCACAGAGTCCCTGAGAGTCACTAAGAGAGATCTTCAAAGCGGGAGGCTTGCAAGCTTCTGGGTAATCAGAAAGAGTGACAGTGGTGGCAAGTGACAATATCGGACCATGTGGTGAGTGGGGCAGTCTGGGTGTTGGATGACCTTTGCCTCAGAGTTCTGAACTGACACTCTTAAAACTGAATAAGCATAGCATTCAGTGATGGTCACTGTCCTCAGCAGTAAGAGTACTCACATGACCCTTTACCATCAGTGACAATTTCTGTGGTTACTGTTAGGACCTATGGTATCAGATATGAGCTTCTATAATAGACACAACCAGCTCTAGGAAACAGAATTTTAAATTTTAATTTCCCCTTTTGAGGCAGGACCTCTACATAGTCTCGGCTGTTCTGAGAATTGTTGCTAGACTCAAATTCACACTGTATTTGTCATCAGATCACTGGACACCAGAAGACAGTAGAGAAATGCCTTTTATGTTATCTTCACATAATTTTATACCCAGCAAAGCTAACATGGAAAGATTCATTGTAGAGTTAAGACTTTCTCAGACAAGCAAACACATATTCTTATTATTTTCTAATCTGGTTCTAATCCCTGCCCCCCAAACACTTCATTTATTTCTACCTACAGAGGCTTTTAAAAATACTGTTGAACCAAAATTTTCTTCTGTTTCCCAAACAAATCCCAAGAATAATTTTCTTGTTATTTGCTTTTGTCCTTTCCCTTTTCTTTCCCCATTAATTTCCATTCATATTTAAGAATGAATTACAAAGAAAAAAATCTTATGTGTTCCTTTGCAAGATATTCCTAGTTGGTGTTCATCCCTTTTATTTTGACCATTCATTTCCTCTCTTTGGACACTGATTGGGGCTCCCTTTGCTGAAGGCATCTCATTAGTCAAAGAGTAATTGCCAAAAGTCTTAGGGGTCTGTGTTAAGGCCTGGTGAAACAAATCACCAAGGTTTTGTTGTTGTTGTTGTTGTTGTTGTTGTTGTTGTTGTTGCTTGTGTGTGTGTTCACGTGTCAAGTTCTCTCTATTTTTCTCCTTCCCCTTTGTTTCTTTATTTGTTGTTTGTTTTTTGCTTGCTTGCCTGGTGCCTTCCTGCCTGCCTGCTTGCTTGCTTTCAGAGATAGATTTTTACTGTGTAGTTTAAGATGGGCTGAAATACATGATCCTCCTGCTTCTGCCTTCCAGGTACTGGGAACCTTGAGGACACTGAGGACAAGTCTTAAAAATTTGGTGTGCGCATTCTTTAGAAATACCAAAGAGTTGTCTCAAGATATTACTATTTTGATAATATAAGAATGAGATTGTTTAGCGAATTGTTCCTATGCAAGGTCTATAATCTACTCCGTATACAAATCTGCTGTGGCATAATCCTCATTAAGTGGTCTGGGCAATCCAGTATGAGCTCTTATGTGTCCTATAAAGTAAGGAAGAGTACATTCCTTAAATTAAGTTATATTTGCATAAAGAATTGCAAAATTTGAGAATTAGCAGTATCTAGAAAAGGAACAGTTTCATGCAATTGTAAACCATGAACTATATATTGGCTATCAGTATATAAATTAAAAGCATGATTTTTCAACATTTCAAAAACAGCAGCTACAGCATTTAATTCAATTATTTGTGCTGAAACAGGGGAAATTTAAGAGAATAAACATATGATCCAATTACATATGCTGCCTTCCCATTAGATGAGCCATTTGTAATTACAGTAAGTGCATTCTCTATGTGCTGTAGGCACAAATTTACCGGCAATACAAATGCAACCATAGAAGCAAATTGTGACAACTTGTCTTTTGGATAAAGATTATCAATTTTGCCTGAAAAATTTGCACATGAAATAGGCCAGATATCAGTATTCTAAAATAACCAGTTTAATTGCTGTTTGGAATAAGAAATAAATATTTCAGCAGGTTCTTGTAATTGAATCATAAACTGCCAATGTTCCATTAGCTTTATATATATACATACATATGTATATATATCATTTTTAAATATATTTTGCAATATCAGAGCATAACCATAACTTTGGAAGACAAAACCAATTTTTAACAGTGAAACAATCCAGTCTCTCTAAAATCAATACCAAGTGCATTATTTTCATGTTACAAAGTTTGAGTGCCAGTTCTTGTATATGAATGCATGATGGTGCTTTTAATACCTTATTAAAGAAACATTATTTTAAATTTTGTATAAATCTGGTTTCTATCCCAATTTATAGATATCTTTAGAGACCTGTTTTCCTGGGTTGTCTTATGCCATGTGTTGTTGTCTAGAATGACTCCAACCCTGAGTTACCGGATTTAAGTCAACTTTATGTTACCAGTGTTACACATTTTTAATCATACTCAATAACTTAAAAGCCATTGATCTATAACTAAAACATGCAGAACATATTTATACATTTAAAACCAGTCAGAAACAAACATGAAGTGGCTATACATATTTACATATTTAGACTAGACAGAAACAATTTTTTTATATTTTTTAGCTGTAATTTCAAGGGACAAGCACCCTGCCACCTGCTGTACCCAAATATTCTAGCAGATAATGTTTTAACCAGTTTTTCTTTTGAATATGAAACAGAGCAACAATCAAGCAATGAAAGAAGCCATGGATATAAAATGAAAGACATGACAGACTGGTGCAACAAGGACACATAAGAGACAGAGAAGGAAGAGAACCAGGTGTCTCACCAAAGGGACCCAGAACCAGGGCTAGGCATTCCCCTAGTGGGATCCAGAGCGGATGCAGGATGTCTCCTGACCTCTCCTGACTTTAGTGTATCTCTAAGCATGTGTACAAAAAGCATTCTACCATTATCCTGTCTCATTTTTACAGGGTTTACTCATCACTGGCACAGATTTTCCTTATTTTCCTTTGCGAGTGCTCCCTTTTCCTGCAGTGTCCCTCACTGAATTGCTTTCCTTGAGCCCCCATTGGGCGCCATCTGACAGAGCCAGTTCAGTCAGTCAACAGGGTCTCGGGGGAGGGAGGGAGGGAGGGAGGGAGGATTAAAGAAGGAAAATACAGTTAGGCAACATTATAACATGGCTCCAGCCAGGGCTGAAGTGAGTTTTTTTTTCTAGTCTGCTTTTATACCATTCTAGGTACATGCAAAGAATCAAAGACAAAGTAGTCAAGGAATAAACAAGGCAATAAACAGTCCCATAGTCATTGTGTCTAAAGGTTTATCAGGATGACCAAGATACAAGGAATACAATATATCCCTTGACTGTATTCATCTTGACCCTTGTCCTAGCCCAGTAAGTAAATATTCTTGCCTGTATCCTTGAAGCAACATCAAGGGCTCTCTAAAATGTATATACTTTGAAGCAGTGTTGTTAAACATGTATTTACATGTTTTCCTGATAAAGTCATACTTTTAACATAGAGAAATGCCCCTCCCTTTCTCACATAACGCTCTTTGTTCTTGACATCAGCTTATTGTATGACAAAATAGTAACTTGTCTTCATATGCCTATTATTTGAATGAAATTAATTTTTAATCAATTATTTAGATTTTTACATTTGAAACAAATCACTTATTGATAGCATATAGATAAAACTTACTTTGCTCTCATTTTCTTGATTTTAGCTTTTAGGGTTTTTAGTCCATTTAAATTTATTGTAGTTCATCATATGACTGGATACCATCTTACCATTTTTCTCTTTATTTTCAGTTTATTTCATCTGGTTTTTGTTCTTGTGCTCCTTCTTTCTGGCTTTATTTTGGATTTATTGATTATTTTTTAAATTACATTTTTAAGAGGTTTGGTCTTATTCTGTAGTCCTGGCTAGTCTGGAGCTCTCTGTGGTCTTGGAATTACAGAGATCTGCCTGGTTCTGCCTCCTGAGAAGTGAGATTCAAGGCATGTTTCACAAAGCCTGACTAGAATTCTGATTTATTTTATTCCATTTTATTAAAAACATATTTTATGTGGAGAGAGAGAAGAGGGGAGAGAGCACTACACTGATGTAGGGGGAGGCTATAAACTCTCAAAGCCATTATCAGAGAGAGTTTGCAAGCATCTTTCTTAGATTTTCTTTAAATGATGTGTGTATGTGTGTTTCTCTCTATGCATAGGTGTGTGTGCACATGCATGTAAGTGCCCGAGGAGGCCAGAAGAGGACTTTAGGGCTCCTTGTCAGAAACAATAATCCCCACTTCATAGTTAGAATACTGGAGAATCGAGCAGCAGTGGAAGCAAGGCAGATTCATTTTAGATTTTGTAGGAGCTGGGGATCAGCTTGAACAAAACGCAACGATGAATGCTCTGCCTACTTGGTGCAAACAGTGGTTTTATCTTTCTAATCGTATTCTTGTATTCCTCATTGGCTGAGATTGTCAGGGATGCATGGTCTTCCCAGAGTGTACATGCATGCAGGCTTGCATGCTCTATGATCTTAGTGTGTCTTTATTTTCACCCCCTTTCTATCCCCTTACATTCTGATATGGCAACATTTAATGTTTTCCCAAATACTACTACATTGAAAAACCTGTATCTAGAATTCTTCACCTGTCCCCGTTTGATTTGCTTTTTTCTCCCTGAAACAAATCTTTCTGATAGTTTAAGTATGGTAACATTAATGAATACCAGACAAAAATCCTCTTTCTATCTCATTATTCACTTAAATTACTATAGATAAAATATTTATTCTACACTTGAATACACGTTGAGTGGATATGAGATCGTAGGTGAAAAAAAATCTTTTCTCTTAGAAATCTGAACACATTACTTTTTCTCTCTGTATGCCTCTAAGGTTCCATTTTCTCATGTGTGTGTGTGTGTGTGTGTGTGTGTGTGTGTACAGCCTAAATATATTTCTTTTTGCTCTATCAATGATTTTAGGCCCAGGGTGTACTGCTGGACCTAAATTAATTACTTTTTAAAAAGGAGCTTAGTGGGACATAGGCTCCATATATTTTCTTCTATTAAAAATCCTCTCTGCTCCATTTCCTCCATCCTACTACAAGTTAGTAACAACCACAACCTGCCGTGGGGGTCAAATTTTGAAATTGATTTGTTCTGTACTCCATTTGAATATCTGTCGGTGTTCAAATGACGAAGATGAACCTTGCCTACTCCAGACTCATTTTCAGCCTACCCATGCGTCATAGTTTCCAACTCTCTCTCTCTCTCTCTCTCTCTCTCTCTCTCTCTCTCTCTCCCCTGTTCTATATCTCTGTGTCTTTCTCTCTGTCTCACTCTGTGAGTATCTATCTGTCTCTTTGTGTCTCTTTCTCTCTCCCTCTTCTCTCTCTGTATGTGTGTGTGTGCTTCTCTGTGTCTCTGTCTCTGTGTGTGCCCCTCTGTCTGTGTCTCTGTCTCTCTGTATCTCTCTCTGTCTGTGTGCCCCTCTGTCTCTCTGTCTCTGTCTCTGTCTTTCTCTGTGTGTGTGTGCTCCTCTGTCTCTGTTTCTCTGTCTCTGTGTGTATGTGTATCCCTCTGTCTCTGTGTCTGTCTGTCTGTCTGTCTGTCTGTCTGTCTGTCTGTGTGCCCCTCTGTCTCTCTGTGTCTCTCTCTGTCTCTCATTCTCACACTTGCTAGGCCAATGCTCTGCCACTAAGCTACCTTCTCAGTCCATCCTTTGGATTTGCGATCTTCATTTACTAATTTCAGACCTTTCCCTGCTGTCTGATATGTCTGCTGCTTGGATTTCATCCCTGTGTTGACACTGGTACCTGTCAAACATTTAATCATTTTAATCATTTATCTTCCTCACTATCCCAGATTCTCTGTTTTCCTGTATAACCATTTTAATGTGGATTGGGAGGAAGATTTGGGGAACACCACACACTCTGCCAATGCCTTATGTCGGAATTAAGGTAATGAGGCTAACTTGAATTGTGTCTTAGGGACAAAACCTAAAAGATGTGAAAAGTGGACAATATCTTAAAGGAGTGCTTCAGGAACAAGTTTAGGAAGGCTCTCAAAACCTTGACTTTGACCTATGTTTGGCAAACAACACCAAAACAAAGATCCCCGATTCTAGGATAAGGCAGAGATCAGATGGACTTCCAAGATGAATGCCTCTAACCCAGGCAATGGTCATTTTATTAGGAATCCACACACTTTACTGCACTATTTGTGCATGACATTATATTCCCCAGCCTGGGAGTATAGCAGGTTTCAGGAGCATAATTGAGCCTAGCTGAGCAGAGCCCGTGGGTACCTGGAGCATGTGATTGTCTCCTATTCCCTGGCTGGCACCATCTGTGTCTTGTAAGACCTGAGAAACAATTGAAATGAAGTAAATGTTACAGTTGAGCGTCACGCACCGTGGGCCTGCCTGAGTGGCTGTATTTCTCCTGGCCCGGTTTCCCAGGGTGTACTGCTGGGCCTAATTTCTGTGCTCACTCATTCTCCTCGACTACAGACCTTTAAGAGTGCAAAGGGAACGCAGGCCGTGTCGGAAGCATGGAATTTACCACACTGATGCTCCTCTCTTGTGAAACCGTGTTCCCCCCAGGATAGCATCTAATTGCTACTTGAGCAAACCCACTGTCTTTACCTCAACAGCCTTGCCCAGTAGGCCATTGCAAACATTTTTTTTATTCTTTGAATGACAAAGCTCTTCCCATCTGTCTGTTCTGAATTGTTTTTTGAACTGCCATTTCTGCCTCTGCTCCCATCATTGAGACGATATCAAAAGTGGTGATGTGCATTGATATTCTCCACTCCGCTAAAGAGCGTGTGCGCTGCAGTCTACCCCCTCAATATCTTTTCTGAAGTGAGGGACACGGAAGATTATATTTTAGCCTTTTAGGAAGTCATGAACATTTTTTTTCAGGAAATCAGCACGAGGGAAAATATTTTGCTAACCCTTGACTTCTCTTCAGCCAGCCCCTCCCGCTCTGAAAAGAGACTTGGCGGAGCACATTTGCACGAGGCTCTTAGGGGAGACAAAATGGTCTTACTCCCTTGCCTATTGACTAATGCTCTTAGATGATAGGAAGGGACGTGATAAGTGTGTGTTTGGATAATTCAAAGAAGGGAGGAGCCTCCAGGAGGCGCCGCTCCTACCCTGGAGGGCTAGTCACCATGTACCAAGAGGATCAGAGGCTGGGCTCCGTCACAACAAATCCAACAAACCTACAGGGAAACTCTTCATAGTATCATTGGGGGGAGGGATAGGTGAGGATGGGGGAGAGAGAGGTGAGGATGGGGGGGAGAGGTGAGGATGGGGGAGAGAGAGGTGAGGATGGGAGAGGGAGAGGTGTGGATGGGGGAGGGAGAGGTGTGGATGGGGGAGGGGAGAGGGAAGGGTGGGGAGGGGAGAGGTGAGGGTGGGAGGGAAGAGAGGAGGATGGGGAAGGAAGAGAGGAGGATGGGGAGGGAAGAGCTGAGGGTGGGGAGGGGAGAGGTGTGGATGGGGGAGAGGAGAGGTGAGGGTGGGGAAGGGAGAGGTGAGGATGGGGATGGGAGAGGTGAGGATGGGGGAGGGAGAGGTGAGGATGGGGGAGGGAGAGGTGAGGATGGCGGAGGGAGAGGTGTGGATGGGGGAGGGAGAGGTGTGGATGGGGGAGGGGAGAGGTAAGGGTGGGGAGGGGAGAGGTGAGGGTGGGAGGGAAGAGGGGAGGATGGGGAGGGAAGAGAGGAGGATGGGGAGGGAAGAGCTGAGGGTGGGGAGGGGAGAGGTGTGGATGGGGGAGAGGAGAGGTGAGGGTGGGGAAGGGAGAGGTGAGGATGGGGATGGGAGAGGTGTGGATGTGGGAGGGGAGAGGTATGGATGTGGGAGGGGAGAGGTGAGGGTGGGCAGGGGAGAGGTGAGGGTGGGGAGGGAAGAGGTGAGGGTGGGAGGGGAGAGAGGAGGATGGGGAGGGAAGAGCTGAGGGTGGGGAGGGGAGAGGTGTGGATGGGGGAGAGGAGAGGTGAGGGTGGGGATAGGAGAGGTGAGGATGGGGGAGAGGAGAGGTGAGGAATCGGAGGTCAAATAAATGGATGTAAAATTAACATCAAACTGTTTTTGTTGCTTCTACAACGGCCGGTCACCTGCCTCACCCATTCAGGTATCGCTCACCCAGTCCCCGCTGCGGGAGAGATGCTGTTTCCTGGGGTCATCTGTCATTTTCTTGTGACTGTTTTGACAACTGTCAAATCTTTTAGGTGGACTTTCCTTGTTCCTTGATTTCCAGTGTCCGCTTGTTACCTTCCCTTCCTCCATGGGGCTCAGAGACTGAGTCAAGCCTTTCGTTTCATTGTCTGCTGGCCCCCCAGATCAGAGGAGTCGGCCACACATTGGTCTCGGCTTCCGGGTTGTATCCTCTAACGTCAGTGTTTGAACTCATGACCTTGTACACATGAGGCTGATACTTCACCACCTACCCAGCATTGCCTTGGCTATTTAAGGATGGGGCCAGAATCCTAATGAATCAGCATCTTCTCTCCAATCCCTGAGGATGTGGCAGGGGGATGATCTTTTTCTCTTAGATCATTTAAGCTGAGTGAATGTGGTACCAGACTCCAGCGTGAATTTTTGGTAGGGATGAAAGATATCCAATCCGTAGCAGTTACCATCTCCTTTGTAGAGGTAGATGTCTGCCTGCAGATACAGACTAACACTGAGGTGGGAAAGATGGAGAGATGTATATTTAACAGTCTTCTAAGCTTTCGAACGAAGCTGCCTTCATAGGTTCCTCTGCCCTCGGACTTCCTTGCTATAGCAACAGCTAAGTTTCCATCCTTATTAAGCTGGTTTGAAAAGCCCTTCTATCCTCCGCTACCTGTAACCTAGTTCTCTGAAAGAGGGAAAATAAGCTTTGATTTCTCAGCGCTTGCCAGTTGCTATAGCGTAAGCTGCTGTCCACTGCAGGTACCAAGTGCGGGGGGGGGGGTGGAATCTCTGAAAAATTAACAATGGTCTGTTTTTTCCCTTTTGGTAAAAGCAAAAAAAAAAGTATTAGGTTCTCTCTGTCTCTTTCAGTGTGCTCTGTCTCCATCTCTCTGTGTCTCTGCTTCTGTCTCTGTCTTTGTCTTGCCTCTCTGTCTCTGCCCCTTCCCCTACCCGTGTCTGTCACACACTATGGCACACATGTGGAGGTCAGAGGACAACCTGGAGAAGTTGGCACCCTCTGCTCACCTTTAGTAGGTTCCAGGGATCATGTGTTTCCAAGAGGGACCTCTATCCCCAGAGCCACCTTACCCCCCAGCCCTTAGAATTTCTTTGAAACAAGGTATCACTATAGAGACAGAGGTGGTCTACAACTCCCTGTGTAGCCCAAGAAGACCTTGAACTTGTGATTCTCTTGGTTCCACCTCCCAGGTGCTGGAATGGTAAAGACACACCACTATGCTCAGCTAACAATTGACTTTTGTGACCTAGCTGTGTCTACAGCTGATTCGATGAATTTGTTTCCTCATGGAGCCAATGAGAAGAGAAAAGTTGTTACTGGGCTGCTCCACTGGCCTGTTCTGTATTCCAGGAGTGACTTGGACCTCCGAGGGCGCAGCTGGGAGAGGAGGGACGGGATGGACCCCACCGTGACCTTGCGCATGGGAGGCAGGCAATGGACCAGCGAGCTGCACCCCATACACTCTAGTGAGGATTAAAATGTCTGTCAGGGTCATTTCTAGAATATATCTTGTGGCCCCCTCTCTGTTCAGAGTCAATCCAGAGTCGCCCCACGATGCATGCCCGTCGCCCGATGCGTGCCCGTCGCCCGATGCGTGCCCGTCGCCCGCCGACTGTAGAGTCCCAGAGTCTGAGCACCCGCTTGCTTCCTCCGGGTTGGTTTGGTGCTGTGTGCCAGGAGAGCCGGAGCTCAGTTGCACTTAGGACCCCCGTGAGGGTTTGAAAACGCTCCTGGGATTTTCAGATGGTTCGCTGAGCTCTGCCTCAGCAGGAGTCTAAGGAAAAGGGGGGCACGCGCCATGGAGGAGAGTGTGGGGTTCAGAGGGCCGCTCCTGCTCCTTCTCAGGCACTCCTCAACTTCTACCTCTGCTGTTTTGTGTTTGCGTTCCGGCATGTTCTACCTACTTCTCTGAGACTCAGTTTCATCCTCTGTGGAGTGAGGCTAGCTATCCTCAGCCCATAGGATTCTGGGAGAAAAGCATGCCCCAGAACCCATTACCGAGCACCCAGCACCCAGCACCTCCAGGTGACTGATACATTATTTCCAAGTGACTGTTTCTTTTCTTTCTTGCCTGTTCTTGATACCTAATTGTTTCTGTGAGTCACTGGCACCAGCAGAGGCCCCAACGGGTCTGAGAGCTAGATTGGAGTCTTTAAAATTCATGACCAGATTTATAGGTAGTGCCCTCTCTGTGCTTATAGCTGTGGATTCTGGCATAAGCGTGTGTGTGTGTGTGTGTGTGTGTGTGTGTGTGTGTCTGTGTGTGACTGTATGTGTGTGACTGTATGTGTGTGACTGTATTGTGACAGTGTGTGTGAGTATGTGCATATATGTGTTTTAAGTGTGTATATGTGTGAATGTGTATGTTAGTATATGTGAACATGTGTCTGAGTGTGAATGTGTGACAGTGTGTGTGAGCATATATATTAGTGTGTATGAATGTGAGTGTGTGAGTGCATGTGTGAGTGTATGAGACAATATGTGAATGTGTGTGAGCATGTGGATTTGTGAGTATGTGAGCATGTGTGTTAGTGTGTGTGAATGTGTATGTGAGAGTGTGTGTTTGTGCGATTGTGTGAGTGTGAGAGCGTGTGTGTATGTGTGCATGAGAGAGAGAAGAAGAAGAAGAAGAAGAAGAAGAAGAAGAAAAGAGAAGAAAAAGAAGAGAAGAAAAGAAGAAAAAGAAGAAGAAAAAGAAGAGAAGAAGAAGAAAAGAAGAGAAGAAGAAAAGAAGAAGAAGAAGAAGAAGAAGAAGAAGAAGAAGAAGAAGAAGAAGAAGAAGAAGAAGAAGAGAGTATATGTGTGTGTTGGTCATTTTATTGGCTTGTTTCCTGAAGACACTTCTTTAGGGCCCACATATGGCAAGGAAGGCAATTGCTGTGGACGGAAGGAGCTGGTCTGAGGCTCTCTCCCTTGCAGCAGGGGCAGAAGCCCACGTCCACCCGGGCAGTGACTCACCCTGTATTAATTGTGCTGCAATTATCCAGAGCTTCCTCTCCTGTCTGGTTCCTTTTGACCCGAGCAGCTGTCTAATAGAGATGGCTGTTGTGATTTCTTAGTTAATGTGGATCATTATTTCCAGCTCTGCCTTCCATGGCTGAGATTTCCTTCTCCCGCAGCAGCAGCCCTGACTTGGAGAGTCTCATGAATTGTGTCTTCAGCTGGGGCTCTGGTGCTGCCCGCATTGTCTGTGGGAGAAATTTCATTTGCAAATCAGAGGAGTTCACAGAGCGTGTCGCCGCGTTGCTTCACGAGACTGTTTTCATCTTCCGAGCCTCTCCCCAGTCACCTCCACGTGCCTTGGTTGAGGAAGAAAAAGTCCCTGTCTCCCAGGCCTCCAGGAGAGCCACATAGAGGAGCAGTAGGCAGGAATTTGTTTGCGTCTTCGTGCTGCTAATTATCTGCAGAGGGCTGAGAGCAAAAGCCTCTCTTCTCCTGGCAACTCGCCTCACGCTGGGTCAGGCCACAGAGACGCAGACGTTGGGAGCCCTCGAAGCTTCTGATGTCAAATGTCTTTATGAAATTACAAAAATCACACCAGCTCACCTGAAACTTTCTATTCCCTTTAAAAATCCAACACAGCCTTGGATGGCTTAGGGAAATTTGGGAAGCTTTGTAAGCTGAGGTCAAATGGTCTAGAGCTCTAAATTCTCGGTCAGTAACTATTCCACTGAGTCCACTGGCCAGGGACATGAGGTCATTAAAATGGAGAATAGAAAGCTCTCTTATCTTGGAGTTCTTTTTCCAGGATGATCACCAGTGTAGATGTAGAGAAAACACCAGAATCCTCAGAAGCAAAGACACAAGTAGTGGTCCCTGGAAGACCCAAGGAGGGAGGACTGCTGGTGCTCCTTGATGGTCCAACAGGGTCATCCCTCAATTCCTAGGGTGGGCCATTACTTCCAGGATGAACACAAAGGTTCCTTTCCTTTCTCATTGCTGTGATAGTGAAAAACCTTGAGAAAAGTACCTCAAAGAAGGAAGGCTTTCTTTCCCCTCGCAGTGTGAGGGCACGGCCCATCATGGGGGATCCACAACCCATCGTGGGTGACCTCGGCAGCAGCACCCTGCAGTAGCTGGTCTCACTGCAGCCCCAGTGAGGAAGCTGGGGGACCTCACGCCTGGTGCTCAGGTCCCTTAGCCTTTTTTATATCATCTCAAACCCTTACTCACGGAATGATGCCACCCATGTTTTAGGGCGAGTCTTCCCACTTTAATTAACTCAAGCTGCAGACTCCCTCGCAGATATGCCTACAGGCTTGTCTCCCAGTTGGTGCTAGAGCCTCTCAAGTTGACAACCAGCGCCAACTGTTGGAGGTGAGGACATCCAGAGGCTGACTCACAGGCACTCTCTACCCGTTCTTCCCTTCCTGTGTGTAGCCTCTTCGGAGGAGGAGGGGGTGCATTCTCCTCCCCAGTTCCTTTGAGCTATTGCCTGCCTTCGTGGCTCCTGTCAGTTCCTCCTCCAGACCTGGGACAATTGCGTTTCTCTGACAGAGAAATAACGAGAGCTGGCTGCTGACTATTCCTGCCCGCAAGGCTTCAGGAAGCCAAAGGGGGAAAAGCCCTCGTGTGTTGGGCGTTTCAAATCTGAGCTTGTGCCTTGTGCTACAGGTTAAGACAACTGTCAGGAGAGTGTGGAGGTCAGTGGAGGGTCTCTCACCATAATGCTCTCGATCTGGGCAGCACCTATACTAACTAAGCCAGGCCCTTATGGGGGAGGGGCTGTATAATGGCTTCTTATCTATTACTTGGGTTTTGAAGACTGGGGATACCCTTTCTCTATGGACAGACATCCCCAGGAAGCCTTGAACACAGTCTTTGTAGCTTCAGGTCCATACTGCCAAGTGTCTCTTAAACTCACTAAGGAGGGGAGCCAGAGGAGAGTCAGACTTGCATCCTTCATTGGGTCTTAAGAAATGAATAAGTAAAAGTTGTTTGAGGTACCCTTTCCGGTGGAGTTGTTAAAAAGATAAATAAATATACAAACTCCAAGATGCCCAGAGTAGCTGACACAGATGGTTAAACCTTAGCTTGTCTTCTTAGCTCTTATTTTAGTATATGTCGGGGTGTGGAGGAGGGTATGATCACATGAGTGTAGTGCCTTGTGAGTCCAGAAGACTCATAAGCTGGAGCTACAGTGATGGCGAGACAGGCCTCGGGGTCTCTAGGGGACAAGTAGGAGGTCTTAACCACTGAGCCATTTAGCACTAAGAGCACGGATCCCTAAAGTGTGTCATGACACCTTGTGAGGTCGCAGAGCTTCATGGGGGGAAGGGTGGTTCTGAAAAATTGAGCAACGGTAAAAGGTTTCTAAATGGACAAGAACTAAAAATTAATTCCAAACCAAATGTATAATGAATCCAAGGTGCCCTGGCAGGCCTCACCTGGGCTGCAAACTGCCACCCCAGTGGAGACCATACAGCGCCCTCACTTGGCCCCACCCCTCCACATCCGCCAGCGAGTGCTGCCCGAGACACCTCAGCTCAGCTGTGAGTGACACTGTTTCTGGCCTTACAGAATCGCAAGAACGGAGTGACTATCCTACTGCCATTTCTCGGTTTGTATCGCATGAGTACATCAGTGCCTTGTGTTGTAGCTGAATGTTCAATTTTAAAAATCACTACTTGGATGTGTGAGCTATGTTTTGGTTTTTAAAAAATTCAGCATACCTTGGCTTTGTATTAGGACAGAATTTCCAACAATTTCTGAAATGAAGACCCTAAACATTCTTCATTTTGTTCACAGCATGGAGAAGTACAAAATGAAAACATCATTCAACTATGACAAGTGTTGAATATGTTTTAAGTCCTTCATGCACTATTAAATATTCAGCGAGGATTGAATTCTTTATATAAAAATAAAAATAATCAAGACTACCCATCTAATTAGTATGCAAATTAGCATTTATTTTTAATAAATGATAAGATTGCATGTATACCAAAGAATCATCCTAACATTTCTTTATGGTTTTTTATCACAGATGTTTGATATGTATAGCTATTATATATACCCAGGGTCACGTAAAATTTTCTCATACCAAAAGCATTTGCAAGTGAAAAAGGATTGAAAGGCCATGCTTTAGAGTGTCTGCAAACTTGCCCCTTTAGCTGAAAACTCACCTAAAGAAAAATGACCACGGAGTATCAGCTGTGTCCCGCTACTGAGTGACAAGCAGTCATTGGGCAGGGCAAAAGATATAGGCATCAGCACATAGAGAAAGGTGAAGCTTCCTGGTGATGCAAATCTGGAATTCCAGCTACTCAAGAAGCTGAGGCAGGAGGATTGCAAGCAACTTCAGGTCCTGCCTGCACTACAGGGTGAGTCCAAGACCACCTGGGAGCCCTTCTCTCCAAATAAAGAGGCCGGGTGCAGGCCAGTGTTGGAACTCCCAGGGTCCAATACCCAGGCCCAAGGCTGTTGGGAGAAGTATTAGCCTTGCACCATGACAGGCTCACAAAGAGAAGGTGTGTCCTAAGGCACACCATCAAGAAAGGCTTTAAGGAAAGCATAAGCTTTGAGATGACCTTTGGACAATGACCAGGTTTCTTCTGTCCAGTGTTTTACATATAAATTGTTTATAATATTTATAAATTATAAAAACTAGAAAACCAATATACCTTCTCTGTGGAAAATATTATAATGTACAAAGTAGAAAATTAAAGGGGTGCCCAGAAACAAGATACAAGTAACATTTTCTATCTATGGCTTCCTAGCCCATTGTCTATGTATTATGCCTGTCTATTCACATATGGTTTTCATAGGAGGCTTATACTTAGTGACTACTTTTGAGGGTTACTCATTTCATAAGTAGTTTTCACAAATCATTAAATAGTGATTTATGAAAAGATGTGACTTATAAAGTCATAGTGTACATGACAGCTCTCTTCAGCACTTGACACACAGCTCACACAGAAGGTGTGGTTTATCTTAACTCAGTTTCAGAGATGGCTGGGTCCATTGCTTTGGACCTTATGTGAGGCTGAGTATACGAGACAATGGGAGCCAGCAGTGGATGCTGCTCATCTGATGATGGCCAGGAAGCAGAGGGGACTCAAGATGCAGCCAAGAAGAAACCATCAACTTAGCTTCTCCACCAGGCTCCATCTCTGTAAGTCTCCACCATCTCCCAATGATGCTGACAGATTAAGAATCACTCATCAGTTCAGATTGGGTGTGTCCATTCATTAGACCCTAACCCTATTATCTGTGCTGATCCTGGAGGGGCCCTCACAGACATTCCCAGAATGCTTTACCGATCTCCTAGGCATTTCTCAGTTAAAAAAAAAAAAAAAAGATTGACATGTGATTAGCCAGAATACAATTTCAAGCATCACTCAAGACCCATGATTTCAGAAATGGTGAATGAAACTTGAGGATGAAACTCCCAAACCTGTTTGGACTGGCCCTCTCTTATCAGTTTTGGTTATTACTGTATTGTTATAGTATTAGATGTCATGACATGGACCTACCAAACATGGTCTGATGCTGCAATATCAGGTCTTTCCCTTGGTCCCTTTCACAATTTCATTCTAGCCTATTGTGTGCATGTCCAACAATGTATGTAACTATTTGTTACATACTATTCATTTCTATTTTCTCCGGAGTTAGAATAACAATTGTTTACTGTTACTATGCATCTGAAATTGAAAGGCTTTTACTCTGCATGACACTTGAGACCAGAGTGGCAGCGGGTATTCTAGGAGGAGCCATTAGTGTGAGCAAGTGGGGGTGGGGGGAGAAAGCACAGCAATGCTTGAAGACCAGGGGGTACTGGCTGGCTGGGCAAAGGCTGCATTTAGAGTGATGAGGATGAAGAGGTGAGTGGAGACAGGCTGCAGAGGACTCCCACCGACTGAGAGGCAAACATAGACTCGGGAGATAACAGGAACCACTGGTGGGGTTTGAACACGATACAGACAAGCTGGAGACATGTTTTCTGTGCCGTGTCTTAGCTGTGGGTAAAGTGGCAGCAGGATGGAAAAGAAACAAGATTCTAGGGGAGGGGTTAGGAGCCTTTGGTGGCACGACTCCGACTCCCGATAAGGTGAGGTGTGCAAGATCAGTGGGCACAGGGAGAGGATGCTGGTGCTACCACAGAAGCTACAACGGAGCACGGCTGGCGAGTGATCAAGAGGGCCTGAGGAAATGAGGGAAGCAGGAAGACATGGAGGTGACGCAGGGGTCCGTTTGGGTGAGCTTGTGATCTGGCTGGAGATAGTCAAGCCAGAAGCCCGATAGATGTTCTGTCTCTGGTCAGGAAACCACTAACATGACAGATTCCTTAGAGTTAGAAACAGCATGTCCTAGAACCCTTGTCTGAAAGGGACGGCTCATCCTGAGGCAAGCTCCTGCCTTTGATAGGCACGGAGGTTTGGCATTGTTCATGGATTGGGTTACAGCAGCAAAACAGCAACAAAAAAGCCAAATTTCTTATTTAGACACTCCAGCTTGGTTCTTATTAGGCCAGATTGGATATAAAGAGGCAACCCTTCTCTTTTTTTTTTTTTTTTTTTGTTGTTGTTTCAAAGGACAGGCCAAAGTTTCTCTCTCTCTCTCTCTCTCTCTCTCTCTCTCTCTCTCTCTCTCTCTCACTTCTCTCTCTCCTCTCTCTCTTCTCTCCTCTCCTCTCTCCTCTCTCCTCTCTCTCCTCACTCTCCTCTCTCCTCTCCTCTCTCTCCCCTCTCTCCTCTCATCTTTCTCTCCTTTCTCTCCTCTCTCCTTTCTCTCTCTCCTCTCCTCTCTCCTCTCTCTCCCCTCCCCTCCCCTCCCCTCCCCTCCCCTCCCCTCCCCTCCCCTCCCCTCCCCTCCCCTCCCCTCCCCTCCCCTCCCCTCCCCTCCCCTCCCCTCTCTCTCTCTCTCTCTCTCTCTCTCTCTCTCTCTCTCTCTCTCTCTCCTCTGCTCTTTGGCTCTCTTACCACAGCTGGTCCCAGATCCTCGGCAGCACTGCCTGCCCAGAGGTCCACCAGAGCACACACGGACAACCCGCAAGGCAACGGTCACTCATTCTGTTGGGCCGCCATGCGGCTACACACCTGCACAGAGTTCCTTCTTATTTGACATTTAATTGGTGTCTTCCAGGCCCTCGTGGCTTGTGTGACATCAATCACTTCGCACCAATTTCAAAAATCAAGACCCAAATATAACAAGGAAAATAAAAATAAGAAAAGAAAAAAAAAATAGCTCTCAACCGGTTTCCGCAGCACTTCAGTGTTGCTTTGGAAATCGAGAATTGCACAGGGGATACTGGCAGCTAACAACTACAGAGATGTTTTTTAAAGAATGATTTTTGATGTCAAGACCTAATATTATTCATACTTTTTCACAGCCTCAAACAATGTCTTCAGATAATTTAGGTAAAGGCAAGCCAGAAACAAAGCAGCCCCGCGAAGGCGTTATTACATACAGACACTTTGAGCTGTGCCATCCGCCTCCCCGTGTCTTTGAACCTCGAATGATGAGAGAGCATCTGGTTCTCGGGGGATACTCTGGGAGCTGTTTTGACTTCAGCAGAGGGCAATGAAACAAAATTCTCCTGCTTTAGATAGATGTTTGCTGCCAGCTCCTCAAAGCTCTCCCCTTTCCATGTTTACCATCTATCCAGGCTCCGGTTGGGAAGCCGTAGCATGCCCAGGTATGTCACGCGCCTGTGGCACACACAGGCTTTGACTTTGAGGCTAGCCCTATCCACACTGGGAATGTTACAGAACTCAAAGAGGAGGAGGATTCCATCAGGAATATGGATAGCAGGAGAACCTTTCCTAGCCCTGGTTCCTTCCACAGTGACACTGACCAGTATCACCCAATGACAGCTGGGGACTGGGATATTCTTTGAAAGGACAGAAGAACAAAGGAAGACAGAGAGAACCATTCCCTCAGGGAATGTCTCACTCCTTCTTGGAACGCTCCTCTCTGAAGGCACCAGCCGAGTCTCTGCCAAGGAATGCTGCAGCCTTCCCGCACTGCCTCCCCAGCCTCTGTACGCATTCTTCGCCCACAGCAAGCTCTTCAATAGATCTACCACCTTCAAGATCAATTTCAGACTCTCAGGCTGGTCTTCCCAGCCGATGGATTCTAATATTTTCCTTTCATATAACTTCAACATTTAGTTGGCGCCAACTGTATTCATCTTGGACTTGTTAGGCTCAGCAGGCAGGACTGTGGTAGAGGGATTTACCTGCTAGTGTTTGACAACTAGGCACAGCTGTTAGCATTGTCGCTATAACCTCTTCTTCCTGGAACCCCCGCCCCATCCCTTACCCCCTTCCACCCCCAGTACTGGGCAGGGACTGGACATCTGGCTAGTTTTTAGGGTGCAAGTTGAAGATATGAATTAATTCCACAAATCTTGACCTGGTCTTTGTTGCAGGAATTCCTGGAGACTGTGTGGGCTGTGGTTTCTGTGGCTGATGCAATTCTGGGGCCTGAAAACGACACACTATTTGTCTCCATGAGAAGGTTTCTGTTATGCCCTAAGCTAAAAAGAATTTTTTCTTTCAATTTGTTTTTTGTTTGTTTGTTTGTTTTGTTTTGTTTTGCTATTCAGAGGACAGTTGGCCCACACCATGGTGCAAGCCTGCTCACGAGTCTCCTTTCCCTCAGCAAGCCCCCAAGAGACAGGGCAGATTCCCACCCCGTGTCCTTGTGTCCATCCCCTAGAGATTCTGGGTGTTCTCCTATGGTGTTTTCGTGTCAGGTGCCGGCAAGAACAGTGCCCAGCAGGTTGACCTGGTTCTGTTTTATCAACAGCTGAGAAGCTGGCAGAGACTTTACAGAAAGGGAAGGAAAAGAAAGAAAGAAAGAAAGAAAGAAAGAAAGAAAGAAAGAAGGAAGAAAGGAAGGAAGAAGCCCCTTCCTGAGAGGGCATTTATAAACCACTAGAAGCTTCCACCCTTTCCTTCTTCCCAAATGGCCTCCGTCTCTCCCTGTTGGGCAGTTCCCTCCTGCCCTGGACTCTGTGTGCCTTCAGCAAGGACAGTCAGTTATTGGGATCTAATTTCAGCCCTTCAAAGGTTAATTTATCCTTTTCAGGCTATGTACTCAGTTAAACCAAAATTGCCCGGCTCCTAGCCCTCCTTCATGGCAATTACAGCCAACGGAAGCGAGCTACCGAGCTTCATGTATTGGTAATGGACTTCCTTTCTAGATTTTTCCTTAGGGATAAAGTTGAAGGGTAAAATTAGTCACATTAAGCTAGAAAAATAGTGAACAAAATACATATTTTATATATTTTTTAAAAATCCTCCTGCTACCAATTACAGCCTTTATTAGAAACAGGTATTTTCACATTACGGGGTCTTTATATTAAGCCGAGCAAACCCAAGTGGATGGCTTCTTAAGTGGATCTTTTAAATAAATACTCAAGTCCATTTTAATATCTAATAATAGTGGCTGCTTAAGTCTTCCCAGTTTTGCATAGCCAGCAGGAAAGCTGTTTGATGTTTTAATTATGTCCCAGAAAATGCTGAACGGGTTACAGAAAGCAATTTAGAGGAAAAAATATTTTAATTCTTTTTTTTTTCTTTGTTATTAGTGTTGTGGGGACAAAGACATTTTCCACATCCTATTCAAAATCTTTCTACATTATAAAAATGCTATCTTCTGATAAACTACTCTCAATAAGCAAAGGGCTTACCTCTTTTGTAAGTGTTCTGATTTGGGGGTGGGGCCTGGATTTTTTTTTTTTTTTTTTAAAGGAAAAAAGGTCTCAGAGAAAATGTGTTCCAAGGAGGGGAGCTGTGGAAATGGAGCATGCTTTGCAAGAAAGGGAGGAAGAGAAATCTTTTAATTACATTTAAAATTAGCCAGAACCTTGTGCTTGTCCCAGAGAGATTCCTGGGAGGGCTAGAATGATTCTGATGAACAGGCTGATGTAATCACTTCAAAAGCCCCACCTGGAAGTCTGGGCTCAGGAGGAGGCTGTGGGGACATTCCAAGCTAGGTCCTGCTGGCCCCGGGTCATTCTTCTGGGCAGGAATCAGGAAAGTGGTCCCCTAGGGAATGGAAGCAGTGAGGAGGAAAGATATTTCCAAGGAACGGAACCAGCTGTACAAGCTGCAGGGAGGCAGATGGGATATGGGAGGGGGAAGAGAGCAGGCCAGATCTGAGATTCTGTCTCTCTTCCCTCAGTATAGAGAGGCCCAGCCTCGTGAAGACTGGCCCTCAGGTGACAATAAAGGTGCCCAGATATGAGATACCATGAAGAATTCAGGGTAGTGGTTCTCCAGAAGGAAATGGTCTCTGGGGTGATGGTCTGGGCAGAGATCTCTACCTAGGCTTCAAGTCAATCCTCTCCTGAAAATCAGCTCACTCTCTTCCCTCTTCTACCTCTCCTCCCCTTCTTCCCGCTTCGCTTCCTCTCCTCATGTTCCCCTTCCTCACTCTCTTCTTCCTCCATGTTCTTCTAATCATTTTACCCAAACAGCATTCTACAATAAGTGACTTAGAATCTCAAAGTTAGACCTCAGATGTTAACTAAAAAACAACAAAAAATATAAACACTGCAGGTGGTTTGCACTAAAGGTAGAAACCCATTGTCTGCATGGCTCACGTGTGATAAACACATGAGGGCTTGTAAAACACAGGTTCCAGCCCCCCTAACCCAAACCCAGCCTGAAACGCTGCCTTTCTGAATAAACTCCTAGAATTACATGGAAGGTGACACTTCAACGGTAAGAAAGTGATTGTTCAGAACATGAGCAGCCCTTGTAATGTCTCCTCCAATAAGGCTACGCCCTCTAATCCTTCCCAAGCAGTTCTACCAACTGCAGACCAAGTTTTCAAACATACAAACCTACAGGGGCCATTTTCATTCAAAGCCCCACAGCTGACAGGTAATGGAGATGCCTTTGTAAATATTTGTGGACTGAATAAATGAATGCATGTGCTTCCATGTATTTCTGATTCTAAACCCTTGGTATCCACTGAGAGGGAGGGAAGGAGGAGGGAGGAGAGGGAAAGGAGATGGGAGGGAGAAAGGGAGGGAGGGAGGGAGGGAGACAGAGAGACCAGAGAGACAGGGACAAAAAGGCAAACAGAAAGACACCAATTTAGGATCCTCAAATCTGCAATTGTTCAAGTCTCTTATATAAAAATCTTTGCATCCAATCTATGCATGCCTTTCTATATACTATAAGTAACTGCTAAATTACTTATAATACTGAATATACTGCTAAGATTTGCCAAACTTCATTGCTCAAGGGAAATGGCAGGACAAGAAATCCTGCACATGTTCTGCAGCGATCTTTTTTCCTCCCAAACATTTCCAATCCCTTGTTTGAGTGAATCCAAGGTCACAAAACCTGAAGAGTAAGACCCCACAGAGAGCAAGGGCTGATTGTCCTTATTAAATGAATAAGAACTTGAGTGGATCTCTTCTCCTGGAGCAGAGGCTCTTAGCCTGATGATTTGTATTTGTCATAGAGCAGGCTGATCCTGGTCTTAGGAGACATTTTATTCTGTTTAGCTAGAACACTGTAGAAACAAGACCTACTCAGCCTGCTTGTCATTGGATTAAAAAAAGACGCCACCACACTTATCCTCTAAGATCTCAGTCAGCTTCATGTTGTCTTTTTTTGAAGTATGTTTCTGTTGTACTGTTATTTTGATCAAAAAGGAGGCTGAACTTGTTCATTTATTACATATTGACTGTTATAGTTAGCGTTAGTCGTCAACTTGACACACCTGGGAAACAGGAACCTTACCTAAATGCCTCCATTGGATTGGCCTGTGCGTGTGTGTGTGTGTGTGTGTGTGTGTGTGTGTGTTGGGGGGGTCATTGTTCTTTCTAGTTGCTGTAAGAGGGCCCAGCACCTGTGGGTAGTATCTTCTCTTTGGCTGGCAGGCCTGGCCTTTAGAAGAAACTAGCTGAGAAAGCCAAGAGGAGTGAGCCAGCAAGCAGCATCCCCCCATATATACCTCCATGCTCTCCACCTCAGTTACTTCCTTTAGCTTTTGCCTTGGCTTCTCTCCACAAGCACCATGTCGTCTGTGAGCCAATAAGTCTTTCCTAGGTTGATAGTAATCAGTGTGTTATGTGCAGCTTTCGTGTTGTGAACATGGAATTAGCAACTAAATTAGGCTCTATCTTGGGTGTCTAAACTAGCAGGTCATGTGCTACTGATAAACTTAGCTTCAGTGATAGCCTGTAATAGGACTCTTGAACAGACTGGAAGCATCTGCCTTCTTAATACCCATGTTCCCAAGAGACGGTGGAGGGAACTAACACTGTTGAATCCCAATCACTCTCCTCATACTGTAAGAAAGTCATTTTGTAGCAGTCCTTTCAGGTGAGGGTTAGTTTGTAGCAGCCCTATCAGGTGGGTGTTAGTTTGTAGCAGCCCTATCAGGCAGGTGTTAGTTTGCTCATCCTATAGATGAGGAAATATGGAAAGTCTAAGAAATATATGCAAAGTTATGTAGCTAGTGGGTGTCAGCATTTGATCATTATTATACCATAATAATGCAAATTATCATTAAAGTAAGTCATCCTCATTCAGAGAACAGCTAAGTTAAAGAAGGTCAAAGCTAGATGACAGCCAATAATTTTAATTACCACTGCTTTGCTGGTATCTTAGTTACTGTTCTATTACTTGCTAAGGTACCATGACCAAAGCAACGCATAAGCGAAAGCGTTTTATTTGGGGTTCGCAGTTCCAGAGGGCTAGAGCCCATGGCCAGCACAGCAGGGGGCATGGCAGTAGGCAGGGAGGCATGGTTCTAGAGCAGCGGCGGAGAGCTCCCAGCTTGGTTCAAGCACCAGGCAGAGAAAGACTAACTAGGGATGGTGATGGTCTTCTGAAACCTCCAAACCTGCCCAATGGCATGCTTCCTCCAACAAGCGCCTTCTCCTAGTTCTTCCTAAACAGTTCTACCAATTGGGAACCAAGCACTCAAACACAGGAGCCTACGGGAGCTGTTCTTGTTCAAACCTCCTCAGCTGAGCAGACAATGTAGAGGCTGTCTCAAAACACACTTGCTGACTGAGGTGAATGCCTGAGGGCCAAGGTTCAAATCTGTGGACTCCACCTTTACAAGGGGCAGGCACATGCCTTCCTCACCTCTGGTAATGAAGATTAACCATGCCTGGAGGCAATTTCTTCAGCCTTCTCCATCAGGAAAAAGCCAAGAATAACAGATCAATTCCAGGTAGTAATTCTTAATCTGTTGGTTGTGATCGATATTGTACCCAGCACTGTAACAGACATTTTTCTATACCTCAAATGTAATCATTACAAATGAAAGACAAACTTCAGAGAAGTAATCTCACCCTGGTCATCCACGTTCAAGAATTTAGTTTCAAAGCCCAAGCTATTGCATGGTACCATGTTGCCTCGGGTGACGCTTCCTTCATGGTCCTTATACTTATCTCCCTGTAAGGCATTTGGGTGCTGTCACAGATGCTATTTGGTACCCTGGATAAAACTCTTGATCTTCATGAAATTACAAACTGACAAGCCTGACTGCCTGGCCAGATCACAAAGCAGACCAGACGTGTAAGAACTGGTGCTCACAGAAGGACCTGGAATCAAAGAGTAATGGAAATTCCTCACACCAGACAACTGAGGATCAAGCTCACATAGTTTCTAGAACTTGCTGTGAGACCAAGCCACACTCGCCACAGTCAGCCTGGTCACAGGCATACCCCCTACGGCACTCAGATTGCTTTTTCTTCAGCATTCAGATCAATTGCTTATACCTCTGCTTTCTCCTTAGGTTCTACTTTTGGGAAAACCCTATCTCACAAAGACATCATGTCAATGCCCAGAAGTTAGAAATTCCCCTGAGATCATGATGAACAAGAATAAAACGTGGCTTACAAGCAAATAGTTTTTAAAAACTTTGTGTCTGAATGTGCACATGCCCATGGACCGTGCTTGTGCAGATGCCCAAGAATAACTTGCAGCAGTGAGTCCTCTCCTGCCACCATGAGGGTCCAAGCATCCAACCCCAACAGTAGAAGTCAGGCTTGGAGGTAAGCACCTCTTCCCCTGGAGACATCTCCCTGGCCCTGAGCATCCTCTCCCCCAGAAGAGATGTTTCCGTCTGTAACTTTGCTTCTCTTAGGGGAGATGGACTGGTAGGGAGAGGTGACAGATTGTCTCATCCCTTTAAAAAGCAAAGGGACCTCAACTGAAGTAAGCATCCCTAGAGAGTTTGGCTGACGATGAGACAACCAACATGTCCCTGGTCTGAGGTCTGGCTGCGCCATGTGGATTTAGGGCTCAGGCGAGCAGGTATGGTGCTCCTGTAGGTTTTAATGGAGAGTCAGGATGCTCTTGAGGATTCAGGAATGAACTGCACCGTGTCACCTCTGGAACTTGCTAAGAGTCAGGAATAGGGGACAGAAGCACAAAGCCAAAAGGAAGTTACAAGACCTAGTTTGAATTCATAGCCCTACTACTATTTCTTCCGATTATTAAGTGCCTATTGTTACCCCATGGTGTAGAAACACTACTGAAATTAATGGGTCTAAGAGTGGTCTGAAAGGTAGGGGAGGGGACGCGTTGGCTGGGGTGGCCTGGGATTCTTGGGAGGTTTGCAGCAGGAGTTAATCGGCAGGGATGCAGAATCATTTCAATATTTTAACAACTGTCCCGTCACACAGGTGCATAATGACTTCGTGTAAGCTGGCTGGTGTCTGGCACCTTGCTAGGTGCTGAGACATAACAGTGAGGCAGAACAGACTTGTCGTATTGTCTAGGGACGTAGACTGTCTTCGCTTCATCCCACTAATGAGCATATGATTATAAACCAAGATGGATGTTCACAAGGAAAGAAACTTGGTTGTGAGAGCATAAAATATAGGGGCTTCGCTCAGTGCCAGGTCACAGCCGACTTCCCTGAGGAAGCGTAGCAGCCAGTGCCAGCAAGTAAAACAAGGGAGGAGGTGACTAGACCCTTTCCAAAGGGAGAGTCCCTGGAGTAATAGAAAAGAGAGTCAGTGTGCCTGGAACCAGTACAGTGAGGATGGGGCAGTCCAAGATGGCATGGTAGACTCACAAAGGGGCTAGGCAGGTATGGGTAAATGTTGAGATTTAGGGGTCCAGGGTCACTGGTGGGTTTTACATGGGTATCTAAACATCATTGTAGCTGCAGTTCTGAAATGATCAAGGCAGAGGCAATGGTAGATCTTGCAATACAGTTCAGAGTGAGCTGAGATGGCAGCCTGCTCTAGGTGGTGGCCAAGGTTGGGAGGGGAAAGGGATGGAGTAGAGAGGAGCTGGGCGGGGCCAGCAGAACTGGGCGGGGCCAGTGGAGAGTGGTGATTCATTTTGCAAGGGAAGGCTTCCAGTTCCAGTCCCTTTAGCCAGTCTGAGTGGGGCCTTTTCCTAGGCTGAGGTGTGGCAGCAAGATTAGCTCCCATAACTGTAAGAGGTCTCATCCACTTTCTGGCCTTCACTTTCCTCAGCTGTATAAAGGGGGATGGGCTATGCTATCCCCAGGAGCCGCAATCCTATCCCCTCATTGATGATAGCCACAGACAATAAAAATTTAAGCCACAGTGTAGATTCTCGTCACAGTCCAACGAAACGCCTAAGATGCGATTTCTAAGTCACGGTCCCCTAAAACACTAAGATATAAAATCTCAGGTCTTTCTGTCTTTCACGGCTAAGCACATGAGCTTTAGAGAAAGCTTACCACCTTCAGCCCCCATGGTCTCCACTGCCACCTGAGTCAGGCACATCAGAGATCAGGAAGGTACTGGGGCTGTCCCCACCCTCACCCCATGAAGTTTCTTCTGCCCTGCTATTCCATGACAGGGCTCAGGTGAGCATCCTACCAACCCAGTAAATATCCATCACGACAGACTACTTTATCTGACAGGCTTGGAGATCTCCCCGAGATGCTTTGCCTGTCTGAGGGGCTGCTGGGAGAGTCAGGTGAGAGATGTAGTTAGGTAGAGGCTCTTGGGAACCTCATTTATCTTGAAATCTGTGAGGGAAATATCTGTTCAGGCTTAGGAAATTAGAGGAATTGAGATCCAGAGCTCAGCCTGGGCTATTCGTGAAGGCCAGGAGCCCAGGTTTCTCTTACCAGGAACACAGGGGAGAAGGGTGGGTATTTATTAATTTATTTTTGACAGAGGCTCGGTTTTCTAGTAATATCCCAAAAGGCACCAGTGCTGCGCTGCGGTGGCTGGGTGGGGCCTCCTCCTTCGCCCTTTTATCTTACTCAGTGCATAAATCCATTAGCATGGCTTTTTCTTGAGCAGCCAAGACGTTAGGGCCCATCACTCAAGTCATCCACATGGCATTTCAGCCTTTCAGTGGAAGACAATTGTGACTTCAGTCAAAGCCTCTTGACAGGAGAAAATGGGGACCTAGGACGGAATAATGCAGCCAAGTGCCCTCTGTCCCCTGCAGACCAGTGGCTCTGTGTGCCATTACTTCCCAAATTGTCCCGCTGAAAGAATGCACTTGTTTACATCTCTTTACGCCTGGCATTTAACCTTGGGCTCTGAAGACTCTCTCCTTTCTCCTCCTTCCTCCAGCAATTATTTCCTTTGTGGCTTTCATTTTATGTAATTACGGTGGACAGTCATCATGCAGGCATTTTGCGAGCGGCAGGGCAGAATGAGGCTCCCATTCCTTCTTCCCTGGGAACCGATGTGCATGTTTACTGGCCTGACTCATTTGGGTTTTCCTCAAGGGTTTTTTGCCCTCCCAGAAGAAATGGAGAAGATATGTACCTGAAAATCTAAAACCATGGGAAGGCACATCGAGTGACAAAGTGCTGTGATCTTATCTCGGGGTGCCCATGTCAGCAGATGTGACACAGAAACAAGTCACGTTTGCCGACATTGCGATCGTGCGTGGGTGGTGTTTAGCCTATGCAGGCAGGTTTTTGTGTTTTGTTTTGTTTTTTTAAATTCATAGCGGAACATCTTGATTGTCTGAAAATAGACAGGATGTTGCTGGTGGGGATGTGAGATGGTGTACAGCTCCTTCGGAAAAACAGACTGTTGGTTCCTCAAATGGGTAAACATAGAGTCACCATATGATTTAACAACTGCACTCCTAGGCATACGGGCAGGAGAAATGACGACATTCACACACAAAAGCTTGCACTATTGTTCATAATGGCGCCACTTAAAGTACCCCAAAGTGGAAACAACCCACAGCCAATGAATAAATCGTCATAAAAGAGAATATTTAGCCATAAAATGTACCCACCTATTGACACAGGCAGCCAAGAGGCAGAACTTTGAAAGAGCTGCAAAGTGAAAGGCGCCAGTCACATTATGTCATTTCACTGAGGTGAAATGCCGGGAATGAACAGACCCACAGAGGTAGGACACGCACTCGTAGTTCTAGGGCTGCAGAAGGGAGCAGAGTGCAACGGGACACTATGGCTAAGGGCACGGGGTCTTAGGAAGGGCGAGTAAAACTTGGCTGTGAGGAAGGATGGCGCGCTTCAAGCAGGCAGGCTGCATGACTGCCGAGTCCTACCGCAGTGCGGCTGTTAGTGAAGAGTGAGAGGAGGAGAGTCAGGGTTTCAAGCTCGCGGCCTCGAGCCGGTCTTGCCCCAGAGCAGAGCTCCCCTGTCCCTCCGGTCAGCACCATCCTGTCTGAATTGCAATATGAGTTCCTAAAAAGAACAAGGGCTGTCCTATCGCTCACACCCTAAACACTTAATAATTTATCAATGGCATTCTGAGTACATTGTTCACATTGTCACCTGCCTTGTGTGTGTGTGTGTGTGTGTGTGTGTGTGTGTGTGTGTGTAGCTGTTTGAGTGTTTGAGTCTGGATTGAAATTAGGTAGATGTCTTAACTTCTTTTCCTGTTGCCATGGTAAATACTCTGACAGAAGCACGTTAGGGGAGAAAGTGTCGTCCCCCTTACAGTTGGAGGTACATGGCGGGGACGGCATAGAAGTTGGGGCTCAAAGCAGCCTGTCACTGTGTCTGTGGTCAGGGACAGTGACACCAGACAGAGAACCACGCTTGCCTGTGTTCTCCATTTCACAGACCAGGATCTCTGGCCCAGGGAGTGGTCCTGTCCACAGTTACAGGGGATCTTCCCACATCAGTTAATGGACTCAAGAGAACCCCCTCTAGGCACGCCCAGAGGCCCATCTCCCTGAGGTTCCGCACCCCATTACAAGGCTAACCGCCCCAGTAAACATATTGAAAAGGTTGAACGGTTCTTACTGCGTCTTTTCACCTCCAGATATCCTGCCCTCTCTTCTTCGAAACCCATCTGAAGTGTTTGCAAAGACGAGCCCTTTGTCTCAGACAGTGTCCCACAGTCAGGATTTCACTGACAACATGCCACTTGTGCGGTTTAATGTGTCGCTGTCCCCAGTGTCTCCTGTCCACCGATAGCTCCTTCTGGAGTCTGTGCCTGATTCATCCTTCCGTCAGGAGGCAAAAGCTCCCAGCTTTCTCTCTGTGGCGTTAGCTACGTGTAGCCTTCAGGACTTGAATCCCTCTATGCGTTAGGATAGTGGAGTGTTTCAAAAGCAAAAAGAATGCCCATGGTTCCTTCCCCACACCCGAATCAGCTAAGCTTCTCCGCCTCGCTTTTCTGAACCCAGTAGAAACTTGTACTACCTTGAGACGGTCTTGAGTTTGACAAATGAGCACAGGTCTTGGAGACCCTGACCTGAAGCTTCTGAAACCCTACACCTTACCCCAGGGCACAGTAGGGGCTGATGCAATGGCTCCGTGCAGGGCGCGAAATGGAAGAGACCCGCCTGCCCACTGTCCCCTTTCACCCCATGTCTCTCTGCCCTTCCCCGGCACGCAGCATGCTCACAGGTCTCTGTGTGCTTCCCCGAGCTGTTCTCGGCTCGGCTTGGCCATTTATTCACCAAATATTTACCGAACACCTGCTGCGCACCCAGCACCATGCCAGGAACTAAGGAGAGAAACAAACAACAGACTGTCCCCCCAAGGAGCTCACAGTTCAGTGAGGGCGGAGAACCTACAAGCGAATTGATCATTAGAAATTCCTCCTGTCACTCAGGCCACTTGTCACCTCCTTCAGGAGGCCTCTCTCCTCCTCCCTTCTGGTCCTGACCACTCTCTCTGTGTGGTCCTTCTTCCCGGATGTTGGTCCAGTGCTCATCACACTGGCGGGAGCGGGTAGGAGTGTGGCTCTCCTCTGGTTCCCGCGCTTCGGTGGGAAACAAACTGGAGAGGGGTGCTATTAATATTTACATCTGTTTCTGTTGTTTACCAGTTGTGTGATCTAGGCTAAGTGACTTCATTTCTCTATTCTCAGGTGTTGTAGTACGGGGTGTGACCTACCCAAAAGGGGTATACTGCGGGTTGAAAACTTAAGAGAGGCCATACCTGTAGTTACCGATAAATTTCCTTCTCCTATATGAGTTTAGGCATCTCTTGGCGGGAAGCCTTGGTGGGATCACTTGTGAAGGAATGGGATGGGATCTTTTAAGTCATTTAAAAGTCAGTAAATAAGTGTGGGAGGGATAATTAGCAGGGGAGTCTGCAGAGCTTTGGGCAGGGAGGTAGAGCACCTTAGGATGCTGGACTCAACACTGGTCCTCCGTTGCCATGGTTCCCAGTGTGGGGGTGGGTGGGTGGGTGGGGCAGGGGTGATTGCCTTCTTCCAATGGCATTTTGTAATGCCTAGAGACATTTTGGTTGTCACAATCCTAAATATCTCACAACAGCCATGATAGCCTCCTCTCTCCACAGGATAAAGAACCCTTTGGTTCAATATGTCAATAGTCTCAGGTTGGGAAACCCAGTTTAAAGCCTTTCTGCTCAAAATGTGGTCTTCAGACCAGCAGCCATCATCTGGGGGATCGTCAAAGTTGCGGAATCCTGGCTGTTGCCTACGCCCGCTACAGCAGAATCTGGTATTTATCAGCTCATTTTGGATGTGAAGGCACACTCCAGTCAGGGAAGCAGGCTTCTAGAATAGACTTTTCAATCTTGAAGGACCGTTAGAAGTAGAACTTACAAATAGAGCACCCAGGATAGACAGTGCTCAGGGAATACAATGCTCAGGGAACACAGTGCTCAGGCTGGACAGTGCCCAGGCTAGACTGTGCTCAGGCTGGACAGTGCCCAGGCTAGACTGTGCCCAGGCTTTACCTCATAGCAATGAATCAGAATCCCTGGGAAAGACCCTGGACAGAGACAGGTTTAAAATCTCTCAGATGATTCCAAAAGGGAGCTGGAGTTGAAGATCCTTTATCTACAAGCCCATACTCTGATGACATGGGGAGATTTGTCAGTATCTCATAATGAGCAGGAAATATTGGTTCTAAAATAAAGAGTTCAAGGATTGGGGAAATGGCTCAGTCACTAAGTGCTTATCCCACAATCATGGGACCCAAGTTCAACACCCAAAATACAAAATGGGACCACTAGACACGTGTAACTCTAGTGCCAGGAAGCACAGTGAGGGAGATATGCCAGCCAGTATATTAAATTACTCACAGGCCCTACTAAGACAGTTGTGACCGTAGTTGAGTCATGACCACACATGTCTCAGTTGTCTTGTCTATTAAAATATTTTCGGATTGTCCTCTGAGGGTTTCGGCAGATGCGTGAATGGCGTCATCTAAGGACCACACAGTAGGAGTGTGCAAGATGTGTGCCCCGGGTATCAGAAGCAGGAATCGCTCATCAGTGGGCTCTTCCTGGAGGAAACAGGAGCTCAGCAAGGCTGCAATGAACAGTCAGGCCTCCAATGAAGGGAGGCACACGGCTGTTTCCTTTCGGAGCTGTTCTGAAAAGCGGGACTATTTAGGCTTAGGGTCTCCAGGAAGATGCATCCCTTCTACACATCTCCCACCCCAACTTCTAATTAGCACAGGTCCCTATCTCTTCCCAGTTGTGGATTATTAATGATCATATCCGTGCTCAGTAGGTAAGGGCTTCATATGGGGTTGAGGGAAAAGAAAGGTTCCAGTAGGTTCTGTGGCTCCTGCCTCCTGGCGCTCTATATGGAATGGGTGCTCAGCTCCTTCTGTATACCCAGCACATTAAAGGCCTTCACTTCTTAAAACAGATAATGGTTTTATAACGCTGGGATAAAGGATTAGCAATGGGCTAGCCTCAGCAAACACTCTCATATCCGATCTTACTGTCGTCCCAGCTGAGGGTCATGGACACCGTGGGAGGGTTCCATTTGCTGGATGATTTCCAATGTGGTTGTCTTCCCCTCTGAGGCTTGCCTGTTGAGTTGAGGAGCTGGTAGGTATGCTATGACCTCATTTCTAGCACCTGGGAAACTGGGAGGATGTAACCCCACCCGCCCCCCCACACACACCGTGGTGCTGGGCTGGGATTGTTTCTCAGCTTCCTGGGAAAACTGAGGGAAGAAGGCATGCCCCCCTTCTTGGAGAGCCTACAACTGAAACTCCTCCCAGTTGGTAAACTCTCCATTCTTTGAGTCTTGGAGGAAACAGTTTTAAGGGACAAGACCAGCCCTCTCCTCTCCATGTAGAAGCTAGGTCATAGGCACAAGGCCCGGTTCCAGTGGGCCAGGCTCTCCAGTCTAGGAAAAGCCCATCGGTAATTGTAGAGAGCTAGCTGTCGCAAAGGGCACCACCGCTCCATCTTTTCCTGCCCTCTCTTCCTCTCCAGCTCCTGGACAGCCACCATGTTGGTTTTCAACTCCTCAAGGGATCTGCATCTGCCAGAAGACCACAGATGCTTCAAGATTTTCAGGTAGAGCTAATACCATGCTATGATTTAGAAACCCAGGGTTCCGCCCAAGAGAGTTAGCTAGGCCCAAGCTGGTCAGAGTTGAGAGTGAAGAGAGCCTGGAGTGGAGCTGGGGACTCTGAACCTGCTCACCTGTAGCTCGGCTTTCATTTGCCAAGGAGACAGCATGGGAGGTTCTAGTGTGCGGACTTTCTGAGAACGGACTGAGGCTTCCTCATGTAGTCTGAGTTTTAGGAATGTTAAAATAGTCTTCCACAGGAGGCCTAGACGCCGTGGCCCGTGCCGCCGCCATGTCTCTAGTGATCCTTGCACATTTTGCGAGTACTCAACACCAACATGGACGGGCGGCCTTTCGCCATCACTGTCCTTAAGGGTGTGGGCAGAGATATGCTCGTGTGGTGCTGAGGAAGGCAGATGCTGACCTCACCGAGAGGGCTGGAGAACTCACGGAGGGTGAGGTGGAGTGTGTGATCACCACCATGCAGACCCCACAGCAGCACAAGATCCCAGGCTGGTTCTTGAAAGACAGAAGGTTGAGATGGAGGGGAAGTACAGCCAGGGTCTGGCCAACGATCTAGACAACAAGCTGGGTGGGGGACCTGGGGCGTCTGAAGAAAATTCGAGCCCATAGCGGGCTGTGCCACTTTTGGGGCCTTCGTGTTCCAGGTCAGCACACCAAGACCACTGGCCGCCGGGGCGGTACTGTGGGTGTGTCCAAGACGAAATGTGTCTCTGGGCCTTTGCTCTTAATAGTTTATATACCTATGGGAGGAAAAAAGAATGCTAAAATAGATCCAAGCAAGTCGGGTGCCTCCCCTGGATGGTGTGGTGTCCTGCTTCACCTCCTGGGACCTGCCTTCCAGAACCCGGGTCCAAAACGCTTCTTGAAGACACGCAGCAGCCTCGGCTGCCCTGCCTGCTCTGAAATGGGCATCATACCTCCAAGGCTCAGCCCTGGAGCAGACCGAGAACTCTCTCTGTGTCTTTATAATATGGAAACAAACCTAGAAGCAATAGCTTTCCTGAGCACTGTAAGCCCTCCCTGTGAGAGGCTCTGGTGTCTTTGAGCCCACACTCCCTGACAGGGCTGAGCTCCCCGTGCAGCACCCTGACAGGCGGGGGTCTGGGTGAGCTTGGGCAATGGCAAGAGTCTCGGCCCCCTTTCCTCCTCTTCCTCAGACCCCACCCGGGACCACTTGTATCGGCGTTCACTCTCTTTTCTACCCTATGGTCTTTCTTCTCGCCGAATAGGACTACATCGATGAGGGGGCTTGTGGGGGTCTGAGGTCTACATTCTTTTGGGGTGGGGAGCTGGTGGCGGGATTCACTCCTCCCTTTGTTAACGGCCAACCTAGCCAGCTGCCGTTCCTCCTGCAGGGTCTAGGGGCATGCGAAGCGGCCAGGCAGCATCCGCCTTCCAAGCAGATCCTCCCATGATGCTCAGCCCTTCTTCTCCAGAGGGAAAGACCAGTCAGAGTGAATCCGAGGAAGGGAGAGTGTCTGGAAATGACCTTGGGCTGGAGTGACCCCCCATAGGAAGCCATCAGCCCGTCAAATCACCTTTCTCTTGGGCTCAGGCTTTGATCTCTACCCAAATCCAGGTCAAAGCAAGGCCTGGGGCATCTTTCCCAGGAAGCTGCAGCCAGCACACACCTCTGTCTGTGTCCCCTAGGCCTCTGCACAGCGCCAGGTTCTCCTGGGTCCTCACACTCCTGCCGTGTGACACGGAGATGCCGCTGGCGCACAGGCCGAGCAATTAAGAAGCTGCGCTTCCCTCCTCGTCCCTTCCCTAATTGTTATTTTTGTCCCTGCTTTCAAACCGGCCCTGGTTTTCATTTCATCTTGCCCCAGCCCGGTGCGCCCGGCAGAAAAAGCCAGCCTGCTCAGTGGGAGGCAATTTTCCCAGCGTGTCCAGCGATAATTCCAACAGGACTGCTTTGTACATATAATTATAAAACTAGGGGCCACCAAAGTGCACCCATAGAGCAGAGTTTCGACTGTTCTTGGTTCTGTTTTAATTATTAAGCCTTAAAGCAAAAAACTAGGTTTCAAAGAAAACTTTCTGTACAGCCCTCAATAGAGTTAAAGGAGGAACGTTTTAAGCTGATGAGCTGACACTTGTAGAAGCAAATATATTAAATAAATCATGATTCGTTTTGGGGGCAAAGTCTGACTTACATCAACTCTGGAAAAAATGGATCTTAATGAGTGACAGTTGGGTGTTTTCTGTCACTTCCTGAGGTAATGGCCGCTAGCTGACATTGCTCAGTGGGTGTCTCATACTTCTGAACAAAAGTTTTTTGGAGTGAGATAGACAAGGTAGAAATCCCAAGGTGACTAGGGGAATGTCTAATGAGTGGAAAGACATATTTACTGGCAGTCTGTATGTGAGCTGTGACAGTTGACGGGACTTGATTGTAACAAATATAGTTGATGAAGAAAGGGCTGACAGAGGGAGAGGGGGCTGTTATGGGGGGAGGAAGAGTCAAAAGCCCTGCATTGGCTGAACCCTGTTAATGGTAGGCTGGATACAAAGCTCCCAGTCATGAAAGGGGGCTAGGATCTTGCAATGATGTCTAAACAGGAATGTGTCGAGCTTGCAGGAGGCAGTAATGGCTTCGGATCTGTTGACCTTTTTGCCCAGAACTTGACAAGCTGGTGCTTTGCATCTGAGGCCAGAAATGACCCCAGCCCTGAGGAGATCTGAAAGCTCAGGAACGTTGGGGCCCAAGATGTACGTGTCTGGGGGTACAGGCAGGCGTGGGTCTTTAACCTACAGATGTTAATACCTAGGTGGCCACAGTGACCAAGAACAGCCAGGCTCCGGCTGCCCCAACCCTGTGAGAACAGGAAGCTCTGCCCAGAGGTGTGAGGGAACTTAAACATCAAAACATTTCGGCAGCCTTCCTTCTTGGGTCCCCTACCCCTTTCTTCCTCCGCCCCAATACTCCCCGCTCAGTCCCTCCTCTGCACCCCACTCTTATCCCTGCTCCAGCACAGAAGGAGTGATTGGCCTGGAAAGGCAGAGCTGACTGGCATATTAAATGGTGACACTTTGTAACTGGCTGGTCAGGGCTTCAACAGTCGGCCTGCGATGAGCTCGGCACTTCTTCCCCCAGGCAAATGTCACACTGAAACTAAACAGGATCTTTTTTTTTTCATCCTACACGCTGTTTTTCTATGCCACATATTATTTTATAGTTGAAAATAGGCTAGCTCTTTAGAATGCACAGAGCATGCTGCACTTTTGTCAGACGCTCATTTTGGAGCAGAGAAAGGCTGGGGTGGGGCAGCAGGAAGAGGGTGTCTAGTGGTCACGGTGGGGGGGGCGCTGGCAGACATCTTGACCCTGACTTCCTGGAATGAATGAATGAATGAATGATGAATGAATGAATGAATGGTGGAAATTCAAGGATGGAAAGAAGGCTGGATGGAAGTAGTTAGCGTGGAGATGGATGACTAATGAACCTCCAGCCTCATTCATCAGGACAGGGAGTTGAAATTCTTCCCTGGTTCTCCTAAGGCATATCTTGATTTGGCATAATGCTACGTTTCTTGTTTTGATTGACTGGGAAAATAAGTATTTCTTACCTCTTTGTTGTTTTTAGGTGTGCTCCAAGATCTGGAAGGTGTTCTTGTTAATTCCTGAAGTCTCAGGGAAATGCTCAAGGGCCTGACCTTGACAGTGCCCCACTTATAAGGAAAGAGCCCTTTCCAACAGTGACAGTCTTGGATAACATGACCCACTTTCTCCTGGTCAGTTTGTGGTAACCTCACCAGCTGTCCTGGAAGTCCATCTCAGGCAAGACTAAATGGAATGAAACCTTTTCCTGACCAGGAGATAAGGCATGGCTTGGTCCTGAAGGTGCTGGCTGGCTTCTGCTCTGCTATGGTTCATCTGTTTAGTGTGTGTGTGTGTGTGTGTGTGTGTGTGTGTGTGTGTGTGTGAAGAGATCAGGTATCATTACCTACCTGGAGGCGATGACTTCTCAACAGAAGAGATATTTGTAAAATAAGATTCTGAGTCTGGGAGGAAGTGGCCCTAGTGTGAAACATGGTGCATCTGGTTTGTGACAGGTCAGGTACTGTTGAGATGAGGGGTGACTGTCCCTGTCTGCCACCCAGAGGCACAGATCTGTTCAGATCTGTTGTTTCACATATATATATATATATATATATATATATACACACACACACACACACACACACACACACACACATATATATATATATACACACACACACACACACACACACACACACACACACACACATACACATATACACACACACACATAGATGCATAGATACATAGACAGATAGACAGACTTGATCAGGTCCTTTTTGTCCTGAGACCCAGCACCCTCATCTATAGAACAAAATTGTGAGTTGAGATCACCTTGGATGTCCCTTCCTGCTCAAGGTTCTTTGGACTTCACCATCCACCATAACAGGAAGTCAAGAAGAGAGCAAGGCTGAGATTTCCGTTAATCGCCAGAGGTCAGGAGCCTGCCCCAGTGCCCTCTGACAGCTGTGACTTGGTTATGAATGCACTCACAGACAGCTGCTTGGAACTCCAGAGTCAAGAGCCCAGTCTTGAGATCCAGGGAGAGGCCTCAGACGCTATTCCCCTGGAGTCAAGACTGCCGACTCAGGCCCCCCAGCCAGTTGCCACCATCAGTGAATCGTTACTGCCAGTGCCTGGAGGCTGCAGGCCCTGGAGCCTCCTGGTAAGGAGGGCCTGGGACATGCGTGCCTTGGAGATGCAGGTGGGAGACTGTGACCCGCTCTCCCCTTACCTCAGTTTTGCCTCACGCAAGAAGTCAAGAGGCAGGTAGCCTGCACACCTGGGCTGGGTTCTGGTTCTGCCGTGGACAGGAGGAAGGTGCCTTCCCCAAGGCTTCCCCACCTCTCCCCCACTCCCAGACCATTTCATTGCTGATGCTTGGCTTGCTTCCCCAAATCCTTTATTTACCATCCTTGTGCCTGGGCAGGACTGGGGTCCAGGCCTCTGCTGTCTTGATAATGACTCTGCACTAAAGTCCTGGCCTTCCCTAAGCGCCAGCTTTCTTCTGTATAAAACGAGGAGAATGGAAACCCCCTCCCCCTTTCTCAAGAAGATCAAGTGATGCTCTTTGCTAAAAAAAACCCTTCTGAAGATCCGAGTACACGTCACACTTGGAGCATCTCTTGTGTGTAGAGCCTTCTCCTTTTCTATCCCCCCTTTCCCACGGCTATTCATGCCCCCCTGGAGACCCCAGCTTACAGTGTGGACATCAGAGGGCCATCAGCCTGGGCTTGGTGCAACAGACTTGAGTTGATAAAGACTTCCTTTGACGCCTTAAATTATTGGCCAAGGAAGGAAGCGGATCTCTGTTTTAGCCCCAGACAAGCACAACCCAACCATTCTGGCTGTGTGATAGCATCACCTACAGATGTGTAGAGAACAGACTGTCCTGCCAGAATTAACCCTTTGAACCCCAGGCCTTTGTCTTCTGCGCCCTCCATGCTGGCCACCCATGCTGGGGAAGAAAGAGGGTCCCTTGTTGAAGGCAGAGACTCCAGTGTCATCCCCACTGTCATGCACGGGGACAGTGTCAGCCAGAGGTGTTCTGAGATTCCCTGTGGGATCTGAACAAACGTTAGGAAGGTTGGTGGTTGTGACTGCAGGACCAGGCCAATTCACACTGAGAGGTTTCCCACGCTCTTCCCCCAGATGAGAGCAACTGCAGACGAGGCACAATCACATCCCAGAAAGCCGAAGCACCCCGCATACTCCCTGTGTGCCTGTCCCTGCACTGCATGAGGAGAGGCTGCTCTGTCTATCCCTGTTCCACACACGAGGACACAGAAACCTAGGACAACCAAGAAAACAAACCAGGGCCGCACAAATGGAGTCATGCCCTGCTGGGACACTTGCTAGCTGTATCACCCTGAGGACAAGCGTTCCTGCCTGTTACACGGGTTTTTCCAAAGAAACACACAGCCCTGAGAAACCGTGGGTACATCAGGCCATCCCTCCAATACCTTGGGCAGTGGGCTGTTGACTGCGGGTCAGCCATGTCCTGAGTGGCCAATGAATAGCCCAGTTCTGAGTTGCCTGCTTCCTCCTTTTACCTGATTGAAGAGCAAAGCACAGAAAAGTTAAGAAACCTATCTGACATCATACAGCCTATGGCGAAAGGAGAAATTAACCCAGACAAGCTGACTCCGGAGCCTGATTGTGAAACATTGGTCCATTGCATTCCCTTTTAAAGTTATGTAATTGTTTAAGTTATGTAATCCTTCCAGCAAGAATTTATGGAACGTTTGAGCCTAGTGTATGTTGGTCACAGTGGTGAACAAGGAAAAAAACCAGTCATGGTTTCTGCTCCCTTTGAACTTGCATCCCAGCAAACAGGAGGACAGTAACTGGCAAACATGCATGGGTGCAAACCTGTGCTACGTGTAGAGTCAGAACCTTAGGTGGAGCTCTGCAGGGAAGGAGCATGGTGACCCAAGGACTCATGATAGGGACATGACCTAGTTAGGGAGGACTTCCCGGAAGAAGTGACAATCACCTGAGGTGAAGGGGTAAGTAGGTGTGATGTAGAGAGCCGTGTCAGTGGTGGGAAGAGTATCCAGGAAGGCTTCATGGAGGAGGAGGCAATGGGAAGAAGGGGGGAATCTGGTGGGGGGGGGCAGCACTGGCTCTGTGACTGGAAAAGGAGGTTCAGCTACTGTTTAGAAATAACAGAACAGTTATTAGGCATACCAAGACAATGGAAGCTTTGACATGTGTGCGCGCGCCGTGTGTGTGTGTGTGTGTGTGTGTGTGTGTGTTTGTGTATATGTGTGTGTGCATGTGCATGTTTGTGTGTATGTGTGTGTATGTGTGTGTACATGTGTATGCATGTGAGTGTGCATGTATGTGTAGTGTGTATGTATGTGTGGGTGTGTCTGTATGTGTGTATGTGTGTGTGCATGTGTGTGTATGTGTGTGTATGTGTGTATGTATGTGAGTGTGCATGTGTGTTTATGTGTGTGCATGCATGCATGCATGTGTGCATGTGTGTGTATGTATGTGTGTGGGTGTGGGTTCATGTGTGAGTGTATGTATGTATGTGTGTGTATGTGTGTGTGCATGTGTGTGTGCATGTGTGTCCATATGTGTGTGTATGTGTGTGTGCATGTGTATGTGGCCTGTTTAGCTTGCCTGACTGCAGAAAACCATCCTGAGGAGCTAAGGAGGGAGTGCAGACAATGTCACGATGCTCAAGGCCATGTTGAGAGTTGTGAGAGGAGCAGTAGTCACAGAAGCCTATCTGCCGCCCAGCACGGGGGACCTGCTTAGCTCTGCCCGGAAGGCACGGCTGCTGGGAGAGAAGTGTGCGGACAAGTTAAGTCCTGAGCCAGTGCGTGTTGTTGACGGGGGCACAGTCATGTCAAGATCCAGTGCCTTAGACGCGGAGGAAGTGGTCAGGCCTTCCTTCTAGTCTGTGCGTGGATGTTGGCAGTGTGTACAGAAAATCTCCACGCCAGCTTTTTCTCCCAGGATGTTCATGGCCTGAAGGAGGCTTCCCACAGGGACTGCCTATCCAGATCAACTATACCTGCCCCCACCCCTGTTCAATGGTACGCAATGACCCTGCCTCTCTGTTCAACTGTGACAAGCACACTGGGATTCCAGGTGCTTCAGTGAGCACAGCCCACCCGATCCCAGCTCTTCTGTCTGTGTGTCTGTCTGTGTGTCTGTCTGTCCTTCATTCCCTTGTCACCTCTCGTCAGGGTTCCGGAGACCAAGCACTGTAAGGACTTGGCAGAGAGGAATTTCATGGAGTGGCAGACAGGTGACCTTACGGCCAAGAGGTGTACAACAAAGGTATCCTGGGAGGGTCTCCACCCCCACTGGCCTGCCCCGCCTTTTCTCTCCCCAGGGAAGAGTGAAGTTCTTGTCACTCGATGACCAGAATTGGTGAGCAGAGGTCTGGGCCACAGAGCCTTTTCAGGGCCTATTTGCATGGTCAGCACACAAAAGCTCTGTTATCTTTGTCCACGAACCTTCCCGAGATTGGTAAATGTGTATAATTCTCTCTTAAGGGGTCCAAAGTCAAGGGAGAAGGGAAGTTTTTGATGAGTTTTTAAAAGGAGACCTGAGAGCTGGGCACAGGAAGGGAAGAGCACCCCCACTACCCCCACACACCACTACCCCCACACACCACTACCCCTACACACCACTACCCCCACACACCACTACCCCCACACAGCACTACCAGCGGTTTCTGCCGAGGGCTGCCCCTGTGTGCATATCTCTTTACAGATAGATAGATGTCTATTATAAAGCAAGCCCAGCTAGGACCTTCTCTTTTCTGAGCCACAGAGAACTTTTCAGAACACCAAAATCAATGGCTTTCCCCCTCCCGAGCCCGGTGTGTTGTATGCAGACAGACATTTTACTGTAACAATTATAATAGCTCAGTTGGAAATTACTGTCTGGCTAGGGAGCTGAATCCGAGCCTGGATCCAGCTTCAAACGGCGATATCAGAGGCGAATTAACACTGACATCCAGTTTTGGGCTTTATAAAAACTGCTAGGTTGGGAGAAGAGGTGCGTGATTGTTCCTGCGGCTCCGGGTAAAGGTTAATCCTTGGGGCCTTGGCTGCCGACACCTAGGGCTCCCTTCTGCCCCACAGGCACTCTCCAGAGCATCCGGCACTCGTACGTAGGCTCATAAGGTCTTCCACCTTCACAGGGCTTCCCTGGAACACCCATCTTGACTCTCACTGCTGGGGCAAAGGACCAGCTACCCCGGGGCTCGAGGGTGTCAGCCATCCATCCTTTTCTTCTCCGTGTCCTCTATTCTAAGGGACACCTCTGTTCCACCCAGGGGTCTCTGGGACAGAATGGCTGAAGACCCCAGTGTCTTCAGAGTCTGTCTGTTTAGGTTAATTATCCAGACGACGAGGCATTCATTGATGCTTCCTCTCCGGGTTGGATGGCAAACTTGACTAGACTCGAAATGAACCTCTTTGATTCCATCTGCAAAATTAGATCAGATTTGATAAAGTAAAGATGTACCCTTTGAAGTATTCCCTATCAACATAAGTGCTGAGAACACTTGAGTGAAGGAATTTGAACAGTTTTGAAAGCAGCATCCCGGGAACTTCAATGAGGATTGCAGCTAAGGGCATGCCCAGAAGGCACAGGACTAACTGCGTCTATCCTGCGGGCAATAAGCAATCGCTAAAGATTCTAGACTTCTCAAAGTTCAGAGTTCAACGTGCAAAAACTTTGTTGAACTTGTGATAGGCTGGGCTCTGTGGTTGTGCGTTGTGTTTTCTGAAGCTCTTTAGAGCATGGAGTGATTTTTCTGGTTTTGTGCCTTGTCTCTGCACAGCGGGAACAAGGCTCTTTCTTTCCCTTTAGCTTCCACGGAGAGGAATGAATTAAGCTCCTCCACCCCACCCCACCCCTGCTGCTTTCCTGGGCTGTGGTCCCTCCAGAGCTATAGGGAAGGACAGCAGCAGAAAGAGTGTGTTTATACAAATGAGAGGCAACAGATCTGTGTCAAAGCCCCCGCGCTGTCACCAGCTAGCTGTGTGTCCTCGATGGGGTCTTTAGAGTGAGTTTTTCTCATCTCTCCAATGTTCCACTTTGGTTCCAAGTCCCCAGCTCCCTTCCGTGTGCGAATAATCCCTGCTTCCAAACTGAGCTGCCCCACACCCTGCTATTGGGGTCCTTTACAGCAAAGCTCATGCTAGAGTCTGGGGTGAAGATGCTCCCGTGAGCCTCTGCGTGAGCCCTCCAGGTCTGGGTACAGAGAGCAGCGAGCAGGAGCTTTACTAGCAAGTGCCCCTCGCAGTGGGAGGTGCACCTATGAAGTGATACGAGGGATCAGAGCGGGGAGCAATTAGTTCTGCCACAGGAGGAGCCCAGCAAAGGCACCGAGGCACAAGGAGAGCATCCGATGTGAGGAGCCAATGAAGAAGAAAGCGGTGTGTGGTTTGTGGAGAGTTGGAGACTGGCGGAGGCAAACTCTGGTTCCGATGGACGGCAGGTAGCCAGGGACAGCTCACGATTGGATTCTTTTCTCTTAGCTGAGAATGGATTGATGGCAACTCGGGGAGCTCTTTAGCTTCAAAAGAACAAAAGGGCTGCGGTGAAGGTTTGAATCCAATAATCAATGCTAAGGGGAAATACTCTATTAAAAATATTAAAGCTTGCGAGCAAGGCCGATGGGAGAAACCTGAGGTGGATATCCTGCTGTTTGCCCTGCTAAGGGACCTAAGATGATGTCACAGTCCTGTGTCTCTGAGGTCCTTACCTGTCTTGAGGAGAGATGGAAGTTTCCCAGTGAGAAATCTGGGAAGGCCCACTATGCACATGCTTCCCCCAGGGTACCATGCCGAATAAGTGTGGCAAGAATGGCTTTGCTTGTCTTGTTTACCATCTCACCGAATGAGCTCTGCAGTCTTACACAGTGAAGCAGATCAGGGGGTGTGTAGGATCCAAGTGCGTTCTATGCATCTGTGAGAAAGTAACAATGAGAACATCAGTCTATAAAACTAGTATCTCCTAATGAAATGTTTTGTATGTGTAGGTTTACATAGGTATTTGTTAGTGTGCGTGCATGTGTGTGTGTGTGTGTGTGTGTGTGTGTGTGTGTGTAGAGGCTGGGAGACAACTTTGAGTGTTATTCCTCAAGAAAATCCACCTGCATTTTGTTTCGGTAGCATGTTTTGGGTTGGTTTATTGGTTTGTTCTTTTGTCTTCTGGGACAGGTTCTCTCACTGGCCCAGAAATCTTCAAGTAGGCCATGTAGGCTGCCTACATAGCCAGCCTGGACTGAGCTAATTCTATAGCCCTTTCACAAAAATCTTTTTATTTTCTTAAGCATGGTGTAACTGGAGAGACAGCCCAGCAGTTAAGACTGTATACTGCTCTTACAAATGTCTCAAGCTCGGTTCCTAGTGCCCATGTCTGGTAGCTCACAACTGCCACCCCAAATCCAGGGGATTTGACACCTTCTTCCAGCCTGCTCAGATATGCACACCTCCCCGTGAACATAATTGATTGTTTTAAAAAGCCTGGCCTTGGGTGTGAGCATTTGTACAGATTCTTTGTCACTTTCAGGGTGTTCCCTGCTTCTCAATTCCTGAGACAGTTTTATTGTGAGCGGTATTAGATTTTGTTCAGTTTTTATTGTTGTTGTTGTTGTTCCATATCCATTGTTCTGATCATGTGGTTTTCCTTCTTCAGTCTGTTGCTATGGTAGATGGTTGGTTTATTTTCCAGTGTTGAGCCACGGCGCTGCACACTGGGGAAACCCCACTTAGCTGTGGCATGTCACCATTCTGTGCACCACTGGATTGATCTGCCGATACTTCTGGAAGAAATTTTGCACCTAAATTCACAAGAGGTATCAGTTGGTAATTTTAAAATTATCATTATTATCTCTCTCTCTCTCTGTGTGTGTGTGTGTGTGTGTGTGTGTGTGTGTGTTTTCAGAAATTAGTTCTCTCCTACCGTTGTTCCTCGGGATAGAACACATTGGAACGCTTACATGGTGACCACTTTTATTTCTGGTGACATTTTGCTGACTTTAGAGTTTTGTTTGTATAGCCTTTATCTGGTTTTTGTATCAGGATAACATTACTATCTAAAAGGAGTTGGGTATTTCAAGAAGTTACTTTATAAAATGGGCATCATGATTCTTTTCCTCAAGGCGAGTTTGACTATTTTTGGCTAATCTTCTGGATCCAGTCTAGAAGCCTGCTCAAGACCATCTCTGACCAGGTCCCCGCCCATCCTGAAGGTTGAGTTTATCTACCCTTAGCTTTATATGACTTTAAAATTTGTACCCTCCCCTCTGTAAGCACACTTCGTGTGTGTGTGTGTGTGTGTGTGTGTGTGTATGTGTGTGTGTGTGTATGTGTGTGTGTGTGTGTGTGTGTGTGTGTGTTATTGGCACCCCCTCAGTTTGGCTTTTTCACCCAGCAGTTTTGGGCAGCAGGTGCCTGGCTGGACCCTTGGGACTCGGGGCCCCTCATCATAGCCTGTCCCCCGTTCTCCCCTTTTCCCTCACCCCTGGTTCTAAGGCATGTTTAGCCGTGAAGCTGCCCACAGCCAGCTCTTCAAAGCTAGGAAGCCACCTGCAGCCAGCTCTCCGAAGCCACGAAGACTCTGCCTGCAGCCAGCTCCCTGCATTCTCCACTCGTGCTGACTTCATTCTTGCAGGGAGCAGCAGCTGAGCCCGTTCTCTCGGATATACCGTCCAATTGCTCTTCCTGCTCGCCCCAGGCATGCACGGTGACTGTAACTCATGAAACTGTATGGCCTTACGGTTCTGAAGGAGGTGTCCAGAAGGGCTCATTGGCATCCAGTGGACTACTGGCAAAGCCATGCTCCTTCTTCAGGCTCCGGAGAGTCCGTTTTACTGCCTGTTCTAGTTTCCGGAAGTTGCCTGAGTTCTTCGGCTTCTTGTTCCCTTTCCCTCCGGGTCAGGAATGACCAGTCCGATCTCCATTCACACCGCTGCTGCATGCGTTTTCCCTCTCACCCTCCCTGTCTGATGAGGATCGGGGCCATGTTCTCTGCACTGGGACCAGCCGAAGCTCCTGTCTGGAGAACATCTGTCTGAGGGTCAGCTGGTGTCAGTGCTAATTCCATGTGCAACTTTAATGATCTCTTTCCAGGACATCATCATAGGTTCTGGGGGTTTGGATGTCGACAACTTTCAGGGGCGTCGTTCACGTAGATATTGTTACAGTTAGCTCTGCCAACTTTGCACAACCTAGAATCATCTGGGAAGCATCTCTCTGAGGGACTGTCTACATTGAGTTGGCCTGCAGGCACATCTGGGGGGACTGTCTTAAGGGAAGTGGCATGGGAGGACCCAGTCCACTGTGGGCAGTACCATCCCCTAGCAGAGGGTCCATGGATAACAGAGAAACTGGATGGAGCACAGGTGAGTGTCTGCATTGGCTTCCGCCCTGGAGAGTGGGTAGGACATGACTAGCTGTTTGAAGTTCCCGTCTGGCTTTCCTAAGACGATAAACCACAGCCTGAGACTGTAAACCAGAATAACCCCTTCCTCCCCTGAGATGCTTTTTGTCAGGATGTTTTAATCAAAGCAACACAAATGAGACAATAATATACATATGGATAGAATAACCGGACACCACTACAAAATATGTGCAGGCGTCCTTTGCTGACATGCATGAAGCTGGGCTGTGGCTCTTCTCCTGAATCTTTTTTTTTTTTCTGCTCTCTTTCTCCAAACCATTTCACACTTGTATCCCTGTTGTATATATACATAATAAATGCATATATATGTTAACTCCCACATTGTGTTCTACAATAGATACCCACTTAATCCTCTTATTTCCAAGCAATGGACATCAGGCTGCTCCTGACTCCCCTGCGATACAGATGCTGCTGGAAGAAGAGCCCAGGGCGTGTGTGGGGATGGACTTGCGATCCTTCACAAGCTGCATGCCTCCACCCTGCCCTACCCTCCTACCATCCTTGCCTGTGAGTGCTTGCTTCACAATACACTCTGCTCTTACACTTCTGTGGATTGGAAATGGCTCCAACAGTTTCCTCTTTGCAATGCAGCAGACAGACAGGGGAGGAAAGGAAGTCCTAACTCATCATCTACTATGTGACCTCTGGAGACTGATGTGCTGGGTGCTCCACCTTCATCCCATTTATCACCGTTGGTTACTAAAACCGAGAGTGCTATACTAAGTCCTCTTCCCTAGGTCTCATGCTCAGTAAGAATCAAATCTGAATTGGGCAGTGTTCACTCTCAGTTCTCCCTGTACCCCTGTGCACACCTCATTTTTCATATGCAGAACATGTTGTATGAACATGGCAGAGTGGCTAAGGACCCTGGCTCAATCATGCCTTTGCTACATGGTTTGGGATGAAGGCTCTCCCTCCTGGAAGTCTTAGATTCATCATCTGGAGATGAGACTAGTGTGTAACCTCACCAGTGCAAGGTGCTTAGAAGGTTGCCGTGTACATGGCAGCTATTGTAATTTTATTCTGCCTGTCTCCCCACTGAGGTCCTCAGCAGTAAAGGATACTTTGTTAATCATTTTGTCAGTAAAGGCTAGTTTGTTAGTCTTTGTCAGTAATGGCTACTTTGTTAATCTTTGTTTCGTTCTCAAAGACACTTACATCATTCAACGCTCCAAAGGCTGGAGAATTCCACAGTCCTCAGGTGAGCTGGGCAGGATCTACAGACCACTTAGCACCATAGGGAAAGATAGGCTTTAAGTCTGTCCAGTCCCTTCTTGTCCGCCAAGAAGACAGAGATATCTGCTACACTATCTTCATTATGTGAGCTCTCCTGCCTCAGTTTCCCCAACTGATATCTTAAGTTCCACATTCCTCTGGGGAAGTCCAGGTGCTGTTACCTCTGTGTTGGTGACAGTACCCCTTTTGATAAGGGGGTTCCAGTGACCTCAACACCAGCTTCTTTCTCTGCAGGAAGAGGGCTCACCTCTGCTCTCAGCCTCACTGTCAATTAGTAACTCTTCCCACCCCACCCGGTGGTTGTAGGAGTGCTTAATAAAACCCAGTTGATGTGAGGACCTTGGGCAGCATTTTCTCCCGTGGCCATTAAACAATCATTACAGCTATAAAGAGCTACAGGCAGCCCGTGTGGGAGTGTGTGGCTCCTTACGACCTACTCCCTTTTCAAGTCAGAATGAATGTGTAATCAAAGTATAAAAGGGAACAGTTTCAAAGTTCCAAGCCTTCTGTGCAAACCTATAATACATCAACCAGCCTAAACTGCTATCTAAATGTTCAATGAGGATTGACAGCTACTGTGGCGTTCTAAGTAACTCATCACTCACTCACACCTGCTTCTCTTCCCACCTGCCGCCGCCACGACAGCCTGTCAAGGTGGAGAAGTGGTGACTGAGACAGGTTCTAACCTGATATTTGAAACAAACCCACAAGAGGCTTTTCCTGAAATGCGTGGCTGCAATTTCACATCTAGAACCGAGATCTGAGGAGTTCTTGCAGGAGCTGGGCTTCTTCCCAAGCCGACCTTCTGCAAGCAGAAGCCATGTCCGCTGAGATGGTCAAGTCCAGCGGCAATGGAGGCATCTGCTCTGTGAACCACACATGAACTCCCTCAAGGCTCAGCCGAGCAAGCACATCATGGCAGCCAAAGAAACCTAGAGTTGTTTGTGCTCAGAAAGTTGTACATTTTGTTCCTGTTCCTCAATTGAAACTTCTCCAGAAAACCCAAGTCTGGTTGATGCCTGAACAGAAGAAAATGTTCCACGGAAGCAGGTGTATGCTTCATTGCTTGGGTCAGAGTGCTGCCTGATCCCCTCTCCCTACTCCTCAAACACTGTCTGAGCAATGAGCGCAAGCATCCTAGACAGCACACCTGGCTGTGCTGTAAGAGTCCTTGAGGTCTGGTCTTTTCCAGTGAAAGAGTGGGCAAGAAGGTAAGGTCTATGTAAGATTGGTGGGCAGCTAGTTCATAAGGCTCCGTTTAGACAAAGCACAACGGAACTTTCTGGAACACTAGGTTGAACCTTTCTGGTGTGAATTAGAAGCCTCCACACAAGAATATTGAATCTGAATTCCCAGTTTGGATCGCAAATGGAAATAACCCAATGAATTCATCGTAAAAGGAAAGATTCCTTTAAAAGCTGTGTGACACGGGGAAGTTCAGCAGCCACCCTGAACCTCTGCCTTCCTGTTGCTATGTACAGGCGACGGTGGCCGTGGCCCGCCGCATCAGAGGCCAAGTGTCAAGTGTGAGCAGAACTGCTCGCTGCCGTCTTCGAGCTTGGAAGCTCCTGGAGTGGAAAGCAGGTCACTTAATAGGAAGACTTCTCTGCTCAAAGAGACCATCTCCCCTCCAGTCTCCACGAGTTGTCAAACTTCAGGGTACATGAGAATCAAAGGGACTCATTTCAAATGCAGATCCCCGTAACCCACCAGAAAAGACAGCCTGGCAGAGCTGGTGCCCAGAAACCCACAACGTTAACAAGCACCCAGGTGATTGCGATGCAGATGGTTCCTGGGCTACACTTTGAATTCATGTGATTTAAAGATACCCACAGGAAGAGGCAGAGGAGAGGCGATACGCACATCTTCATGTGAATTATTCAGTCCCATCTCTTTCCTACCGATGACTAACCAACCATTCTTTTAACAGTTTTCTTTTTTCCTTTTAGATTTTTAAAATTTTACTTTACGTGCATTGAACGTTTGGCCCACACATATGTCTGTGTGCCACACGTGTGCCCAGTGGCAGTGTAGGGCAGGAGAGGGCACAGTGTATGCTCTTAACCAACAAGCCATCTCTCCGGCCCATTAACCAACCATCCTTGAGCGGATGGTGCCTTTGGGGGAAGAGAAGAGCATTTTGTGATTAGATATACTACAGAGAAGATGACTCATTTTCTAAATGCTACAACTCGAATAGTCAGAGATGTCTATTGGTCACAGCATAGGGGACACAAGAATCTTTAGGACTTTCTGTTTGGTGATGCCTAGTTCATATCCCACCCAGCACACTTCATCTCCCACACTCTCTGTGTGGGAGAGTGTGTAACTATCAGCACGGGCATACACACAGGTGTAGTGTGAGTGCACACACATGTATGGGTGGGAGGTCAGAAGTTAATCATGCTGCGCCCAATTTTTTGAGACTGGGTCTCTCACTGAACCCAAAGCTCATCTTGTCGGGTTGGACGGACCGTGAGACTGAGGGTCCCGCCTGCCTCTGCACCCCACTCAACTCCAGTGCTGGGGTTACCGGCAAGCACAGCCTGGCCTGGGTGCTGCTGTCTGAACTCACATCCTCATGCTCGCACAGAGAGCATTCTGGCCCTACTGAGCTGCATTTCCAGCTTCCAAACCCAGCACCCTTTAATCCTGCTATGTTTTTTGAAAGCTATATTTTATAAATTACATTTATTTGTGTGTGTGTGTGTGTGTGTGTGTGTGTGTGCATGCACGTCTGTGTACAATGGTCTACTGTGAAAGTCAGAGATACCTTGTGGGAGTTGATTCTTTCTCCCTACTTTTTGCTTCTTGAGGCCCGTGGTGGGTGTTGGCCAGTTAGCATTCAGAAAGGTCCGTCTGGTCCTCACTGCTACCTGCAGTGTAGAACACCGTGTCTTCACCTCTGTAGGCATTAATATGACTATTGGGTTCTTTTAAAGCATTTTTAACCCTTCTAAACAGTTCACACAACGACCTTATGACTCCCACCCAGGCCCCTCATGTCTGACTGACTGTCCTCCATATCTCCTGGGCTGCCTTGTGCATAGTACTATGTTGGAGGTGTCCAGACAGGGTCCCCGCAGTGGGGTCTGGTCAGAGTGTACACGTCTTTACAGACAATCTGTTGCTTTGGCATTTACTTGGAAAGTGTACATTGGGGATGCTATGTGTGTCCCCAGACTGTCCACAAAGGAAGCCTGCCCACCTGGAATTTGTGGCCCCTCGACCGCGAAGAGACTAAAGTGCCAATGGTCTGTGAACCTGGATTAACACTATGGACTGCCTTCCCAAGCAGACAGCCCTACAGAAAGGTTCAGTGGCTGCCATCCACAGAGGGCCTGTCTGTGCCACTGTGCCCGGAGCGGCAGGTTAAAGTTTTCCATCCGAGGAAGGATGCAGAGAGCCAGGCATTGTCTGGCTCGGGATTGATCCTCATGCTTTGCTGGTTCAGACTTGTAACGTGAAGGCTGAAGTCAAGGTCTGCTTCTGAGGAAGGGATTGTAATAGAGGACACAGGTTAGTCGGCCCCAGGTCAGAAAGCCTTTAGAGGGGACCTCAGCTGCCGTGGAGGTGCGTAGGAGGCTGGAGTCCGAGACCCTGCCTGCTCAGTCCCAGAGCCACCAGGGCCCGCTGGCCTTACTTAGATTTTCTTATAGGCTGTATTATTTTTCTTGTTGCTCAACAAAATACTTGACAAAATCAACTTAAGGAAGGAAGGGGTTTGCTGAGGCTCACAACGGAGGGTAGAGCCATCAATCACACTGTAGTGGGCGGAGCAGTGGCAGAGTGAGGAAGATGGTCACATCACATGCGCAGTCCAGAGTCCGGAAGTAAGTGAATGCTAGGCTCCCTGGCTTCTCCATCAGGCCTGAGTGCCGCATGCTTTTGGGGCCGGTCTTTCTTCAGTTAACCCTTTCCACAAACAGCCCTCATAGATTAAATCTCAAAAATGTTGTCCGTGAAGATAACCATCAGGCAAGGTCTACCATGGTGAGGGTCCTTGAGAGATGGAGGAAGATGGATGTAGGGCAGACTCATGTCTGGAGCCGTTTTTACATCCTGAAGGAGCAGTGCCACCCTGGGCTAAGGGGAACAGGCTCTCGAAACCATTCACTCCTGCAGTTGCTGCCTCGCCAGCTGAGGACTGCTACCTCAAGCCCTCCACGGGGATGTTGGAGATTAGACCGACTACTGGATCACAGCTCGAACTGCATTCAAAGTAAACAGGAACTAGGCTGTGCCCCGTGGGGGTGTCAGGTAACCCACTGCCTTCCCGCCCCCAGGGGGCCTCTGGGTGACTTCTTGAGAAACACGCAGTTTTCACCTAGACTTCAATTTCATGCTTCCTGTTTCCTGTTGCCACCTTGAGTAAGCTCTTTTGCGTCCCACTGATGGTGGCTAGAGAGTCCGGAAACAGAGTCCTCAGGGAAAGTGGGGGACACGGCCATATAAGAGAGAGGGAGGCGCAAAGTCCCAGGGTCTTAGCAGCTCTGCTGATGTTTTCAACAGAGACTCCTCCCAGGTCACCTGCAACCTCAGGGAGCTGAGAGAAGTGGCTTCTTGGAAGCTGCAGGTTGGAGGGAGGGACGCAAGTATTCATTTCCCAAGGAAGCCTGTCCATCCCTTAGACCTTTTTTATTTAGTTAAAAAAAAAAAGACCCTTTAATGTACTTATTTGTTTTGTTTTGTTTTTTCCATCTACCCTAAGAAACTTGGGCCAAGATAATTGCCGAACACCTGCGAGAAGCAGGCCGGGTGCCATGAGCTCAGGGTTGCAAATGGAGGCCTTGTGGTCAGCTGACGAGGAGACCGCCCCAACCCCCCAAACACCTGCATAGGCCTGCCACTTGGGACAGGAAGGCCTATTAGGGCTTTGGTAATTGAGATGGGGAGGGAGCTTACAATGGCTCCAGAGCAGGAAAGAGGGAGACAACTTAGATGACAGGAAACCCTTGTCTCCTCTGCTTGCTGAGACAGTCTGAGAAAGGTGGTCTGGGTAATAATAGAGTTAGCTAATCCTGATAGGAGCAAGCATAGGAAGGTCTGTCTTAATCACAGCTAATGGGCTCCAGATGGAGAAATAGAATTGTTCTCATTAGCATGGTTGTACATGCAAATAACACACACACACACTCACACACACACCACACATGCATGCAAACACACATGTATGTCACACACACACACACACACCACAGGCATGCATGCACAGACACACATATATGTCACATGCATACATGCATGCACACACATGTATGTCACCCAAACACACCACACAGACATGCATGCACAGACTCACATGTATGTCACATGCATACATGCATGCAAACATGCATGTATGTCACACACACCACACAGACATGCATGCACACACATGTATGTCACATACACACATGCATGCACAGACACCATGCATGCATGCATGCACACACTCACATCACACATGCAAGCATATGCACATCCATCCATGCACACTTACACCACACATGTTCTCATTCTTTCTCCTTCTAAGAGACCTGCCTCACCTGCATACACGACTTTGGTAAATTCTGTGAAATCTGAATAGTCTTCCTGGCAAACTCGAGGCAGAGCATTATCAAGCCCGTCCCTTCCTGTCCCTTTCCCGTTCCCTACCCCTCCTCGGCATTCATGCATTAGCATGGTGTCGTCAACCTTGAGATTTTCGAAGCAGAGTTGAAAACCCAGGCTTACACGGCCAATTACATGGAAGTACATTTTGCACACTGGGCGAAAGTCCCTTTCTCACTCCCTAAATACTGCTGGACTTTTCAGCTGTATTTCATAAGTGTTAATATAATGTTACTGAAAGGAAATGCAGTCTGAAGCAGGAAGCTCCCCACCCCCTCTCTGGGATGCAGCTGTTCCTTCAGTCTAGGTTGTTAATTCAAACCACTCCCAGGTGGCTAGTTCATAGTATCTCTTATTTAGGACAAATAAAATGAAAGTGTCCAAACCTTTCTCCCTCGCTCAACCCTGAGCTCCGCAGTCCCATGCCAGGATGTGACTGCCGGAACCCCCCTCTCCTCAGTGAGATGTGACACTCCTGTCTCCCTTCACGTCCTCCAGTTGGAGCCTGTGGACTTCTGTGAAGCCATCTTTGGGGTTGGCCCGCTACGGAACTGTGTACCCTCCCCGGTTGCTACCTTGCCAGGAACACCAGCCCACCTCATTTAAACTCCGCTCGCAAAGCCTCCCTTCTGAGCATCTCAGGTTTTCAGTTTGGACACACAATAAGTGCTCAATGAATTCTGTGTGTTTGTAAGGTTTCTCCATCATGATCCTAGCCAGTTGTTCAGTGCTCATAAAATATTTAGTGGGGATCAGGCAGATGGGTTTGTCTATCATTTGCATATGTCCCCACCCATCATCCATAACTGTGCTTTCAATTTTCCCCCTGAATACAGAATACCTGCCTAAGTTGAACCTGCCGATTTGCCATTTGACGGTGACTACTCCGCCCTGTACCAGCCTCAGTCGTTAGAGAGCCTTAGGACCAGCCCCATGGAGGAGGCTGAGGTCAGGATGTTTCTGCTCGGAGTCCAGTATCCTCTAGGACACTGTGATGTGTGTGTGTGTGTGTGTGTGTGTGTGTGTGTGACATACATTTATGTCTGCCTCTAAGCTCTTGGGATGTTCCATAAATGTCTCCTTTTGTTCCAAGTGACCTCCTGTCACCAGCCGCTCAGGGACAGGGATATCTTTGCATGACTTTGTTTACATATATATATATGTAATATAAATATAATATAACTTATATATAATATAAAGAAAATATCAAATATATATACATATATGTATATATATATATACATTTCAAGTATTATCCCCTTTCCGGTTCCCCCTCCCTCCCGCAACCCCCCACCCCTCTCCCCCTGCTTCTATGAGGGTGTTCCTCCACCCACCCACCCACTCACTCCTGCCTTCCCGCCTTCCTGCCTTCCCACCTCCCTGCCCTCAGTTCCCCAACACTGGAGCATGTATCGATGACTCAAATTTTCTAGGGACTGAGTTATGTGATATCAGGCTCTGCAGGTGGCTGCCAGAACCCTTTCAGTAAGAAACGGTCTGTTTTTGACGGACCAGAGACCCCAACACTTGACCCCCATGACAATGAAGTTTTGAGTGTCTTCCTATCACTTCACTTGGCTGTCATGTGGAGTGGGGGGTCCTCCATCAGGGCACTTTCTGAATATATCACCCCACAAGCACCTGGCCTGTACTTGGTCCCTGGTGCCCTAATTCTCTCTCTCTCTCTCTCTCTCTCTCTCTCTCTCTCTCTCTCTCTCACACACACACACACACACACACACACACACAACAAACACACTTGTGCACTGATATCTGTGCTGTTATACAGCCCAGGAAGAGAACACACCCAAGCTCTGAGAAGGACACATGTGCCTTGTAGCCTTGTAGTTATTTTCTCAAAAGCTCAGGGTTGGATTGACTCTGGGTTCAGCCTTGCATCTTGGCCTCCGTTCTGTGGAGAGCTGGAGAGACTTAAAGAAATGGTTCAGACCTGGGGGCCTCACTTTCCAAGAACCGCCCCTCCATCTGTTGACAATCAAATACTGAGCCTATTAAGAGTGGCAGATCCCAGAGCAGGGAGGAAGGAAGGAATTTCCCACAATCCCCGGAGACAAAGGACCTTTTGACTACACCTGGGGGTGAAGGGCGACCAGCCGGGGTCAGAGCAATCCAGACATCAGATGAGCTGAGAGCAGCTGGTGTGGTGGGAACTGTATACCACCCAGCAGAATTTCATCTACCAACGGGGATAGCACAAGGAAAAGCAGGGCGCTTCTACCTAGGAAAGCCTCCAGAATTCAGACCGGGGTCATTCGGCTGGTTTCCCTGTTTCCCTGCATCTGTGCCTTCCCAAGGTCCTTGTGTGTGTTCCCTTTTGGTGCTTCAGCTTCTCAGGGCAAGCCTCTCTCATTTTTAGTAACCTGGCACATAGTAGGTGCTCAGCACATAATCAAGGGCTAAGTACATTGAGAGACCCAGAAAGGGGATTTGTTTCAAGTAGGACCACTGCCACTCACACGTTGCTTTGCATGAGTTGGCAAAGGTTCCCTTTTATAGGCCAGTGCACCTCGGTGGGCACATGGGACTTGAAATGAAATGTTGCTCCCCTGTGGCTAAGAGTGTGTGCAGGGCACACTGTGTGCCCTCAGTTCTGTGCTGCAGGAGTCAGGATTGTTGGCCGTGACTCGTGGCCTGAACTGTGCAGGCCGATGGGTGATGGTATCTCAGAGACAGTTCCCTGGGTGCAGCACCCCAACCCTACGCAGTAGCTCCCCACCCCAACCTTCAGGTCTGCTTCCTGGAAACTTGCGCTGCTTCTTTGTTCAGGGCCCTCCCTCTGTCCTGTTCCTCCACACTGCTCTCTGGCTTTTCTCCTTTTCTCCACTGGAAAGCCGATCGTATCAGACTCTTCTCTGACTTCCTCCTACCCAGAGTCCACAGGAGCCCTTGGATTCACACAGACATAATAAGGTGGAGCCCTGAAAGAATGTCTTAGACTCTCCAGCTCTCCAGCTGAGGCTACCTCAGTACACAGCTGGGCGTGTGGGGCCTGGACAGGGTGGGCATGGGATTCCCTTTCTGAAGTCTTGATGAGTGTGCGTCAGAGGAGTTGAAGCTCTAACAGCCCACGATCTGAGAGCCCTAGAGGACAGAGGTGAGGTGCTCTCACCTCTGGATTCGCAAGTGGCTAGAACCATCAGCTCCTAATTAGGCCCCTTCCGTTAACTCGCTCTACCCATCCCTGCCGTTTGCTACCATCGGGCAGCGCCAGCCGGAAGCATGGTGCAGAAGGCACTGGCTCAGGGTGGAACATGGCGGCGTGCAGAGGAAGGTCTTTGAAGGCCTTGGTTTGGTGTTCACAAATGAGGAAACAGGAGGATAAATGGGCTAGGTTACAGCCAGGTGCACTCTCCATTGCATCCAAGACTCTCCCTTGATTACTAAAAACAACGTATTCAAGCCGAGAACTCTAGAGTTGTGGAACAGCATCATAATTGCTGCTGAGGGTACGACAACCACCCTCCCCCAGTTCCTAGGGGGTTGGCATGCAGGAGAGCCCAGTCTAACCTGTCTTGTCCCCATATCTACCTCACATTCCTGATCATCCGTGGCCTTCACATAAGGACATCACTTTTGTACCTGTATCTAGATTTTTCTTCAAGATGGCTCACGGCTGGAATCCAAGAAAGCAGAGAGATCCAGTGTTGACCAGTGCCCTCTCTGACTGGCATCCTGCTGGGTTTCTTCACACATGTGTTTTTATTTAATCTTTTCAAGAATCTTGACCATGGCTGAGAATTGATGTATCTGATAGTCACCCATTGCACAGACAGGCAATGAGTACAAATCCCACTTATTCTGCTTTGTTGTTGATATCCAAATGTGACTCATGCTGCCTTCATCGCTCCTAAGGCCCCTTATCCCTCTGGTTCCCCCCTTTTCTAGAGAGAACCTCAGGTATTTCCCTACAGACCTGAAGGACACTAAGAACCCAAACTTCGGAGTTTAAGAGAGATCCTGTAAGTCTCTCAGCTCCAGCCCATAACCATAGAATAAGACAATGGTCTGTTTCTACTTTCCCGGATCAACAGGCATCCAGGAACAGGTCAAGGGTCACAACACTTTAATTCTTCCTGGAAGTCCTTGGCAGTGGTGTGCAAAGGAGAAAATCCTCCTTCCGTGTAAGAGACAAGGCACATAAATATGTCTATGTGGGAATTTGTTGCTATTTTGATCCACTGGTCATCCATCTACACTCCCTCTTCTCTATTCAGTGGATTCAGCTACGCAGTGGCGCTCTCTGGTAAGCTCAGATGCGGTTTCACTCCCGAAGGCTCCCCGTGGAGGCCCACCCCTCAAAGGGGACATGCACTCGCACAGCAGATTAAGAACAAGCTCCCATCCATTCCCACTCATAAGGTGCAGTAGAAGAAATGAGCTAGTAGAAGCGCAAGTGCTTTGGGAATGACCGCATGTGACGGTTGCCAAGTTAGTGAGCTATGCTAGCAGTGCGTTCTGCGGCAGGGGAGTGAGCCATTGGAAAGTGAAGGCCCCGCGTTTCCCTCTCTTTGGTTCATATTTGCGATTTTGCTGTCTTGCTCAGGAGCGTCCCACTATTTTGAACAAGCACTGTCATTATTTCTCAGATCTCTGGCCTCTGGGTAGTTTGCAGTGTTGGCCCACGTTCATGTATAGACAGGAGGTATTTGGCCAGCCTCGGAGGGCAGAATGCTTCTCACTAAGATGGGGCTGGGGCACAGGAAGACAGCCCAGAGACAAAGAGAAGAAGGTGCCAAGTGTCATGGCTGGTCCATGGAGACCGGCCAGAGATGAATTAAGCATGACATCCTAAGGAAAACCAAACAAACAAAAAACCCCACAGCAAACAAAAGGGCCTGGCTTTCATTTAACAGTCAATCAACAGGCGCAGAAAGCTCAGGCTGCCTTCTGATGAGGAAACCAGATCTGCGAGGCAGTCAGGCCTGCGGTGAGTAGAGGGGAGGAGGCGGCATAATGACGAGGCTTGTCTGTGACCATTTGGCTTGTAGCAATCATCAGGGGCCCCGGCTGCTTCGAGGAAGGAGCCAGGGACGAGCAGGAGCCACCAGCAGGGCCTCATGTTCTGGGTGATGTAAACAGCCATACATCTGGGCACCTCATGTTCTCATACCTTAGGATGGGGAAGAAAGAACTGCTGACAGAGGAGGCAGGCTCGGGCGGAGGGAGCTGGGAGCAGCAACAGATGATGACCATGTTTAGATGATGTGGTGTCTGCTCCAGAGAAGGAGAGCAAGGGTGCCTGGGCTGGGGATGCCCGCGGATTTCAGACCTGAGCTGGCAGCGTGGGATGAAGCCAACGGCTGGTCACCGGTGGCAGCGATAACCGCAGAAGCCGCGGAGAGTGCGGGGAGCATTTTGCTGCCCAGTCCTTGGACGGAGGCAAAGTGTGGCTGTGGTCACCACTTCTGCCCGCTGAACGTTATCTACTGGGCTCTCCAGGCTAGATCAGTCCCAAGGCTGCCTCTTCCTCGTCTGTCTCTCCGTTAGTGAAGGAATTTGTAAATGACCCAAACAGGGTCCATGAAGTCTTCTCCCGAGGTAGACCCATGCTCGGCAAAGGATAGGCAGTCCTCCCGGCAGAAGAGCTAAGCTTTGAGGCTGAGATTTTAGATTGTACACTAGCTAGGTTTCACGCTCAGGGAAGAAGTCTTTGAGGATACACCTTCCAGTTTCTCTATGTCCTGTTATTCAAGTATGTGGGGTCTTCAGCAGTAGGGTCTTCCCACTGAGGGAAGGGTATCCAAGAGGGACGGGAGCAGGGGGTGGGGGGGAATCTAGAGGACTCCACTGACTGACATCTGGAGAGTAGCGGACTCACACCCAATGCTCGGCCTTTTATCTCAGCATTGTCCCCTGTTACAAGATAACACCATTTAAGCTCCCTGCATATATAAGGAGTTTCTCGCTTTGAGAAACTTCTTCACTGATTTCCACAGTGACTAGAGCAGTTTAAATCTACAGCGAAACAAAATCCACAAGTCCCAGCAGCACTGTTGCCCATATGAGCTCACAGCTCTTAGGACTGAGCCAGATCAAGCCAGCCAACATGGCAGCACGAACCAGGGAGGTCCCACTTAGGCTCTTGTTAACTTGACAGACGCTAGAGTCATCTGGGGTAAATGCCTCCATCAGATTGGCCTGTATACAAGTCTGCGGGATGTTTTCTTGATTGATGATTGATGTGGGTGGCCCAGCCCAGTGTGGGTGGTGCCACCCCTGGGAAGAAAGTCTTGGGTCATGTAAAGGAACTGGAAAAGCCATGGGCGTGTGAGCCAGTAAGCAGCATGGCTCTGTGGTCTCTGCTGCATTTCCTGCCTCCAGGTTCCTGCCCCGAGTCCCTGCCCTGACTCCCCTCGGTGGTGGACGGTGACCCGAGAGTCACCTGGTGGCAATAACTCTTTCCTCCCAAGTTTCTTTTGGTCATGGTGTTTAACACAGCAGTAGTGACCTATAAGACAGGAAGGGCTCCTGAAGTCCTACCCCAGGCTGAGGAGCTATTTGCAGTTGTCTGCTAGGGGAGAGGGTGGGGGAGCGGAGGGGAGAGGGAAGGAGAGAAGATGGAAGGGTAGACAGAGGGGGAGAAAGAGACAGACAGATGAGAGAGAGAGACAGAGAGACAGACAGACAGACAGACACAGAGAGAGAGAGAGACAGAGACAGACAGAGACACAGACAGAGAGACAGACAGAGAGAGAGACAGAGAGACAGACACACAGAGAGAGAGAGAGAGGGAGAGAGAGAGAGGTGGGCTACTTGTGTTTTAGTAGCCCCCCCCCACACACCTACATACATATATGGAGCACTTAGTGGACTCAGTGTGTTAGAAATAACAGAATATGTGAAGTTGAGAGGAGAAAGCGGTAGAAGAAGAGAAAGGGAGGGAACTACAGGAAAAGAATGAGAGATGGATTTGATCAAAACACCTCATATGAATGTATGAGGTTCTCAAATAACACACTTTTACTTAAAATAGTTTATTTATAAAGTTATTCGGGGGCGGGGAGGGAATTCATGCAAATACTAGAAGTAGTCCTTACAACTATTAAATTGTAAAAGGGTTCTTTGAAAGAAATATTTTAAACTAATGGCTGTTCATGCAGGATTTATAACTTGTGGATAAAAAAGGGGAGTTACACTAAAAAATGTCTGTCTACTGTGGGAAAGAACCAGGTCGTCATCAAAGAACGGCATCTGCAAAGACACGGAGCCAGATGCCCCCCTTGGGTTCCCAGCCTCAGTCATGATGGAGGCCAGCTGTGCTCTCCTCTCTTATGCGGTCTGTGGGGGACTTTCTGTGTGATTTGGAGTGGGCTTTGAAATGCCCTGTGGAACTGGCTAGAGGGAGGGCAGTGTGAGGAGCTGGAGCAGGGCAGGATGGAGCGAGCGCGTGGGAAGTGAGAGAGAAGGACATGGAAGCAGGAGGCCATGAGCCTCTGCAGGTGTAGTACCTCTGTTTCTCAAGGAGAGCCTGGCCTCCGGGGGAGGAGCTGGGTCTCCGGGGGAGGAACCTGGTGGCAGGGGGAAGAGCCTGGGCTCTGAGAGAGGAAACATTTTGCAGAAGGTAGCTCAGCTCTAGCTGGGGAAGCAGTTTAGGACTCCTCAAATGTGAAGTCAACAAGTTTTCAGTGAGTGCTTGGTCATCATCACCCAGACTAATGCTTAATCTCAGCCTTGGGGAAATCGCTCGAGCTTGCTGCCTGATTTCTTTGTCTCTGAAACAAGAGACAGAGGCTGTACATTTCAAGGGATGATTATCAGGGTTCAGTCATCCAATGTAAGAAAAGAGAGGAGGACCACAGGAAGCCCTGTACAGTGCCGCATATTCAGGGCCTCGTGAATATATATAACTTTATTCAGCAATAAGCAGGAAGGATATTCTCATGTACTCTACAATGTGGATGATTCTTGAAGACAATGTGCTAAGCTAAGCAAAGTAAGCCAGCCAGGCACGAGACAAACACTGTATATTTCGCGTAGGGATTCTACCCTCATCCACAGGAAGGAGCAGAATGTCAGCTGCCAGGGCCACAGGGAGAGGTGACAAGGCTTTCCACCCCATGGGTGCGGAGTTTTGGTTTGGGAAGCTGCAAGAGTTCTGTGGGTGCACGGACATGGAGCTGCCCATGCGCAGGAGACATGTAAGGGCGCCGAGCCACGCGTGTAAAACGGCATATCACCCTTGTAAAAGACTGCTTTTAAAGAAGTTAGAAGCTGGCCAACGTGGCTCACACTTAGAAAGAACCTCAGGACTTGGAATGCTGAGTCAGGAGGATTACTACAAGTTAGAATAAAGACTGCTTCGCAGTGAGGCTCTGTCTCAAGAACAATAGAAAATAAGTTAAAACATATTAAAATCTTCATTGTAGCAAAAGCGTGTGGGATGATACACATGCAGGGAGAGAAAGACAAAGGTTCAGTGGCCTGGGGAGTTGTTCCCACAGCGCCTCTGGTGGATGAGTGGACTGGAGAAGCTCCCAATAGCATCCAAACTGCTGCCGTGATAAACTTTCTCACCAGTGACAACAGTAAAAGTCACAATCCTTCACATTTCCCTCTTACACTCAAAGTGTCTCTGCAGAGCATGAAATGTTGCAAGTGTCTGTGAAAACAGTTTCTCAGATGGATACCATTCAGCGACCAAGAATTAAAGGATATATAGATCTCCAGGCAGGCATGGTGCAGGGGGAGCTGAAGGTTCTACATCTTCATCTGAAGGCTGAAGATACATAGAAGGATACTGGCTTCCAGGCAACTAGGATGTAGGCCTTATAGCCTGCACCCACAGTGATACATCTACTCCAACAAGGCCACACCCACTCCAACAGGGTCACACCTTCTAATAGTGCTACTCCCTGGGCTGAGCATATACAAACCACTACACATTACAATCCAGAAATGGAGGGCACACTTGTGATCCAGATCTTGAGGCTGGAAGACCCAGGCTTTGGATGCAGATCTTGGGGAGCAGTGGCCATGAAAGGCTTAGGCTGGGGCACGGTGGTACACACCTTTAATCCCAGGAGACAGAGTCCAGCTGATCTCTGAATTCAGGGCCAAAGCACATGCCCGCATACAATCCATTCACCATCCCAAAGCAACAGTATTCACAAGAACCAAAAAGCAGAAGTGATCAAGTGTACATCAATTGGCAAATGGATAAATAATGTGGTATGTCCACATAATGAAACAGTATTTCCAATTAAAAAAAAACTCCTGACTCACAGGCAAAACGTGTAAACCATATATGAAAAGTGTCAGGGGGTAGAGAACAAAGGGTCGCACACAGCAAGGTTTTATATGAAATACCAGGCTAGCCGCAGCGATCGACTCAGAAAGCACGTTGGTGGTGGCCAGTTCTGGATGCTCTGGAGGGCTGGGCATGACAGCCACAAGCTTAGAGATTTTTATTGTAATAATTAAAGCGTTCTAAAGTCCACCGCCATGGTGTGTGTGCAGGCAGATAACGCCGAAAGTCTTTGAATTGTGTACTTTGAGGTGCTGAAATAAAGACAAGCAAAACAACCCATCAAAGACGTTTTCATACTGAGCTTGAGAGGTCAATGCTAAATGAAAACATCCCCCAAAAGCCTTAAAAACCATCGAGGGAGAAAAAAAAATAACAACAGGTTATGCCAAAAAATTTGGCCCCAGTCAGTAACTTTTAAAATAATCTTGCCAAGTAAAAGCATTCTAAAAAAGGCAGGACCAAGATGGGGTGAGAGGTGTTCCCCATTGTAGGAGTGACCCACAAACTGTATTTACACATAACAGGACAGCCCTCGGCAATGAAGAGCCAATGCCCAACAACTCAGACAAAGGTCGGATGCATCGCGCTGAGTGAGAGGAACCAGACGGTGGGGGGGGGGGGCGGGCGAAGGGAGGGGCTGATTACAGAGGAGGGAAAGGACTTTTTGAAAGGAAGGGAGGCTTCTTTTCCTTAGCTGTCTCTTTGGTATGCTGACTTTTCCACCATGACACCTGATGTGAGCTAGGCCCTGCAGCCCCACGTTGCTGAAGTGTAGCCTTCCCAAAGGAACTCGGACAAGCGCAGGCCTATTCCTTGGCTGTCGCAATCGCCACTTGTCCATTTAGGGTGGAAGGAAGATTTCCAACACCGCTCTGGGACAATCGCAGATTCCTCTCCTCCCTCGTGGACCAGCCTTTGGAATTCACGACAGCTTTCTGGCCCCGCGGTCTTCTGGTCGCGTCTTCTTTTCTGCTCTGATCCTCTCCTCTGTGTCCCTCATTTGTCATCTTCCTTAGCACACAGGTCTTATTGTCTGCGCTCCATGGTGACTCAGGGCTAGCGTCTGTTACTGGGCTAATTAATGGCCTGGCCACGTGCATGGAAGGTTTTTCCAGGGAAGGGCTTGCCAGCTCTTTCTGGTGCTCTGTGCTCTGTGCTCTGGGCCCCGGCAGGCACCCCAGCCCTGGCTGCACGTGGGAAGTCGGCCTGGGCCCTCTTCCTGCTTCGACTCTTTCCCCTTGCTTCTCCAGGAGCAGGGAAACAATTTCCTCTTTTCATAGCAGCTCAATGGCAGGCAGATTAATGAACCCGAGCCCAGCACCGAGGCCCCGCCTGCCAAGAATGTCTGCTGTGCATTCAGGGGTCCCAATGGCAGGCTGCAGGAGGGACAATCGGTGGCGACAAAAGACACAGGACTGCGCAGTCAAGTTCCCAGCAGCGGCTGCCGCTCCTTCCGACCCCAGTTCCACTGCGGAAATGATCCTTCACCTCCAGATCCTCCTGAGCCCCGTCTGTGGCACTCCTCACTCGGAGAGCCTCGGCTTCCCAGAGCTAACTCACCTCAGTGTTGGGAGCAGAGAACCAGCCCAGCCATATCCATTGGCCATGCCATAAACACCCTGCCTGTGGTGTGCCCCACTGAGGTCTCGGGTGGCGCTCTGATGGATGGAGGGACAGCTGCCGAGGCCCACTTGTAGCTGACCGACTGGTGTGGCTGCCATGTGCTCTATTCTAAGACTGTGAGGCCCAGAACTTGGCCAGTTGGGTGGTTTCAGGAGTCAGTCTCTCTCCCTCTCCCTGTCCCCTCCCCTTCCCTCTCCCTCTTTCTCTCCCTCTCGCCCTCCCCCTCCCCTGCTCCTCCCCTTCCTTCTCTCCACCTCTTTCTCCTTTCTTTGGGTGGTAGTTCTTTACAAACTGAAATACAGTACTTACTTTTCTAAATGAGAAACAGAGAGTCCTGTGTGGGCCCAGGAGAACTTCGCTTTGGAAACACAATGCAAAAATCGAGCCCCCAGAAAAGGAGGTGTGCAAACAGCCACATAACGACAACGATGAGGCGCTAGATGCTGCCTGTGTCCTGGGCCACCCACTGCCCGACCCTACTTGCCCTTGGGAGTTGTGAGGCGGCCAGAATCAACAGCCTCCAGGAGCAGGTGAGAAATGCCGCAGCAAGCTCATCTGAATGCTGTTGTAAGCTCCCTTAATACCCGTGCCCACATATATACACACATAGACACATACATATACACACCACACACACACACACACACATACACACACACACATATACACACATTCATACACAATACATACACACCACACACATAAACACACATTCACACACACACAGCAGTGCCTTACAGATGCTCTCTATTATCTTTGTTACACTGTTGCTCCTTAGAGAATGACTTGAATTTTTAGCACAGTGATTATTTGAAATTATGAACACAGCCAGGCTCCCAATCAGATTGTCTTATGTGATGCATTTTTATTTTATTTTATTTTATTTTATTTTATATTTTATTTTATCTTATCTTATTTTATTTTATTTTGATGTCAGTATTGCTATGTTGCCTCTCCTGTTGCTGGACCATCACTGGTTTATCTTATATCAGTCCTTCATTTTAACCTTTCAATATTACAACACAATGGCTTGTGTTGTAATTAGCATGAAGCTAAATATAAACAAAAAAGACATTTGAATGTCTCAGAATATCCATGAGAATTTTGTTCATTTATATTTACTATGACCATGGATGCATTTAAACTTATTTCTGGCATTTTATTTCATGCTTTCTATCGGCCATGAGTTCTCAATGTTAACTCTTTACTTTCTGTATATTTATATAGAATTGAGTTTTGGTTAAATATGTTTTTTTTTCCTTCTCTCTAAAGTATAGCAGTCGGTGTACTGCTTCTTACATTCTAGGGCTAAGAATGGCCTTGGCTTGGAAGGCAGAAGACGGGAGCTTTCTCTTAGCTCGGTCATTAGCTCTTATGCCCTTAGGGTAAGTTATCTCACCTATTTTACTAAGTGTTTCTGCCATAATGAGAGAATTAAGATAAATTGTGTTTATCTAGGGTGTTCTGGCGAGTGTCAGTTGTCAACTGGCACAGAGTGAAGGTGTCTCAAGGAGGGATCACCCAGAATACATGGCCTATGACAGACTGTCTGGACTGAGGATTAACCAGGGTCGCTCAGTCCAGCCCACTGCGGGCAGCACCCTCCCTAGGCAGGGGCATCTATCTCCTTAAGGAAGCTAGCTAGCAACATTCCTCTGCAGTTTCTGCTTGAGTTCCTACCCTGACTTTCCTTAAGGATGGACTGTGGCCTGGAATATAAACCAAACAAGCCCTTTTGGTTTCTAAGTTGCTTTTTTGGTCTAAATGTTTTACCATAGCAACAGAAAGGTAGCTGAAGGCATGATTTGAAAGCTGAGAGACGTCCAGAGAAGCCCTTGCCTATCAGGAGAACATGAGCCCTTGAGAGCAAAAGGGAGTACCTCCATCCCTGCTCTTTGGGAGGCATCTGGTCCCTCGGTAAATTGTATGACCAGGCCTTGTAAATAAGCTGTCCGGGATATTCACCACCAGACAGAAGCATCCGTCCTGATGTGCATTATTAATGTATTGAGGGCATTACTGCGCAAAGAACTCAGAAGATGGGGCACGGGTATGTGCTTAACTCCTTCCTGTTACCCAGGGTAGCTAGAAAGCCGTGAGTCATGTGACTACTGCTCAGTCCCTCCTCCCACTTCCTTCTCTGCTCCTTCAGCATCCCAAGCCTAGATAATGTGCTCCCAGACCTTTACCTGTGCAAGTCCTGATCGTCTTTCATCTCTTCAGGGAATCTTTTATGAGCTCCCTAGACTGGGTCACACACTTTGTGCCTTCCTTGGGGTGTAATCTTGGTTGTAATTAAGTAACGAGATACTTAATTTCTGTTTCCAAATTGGAGCCTGTACTTCTTAGGCAGGAAGGATGCTCCCCCAGCGCTAAGAACTACCTTTGGTCTCTAGTGAGTGACAGGTGATAAGTGATGACTCAGACGAGTGGACAAGTAGTCACCCCTCAGGCGGCAGAGAGGGCTCTCAGCTCTAACATGCACCAGTCAGAAGGCCTACCGGGCTTCAAGGTATTTGTCTTAAATCAAACTTAAACACAGATGGTGAAATGGACCATTTTAAAGTGTGCACTTGGCCAGTACCAAGCACATTTCTACTGTGCTACCACCACCGCCATCCATTTACAAACCATTTTTTAGCATCCACACTGAAATTCTAGCCCCATAAATATCTGCCCATCTTCCCCAGAAATGACTGTGTCCCCCACCTCTCACTCTCTCAGCTGCTGGGCGCCATCTTTCTATGCCTTTGCTTTTTCCTGGAAGGAATTCTTGATTGTGTGTGTGTGTGTGTGTGTGTGTGTGTGTGTGTGAGAGAGAGAGAGAGAGAGAGAGAGAGAGAGAGAGAGGGAGAGGCGAGGGGGAGAGGGAGAGAAGGGAAGGAGGAGAGGGAGAGAGGGGAAGGAGGAGAGGGAAGAGGAAGAGGAAGGGGAAGGGAGAGGGAGGGAGACGGAGGGGGAGAGGGAGGGGGAGAGGGGAAGAGGAGAGGGGAGGAAGAGGGGGAGGGAGGAAGAGGGGGAGGGAGAGGGAGAGGGGGAGAGTAGAGGGGAAGAGGAGAGGGGAGGGAGAGGGAGAGGGGGAGAATAGAGGGGAGGGAGGGAGAGGGAGAGGGGGAGAGTAGAGGGGAAGGAGGGAGAGGGAGGGGAGGGAGAGGGGGAGAGTAGAGGGAAGGGAGGGAGAGGGAGGGGAAGAGGAGAGGAGAGGGAAGGGAGAGGGGGAGGGAGAGAGGGAGATGGAAGGGGAGAGGAGAGAGAGAGGGGGAGAGGAGAGGGGAGGAGGGAGAGGGAGGGGGGAGAGGAGAGGGGAGAAGAGGGAGATGGAGGGGGAGAGGGAGAGGGAGGCATGTGGGAGATGCTTCCTTCCTTCCTCCACATGGGTTCCTGGGATCGAACTTGGCCTGCCAGGCTTGGTAGCAGCTGCTGTTCATCACCAGCTGGGCCGTCTCTCGCCCACTGAGCTTCTGTCACATCTCTGGCACACATCAGAAAGTGTCAGTGACAGGTAGCTTCATTATCCACGCCTCCTGATGGAAGAACAAATGGGTTCTGTGAGATAAGACTTGCAGGACGTCCAACTTTTGGCTTCTTTTGGTCTCATTAGATGAAGAAAAGATTTCTTGGGCCACACGCTTAGGCGAGGAGTGGCCGGTGGGTCACAAGAGCATCCATGCGTTTGCTTTCCCCGGCACTTCAGTGGGAACATGCATCAGGAACAAATTTTACACTGGAGAACTTTGCAATCAAGTTATCAGAAAGAAAAAATGATTGCAAAAAGTCATAATGCCGGGGGCTGGAGAGATGGCTCAGAGATTACTCGCACTGACTGCTCTTCCAAAGGTCCTGAGTTCAATTCCCAGCAACCACTTGATGGCTCACAACCATCTGTAACAGGATGCAATGCCCTCTCCTGGTGTGTCTGAAGAGCGTGAAAGTGTACTCTCATACATAAAATAAATATCTGTTTTAAAAGGTCATAATGTCTGAAGTAAGCTTACAATGGTGTGTTGGGCAGCACTCAGAGATCTGCTGGGCTCTGCGTGGGCCTGGGCTGTGGGATGGACACTCCTGGGAAGCATACCGCTGCTGACCCGCTCTTTATATTTACTTGAGGAGACTTCTAAAATTATCAGCGCAGGGGTCAGACAAGAGACAAAATATATTAGGGGTGGAACCTGCGTCGCCTTAATTATTGAACATTTCCAGAGGACTGTATTTGGGACCCAGGGTTCAAAAGATCTGGAGTAAGGCAAAAGACCTGGGGAGGAGGGAAGCGGCAGTGGGTGGAAATCCTTGAAGGATGGCTGCTCTTTGGTTTTCTAGAAAAGTGTGAGTGACATCACCATGGATCCTCGCCAATGCCCTGGGCGGGGTGGGGCGGACACCCCTCCTAGCTATGTTCTCGAGGGACTGGTTATGCAGTTCTCTGAGATTCAGATTACCAGAAGTTCTCCCACAGAAGCTGACCTCGTCCCAGCCTACGTCCCTGCAGGCTATTATTTCTGGACATCACCTCTCATTTCCACGAGGGTACAAAATTATCTGCAGGTGTATACTGCAGATTTCTTGCTCTACCTCACGGCCGGAATCTCAGAGTTTTCTCAGTAATTTGGAAAATAGGCTTGTTTTGTTTTGTTTTGTTTTGTTTTGTTTTGTTTTGTTTTGTCTGCTTGATGGTTTAAATCGGGAGACCCCCGGGTTAACGTAAAGTCCACCTTGGGAAACAGCCTTGCTAAGGCGTCCTCGTTCTGCAAAGGGAACTGCTTGCAGAGCTCAACAAGTGAGTCTCAGCTACAGCAGTTCCAGGTCAGTGTGGCGCTACGTGATTGCCAACCACGCCCTGCTATTCTTCCCTAAGGGGTGCAAATAGAATGTGACACCTGATGTTCAGAAGCGCTTATGGCAGGCTGACAAGGACGTGGCTCCAACAGTGTCAACTGACTGCTCAGGAATTGTGGACCTGCCTGGCAAGTTCAAAGGGGAGTGAGCTTCGGAACTCAGGGCTGCTGGGCAGGGCGGGGCTCCGTGGCCGCTCAGGTGCAACACGCCTGCGCAGGGTTGCCTGCTGCTGGGTTACTCTCTTCGGCTGCTCTTTTCGTTTGCCTATTATAACAGGAGAGGGTGGGATTTGGCCGTGACTTCCTGTTGTGATTCTTCAGTGACTTCTGAAGTTGACAAGACACAGCTCTTTGCGTGTTGCTTGCCTCCTGTGCGTTCCGTTTAAGTGACTGTTCAAGAGTTTTGCTCATATTCTTCTATTGAAATATTCTGGAACTTATTCTTTGCTGGACTGTGGTCCATGATAAGTTTTTTAAAGGTAGAAAATAAAATAAAAATAGATTTTTTTCACCCAGATAACTCAAGAATGGAGGTTGCTAGAGTTCGCCCCATGACTGTACCTTCTGGCTTTTTTCAGAACATCAGAGAAGTTAGCTAGAAAACAACACTTGACTATCTCAGCAGTCAAAGTTGCAAGTACTAACTCAATCAAGAAAAGAAATGTATCAGGTAACGGGTGTGAGGACAGCCGAGTCCAGGTGTTCCAAGGCTACCCCACCTCCTATCTTAGTCTTCCTTCTCTGTCTTGCCTTTACCCTGTAGTTACTCTTTCTGTCTCTCTTACAAAGATTCCAGAAAGTAGAAGCACATCTGGTAACACAGGGTGGTAGCCATGCCTGGTGACCAGAGGGAGGGAAAACATTTTTCAAATGAGTATTTACCCGCTCTCTTCCTTGTGACTGTTTTGTACTCAGGCAACACTTCTTTTTGTGGTACCTGAGATGAATCCCAGGGCCTTGACCAAGGTATGTGGGCGTTCTACCTCTGAGCATCACACAAGACTACTATTTGCTGGGCACTGATCCCTGAGTAAATCTTTCCTTCTTAATTGCATCTCTTGAGAGTGGTTTTCCCCAACCCTCCTGCAAAGCTTTACTCCAGTGACCGAGCCCCGGCTGGACCAGGTTAACATTCAGGAAACAGCAGTTCTGTCGTGCATAGGAGCCTCCGCCTGAAACCAGGGGTCACATCACCGCGGCTAGCAGGCGTACCAAGAGCGTCCTGGAAGCTGAAGAAGATGGAAAGCTGGAGGATGATGTATCATTGTCTGGAGCCAATACGTTGTGGAAAGACATGGACTTCTCTTGATCCAACACTTGGGGAAGTGTATCGATTTACCAGTACAGAATATATTAGAGAGTAGCAGAAGAGTCATACCCCCTTCTGACAAAATGACCAGGGGGCTCACTTAAGTGTTTTAAACTGTAGGTGTTCTTAACCCTCGTTCCCAGCCTCTTCCCAAAGCACCTCAAAACAACATGACCAGAAAGACACCACAATTCCCAGACAGAAAATGGTCCTAGGGAAGCTGTTCTGGCAATTCAAGCATAATTCGTCCCTCCCGCCCTCCCTTTATCTCTTGGGCTTCCTTGAGTTTGAACTATGATTCTTCATTGGCACGTTCTTTTCCCCTGGTACTGGCTGATTTTGTGTGTCAACTTGACACAGGCTGGAGTTATCACAAAGAAAGGAGCTTCCGTTGGGGAAATGCCTCCATGAGATCCAGCTGTGGGGCATTTTCTCAATTAGTTATCAAGGGAGGAGGGCCTAGTTTGTTGTGGGTGGTGCCATCCCTGGGCTGGTAGTCCTGGGTTCTATAAGAAAGCAAGCTGAGCAAGCCAGGGGAAGCAAGCCAGTAAGTAACATCCCTCCATGGCCTCTGCATCAGCTCCTGCTTCCTGACCTGCTTGAGTTCCAGTCCTGACTTCCTTTGGTGATGAACAGCAATGTGGAAGTGTAAGCTCAATAAACCCTTTCCTCCCCAACTTGCTTCTTGGTCCTGATGTGTGTGCAGGAATGGGAGCCCTGACTATGTCACCCCTCTTCCTTTCCTCTGTCTTCAGTTTACACAGGTGGTCTCTCAGTACCTGCATCCCTAGGACCTCCTCTGGCATTTCAGATAACCAAGAGGGAAGGCATGTATAGGAATGGCTGGAAGGGAGGGGAAAGAGAATGGATAGGGAGGGAGGAAAGGAGGGATAAAGGGAGGGACAGGGGGAAAAGAGGGAGGCATCTTCCTCCCAGGAATGGAAGGAAGTGGCTTCCCCAGAGCAGGCCCAAGACTAAGCTTTAAGGGGATTTCCTAAGTTAAGCGCAGGCAGCTTGGGGTGCAGGCCTGGCGGGAAAGCGGTCCGAGGGTGTGCACTGAACTGACAAGAAAAATAAGTAAAGGTCCCTTCATATTAAAAGGGACTTTAAGAAAAAAGAAACACCAATGACCAGTGGACGTTTCCTGGTGAAGAGATAGGGCAGCCCTTAGTTTTATCTGCAACATCTTTCTCTTGGTCCACCAAGAGTCATAGCGTCCATGGGGCTGTTCTTATGGCTGAGAAAGGCTCTCAGAGGGCTTTGGGGTGCAGGAGGATGGGGGTGATGAGTGAGGCGAGCTTTTGAGTAGTGAGAGCCGGTTCAGCTCTGTCTTAGCCCTGGGCACTTCTTAATTTGGATCTACCCACCTCGGTTCATGTCAAAAGCGCTAACGGAACCCACATTATAGCAAACCTTATCTCTCGCTATAAAAAGCTTCAAAGGATTTTATGATTTTGCTTTTGAAACTAGATGACTGCAAATAACTCATTTATTTTTCGATTAGTCATAGCGTCTCAGGTTGTATATCTGATTGTGCATGACAAAGCAGGGGTCTGACCACACATTACTTTTGAAGGCTGTAACCTGTTAATGCATATTCCATTTAATGAGCATTGGCATGTGTATGTACTAGTGGATTTACTTAATTTTTAGCTTCCTCTTAGCTCTGTGTGTGTGTGTGTGTGTGTGTGTGTGTGTGTGTGTTCATATGTACAGGTCCATGTGTATGTGTGTGGAGTAGTTCCTTCGGAACCCCCCACTCTGGTTTGGGAGACAGGATCTCTCCCTGAGACCTGGGACTCAGCAGTCAGGTGAGGCTGGCTAGCCCTCGAGCTTCCGAGGATCCTTCTGCGGTGCTGGATATTGAACTCTGGGTCCTCAGGCTTATATGACAGTGCTTTAAAGGCTGAGTCATCTCAACCCTTGCACTTTGCTTTTTATATTTTAGGGTCACCAGTAGTTCAGATCTCAAGCATCTCTGAAAGCCCTTGGGAAGAGTGAACTCCAAGCACAGACCCTCCAGTGCTTTGTGGGGTACAACAAACCTCTCCTCAGCTGCCAGGGTTCGATGTTCAAAGGGCACAGTCATTTTGCCCAGCAAAAGGGGCAGGACTGAGGGGCCCTAGTGGGTGGGTGTCATTCAGTTCACACAAGTCTCCCTGTTAGCATAAAGCCTCATCGAGAGGACTGGCAAATTTTTTCAACCAACCAACTTCCTTAGGAAAGACCTCTTGTGTGGGGACATCAGATGTGACACACAGTATGCCAATGTATGTATCCTGACTGTGCTCAGAGTGATTGTGGAATGTGCAGTAGCCACTGGAATGCCCAGGGGCTTACTTTCCTCATCTGTGAAATGGGCTGATGTCAGTCTGTCTTCATTCCTGCAGTTGTTTGGAAAGCTTGGGAGATGGTCTTTCAGAAAGTTCTTTCTTGGTGACCACCAGACTTCATGATCACAAAAGACAACATATGAGAGTTGTTCCTAATCCTGGCTGCATTTTTAAGCTATCCCAAGGGGTCTTGAAGGTGTTCTGAAGGCTAAGCCCCCACCTGAGAATCACCACTGGCTCCTGTCACAGAAAGCCAGCACCGGATTGCTTGGCTGAGACAGTGACTCCAAGGCGAGCAAATGTGGGTGAAAATTCCAGAAGGAGTAGTGAAGAGGTGGGGAGAGCGCCAGGCCTGGTGGGCCAGTGAGCATGCCAGGGCTGCAGGCTACTGGAGGGTCATTCCCCCTGGACACCTCTGCGAGTCAGTCCAGAACCCTCCTCAAAGGCATGAGAAGCAGGACTGTGGGTCCCACACCTCCATTTGCTATTGCTTCAGGGCTATTTCCAGAGGCCTCCGTCGGCTACTCTGTGACAGGACACAGCAAGCTCTGGTGGCGAGAGAGACCCTCAGAGTCTGAGGCAGGCAACCATTGGTGCCAAGGCAAGCTGGGCAGGACTGAGGGGCCCAGAGTGGGTGCTGGTGCTGTGTGTCACATGACTCCTTCTGCCACAGTGCCCCAACGTGGGGGGGGGCACACCACCTATCCAGGGGGTGTCATTCCCCACTCAAACCCCATGCTGTGTGCAAGACATCCTGAAGCCCAGAGACTGAGATCCAGTCCAAAGGACTCCTGTCTTGGATGGCTCTGCAGTGTGTGTTTTTGTGTGATGGGTTCCGTGTGACCCAGTGACATGCGTCATACTTGAAATACTTCCACTGCTGACAAAATAAATCAGCTCTGTCCGCCGTGGCACTCGGCTTATTAGGGGAAAATGGAAAGGGGGCATTAAATATTAATGCCGCATATTTTCTTCTCCCCTGGTGCCTTCTACGCTGCTGCCCAGCCAGCACAGCCTTCTGTCTTTTCTCCTCTGACGATGATAGGGGACAGGAAAAACCCCCGACAAGTCAGTGAGGGGCAGGCGTGTAAAAGGGGCTCTGACTGGGCTTTCTAGGCTCCTGCTTGGAAGCTTCGCTGTCTCCATTAGATGCCAGGGATAATAAACCGTGAAACTTCATCTGTGCCAGATGGTTTCTACGCTTGCTGTGGGGCGGCAGTAGTCACAGAGGACAGAGTCTTATGGAGAAGGTGCTTTCTCAGGAGGCCTGGCGGGAGGACAGAAGCCCAGAGACGTGGGTGAGGAGTCCTGAGCTCACAGACACCACGGCTCTGCTTCTGCTCCTGATTCCCATCTTCAGCAAGGCGTCCTTGCTTCTAAGCCCAGGCCAGTGGAGGGGTGTGAGGTGACTTTCAGCCTTTGGAAAGAGAGACTTCCGGAGATTCTGACATTTCACTCAACTAGTCTTTGAAAAGTCACTATCTATCTGTCTGTCTGTCTCTCTATTCTATCTATCTATCTATCTATCTATCTATCTATCTATCTATCTATCTATCATCTATCTATAGATATCCATATATCTCTATCTCTATATTTATCCTATCTATCATCTATCTCTCTATATATATATCCATCTATCTATCATCTATATATATATATAGATACCCATATATCTCTATATATTCTATCTACCTACCTACTTATCTATCTATTGTCTATCTAGATAAACAAATACTCATATATCTCTATACTATCTCTTATCTCTGTCTTCTATATATCATCTCTCTCTGTCTCTATTGCTCTATCTATATATCTATCCTGTATCATCTATTATCTATTTTCATCCTCAATCACCAATCTATGACCTAACTATCTTATCTATCTATCTATCTATCTTCACCCATCTCTATCTGTAATCTTTCTATCATCTATATGTCTATTATTAGCTATCTATATCTATATTCTATTTAGATATCTATAAATATCCATATATCTAGATATATACTTAGAAAAAAAAGCAAAACAAAATAAACAAACAAGCCCCCAAAAGTAGTTGCTAGAAAGGACTCTTCTTTTAGAAAGTTTGGAAGTTTGATTTCTTAGGTTTGGTGAGGTGGATATATACACATACACATATACAACTTTCATGATGCAAATGAAACATTAATTCTGTTTTATAAGAGTTACATCATTATGCTTTAGGTAGGCGCTGCTTCCCAGAAGTGTCTTCCCTGAAGTTAGTGAGCACTTCATAGGAAGGAAGTTTCTGCATAGGTGGACCTGGGAGCATCAGCCAGGAGGGGTGGCTTTAGGTTTGCATGTTTGCCCATTTATCATGTTATCTCTGGAACACACACACACACACACACACACACACACACACACACACTCATACACTCATACATACCACAAACACACACACATACACACACATGAACACACATATACTCATACACTCATACATACCACAAACACACACACATACACTCATACACTAACACATAACACACATACACACACATCCTACAAACACACACACACACCACAAACACTCCAATTGCTCTCAGGTGAGACCTGTTGTGGTTTGGATTCCTGGGTGCTCTCCCCTGTCCCTAGGTAACCTACCTCCTTTCCCCCAGTGCTGCCTACACAGGGCACAGGGTCACAACCTCTGGATGAACTCCTCCTAGTGATCACTCTGGTCATCTCTGGTCATCTATGCCTGATCCAGAAATCTCAAAGGCTTTTCGGGCCCTACAGCTTCAGCTGAGTGTCTTTACCTGGCTCTCCATGGTTGTTGTCGCGGCCCCTCTGCCCTGTGCTCTCTTCCGTCCTCAGCCCTTGCAGATGGAGCTGGGCCCACTCCTCTGCAGCAGTTTCTGAGTGCTTTGCATGGGCATCTGCTCATGCTGTTCCTATCTCTTCCCACCTGAATTTTGCTTTTGACTCGAGACTCATATCCCTGCTGAAGACTCTTCTTGTCACACTGGGCCCACAGGCTCAGTCCTTACCACTGTCTCCAGGAGAGGCTATTCCCTCGTGGGGTACACTCATGCATGTTCCCTGCCTGGTTCCTGGGGTTCTTGACTGCGGGTGTCTTTACCTCAGTCAGGTGGTTGTGAGAATACTTCGGCACTTGTTCAAGTCTATCATGTCCCCTGCTTGGCTCCAGATACTTCACATCTGTCTTCCTGACTCACGACCCTGTATTTATGGCTGAAGACTGAATTTGGGACCTTTGCGAAGGTCCATAGCTTCTATAATCCAGAGTAGAGTTTGGGGGCTGAGGAGATGACCTAGTAAAGTGAGTACTGTGTAAGCATGAAGATCTGAGTTAAACCTCCAGCGTGGGGAGTAGCTTCTGTAGCTTGTGCCTGTTTGGTTTTTGTTTGTTTTCTTGTTTTTTGTTTGTTTTTTAGTTGTTGCTTTTTTAATGGAGAGGTAGAGACAAGGATTCCTGGGGCTTGCAGGCCATCTCTCCAGACAAATTGGTGAACTCCAGGTTCAGTAAGCAACCCTGTTGTAAAAACTAAGGTAGAGATATTGAGGACAATACTTAGCATCAACCTCTGGCTACTCTCTCCACATACACACACACACACACACACACACACACACACACAGCAAGATTCAAATCCAGTACTTGGCCAGGAGTTGAGCAGGAGCGTGACGTGCACTCAGCGAGTGTGTGGCAACCACTCACAGTGCCTTCCCTTAGCTCTGGTTCATCGCCTGCTTCGTCTACACCAGTGGCTCGCCGCCTTCCTAATAATGCTTTAATACAGTCCCTCATGCTGTGGTGACCCCCAACCATAAAACTGTTTGCAGTGCTACTTCATAACTGTAATTTTGCTGTTGCTATGAATTGTAATGTGAATGTATATCTTTTCTGATCGTCTTAGACAGCCGCTGTGGAAGGGTCATTTGACCCCAAAGGGATCATGACCCACAAATTGAGAACCACTGATCTAGACTACAAGCCTGCCTAAAAAGGCAAGTCCTTCGGTTAGGAGCCCTTCCACCTTCCACAGCTAAGGCTTGGAGAGCAAAGATCTGCAAGGGGAGGCGAGGCTGCCTGTCAGGTTGTAGAGCCCCCCAGGGACCCCGCTGGAGCTGTCAGCGGTATAGGTGAAATGAATATTCCAACGTCATCGCCATGGAGGATCATGGGAGACGCTACCCGTGGTTATTTACAAGGAGCGCCTCAATGGCTTCCTTGAGGAGTGAAGACATGTCCCTTGAAGGAAAATTAGGCAAACTGTATGCTTGCTTGGCCCATGCAAGCTCCAGTCCCCACCAGGGAAATTACCTTGTCACTGGCTGGGGTGTCACTGTGTTCCCTTCAAGGCCTCCTCAGAGTTGACGTCATCATGGGGAAGGTGTGTAAATCATCTTCAAAAGCCTCACTCAAGTCCAGGAAGGGTCTTGGTTTGGAAGTATGATGGTTTGTATATGCTTTTCCCAGGGAGTGGCACTATTAGGAGGTGTGGCCTTCTTGGAGTAGGTGTGTCACTGTGGGTGTGGGCTTAAGTCCCTCCCCCTGGCTGCCTGGAAGTCAGTCTTCTACTAGCAGCCTTCAGGTGAAGATGTAGAACTCTCAGCTCCTCCTGTACCATGCCTGCCTGGATGCTGCCATGTTTCTGCCTTGATGACAATGGACTGAACCTCTGAGCCTGTAAGCCAGCCCCAATTAAATGTTGTCTTTTATAAAACTTGCATTGGTCATGGTGTCTGTTCACAGCAATAAAACCCTAACTAAGACAGGAAGCGTCTCTGTGTCCCACAAAGGATGCTGCTGCCCTGTCCCATGAGCTGCGACTGGTAGTCGCCTTTGTCTTTACTGTCCAGCTGCTCCCCTGTAGTCAATATGTCTGCCTCCCTCAACCGGGATGCAGTGCTGTGACAAAGGGCGACGGTGCTCAGAGAGCCGTGAAAGCACGGCTGGGGTGGCCAAGTCCCCTCGAGAAAGCTCTTCTAGGACTTAGCAGAGCCATCTGCGTGGGGGGAGGAATGACATCATTCCTCAAAGGTCTGTGGTCCTGAAATGCTTTTGAGAGCAGGACAGGCTTTTCCAGAAGATCCAAATCCTTACATTGTAAGACAACTGTGGCGTGGAGAAAAAGCCGGAATGCTGGAGGCCAGGAGAGCAGGGAGAGGTTTTCTCTCCCCACCCACTTCTTGTTTGAGGGCCTTAAAGCACAAGAAACAGGAATTCAACAAGAAGGCCTTGAGATGGTTCGGGGAACATAACAGGGGTGTGACCATGTTAAGTTACTTGGCTTCTCACCTAAGCTCTACTTGGCACCCCTGAAAGGACCTCGTCATAGATGTTTTGTATGTACTGTCCTTTGTCCTTTTCTCACAGACTGTGAGCTACTGAAGAGTAGATTCTATTTTGTTTGTTTCTCTCTACCCTCAGATCTCTGTGTCTGCCTATCTGTCTGTCTCTGTCTTTGTGTCTCTCTGTCTGTCTCTCTGTTTCTCTCTGTCTGTCTCCGTCTCTATCTCTCTCTTCCCCCCAACCCCTCTGAGATATGTTCTTCCTATGTAGCCCAGGCTGCCCTTAACTTAAACTTGCCACCCACTGTTTCTGCTTCTTGAGTACTAGCATCATAGGAGTGTACCCTGTTCTTGGGTCCACAGGTTGTATTTTGACATGTGTTCCTGTTATTTCAGCAAAACCCACAAAAGTATTTTCTATGTAGTAATTGCCTGGTTATCTAACCTTGTCACCTTTTCAGTTTTGTGGAATCTTAAGAGTCTGCAGACCTTGGGGAATGTACTCAAGATGGGGTGCCACTTATGTCTGAAATAACTTAGCTAAGAGAAGGGAAAAGTGGATTGATCTTTAAAAAAAAAACATACATTGAAACATTACTGTCTGTAGATACTATAAAAAGCATTTTGTTGGGGCTAGAGAGATGGCTCTACAGTTAAGAGCACTTGCTCCTTGTAGAAGTTCAGTTCTTAGCACACACTCGGTGGCTTGCAGCCATCTGTAGACAAGCACACGGCACATAAAAATATACCCAGACAAAACATTCATGCACATAAGACAAAATAAATATTTTAAAAATTGTTGTAGAGGTAATAGCGAGCTGGTTCAGCTTATAAAGGCTTATGTCATCAAGTCCAAGGGCATGAGTTCAAAACCTGGTACACATGGTGAAAAGAGAGAACCAGCTCCTGCAAGTGTCCTCTGAGCTCCACCCATAAACTAGGGCATGTGCCTGTGCACAGATACAGTGTATACACACACATGCACATGCGCTCGTGTGCGCACACACATACATAAATACAATAACAACTTAAAAATAAAACACCAAATTAAACTGTGTATAAGTGTGCCAGTTTGTTCACATCTCTTCTAAGGCCTCTTTTTTGAGACCATCTCTCAACACCTAGAGTTCTGAACATCAGGCCTTCCACCGAAGGTTGCCGTCACAGGCTACGGCACTACTCTCAAGCAGGAGCTAGCATGGGCCCTGATCCTATGCTAAACTTGGGGGGGTGGTGGTGGTTTGGCTAAGGGTCGTCCCACAAGTTCATATATTTGAAGGCTTAATCATGAGAAGTGGCACTATTCAAGAAGGATTATGAGAACTAGTAGGTGTGTCCTTGTTGAAGGAAATAGACTTTGAGATCTCAAAAGCTCACACCAGGCCTGGTGTCTGGTTCTGTCTCTCAGCTGCACATCAGTTACCGCTCCAGTGCCATGCCTGCCTCCCGCCATGATGGGCATGAACTCGGCCTCGGAAACTATAGGCAAGCCTTCTTCTATGAGAGTTCTAGATCCTTCTATAAGATTTAGATTCTTCTGTAAGAGGTGCCTTGGTCATGACGTCTCTTCACAGCCCTGGAACTGTGACTAAGTCAGGGAAAAGCAAACATGCCATGAGGTCACAGGTGACCCCCTTGGAGTGACCTTCCAGTTGTCAAAGCCAATGCTGAACTCCTAGTGCTTGCCCGAGCTCTGTCTCGCACATGTGAGACTAAAGGACACTTTTCCTCCTGTCTGTCCTCAGCAAACTTCTCTGACTCCCTGCAGGACTTCCCTCTCGGCCCATATCACCCATCGATAGTAAGACAGACAGACGGACAGACTGCCGTGGCTTTACATCCTAGCTCCTCTGTTTTATAGTAGTTGACCTCGAACCTCAATTCCAGTGTCTGGAAAACAGGGCAGGCGGTTCCTGTGTTCAGGAACTCCTCATCTGTCCAACACATTCTAAGCACCCGGGAAAGGTTGGCGGGAGCGCCTCAGGCTCTTTCCCAGCTGCCCTTTCCTCTGTACCTTCCCTTGAAAGGACGGGCTCCTCAGGAGGGCGTCTTGGTCTCTTCTGGTCTCCTTTTGACTGGGACTTGCTCCTCACCTGACTGAATAGCTTCCTCTTGCATTTTATATATATCCTTGGGTATAGGAAAACAACAACCCCCTATTCCTTCCTTCCTTCCTTCCTCCCTCCCTCCTTCCCTCCCCCCTCCCTCTCTACCTTCTTTCTTTCCTTTCTTTCTTCCTCCCCTCCTTCCTTCCTTTCTTTCTCCCTCCCTCTCACCTCTTTCTTTCTTTTCTTTCTTTCTTTCTTTCTTTCTTTCTTTCCTTCCTTCCTTCCTTCCTTCTTTCTTGATGGTATCTTCATATGAGAGTACCTGGTACACAGTATGAAGTCCAGCCTAGCCTTGAACTCACAGTCCTCCTGCCTCAACTCTTTGAGTGCTAGGATTTTAGGCATATACCCCCGACCCCCAACTCTTTAAATGAAAAATTCAGAATCGTTGTATGGCAGCCGACAATGCTTTGGCAGAGAGATACATGGAAACATATTCAAATTCACCAACTGCTCACTCACAAAATCCAATAAAACATTTTTTGGGGGGGGGATGAAATAAAATTTCTATCTCAGCCGTCAGCCTCCCTATCTCCTGCCCTCTGTGTACCTCCCACACTGGCCACCTGAAGTCGATCTGTAGACAATTTCTGATAACTTCACAGGACTTACACTCAAGAGGAAAAGCACAAATCCAGTTCCTTTTGGCTATAAGATGTTTCCAGAAGGTTTGGGGCATGTCAGTCCCGTCTTCTAAATCATGGCTCATTCTCAAAAATATTTAACTGCAATCAATTACTGTTTTTTTTTAAACACATTGTCTGATTTTCCTTACTCTCCAAAGAGAAAGCCAGTACGAGTGTGAGCATACATATTCCAGGAGAGGCGGTGTGTCTAACTGTGAGCCATTTATCGTGATCCAAAAGATTGACTCAGAGGCATAATTAATTGGAACGTATTTCAGTGGGTTATTTCCCTTCATCTCATTACAGAAACAAAAGAAGATTATAGGCCAGGGAATCCACAAGGTTTCAAGAGACTCTATTGATGAGTGAATTTGGAAACAGTTGACACAAGGTCGGGTGGTTCAGATCCAAATATTCTTACAAAGAAATAGCAGCTCTCCCATCCTGCCCCTTTGATGTGGAGTGGTACCGTGGCTGTGAGTCAAACTCAAGATTACCCTGTTCTTAAAGGTCTCTAGAGAGCTCATTCCAGAGCAGGACTCTCCAAGAACATAGTCCTGATGATGATGATGATGATGATGATGGTGATAATGATTTATTATTATAAATAAATAAATATCCCAGCTAAACCAACCAACCAATAAACCAAAACCCCAGAAAAACGCTAACAAGCAAAGACTCCTTAAGGGAAGTTTAAAGCTCAGATTACTAGTCCTCTAACTGTGCCTGCTATGACAAGGGCACCATATTAATTTATTAGCCCAGTCAAGGGGGAGATGGATTGTGGTGCACCTGTAAACTTTGGGTGACAGGTCTTCGTTTCGAAAGATGAAATATTTAAGTGCAGGCAAGGGTGGAGTTGGGGGGATACAGATGTATATTTTTGTACTTTCCTGATTTTTCTTTTGTCTTCTGAAGTTTTAGTACATCCCTTAGGTTCTGAGAGCTTCTTGTAGACTCTCAGAACTCTTGTGTGGAAATACTGTGGATACTTAAAAGCTCCAACACTTGTGGCCACTGTTTGAAATGTCAAATATCAGAAGGGACTAAGGGGACCTCTCTGATCCAGCAGACTGAATCCTAAGTCCTTGAGGATTCCTTTAACTTTGGAAGTGGCCGTTAAATGTTCCGTTCATTCTGGGAATGGGAGGGAGAGAGGGGGAGAATGGTACCTTCCACCCAGCTGGTGTTCAGTTCACTCATCCCAGCGGTCCAATGAAAGAAATGAAAGTGCAGCCAGGAGAACATGCAGGCAAGGGGGAGTCAGGACTAAGATCTTGAGTGAATTGCTGGTTGGAACCGCTCTCTTGTTCATGAGAGAAAAGGGATTTCAGAATTACCGTATACAATGGGGAGGGTTGGGCAGCCATGTATGACGTAATCGAGTCACAAGATGAGCCACCCTAATGGCAGCAAGGTCAGCTGAACCTGTGTGAGCCTGAGAGACGGCTGGCTTCCATCAATCTTACTTCCGCTCTTGGAAGAGCAAGTTTTGAGGTATTGGCTCAGTTCTTGTTCCTCCCCCACCTCCCCTCTAGGAATGTCTTAGTTTCCCTTCAAATGTGAATTCTTGCTTGAGTCTCACCAAGCAGGTCTTGCTTCCCTGACTAGCTGCCACACCTGCTGGGCTTGCTGTGAAAACTGAGAAGCAATATCTGTTGATGCCACTGAGGTATTTGATGCCACACCATGGAGTCAGAAGAGAGAACTCATCCTTTAGACCTTCCAAATAGATGAAGGAAGATCAGGGATGTGTTTTCTGCTCTGTGCGGTTTCAGTGTAAGGTCGCCGTTCTCTCATAATGCTCTAGTCCGTAGAGGGGATCCGGCGTGAAGCTGTAAAGGCTCGGACTAGAAGCACATGCATTCACGTGTGCACAGATGTGTGTAAGTTTGCATGTTTTCAGATCTGCATGCTCCTGTGCCATTGCACATTATAAGACCACTCACAGCAGATGGTATGGTGTACCCTTAGCTCACTTCTGATGTCCAACATGTTCATTTATTCATATGCTAACAGGCTTGATTTAGGATACCAACCAGAAGCTGTCTCCGGCAAGGGAGCCGACTCACTGGTGTCTGGTCTTATGGCTGGGCGTGGTTCAAACTGTGATGGAGCCTCGTGGGTGTGAGCCTTTAGAGCACTGCCTGGGCTTAGGCTAACATGGAATTCCACCTTCTCCTCCAGCCCTAGAACCCTTACAGGGTCAGCAGAGGCCTCTGTTATGGTCACACAGAATTAAAGTTCTTCTGATTATGCCTGCTTCCCTTCCCTCAAACCTGAGTACCAGGAACTCTGCCTACATGCAAATTCTAGCCTCCAGAAAGTCTCCTCTGACCAGCGCCCATCCCCCTTCAGTTCAGGGGGACAGGAAATTGACACTGCCCAATCACTGGTGGTCTCTGTTGTGAGCACATGGTAGCTTAATCTCACAAAGCATGGGATGCTTCAGGAAACTGAACTGGGACCCTGAGAAACCCTGCGATCACAGACCTTGGAGACTTGATATCAAGAGCCACAGACTGTCTCCTCCGCGTGACTTGTCATCCTGTCTCCAGTCCCGACGTTTTCTTACTCATTTGTTTTTATCGGAGGGCTCACGGGTCTTTCCTGACCAGTTACTTGAAGCCATAGTGTAGTGCTGAGAGATAGTTGGTGTCTGCTGGCACCATCCCTTTACTATCTCTGTGATCTTGGAGTTATCAAGTCCCTTCCTGAGCCTCGGAGTTCTCATCAATGAGAAATGTTATCAGCCCACCTCTCAGAGCGGAGGAGAGGTCCAACCGGAAGCTATCTGGGTGCCCGTAGCAGCACTGTCAATAGTTTGAGCTGAGAGAGGCAGACAACCAGTTTATATGGAAGCAGGATCTCACTGCCAGCTCTTTCCAGAGTGACTGGCAGAGACCCTGAGCAGGGCCCTCAGGCAGAACTTCTGGGTTTAAAAATGTAAATGTATGTGTTTGTTGTTGTTGTTATTGTGTGCTGTGTGGACATGGGAGGATGCACTGGCCAGAGGACAGCTTCATGGAGTTGGCCCTTTCGTCCCACGTCTGTGGGTTCTAAGGTTGCCCGCAGACTCGTGTGGCAAGCACCTTTGGCCAGCTGAGCCGTATCATTGGTCCCTGAACCTTTGGTTTTGAGGCCAGGGAGGAGTGTTCTAATCTCAATTCTGCTAATTACTCTGGGAAGGTACTTCGTGTTCCTTTTTTCTTATCCATCCATCAGTTCCCTTGTCACCGGAAGAACTCTTGTAAAACCACTGAACAGTTCAAGCAAAGGATTTAGAGAGCAACGTAGTGGAGTAGAACAGACAGACAGCTCTCTTGCCAGGGGCATGGCTTCTAGGGACACATTGAACAACTCTCTCTAATCCTCCATTTACTTGTCTGCAAGATGGAGCGATGCCACTAACTTTATATGGCCGTTCTAGAAGCCAAAGAGCACGTACACGAAAGCCCCAGAACTATAGCTCTTACTGTGGTTGCCATTTCAGGGAGTTTATCTCCCTCTCAGGGTCATATAGATGGCAGCAGAACAAGGATCCCTTGCGAAGAGGGTGAGTTCCCATGGCCAGCTCCAGGACGGTGGGTCCCAGAGTGATCACCAAGGGAGAGACGTTCCCCAGTGAGTGCTGGTGCCAAGTTATTTATTTCCTAGCAGGGAAATAATCCATGGAACTTGGCCACCCCAGGCTGGAGTCTCACTGTGTTCTGGGAACATTCTGATGTCAGGATTCGCAATGTGGGTCCTGGCTCAGAACAGGGAGATCTGCCAGGCCTCAGACAAAGGCCCCTTGGTCCCTGAGCTGGCCTCGCTCACTGCCTTGGCCAGGTGTCTGCTGGTTGGCTTTCAGGTATCATGGGACCATCTCTACTTAGAGATCTTCAGATAGAGAGTAGGTTCTTATTGGGCCATGTGTCACATCCACAAGCTGGTGAGGACAGAGAAATTTTGTGTGTGTGTTGAAATGCCAAGACAGACCCCATAAATACCAAAGGGATCTTATTTCAAGGGAAGGAGCACATGCTGTGGGGCACATGACATCTCCTGGGCACATTATAGACATGTAGCATGAGACTGTGGCCCTCTCTGCGGACTTGGGACCAGGGCCTGCAAGTTCTGGGGAAGAGATTTGTTCAACTTAGTTCTAGGAAAACAGAGCAGCCTTTTCCTGAGCATTCAGAGGCAGCTCCTGCACACAGATCACCCTCACCATGACTGGGAATTGCCCACTCTCAATGCTGTCCCACAGATGGCTGTCTCCGCAGTTGTCCTTATAGGACCGTCCACTAGTATACTTTACTATACTGCGTCCACTGTAGTGTACTGTAGTATACTGTAGTGTACTGTAGTGTACTATAGTATACGGTAGTGTAGTATAGTATAGTGTAGTGTACTGTAGTGTAGTATACTGTAGCGTAGTGGTGCATAGTATACTGTAGTATAGTAGAGGGTAGTATACTGTAGTGTAGTATAGTGTACTGTAGTGTAGTATAGTATACTGTAGTGTAGTATAGTGTAGTGTAGTATAGTATAGTATAGTATAGTATAGTATGGTGTACTATAGTATACTTTAGTGTAGTGTACTGTAGTGTAGTGTAGCATAGTGTAGTATACTGTAGTGTAGTATAGTATGCTGTAGTGTAGTGTACTGTAGTGTAGTGTACTGTAGTGTAGTTTAGTATAGTGTAGTGTATTGTAGTGTAGTACAGTGTAATGTAGTATAGTATAGTAAGTGTGGTGTACTGTACTGTAGTGTAGTATAGTATCGTGTAGTGTAGCATAGTGCAATACAGTATACTATAGTATTGTATACAACTTCCAATAGTATAGTATAGTGTTCAAATGCAACTATTGTAGTAGTATAAAAGTGTAGTAGAGCATAGTATAGTGTAATATACTATATTATACTACTTCCACTAGTATAGTATATTACAGTATAGTATAATATAGTTATTACTCCCACTAGTATAGTGTAGTATAGTTACACTACTTCCACTAGTATTGATAGTATAGTATAGTACTTCCACTAGTTTAGTATACTATAGCATAGTATACTACTTCCACTAGTATAACATAATATATAGTATAGTACATAGTATAGTGTACTACTTCCACTGGTATAGTATAATACAGAATAGTATACTACTTCCACTAGTATAACATAGTATATAGTATAGTACATAGTATAGTGTACTACTTCCACTAGTATAGCATAATATAGAATAGTATACTACTTCCACTAGTAGCCCAGAGATGTCACTACACACAAGGGGCCCTCCCCACTTGATCACTGATTGAGAAAATGCCCCACAGCTGGATCTCATGAAAGCACCTCTCCAACTGAAACTCCTTTCTCTGTGATGACTCCAGCCTGTGTCAACTTGACACGCAGAACCAGCCAGGATGTAAAATAATGTCTCCATCTGGTTTTAGGTTTCATTTCTCTGACAACTGAGTGACACCCAGCACCCATCGAAAGGCCACTGTGCGTCTTCTTGAAGAAATGTCTATCCAGTCCTTTGTCCACTTTTCACTGGGTTCTCAGTTTTTCTTAAGTGACCAGGCGCGGGAGGTTCTTTACACATGTTGGCGACTAACCTCTTATCTCATATACGGCTTGCAAATTCTTCCTCCCATCCTGGAGCTTGTCTTCACTCTTGGCCATGTCCTTCGCTCTCAAAGGCTTCTTCAGTTTGATGTAGCCTCATCTGTCTGTTTTTTTGTTTGTTTGTTTGTTTGTTGCCTGTACATTTGGTGTCATATTCACAAAGGGAAGTCTACTCTTGAAGGAAAGTGTTCTTCCGGGGTTTCTAGGAACTCTGAGAATAAGCGGGTGTCTCACAGGTCACCTGCGCCTGCCTCTTGCTCTGCATCCCCAATGCTGTGGGACACAGCTGGCGATCTCAACAGATACTTTTTTTTTTCTGGGACACAGTCTTTATCCTAACACAGATGATCTTCCTTCTATCTGCACGGAGATAGGCTGATCAGGGTAGGTATCATTTTATTGGATACTCGAGCTCAATGGAACTTAACGGAAAGAATAAAGCGTCATCTTTATGCTGCAAGTACTGGGCTTTCATGAAGCCAAAGGTCCACAAGGGATGCTGATGCCACTGCTACAGATGAGTTCTAAGCTACCCTCAGAGAGGGGGGAAACTCTAGCCCTTCTGTTTTGAGTCCTTCCTCCCCCCCCTGCATAGACACCACTCCCGTTTCCTCTGAGGGGCAGGCCCCTTCCCTGTGCTACCCTCTGCCATGCCTGTACCTGTACCAAGCTTTTGTGTTCACCAACAACCTTACCCAGGTTCGTCTCCCTCAGCATATGCATCCCACAGCAGCAGCTCAGCAGCCTGGGCGTGGATGTGAAGGCTAAGCCCCAACCACAGCCTTTGCATGAAACGCTCACCAACATCCAGGGAAGAGAACGTGGGTCTCCATCTCCATCCTCGTGGGTCACGGCTGGGCGCTGGGCACTTGAGAACTCCTCTCTGGCCAAAGGGATAAAGCAGATGTACAACGATCCTTAGACATGTGTGATGGTTTATATATGTTTGGCCCAGCGAGTGGCACTGTTAGCATGTGTGGCCTTGTTGGAGTAGGTGTGTCACTGTGGGTGTGGGCTTTAATACCCTCATGCTAGCTGCCTAGAAGACAGTATTCTGCTAGCAGCCTTCAGATGAAGATGTAGAACTCTCAGCTCCTCCTGGACTATGCTTGCCTGGATGATAATGGACTGAACCTCTGAACCTGTAAGCCAGCCCCAATTAAATGTTGTCCTTTATAAGAGTTGCCTTGGTCATGGTGTCTGTTCACAGCAGTAAAACCTTAACTAAGACATCATGGGACACTTAAATTCCCCCATTTTACAGAAAATAATGTCTGTCTTGAGATTTTATCTACTGAGTCAATAAAATTTTACTAAATGGCTCCATTTGCACTAAGGCACAAGCTCCATGACATGGTCACGCCTTAAACCAAGGGAGCAGGTCCCAAAGGGAAGACCCTTGTCACCTTCACAGGCTAGGGCTGGCTGAAATTCCCCATTGGGTGTTTTCCCTTAGAACTGTTTAAAGCCTCAGTGCTCTCTGGGTGACTCTAAAACAGGGGTGAGCCTTTGACTCTATCGGCGTCTGTATAGGAAAGAGTATGACTTCCTTTTAAACAGTGGTAAACTGAGGTCCGTAGACATGTGCACGGATTAGGATCCCAACTTTGGCCATAGGCCATGTGTCCTACACGAGACTTGCCCTATGACCCTTCCAGGGTGCAGATTCAGGATCCACTGAGGTGTGGGAGCCACCAGCCAAAGAGAAGGCAGCAGCTCAGTGATCTTCAGAGTCCATACCTGAGGGCAGCAATGGTTCTGTCATTCCCAGGGAGAGTCCATACCTGAGGGTAGCAATGGTTCTGTCATTCCCAGGGAGAGTCAGTCCATACCTGAGGGCAGCAATGGTTCTGTCATTCCCAGGGAGAGTCAGTCCATACCTGAGGGCAGCAATGGTTCTGTCATTCCCAGGGAGAGTCCATACCTGAGGGCAGCAATGGTTCTGTCATTCCCAGGGCCCACTACCAAACATCCCCTGGGACCACCCCTGTGCATTTGGGAATGATCATAGGACACTGAAATGGACGGACACGAGGCCTTTGTGCAAGTTGATCCCTGGTGTGGGTCACACACCTGTTTAGCCAGCAACCTAGACCCGAGGCACCTCACTCCCAGGAAAAGCCAGGGCCACAGGTGATCTGGTGCTAAGGGCAACGGCAGCTGTTTTTCAGGTCTTCTCCCTTCCTCCTGCCACGGAGCAAGCACTGACTGTCAAAACAAGCCAGGCACCGAGCTTCGATCATTCCAGATAAAAATTTTTTTTCAGTTTAGCTGCTTTTATTCCTTCTCCATTGTTGTTGAAACAAGTAATCTGTTCGGCTTTTGAAGAAATTGCCTCAACTGGTTTGAGCTTTAATAAGATATGAAGAAGTCGGAAGCAAAAGGGTCCAGTGATAAAAAAAAAAAAAAAATAGCTTTTCTTTGGCGCTGCGGGTGCTCTGGGCACTGCCTCAGAAGCAGTGGGTGGTATGGGGCACAGGCGGCACGGGGTGGGGAGCAGGGAGCTCTGTGTTACTAAGCTCAGCTCTAGACAGCACTATGACAACAGGAAACAACACAGCTCAGGTGAAAAGTGAGAAGGAAATAGGAAAAACAAAACGAAAAACAAACTCCCAGCTCCCTGACAGCCGCAGAGGACAGACTGTTTCCAGAGGAGAGCAGCCGGCCAGAACCTGAAGTCATCAGTAATTCCTGCTGAGTGACAGGGTCCCGTTGTCTCCCCCAAGAAGAGAGGCATTTGGGCATCTGACTGTGTCTTGCCAGGGTCTAGGGTGCGCCCAAGAAGGTCTAACATGATCTGAAGCTAACCAAATTCCCAGATCACCGGGAGAACCAGCCTCCGGCTTGGCGACTCATTCAATAGGCCTCCAGCATTCTAGGGCAGGCCATAGGTAATGGGTAATGGAGGAGGGGAGAGGAGGATTCCTAGCTGAGAGGGAGCACCTTCAAAGACCAGGAGGGAGGGAGGGAAGGATGAAGGGAGGGAGGGAGGGAAAGAGACAGGGAGGGAGGGGGAGGGGCGTTCCACTTTCATGATAGACATTGACTGTTAGTCAGCAAAGGTCAATTGCTGGATTTCCACATGCCTCACGCCTGTGGAGTCAACTCATGCACCTGATCTCCCACTCACCATTTGACTTCCACTTTTCACTTTCTCTCTTCTCTCTGTTCTTCCCTTTCCTTCTACCACCTCCTCCTCCTCTTCCTCTTCCTCTCCCTCTCACTCCTTCTCTCTGCCTGACTCTCTAATCCCATGTATTAGCATAATAAAAATTCATTCCTTGTTTCAACGACCAAAATGACGATGACTTAAACAAGTGACATGAAAGTTACTTTCACAAGATCCCCCAAAAGGAAGCTGCTTCGGTGAGTGAGTGAGGCCCCAGTCTCCTCTCCTGCTTTTCTAGCTATTAAGTTTTAATTTAAATGTTGCTCTCTACAATGCTCCAAATCACCTTGCCTGAGAAGAGGCAGCGTGGGTACAAGAAGATTGAGATCTCTTCTTTTGAAGACTAGAACCCCAGCAGTACTCACTTTCTGCTCACATCTCATTGGCCAGAGCATGGTCATGTGACTACCCACCAGCATGGGGCTATTGTAACTGTGAGCTTTTCTACCCAGCCCACTTTATTCCCAGAAACAAGGAGTCTGAGACTTAGTATTTCAAGAATAAATGCCTAGGCAAAAGCTTTGGTTTGTTCCTTGACTAGCTCATAACTTAATCACCTGTTTATTCTATTTTAAGTCTCACTGCATGGCTGGCTAACTCTCCTTAGTTTCATGAGACTGTCTCCTTCAGCATTCCGGGTGAATCTTGTGCCTGTGACTATTTCCCAGAATCCTCTTCTTCTCTCTCTGCTGGACCTCTCACCTTCTAATCCTGCCTCAGCTCATTGGCTGTGGGTTTTTTGTTGTTGTTGTTTGTTGGTTTGTTTTTATTGACAGATGATGCTTTCCTACATTGCATAAGAAATCCTCTCTATAGGATATCTCGAGAGTGTATTCTACCTCACTCCAGAAAAAAAGCTCAAAGGTTCTTTCACTACAGCATGAAGACAGATGCTGGTATAACTGGCAGTTTCTCTCCTAGATTCTTGATTGTGACCTTATAGAAACATTACCATATTCTACCATTACAGGGGTGACTCTCTGATTGGTCCTGTTCTGTACCCCATGCTTCACACAGAGTGGAAAGGTGGAGAACAGCAGTCCAAAAGCCAAACACCACTCCATGCCCAGGCTTAAACCCCAAGAGTCAAGCCACAAGCTCACAGGTTTTGGAGATGTCTATTTTTAGTCACTAAAATAGCCACTCTTCTCGGGGTGGGCCGAGTGAGGCTTTGAACAAATACTTTGAACAAATATCTGTGACTAGGCTTGTGCATAGCCAGTGCTTATAGGGACACCAACGGTCTCAGCTGAGAAGAGACAGTGAAGGTGGAGGGCTGTGCATGCTGGAGCCAGCCTGAATTCCTTAGGTAGGGTGAGGAGGGACAGAGAAGAAGGCAGGGAGGACTGTCGGGCCGTGGATGTGAATGTGATTTTCACCCCCTCTGGAAGCAGTCTTTGGGAGCCTAGAGGTGGACCACCCTTGAGTGAATGGGTTCAACCAGACAGATGATCCAGATAATCCAATAAAACGCTTCTTGTTTTTGCAATTAATCCAACCGTCACACTGTGTTTCCAGGCGATCAAGTTGTCAGAAAGTGCTTCTGAGTCTAGATGCTCACTTTCTGGTTGATCCCGGGTTTGTTTTCATCTCAGTCCTGCCTCTGCACCGTCTGTCCGCATTTCAGATGATGACATAGAGCAAGAAGACGCTGAGGAGAGAGTGGGAGAGTTGCCCGTGCTCCCCTGCTCAGCGCTCAGCCTTGGCCTCGTCTGTGATTGCCTGTGACTCGCTGACCCTCCCTTGCAGACATCCTCCACAGCGGGTGGCTTGGGCGCAAACCCCGCTCTTCCTCCACAGTGGGAGATCTGAGGGGCAAGTCTCACCTGGGTTTGTGTGTCTTTCCCAGTGTCTAGGCAGTCTGTGGCAGATGGTGCCCGGCATACGAATCAATGGTAGCTGAGTTTTGCCTTTGTTCATATAGCCAGGGCTGACTGTACTTTTTCTCTGAGTTATTTATTGGTGGGCACATGGTCAGAGCACCCGATTTCTCTCCAGCCTACACTCCTCCTGGATGGGCTTTCCTCCCTCACCCTTCTCGCTTGCCTTCTCGGAACCCATTATCACCTTTAAAAATGAAAACTATTTATCAGAGGTTGGAGGAAGTCCACTCATGGCAAACCGTTCACGGTCAGGGCTAGATGTGATGACTTAAAACTGTAACCCCAGCAAACAGCAAGGTGGGGCAGGAGGATGACCAAGACTTTGAGGCCGACCTGTGTTACAGTTACGTAGTGAATTCCAGCCTAGCCCAGGCTACAGAGTAAAATCCTGTCTCAAATTTTAAAAAAGTCAAAAACCCAAATAAACTGATAACATGAGGAAATTGTTGGGAATTTATCTACTAAGCATATGTTTGCCTGAATTGGATATTTTTCTCTGAGAAATAGAATCTTAGTGTCCAAAAACTAGTACAGAAATGTTCACAGCAATTTATTTGTAACAGACTTATACTGGAAACCTCCCAAGGACCCTCCAAAGGGTAAGGGAAGGTGTAAAGAAGCCCTAGGTGTCACACACTGCACACCACGTGGCAGTAAGGAGGACTACCTGTGTGTGCTGAGGCAGGGAGTACTCCCTAGGGCTGCTGCACCACAGAGCCACAGGAGAAAAGGCTGGGTCAACAGAAAAGTCTCTATGATTCTAGATGCTGCCATTCCAAGGTCAAAGTGTATGCACACTTGCATGCACACATGTGTACACATACATACACATGTGCACACACATACATGCTCACACCTGCATGCACACATGCACACACACTTGCATGCACACACACTCATCACATACATATACTCACATATTTGCACATAAACTCACACTGGTGCATACATATACACACAGACTCATGTGTATACAAGTGCACTTATGCACGCACATACATGGACACTCATTCACACATATATACATGTGTACACACACTCACATACACACATGCACACACATACACACACTCAAGCACACACATACACACATACACACATATGCACATGCACACACTCACACACTCATATGCACACACATGCACACACAAGTGTACACATGTACAAACATGCACGAACACACAGGAATGTAGGTAAAAACTGATGGAAGTAGTACAGTGTCAGCAGTCTAGGAAACAATAGTTCCCCAATGTCAATTGTCTGGTTCTAATTTAATATTTGCCTTTCTTTTTTTAGAATTTCGGGTAGGCGCAGTAGCATATGACCATCCCTCATCTGCTCCCTAAACCCTCTTCATATTTCCCCAACATCCCCCCCCAAGCTTTATGTTCTTTCTTGCTCTAACCCACTAAGTGGAGTAGGTGTGGGACCTACGTATATGTGTCTAAGTGTGGGACCATCTACTGGATCACTGCAAGCCCACCAGGGTCGCATCCTCCCAAAAGAATGATTCTCCCTCCCCTAGCAGCTATCAACTGCCAATAGCTCCTGAGCAAGGGGTGGGGCTTGGAGATCATCCACCTTATCTACACTGGGTAGACCGAATGGCTTGGTCTTGTGCAGGTAAGCACAGCTGCTTGTGAGACCGTGACTGAACTGCCATGGCTTGTCCAGAAGGCAGCATTTCACAGCACTCCTCCTCGATGTCCAGTCATATTCTCTCTGCTCTTCATAGCTGTTCTCTGGGCCTTGGATGGGTGAGGGTTTGACATGTGCGTCCTGTTTGGGGCTGAGCTCTCAACCTTCATTCTCAGCTGATGGGTTATGCATGTCTCTGTTGACCAATGCCCATGGAATGAAAGCTTCTCTGATTAATATTGAAAGCATCCCAGGATTATGGGTATAAATGTAAATAGTTAGAAAGCGGTTTGTTTTGTTTTGTTTTGTTTTGTTTTGTTTTGTTTTGTTTTTTCGAGACAGGGTTTCTCTGTGTAGCTCTGGCTGTCCTGGAACTCACTCTGTAGACCAGGCTGGCCTCGAACTCAGAAATCCACCTGCCTCTGCCTCCCAAGTGCTGGGATTACAGGCATGTGCCTCCACCGCCTGGCTAGAAAGCGGTTTGATAACATGGAGTTTATCAACACAGTAGTAACAGGTTCAGCCTACCATGACCTAATATTGTTCTGTGATTAAAAAGATGTCACCATCGAGAGAAGGAGCCCAGGGATGGATCCGAGGGACTTGATAAGTGCTGGCCTTCAACTTCCCGAGAGCTCTAGTATTTTAAGTTTTTAAAATGTTTAAAAATATTAATTCCATGGCTTTATTGGGGCTGTGGGGTGCAGCAGCTCTAACCAAGGAGCTAGCTGCAGTTAATACTGCTTTGCAAAGGAATAATTAGTTTTGTCCAATGGAGACTTATTGGGTACATTAGCCACACCTCAAGGCTGGCCCCATGCCTAGGAGTCATTGGACAGCACAAAACAAGGTCACTTATACTACTATAGACTTTTTCCTCTCATTTTGATTTGAGATATATATATATATATATATATATATATATATATACATATATATATACACACACACATATGTATATATGTATGTATGTTGTGATGGTTTGTATATGCTTTTCCCAGGGAGTGGCACTATTAGGAGGTGTGGCCTTGTTGGAGTAGGTGTGTCACTGTGGGTGTGGGCTTAAGACCTTCACCCTAGTTGCTTGGAAGTCAGTCTTCCACTAGCAGCCTTCAGATGAAGAGGTAGAACTCTCAGCTCCTCCTGTACCATGCCTGCCTGGATGCTGCCATGTTTCTGCCTTGATGACAATGGACTTAAGACATATGTGTATATGGGGGGGGGGGTGCTGGAATCTTGGAGAAGTTGGGGGAAAATCACTACTAGAATATATTGCATGAAACATTTTTTTCAGTTAAAAAGTAAATTAATCCCAGTGCTGTCCTTTTTTTGGGGGGGGGGATGTGGCAAGGCAGGGGGGAAGAAATGAACTGCTGGAAGTATGGACAGGGTCGCATTTTTCTTGATATGGCCACCACCTTGAAAGGGACCTTTGCCTCTTAAATTGATGTGGCATCACAAGGCAGGGATAGCAGATTTCCCTTCTGTGTCCATTGTGTTGGGGTTGGGGGAGGGCTCTCTGAGAGGAGCGGAACAGGGGTGGGGGAGGGGTGGGATGTATGTAGAGCGTATGCATATGTGGTGTGTGGTGTGTGTGTCTAAGAGGGATTTGCTAGAATACCTTACAGAATAGCTGGATAGTTCGATAATGTCTGTCTGCATGGTAGAGAATGTGAGAACTGATAGCACCAAGCTGTTCTGAGCAGGTCTCAGTCTGATCCTCACGGCCTGGGATGCTCCTGGAACACCACAGACTCTGAAGTTGTAGGCAGCAGTAGCAACAGCAGCAACTGGGCAGACACAATGACCAGGAAAAAGGGAAGGCAGCCAGACTTTTCTCTTAAAAACTGTTTTTTTATCTCTGCTGTTCTTCAGAAGGTGCTGCCCAGTCTAGGGGAGGGGCCTCTCCCTCAGTTTACCCTTCCTGGAGATGTCCCAACAGTCAAGCCCAGAGACTTGTTTGGTTAACAAGCAGCTGGTTGGTTGATAATCAATAGTCGGAAGGGACAATGAAGAGCTATGTGAAGAGAGATGGGCAGGGCAGGTGTCAGTCCAAGACTCATTCTCTGCAGGCCCTTCCCAACCTGCCCAGCGACTCATTCTGGGCATCATATATATATACTGAAAGTTTAATTATATACTCAATACAGTTTCTGGTTTTTAAAAAGCTATTGTAGTGAAAGTCACATAACAGTCCATTTCTAAGAGCATTTTCATGGATAGAAATGGAGAAACTTAGTACATTTAATATTGAATAATTGCCAACTCCATCTTGTGCTGAATATTTCTATCACTTCAAAATGAACCCCCTCTCCCACGAGGCAGTGTTTCCTTTGTCCTCTCTCTTTAGCCTCTGGAAATAAATCTGCATTTTTGTCTCTAAGTTTCCCCACCTGAATATTTTCTTTATATCCAGCCATAGAAGTCTGGCCTTTGTGTGCCTGGCTTCCCTGGTTTAACGTGTCTCTGAAGTCACCTGTCATCATAGCAGGCATCAGCGCTTCGCTCCTTTTCCTAGCTGAGTAAGATTCCACCGCAGCTGTGCTGCGCCCCTCCATCCTGAGCGGCCGAGCTGCTTCTGCCTTTTGATGCTAACCGCCAGGTACACTAACCTTGTGTACCATTTTACTTGGTTTATTTCCCACAAAGCCTCTCCAAATGATGCTCCCTGTGTGGGTCCTGGAGACCCAGAAAGTCACAGTTGGTGCTCTTTGGATCCTCTGTGGAGTAGGAGAAGGCAGACAGCCTATTTGAAGGGGCTGATGAGGACGTGGTAGTGCTTAGACTATAAGTAGTGCTGACAGTCAACATAAGGACGCCAGTGAGGGACAGAAAGCACACTGCTTGCAAGGGCAAAGCATCGCTGCTTTTAGTTTGCAAACTGATGGGAAGCAGGGGCTTGAAGGAACGAACCCAAGCCTTCAGTAAATGCGTACATCAGCAGCAATCCACAGAATGGAGGCAAGCAAGAGCGATGTATCTTCCTCCCAGCCCTTGCAACCACCTACCAGGCATCCCGCTGGCTAAACCTGAGTGGAAATCTGAGGGCCAGGGGCTAGTGCCATGGGCAGATAGCAGCATGAAGATGGAGTGTGCATGTGTGCGCATGCGCGCCTGCTTGTGTGCGTGCCTGCCGGTGTGTCTTGAACTAAGATAGTTCGGATGGCTTTGGCCACACACTGGGGCCCTTACTTGATCCAGAGTCTTCTGCTTCCATATCTGAAGCTCCGCCTAGTCCCCAGAGTCCCGCGCTCTGCTTCCTAGCTCTTTATGCACCTAGGCATTGGCGTTTTTGCCTCCATGCTCCTTGGAGAACTGCAGGAAACTGAGTCTTGCAGAGGTGCTGGTCCTCTGGCCTCTTGTCACCCCATTACCACCTTTACCCACCGGGGTTACTGTCAGAGCGGAGCATCCAGCACAGCAGGGCTTTGCTGTGTCCCCGGCAGACCAACGGGCCCCTGAGGACTGGGGCCTTTTCTTCCTGCTCCCTTGTCCCTGTTCATTTGGGAGCTATAAGAGAGCTGCAGAGAGAAAGAACTGGGAAAATCGGGGGCTCAGAGAATGTTGTGAAAAGAGTCTGGGAGACAATACAGTGAGTGCTTAGCGAAGGCCTGAATGCAGGGCTTATGGGGCTGTGCCCAGCTTCCAATAGGCCTTTTATGCTCTTTTCTATTGACTGTAGCAGAGCCCTTCAATGGCCTCGCATTGTGCTTGAAATAAAATCCAAACCCCCCACCCAGGCACACAGGGCTCCAGCCTCATCTCGCATGACTGGCCTCCCTCCCTCCCAGCCTGCCCTCTTGCTGCCTCTGGATGTGTCCAGCACCTCTTACCCATAAGCCTTTGCATTTGCTGAGTCCCCAGCCTGGGAGGGCTTCCCCCAGCCTCTGGAGTGATCCATTCTCAGGCTTCGGGTAACAAGGCACACCGCCTCCTCAGAAAGCCTTTTCCTGGTCTAAAATAGTCCCTCGCGGCTAATGGTCCCTCTTGGCGCCTTTGCGTTGCCTCTCCCACTTAGCGCTCAGCTGCATGAGAATGTAAAACTTTTTGCCTCCTCTATGACCCCAGCAAGAGTGGTCAGCAGAACCCAGGGCTCCGCAGTCAATTGCATCTAGTGAAATGCACATTCATTTTGGCAGGAGCAGAGAGAGGGTGACTCCATGACACCTCTCATCCGTGCAGATTTTTAGGCACCTCTCATCCGCTGCCTTTTAGGAACCTTGTTTGTGAAATCTTGAGTGTTGCTCTCGGTACTTGCCCGTTGCTGAAAGAGGGTCTGGTGTCTCCTGCCTGTGTCGTCTGTGCTTGGTGGGACACAAGGAGTACCCCCATTGTTCCCGACTTGTCATGGTGGCGCGGTATCTATCAAGGTCTTAGTGGGCTTGATTTTGGGACACGACCCAACTCACGGTGCCTTATAAATACACCTCCTTTCTCCTCTCCCTCTGCCTATCTTCATTTCTCCCCATTAAAATAATGCTGAAATGCAGAAAAGTATTTGATTAAATATTATTTTCCTGTGACTGGCCTCATTACTGTTAGAGTATCTGGCCCACACCAGCTGAATGTTGACACATCGGCTGACTCTAACTTCTCAAGAGTTGTCAGGATTTGAGTTGCACTTAGTCGGAACAGCAACCTCAGGATTTTGTAACGTTAGAGGGAGTCTGTGCAGCATATTATCACAGGACTCTTGTGGAATGTTCTGGAATGAGAGGCAGCCTGGGAGAAGCGGAGATGTGCCTGGCCCTTGAGGAGTCACTTCCAAGACTGAAAGCAACATCCTCACACTTCTGTCTTCAGGCGCCTCCATTTTCCACGTGTGGAAATGAGAAGTTAAAAGTGCCCTCAAGACCGAGGTCTCGGCACCCAGCCTCCCCCTTTCCCGTTGCTCCTGAGGGCAGCTCAGCTTTCTTTAATCAGCAGAGTTCCAGATAAATGAGGATGCCCAAGAAGAATGCAAACCCGGTGGCCGAGCTTTCCACGGCTCACCTCCACCACGGGAGGAACGCCTCCCTGGACGCCTCTTCTTTAGGATCTTCTCGCCTCTTCTTCCACTTCTCTCCTCCTGCTCGTTTCAAAATTCCAAACACTGAAGAGAGAGACCTTCTTTCTGCTCAGGGCTCAATGCTTACAGTGGAGCTGTGCTGTGGTGGATAAATCCCCTTGTCCTCAATGAAGTGCAGCTATTGTGAGCCTCCGTGAAGGAGACAATCAGGCCTGTTTATATGGACCCGGTGTTTATACACAGTCCATTCAGTGTTTTGTTTAGCACACAGGACTCCCTTAAAGCTCCTAGCTCAGGATCCATTTAATTTTATAAGTTGAGCCCGACTTCTTTCCCTCCATAAGTGTCTTTTCTTATTCTTGAGTTAGATCAATAAACCATGAAATGCCTCTATTGAAAAATGATACGACCAACCTCTGCCTGAGAACTCAGGGGTTAAAATGTGAGTTGAGGCTTAAATGCCCATTAAGATACTATTGGATTAAGACGAAAACTCCCTGAACGTGAACTTTACTACATTTTAACTTAGAAACATAACCCAACCCCAGGTTCTCAATGTCCGGACACTGAATACTGCTTTTAGAATACATTAATGCTGCACAGGTGGTAGACTGGCGTGGCGTCTTGAAAATATGATCCATTTAGTCTCTACTTGTAATGACCTGGAAAGAGCCATTTCCCCATTTCACAGTGAGAAAACGCAACCCAATGATTAGCTAGGGAGGAGTACTAAATCAGTGGATGCCGCAGATACTGCACATTTTGAAATATACATTTTGAAATTTTATCTCATGCCAGAAAAAACTTTCTCATCGAGTGTCCCTATGTCACGGGAGACCAAGGTTGCCCAAGGTCAGCCATCAGGAATGCTTCGGTTCAATATCAAACTAAGAATGAGCTTTAGTATTCGGAGTGAACCATGAGAAAACTATAGCGCTGACATTTTTCTATTCTGCCAAGGATGATGTTAATTAAGATGGAAAAGATTGTAAAGCCCAGGCTCCACTCCGTGGTATACGGCCTAGCGTCACTCGGCAGAGCCCTGACTTTCTAATCGTTACATGGAAATGTTGAGAATGATCATCACAGAGGGGCCCAGTGGACAGAAATGGAATCAGCGAGACAGCCTGGTTATTGCAGGATACATGATGGCACCATAGACATGCAGGGTATATGATGACATCACAGCCATGCAAGGTATATAATGACTTCACAGCCACACAGAGCATGTGATGACGTCACAGCCATGCAGGATACATGATGATGTCATAGCCACACAGGACATGTGATGGCAAAACAGCCATGCAGGATACAGGATGATGTCACAGTCATTCCTTTACTGATTTCATGGACTCTGATTTCATGGACTCAGCACTCCCAGATAGAAATGAATGTTCTGATTTATCGTATGTTGTAATTAGCCTCTGCAGTGATTTTTTTTAAAGGGGAATGCAGGAGGAATGGGTCTCATATACCCCAGGCTGGACCTGAGTTTGCAATGTAGCCAAGGATGACCTTGAATGTCCTACCTCTTCTCCCAAATACAGGGATTATAGGCGTACTACATCAAACTTGGTTTGTGACCCTCTAGAGATGGGCTTGGTCCACGCCAGGCAAGCTCTTTGAGAACGGAGTCACATCCCCAGCCCCTCGATGTCAAAATGTTAAAGCTAAGAAGATGATCCTTGTATTATTAGTTCACTTTGAAATTCTTAAAAAAAAAAAAAGAAAGAAAGAAAAAAGAAAAAAAGAAAAACTAATCAACTGAGTCACACTTGATGTCAAAAATAGCCAGATGGAATAGACATAAAAATTAAAGTGTTTGAATAAACCTAGTGCACAGAAAGTGATAAAGATGTCTGTTGATTTAAAACACATGGAACAAGGCCATAGAGTGGGGTGGGGAGGTCTTGACACAGATTTAACAAAACCCAGATAACAGACACTCATTTAAACCCCCTAATCTGATGGAATAGGGATGAAAAATACCACTTTCTTATCCCATGCCTGGGGCAGACATCACTAATCCATCCCAGTGCTCTTATCTCTCAAACATACTCACTTAGGTCTGTGTCTCTCCTACTAGGCTATAGACTCAGGGAAAGAGCTGGCCACGCTCTGTTTCTCCTCTATTTCCCATAAATCTCCCAGAAACTAGATGTTTAATAATGCTGAATGGGTAAGCTCAGAAAGGTTAAGGAGGGGGTTCCAGGCCACACAGAAAGGGTCTCATCTGTAGGGATGCCTCCTTCCCCTGTCAGGGTCACAGAAGTGTGAGGCTGTGGGGATGTGATATTATGACATAATAATAGAAACATTTTAAAATCTTTTAATTGAAGGGTCACTTAGGTAAAGAGACAACTTTCTAACTGTTCCACAAGTTTGGGGGGGAAAAAGTATGCACTTGTATATCCTGCCCCCACTCAAGATGTTCTAGAAAGTTTCCCATCCTTTTCCCAAGCAGTAGTAACCATGGCAACAGACCTATGGAGGCAGAGAAGGCTGAGGTAGCCCCAAACAAAATTTTTACAGCCCCAGGGAGGAGACTGAAGGTGACCAACACTGTCAGAGATGTCTGCATGGCAGCAGGGACAGAAGAGGCTTGGGAGGGGCCACAGAATGAGAACACACAGCATATACTGACATCAGCAGATATCGGCCAGTCACTACATATACGCACCCTCCTATATTGTCTCCCACCGACTCTGGAACCCAGATTTACCCCCAAAAGATAATATAGGAAAATGCCAAGATAGATGAATTTCCCTACAGTGACTACAATTCTTTTTTTACCATTTTGCTTAAGAAGCCCAAACAGAAATGTAACAACTTTGTGCGATTGAAAACAGCGACTGAGCCTTACACTGGGCCTTACGGCCTGTGATCTCTGACTGATCTGTTCCAACTGCTAGTGCCATTGCTGGAGTCAGTCAGCACCGTGGCTGGAGAAAGGGCTGGGGCAGGGTTGCAGGGCCTTTCCATGCTTCTGTTTACGCTCTGATGATTATTATCTTTGGAGAACTTGATTCTGGCTAAACTTAACTGCAAAAAGTAGTTGAAGCCATTGGAGGATCCCGAGTGGGCCCCCTTAGAGGCCACGATGAGTTAGATGTTTTACAGTCGGAGCCTCTTGTTTATTTGCCTTAAGAATGTGAAGAATGTTAAGCTTGGGGTGATGGCAAATTCCTATAATCGAGCCTGTTTTGGAGACTCAGGGAGGAGGATTGTAAGTTTGAAGCCAGCTTGGGTGACACAGAAAGAGCTTCTCTTAAAAAAAACAAACAATTTGCACCCCTACACAAGGAATGGGGAGATGACCCAGTGGATAGAGAGCCTGCTGTGCCCAGGTGAGTTCAGACTCCAGTACATGCGTTAGAAGCTAGCACGGTGATATATGTCTAATTCTAAGTGCTGGGGAGGGAGAGACAGGAAGACACCCCCCCCCCCCCACCGAGCCTGCTGGGCAGCTGGCCTATGCAGTCAGTAATCTCCAGGCTCACTCCTATGAGATTCTGTTTCAAAATTCCGATGAGGAGAGCCACTGAAGAAAACACATGTCATGGACTTCTGGTCTCTACAGGCAGGCAGGCATACACATGTCCATGCACACACATGTCTAACGCTGCTCCTGTACCTCCAGCCTCCATAGATGTGAAATGTCAAGGAGATCTTATTCCCCAGGGCCAGGTACAGTCACTTTATTCACTGAGGTACTGGTCTTAGCTTTTGTTGAAAATGAGCTTGTGGTGTGGTCTTGTCAACCCACTGTGCAAGATTGCAGTAAGAATATAAAAAAAAAAATATTATACCGTGTAATTGTGGTGTTACTCCACAGGAGGAAGAGTGTGCCTGCTTTAAAACCTCACCAAAAAATGGCTCTTTATAACTCTGTGATCAATTCTTAAGTGTCCTTGCTCCTAAAATGTGGGTGAGAACAACTGTCGTGTGGACTTTGCCTGTGATTACGCTAGTAAGAAAGATTAATGTTTTAAAACAAAGGCTCTGTGATCAGACTGTCCGCAAGCAGAGTTGACTTTACATGTGTTTCCTGGAATGAAGACTCAGTCCTGATACCAACGCCTATCTTCCATGATCCCTTTGGGGGCTGGAGTCGTATGGCACCGACCCCACAAAGCCTTGTTGCCGATGCAGTTTGACACAGATGGCAACACAGGTAGGGGAGTCAGGCGGGGGGGAACCATCGTCCTTTCATGTTGCTGCTCTGGGTTGGAGGGTGTAGCTGGAGCTCAAGGTCAGTCAGCAACTGCACCCTGCAAATGTGAAACCCAGAAGGAGAAGGACCTAACCTGTAAGACCCAGGTGAGCCTGAGGCCCAGAGAGAGCAGAGCCAGCCAGTCACGCTTAACCAGAAAGTGGGTTCAGGGAGCTGGCTCACTGCTTCCCCATGTGGATTCCCAAGGGAGGTAATAGAAGATGATAGATCAGATGAATGGTCCTGCCCCTAAGCCCTGATCAATGCAGGCATTCTTCTCCGCTATAGGGTAGAGGCAGGGAAGGGAATCTGGCATGATCAGATAGCGAGGGATTTCCGCCAAAACACAGGAAGGAAACGCATATTCCCTGACAGACCACAGCCAGCCAGGGCAGCACGATCCTGCAAGGGCTTCACCATGGCCCAAGGTACGCAGGCAGACTCACTGAAAGTCCTCGCCCCGTTTGTGCAGTAGTACTCTAGAATCGCTTTCGTAAAATATTTTGTTCTTATTTATACATACATGTGTATGTCCGTGTGAATGTGAGACACATGTGTGCACGTGCCTGTAAAAAGGCAAAGGAAGCCATCAGGTGCCCTGGAGCTGGAGTGAGTTTCGAGCAGTTGTGAGCTGTCCTAAACCGTAGGTTCTGGGAACCAAACTCTGGAAGAACAGGAGGTGCTCGTATCCAGTGAGCCATCTCTGCAGCCTTAGTGTTCCCGAACTCTTACAAAATGATCCAAAGTGCTACTTCTTGAAAATAAGAGCTTCAGATACTGCTGGGTCCCTCCGAGTCTTGTCTCCCCCGCACCCCACCCCCATCTCATTTTATCAACTACAAGTAAAGAAAACACACACACACACTTTTTTTTTTTTTGAGGAGTTGGACTCCTGGCGTGCTCGAGGACACTTCGCAGCATGTCAAGCAGATATTGACTTCTGAGCCCACGCTAGCACAGCTCGATCGATGTAACACCGCTTCTGGCCCCTGGCTCTTCCCTCGTAAGCTGGCTCTCAGCCACAGGGCTGCGGAGGGCACCTAAACAGATCGTTCTTCCGCTGCACAACAATGTCGGTGGCATCATGTACAGAGCAAAGCTTCGCTGACGAGCGGGGAGCAGCCCCGAGAGGGTGGGGGAGGCCGCAAGCACATTCTCCTACATTTGCAAACAGCTCTCCCTCTTCTGGACTACTCCCCCCCCCCCCCCGACCCAGATGCTCTTTGGATGGCATGCCCATGCAGTCTCTGCTGAATTTTATGTCAAAAGAAACAGCAGGGAGTGAAAGCCCCAGTAATTTGCCTCTGTAGAGCTGATGGTGTGTTGGGTGCACACATGTAAGGTGTGTGTGTGTGTGTGTGTGTGTGTGTGCGCGCGCGCGCACTTATACATTCATCTGTGGCTGGCTTATTCTAATCTAGCAAGGCCAACAGCACAGTAAAACGGAACAAAAGCTCAGAGCTGGACTGTCACCGGCAAGCTTGACCTCTTATTTCTCTGATGACTTTGGACAAGTGGCTTCTTATGCCTGACTTCCTCTTCTAGGAGACAGGAATTCCTATTGTCCGGGAAATGCCGCCCCTTCAGAATGAATGTGAGTGAGTTCCAGCTGAAAGTACCCATGACATGTATTTGAACTAAAGTCACCAGTAAAAAGAAATGGGAATAAAAAAAAAAATAAGGCACACAGGGCTAGTGAGATGGCTCAGCAGGTAAAAGCACTCCCTGCCACGTTCAAGCTGACCCGAGTTCAATCCCCGGGACCTACGCGATAGAAGGAGAGAACCAACGTCTGTGCACTGTTCTCTGACCTACACATAGATGCATGCTGTGGCTCGAGATGGGCCCCAAATTGTGTGTGTGTGTGTGTGTGTGTGTGTGTGTGTGTGTGTGTGTGTGTGTGTGTGTGAGAGAGAGAGAGAGAGAGAGAGAGAGAGAGAGTGGGGAGTGTGTGTGTGTGTGTGTGTGTGAGAGAGAGAGAGAGAGAGAGAGAGAGAGAGAGAGAGAGAGAGAGGGAGAGGGAGAGAGAGGGGGGAGTGTGTGTGTGTGTCTAAGACAAACATAAATTAGTATATCAAGTGTGAACTATGGTGAGAATAAGTAGAAGGGAAAATAATGAAATTTTAAAAATCAGAATATAAATGCAGCAGTATTTGTGATTAAAAATCTGAAAACTTGGTTCTGTACTCCCCGAAGTCAAATCAAAAAGAGAAAGATTCGGGTCCTGTGCGGTGTGGTTGTTACTGTGACGACGTAGGTGACCCAGCTCCCTTTATTTCCTGAAGAGTCGGTATGGTGGGACTCTGGAGCCATCAGTGCCTCTCCTACAGCCGCGTGTACACTGGCAGCACAGAGCAGACTCGGAGGATTTGAAAAAGCACACATTATGTTGAGAGGGAACGTGGGTATGGGGAGGTGCTGGAGGAGAGGGAGAGAAGGGTGGGTTTGATCTCTAGCTGCAACATTTTTGAAATTGTAAAATATAAAAGCTTCCTTTTGTCATTCCTGAGTGTGCATGTGTGTGGGTGGACCATGATTAGGTAATCACTCCCCGCTTTCTGACTGCAGACATGATGTGATTCCAGCTCTCACCTTCTTCCCGCAGTGCCTCCCTGCCATGGTGTGTCGTACCCACAAGCCGTGAACCAAAATAAATCCTTCCTTCCTTGGGTTGCATCATCAAGAACTTCACCACAGCTCTGAGTAAAATAGCTAGCACAATGAAACTCCCACCGAGGGCTGGTCTGCTTCTCTCCACTCTCCCGACCTTGCCTTTGCTTTCCCTAGGCAACCTCCTATCGGTCCCCTCAAGTCAGTCCTGCATGTGGTCTTCCTGTTGCTATTCAGTTGTCTTCCTTCTGGACGCGGCTTAGAGTAATCTCACGCTTCTGTAGTCCATCCAGGATGGTCCTTCTCATAAAGAATCGCAAGGACCCCACCTGTCCCAGGTGCCTCTTGCAAGATTTTCCATGTCCAATCATATTAGAGCAGTGGAAGGCCTGTGATTGGACAGGAAAGGGGAGGTGGGGAATCTCAGAGGTTGGAGAAGGAGAGAAACAGAGATGGCTTCCAGCGTGGACCTGGGTGACATCTACTAGCCAAAACAGTTAAGTTTTTATAAGGTTAGAAAGATTGGGATAAAGCCTTTATCATTATCAATTGGCTCTTAAATTATTGACATCTTGTAATTGTGATTTTAAATATGCATAAATCTAATGGGCTAAGTAAGCATTAAGAGTCCCGTTTCTACAGGGTAAATGCTTCTACCTCCCTTCTACAGGGAGGTGAGCTGGCAGACCGTGGGGATGTGTGGGCATTGTGTGGAAGTGAGAAGAACTCGTGGGACCCCGCCAGAGAGTTGGAGGGCTAGCAGGAGCCCCATGGCCTGGTGTGAGGCTAGCTGGGGGAACATGCCGGTGTTCTTTTTTTAATATTTCCTGCAACAGGTGCCACCCTCTGAATCACCAAGGGACTCAGAGGAAGGAAATGTCAGAAATCCTGAGATCCCGGGATTACCTCCAAGAGGAGTGGTGTAGTAGGTGCCTCCCTCTACTGGTATTTACTCGGTGTACATTATATGCTCCAAAGCATTGGTATTCTCAGCATGGTAGGATGACACGTCCGCACTTGCCTCCGTTGAAGATCCAGAAGCTGCTGTGTTTTGAAACATGCCGCCATATTTGTGCTAAAATTGCACTTGCCGTTGGCTGCTCTCAGGTACGCCAAAGCCAGCATGCTCCCCGGGGGGTTCAGGACTCTGTGATGGGTGACAACAGCAGAAGCCCTGGCAAACTTTCCTTAGGCTGTGCAGCAATAAAGGCTGTTGCTTCCTCCCAGTGGAGCAGATTAGCTCCCAAAGCAAATTGTTAGGGGTGGGGGTAGCAGAAGGATCCAGTCATGGAAACCACACAGCACCATGTCAATGTCTGATTCAGCGGAAGCAAGTTACTGAAGTCAAACCACCTTGGAGAGGGAGAATTGGTCTTTCCCACTTTATGGGGAATGTGTTGAAGAATGGGCGAGCATTGCTTCAAACACTACAGGAGTGCAGTGCCTGCTCCTCCTTTGCAGGGAATCTTGTGCAGTGGATCGGCTTCCTAGGGCTCTACAGTCACAGCCTGACATAATTTCATCAGAGGGGTGGAGATGCAATTACCTCTGAGTGGCTTCATGATAATCACAGGCTATCTTGTTACCACCCTGCTTGTCTCCTGTGTGCTCTTTAATGGGTCTGTTTCCTGGTACTCAGGACAACAGGCACGCAATTGTGTGCAGAGGAGGTGGGGTCTTCACTGGTGCCCTCCCGCTCCTCCAGGGTCTTTACTGCAGCTCGAAGCCCATCGTTGGCTGTGAAGGCCTTCGTTCTGACTCTCCTCCTTGAGTAGGTTCACGTCCAAGAAAACCTAGCTGGACGGCAACGCTCGTAGCGATCCCTACCTGCTCCCAGCCAGATCTCCCTCCCAAGCACACAGTTTCCTCCCCACTGTTCAGGCTGAGGTTGGTTACCACCAGCCACAAAGGCATTTAAATCTCCAGCTGCTCCCTGTTACCATCTGTTTTCGGTTTGCTTCCCTTCTCCCCAGGTCACCCATGAAGATGTTTTTCAGAAAGAAGCAAGTTAAAGTGAAATTAAACCTCTCGTGTGGGGCCACTCAGTTTCTCTCAACACCCTGTGTGCCCCGCTCCGTCTGGGCAGAAGTTGAGCCTTCATTTTTACCGGCCTTGGGAGATGGAGGCAGACGGGATGGTCATGAAGAGGAGTGTGGACGACTCAGGGGTTCCAGAGAGAGAGAGTCGCTTCCCCTGAGTGGCAGGTGATAACTGCTCCCATTTCTCACTTAATGGAATCAAAACAAGAAGATTGTTAAGGTAAAATATACAGAAGACACGAAGGCTTTGTGTCACTTTATAAGAGAAAAGTAAAGCACTGACAAGATTCCATATTATTAAAACAAAAAAAATCACCGCCGGGCGTGGTGGCGCACGCCTGTAATCCCAGCACTTGGGAGGCAGAGGCAGGCGGATTTCTGAGTTCAAGGCCAGCCTGGTCTACAGAGTGAGTTCCAGGACAGCCAGGACCACACAGAGAAACCCTGTCTCCAATAAATAAATAAATAAATAAATAAATAAATAAATAAAAATCAATTATTTATATTTTGCACCTTTCCAGCCTAAAAAAACTTATGAAATAATTTTTTCTAAATTTCTCAAAGGGTGACCAGGCTCCATTTTGCAATGTCGCTCTGGTTAAACCAACCCAGACTGTCTTCAGGAACCCATTAGCCTACAATTCCAGGAGAAACTAGTCCTTGTTTTTCAGTTATGATAATTTGCCTTATGTTAAATGCTAGGCATGTAATACCTGTTCCTACAGGACTGATGAAAGACTCCATAAAGTCTGAAACTTCTGTCCTTGTTTAGGCTTCACATGGATTTATCTACGTTCAGAACACTCCTTCCTTGTGTCCTCCGAACCGTTGCAGGACACTTCAGTCGAGGGCTTTGCCACCTCAAGCCTGTTTTCCGATCACCCTGCATCCTGGTGCCTCCTGCACTTCATCTAGGCTCAGACCTCACCTATGGAGATGGTGCTTGAAAACACAAGGCGGAGAGGAGGGAGAGATGATGTCATCTATAAAATGCTGGGCCTGCAAACAGGAAGACCGAGCTTCACCTCCAGAATCCACGGGAAGAAAGCCAGATCTGTTTTATGGGCTTGTGCTTGTAGTCTCAGCCCTGGGGACTACAGGCAGATCCCTAGGGCTCACCAGCCAGCTAGCCTGGTCTATTTGGGGAGCTTTATGTCAATGAGTGACTCTGTCTCAAAAAACAAAGCCAGTACTGACTGACACTTGAGGTGTCCTCTGGCCATATGTATGTGTGTGTGCCTGCAAATACATGCGCATGCATGAATACACACTCACAAACACACACATACACACACAAACTTGAGAGAGGTAGGACATTGAACACCTGTTTTCTTCAAACTCAGCTGGTGGTTCCATCCCACTTGTTTGGTTAGGAACCCTGAGTGGACACCCGTGAGACAGTGACCCAGTAGGCTATGGCATTGTTCTGCAGCTGTTGTGAAACACACCACTAATTCCCCACCCCCAGATTTGTTAGGGAGCCCCTCAGAGGACACTGGGTAAGTGGTACAACTGAGCCCAGAGCCCAGGGCTCCGGATGGAGGAGCCGTCCTACCCCTGTGTCTAAGTCTGAGTTGGGGTCTAGACTCCAATTGAACTAGTTCTGTGCTGTGCAGGCCTAGAGAGGGAAGGCCCAGCAGTCCTCCCAAGACTGCATTGGAAAAACATGAGGAAATGAGAGAATCTAGAGAACTCTGTCACCTCACACCTTTAAACTCAAGCAGAGTTAGAGACAATGTAGTCATTGGCGTCATTAGAACAGGAAGGCCCTGGAGATCCCTGGGAGATACCATCTCAAGATCCATTATTCCGTAAGGCTGTGAGCCATGACCTCATTACCCCATGGGGACTTCCCCTATGTCTGGACTTGTGGACTTGGTGGACATGCCCAGGGAGGAGGAAAGCTTTCAGAGCAGAGAGTAGCCTCCAGCAGATAAAACTGAGTAGTAAGCCATCCTGGGGCTTTGGCTCACTTGTATTGTCACGAAAGATTGTTCTTTGTTGCTGTCAATCACAGCAAAACCATCCTTAGTAGTCAACTTTGTGTAGTTTGTCTTAGAGGCTTAAAATGTAATGGTGGTAAGGCCTTGTATGGTTGAGACATGGCTGCATCCACATCCTTATGTGTAAAGGAAGATGGTCTGCACTGAGTTCTGTCCAACAAAGAAGAGCTTCAGACACCCCTGGACAGCACACTGGCAGGTGACAGCAAGCTGGCACATGGTCTCACAGCACTTCTTGGCTAGTTTGCTCCTGTCTCAGGGACTTCTCTTCCTTGCAGCCTCTGATGGAACAATACCTTCAGCCGGTTGTAGCAAGACTAGAGTATTCCTCATGACTCACCAGGATTTAGAACATCCTTCCTGCTTCAAGGAATGAAGGGAGCAAGGAAGAACACAGAAATTCCCAGAACTAGGTTAAAGGACACACTGTAGCCAGCAAAATGTTTCCACAGGAGGACTCAGCCCTAGGACAAGCACAGGAGTGAAAGCCTCCTAGTCACCTGGTTGTCAGGATCTCTAACTGGTGTGACCCCACCCCCAACCCAGTCCTTGGATAAGCATGAATAATTCAGGTTATTATAGACTCCTCAGGTTCTACCCAGGCCTTCTAAAACCAAAACACCTCCAGATACATAAATCCAAAGATGAAAACCCGGGGAAGCAAAACAAGACATAAACCATGCGGGAACCAGTGTTGACCATAGATCTTTCTGGAACCAGACTGATTATAAATCAGAAGTAGGTAGGATCGTCGGCACAGGTCTGTAATTATGGTATCTGGGGAGTGAGGGGCAGGAACCATCACCTCAAGACCCTCTTTAGGTTCATGTAGCCAGCTTGGGCTACATGAGAACCTGTCCTTAAAATATGAAAAATCAGTACTCACTGCTCTTCCAAAAGTTTAAGTTCAATTTCCAGCACCCTCGGGGCAGCTCACAACTGTCTGAGGCGATCTTCCAGTGTGCAGATGTACATGCAGAAGAAGTATACATACACATTAAATACATACATACATACATACATACATACATACATACATAAGTCTTTTAAAAAGAATCAGCAACAATTATGACAAAAGCCAGCTTCTGAGTATAGCACAGCCGGTCTGTATTACAAGCTGAGTGAATGTCCTGGATACCACACCAGTCTCTGGGCTTCAGGACTCATGGATGACATCTAGACTGAGGTAGCTGCTTCACTCCCAAGACAGACAAGTTTTCAAAAGTTGGATAATGGAGGAGGATGAACTTCCCAGAGTCAGGCTCAGGACCTGGAGAATGACTGAGGAGGGGAGAACCCTTCCTAGGACACTGACCCACAGAGTGAGGACTCAGGACCCGGACAATGACTGAGGAAGGGAGAACCCTTCCTAGGACACTGACCCACAGAGTCAGGACTCAGAACCCGGACAATGACTGAGGAGGGGAGAACTCTTCCTAGGACACTGACCCACAGAGTCAGGACTCAGGACCCGGACAATGACTGAGGAGGGGAGAACCCTTCCTAGGACACTGACCCACAGAGTCAGGACTCAGGGCCCGGACAATGACTAAGGAGGGGAGAACCCTTCCTAGGACACTGGCCCACATCCCAGCAGAGGCTGCTGTTGACCCACCACATGCCGATTAGCTGAGTTTTCCTGAGGAACAGAACCCAGAACATGCATGTGTTTGTCTTGGGTGTAGGTTTTGTTTTCAAAATATTTTCTTTATTAGATATTTTCTTTATTTACATTTCAAATGTTATCCCCTTTCCTGGTTTCCCCTCTGAAAACCCCCTATCCCATCCCCTCTCCCCCTGCTCACCAACCCACCCATTCCTACTTTCCTGACCTGGCATTCCCCTACACTGGGGCATCGAGCCTTCACAGGACTAAGGGCCTCTCCTCCCTTTGATGTCCAACAAGGCCATCCTCTGCTACACATGCAGCTGGAGCCCTGGCTCCCTCCATGTGTGCTCTTTGGTTGGTGGTTTAGTCCCTGGGAGCTCTGGGGGGGGGGTCTGGTTGGCTCCTATTGTTGCTCCTCCTATGGGGGTAGGTTTAAGGACACGGCCAAGTCCCACATTGCCAGGGAGCCTGGCAGGCAGGAGAGCAGGAAGGGGCTGCAGTCTAGACCGGAAGTCATGTGCTTGTGGAACCCCTTCTTGTCAAGGAGAGATGAGTGTGCAATCTAGTCAGGTTTTTAGCTGGCTGGATGAGCCCCACCCCCATTATGGAAAGTAATTCACGTGACTCAAAGGCCCCTCTTTACACAGTAACCTCATACAAAGTCTTCTCCTTCGTAGTAACATCTAGAATTGGATTTGGCCCTAAACAACATGACTCAGCCAAATCAATGGATGAAACCAAGCCCCACGACAGCTGAGGCTGAGGTACTACCTCTCTCCAGCAGCCCTTAGTGCAAATGGAAAGATGTTAACACTCGGTCTCTATCAATTTGGGAGGTGGGGGCCTTGCTGCAGGAAGTCCATTCCTGGGGGCAGCCTTACCCCGCTCCTGCTCCGTCCCTCTCTGCTTCCTCTCTGTGTGTGAGCAGACATGTGACTCGTGTCGAGCCTGTCAGCTGACCTTACTCTCCTGCTGCTATGCCTCTTACCATCACGGACTCTGTCCCTCTGGAACCGGAAACCAAAACAAACCTTTCTTTGCTTCCTCACTGGCTTTTGCTCGTGTCATTTTACCCCAGTAACAGAAGAGCCCTGGCACAGCACTCTGCTCTCTGTTCCAGACATCCCTGGCTCTTCTTAAACTCCAGTCTCACCATGGGTCGTGCCTGGACCCACGAGTGTGACTAGAAGAGACAAGTGTGGAGTTGTGAGCAGAGCCACTGGCTGGCATCAAGTGTTTCCACGTGTCCTCGGGAACGTTTGTTCTTTACCAGGAAGACCCAGGGCAACCTGAGCCTGTGTCCCTGAATGAAAGCACAAATCCCCAAACTCAATGAGCTAAGTACGGCAAAGAAGAGATGAGCTCCGCACTGCTCCAGCCGCTTGGAATAACCTTGTTCCCTAGCAAGACATGAGCGCTTTGGGTGGGGTACGGCTTAGCAGTGGAGTGCTTGCCTAGCCGTGTAAGGCTCTTTCAGCTAACACCACTGGGGGAGGAGATGGGGGGAGAAAAAAGACAAATGTGTTAGTTATTGAGGTGTTGAGGGTATTTGCTTCCGGGTAATTATAACCCATATAATATGACCGATATGACATGCTGAATAGTTAGATAATGCCAATAACAAGGTTCTACATTTGAACTAAATGAGTATTATCCCAATTCCACACCGTTTTTCTCACCCCCCCTTTCTATCTATCTATCTATCTCCACATTGAACCCAGGGTCTTATGCACACTAGACAAGTGCTGTGTTACAGAGCCACAATGCTGGACCACACAAGATGGCTTAAAAGCACATTAAAGGTTTCCAAGTCTTGCTGTGAACTCAAGGAATTGAACATGCTTGGCAAAGGCTTCTGGTGTGGAGGAATAGGGGCAGCCCTTGGCTCTCGTGCTGGGTAGACTTTCGCAGTAGCATTCCCCCACCCTCTGGGACCATCCTGGTGTCAGAGCATCGGGTAGCTTGCGGGTCACCTTGGCAGGAACTCTGCCCTTTCTCCTGTTTCCTTCCCGCTCTTTCCACCATTGGACTGGATGAAAATAAAAACCTGAACCGGGCCAACGAATTAAAAAAAAAAAAATCTGCTCCCCTCAAAACTAAAGGTGGAGCGAGTCCAGCCCCACCCAGGCCACTCCGGCAACTTTGGTTTTTCTGGAACTGATAAAAAGAAAAACTTTGCAACCCATTCTTTTTTTTTTCTTTTTTTATCCTGTTCATTCCTCTACTTCTTTGCTTAGTTTGTCCTGGGAAACTAGACTTTGTTATTTTTCAGTGAAGCCCGGTTCTTCTGCAACTGAGTTTTAAGTTTCTAGTTTTGTGGGAGGAAATGAAATTATTTCTGCTATTAGAACTTGGGGTGAGTTTTGAAACGGGAACATTCATTCTGAGCAATAAATGCGAGTGGTGACCTTACACAAACAGCCATGTTGGGTCTTACATAACCCATGAGGATATTTTAAGAGCAGGGCAGGCCAATGAGCGTTCCAGCAAAAGGTTGGAGAAGTAGGTTAAAGAAAAGGAGAAAAGGGATCTTTTCTCATCCAGGTGACACCCTCCTCCCCCAGACAGGCAAAATGACTCAGCCTTTCAAGTAGGTGACAATGCTCATGGAAAATATGACCCTCGTGGTTTCCATAAGGGCTTCTCGGTTGGCAACAGTTGGGCTTTTGATGGCCGGGCATCCCTGAGGAATCTGGGGTATTTTGGGGCCTTTTCACAGGACGGTCCAAAGGGCCCTGCTGACAGTTCATAAGAAACCCTGTGAATGTCTAGGTTCCAATCTTGACATTCACAAAGTCTGCAGTAGAAAGAGTTGAAGACAAAAATCTGATGAAACTGTTAGGAGAGATCAGCCCCAGGGATATATGCACAGGCCCCGAGGTCTGCAGGGAAGAGCGTTCTGCTGTGTTGAGAATAAGTGTCAGTCTCCAGCTGGGTCGATCTAAGTTTTCTGCTACAGGCGCACAGCTGCATTTCCAAGTTCTTAGCTCGTGTCCACCCAGACCTCTAAGTTCTTCGCCTGTGTTCCCCCCCCCCAACCCTGAAGACTGCAAGTGTTAGGCGGAGGTTTTGGTTGTCAGGAAGAATCCAGGCTCTCTGGGGTTACCTTGGGCTGACTTCTTTCTGCTTACTCTTCAGCTGAATGGGAATGATTGTCCCAGCCTCCTTTGCTCAGCTGTAGCCTGGGATCAGTAAGTATGCTCAGATCTACAGGAAAGCACATAAAGTGCTCAGGGCATCAGCGATTGCCCCATGGCTTCCTGGCATTTTCTGTGCCTATGTAAGCATGCTCAGGGGGTTTATGGGTGGAAGGAAACCTTACTGGGGGTCGATACAGTAGACATACACCCTACAGCATGTCCCTTCAGTATGACTGTTTGGATACACTCAGGGCAACACGCTTCCTCCATGGCTTATTAGTGGTCTTGGCATTTTTCAGTTCCTGTCACAAGCTCCTCTTCTCCTTTTAACGTGTCAGCCTCAATTTGGGGGTTCTTGGTCTAGTCTGTCTTTCTCCTCTATCCTTTTATTGCCTTAACAAAAGTTGGGGTCTTGAACTTGGAGCCTCACAGATTGAAGGCCAGCGCGCCACCTCTAAGATCTCTTTAGCATGGTTTTCTCTCTCCATTTTTAGCTACAGCCTGTTTGTCATTTAACCAAAGATGAGCCTCTGTTCCCTTTCTCAGGTGCCAGGTACAACGAAAAATGCAGGTGAAATCAAAGAGGGTCTTGCCGTCTGACACTAACTTGATGATGCCCATTCAAAAGGAGAGGGCGGCCATCTTCACCCAGAGAGCCCGAAGCTGGGACCTACATTACAGCCTCATAAAAATGCCCACTGCTGAGTGTGACCCCCTCCCTCATTCCACAGAACTCTCCTGAACTCCAGCTGCTCTGCTGTCACCCAACCCAAAGGGTGAGCCCGTTCCCCCTGACGAACTCAGTTTGCACATCTGCCTTCTACATAGATAAAGAAAATGGAAAACCAAATGTCTCCTGGGTGGTGGCTGCAGACCGAGCCCCGTGAATGTTGGGGAAAATCTTCTTTTACCGATTCGATCACCTCAGCTTTCTGCTCTTTCTCTTGTGGTGGCGATGGCGTTGGGGACTTGGTGGCAGTGTGAGCTTGTTGTCTGATTTGTAGATCAGAGCAGAGACAGGATGAGATGATTCCTAGCCTTCCAGTTAAATGTGGGTCAGGTTCACTGAGCCCTGTTTGACTCAGCACCATACCCTGTATCCTTTGAGATGCCCATGCCCCACCCCAGGAGTCCATCATAGCAACAGACTGAAGACAGGTGAGAAAGAATGGTACCAGAAGATGCAGGCCCTCCTCCCGTTGTCAATCAGCACAAATGCTCACAATAATCACACTTGACATTGAATTATACTTTCCAATCCGACACAATTTAGAATTTTCAAAGACTTTTATAGATATAATTTCTTTGATCCTCCAGCAGCTCTGTGGGGTAGCCACGTCTTTCAATCATTCAACAAATGCTTGCTGGAAGCTCTATTGAGAGTGACGGAGGGGCTCCCAGGACACAGGGCTTTCTGATTTAAAAGCAGGACAGTCCAGGGCAAACTGCTATGAGCTGGCCACGCTTCCTCCATTCCAGACAGAGAACTCCCAGAGATGAACAGGACAGCTGTGGTCCCAGCATACATGATATTCTGCTGACATTTCTCTGTGTTTGATGTCTGCTGGATACTGCACTGAGATGCTGCAATTTGATGTTTAAAGAAATGATGTTTTCTGATGTCTATTCTTTACATTCCTGATTCATGCATTAGGTCCAGAGCTAGACCCTGATAGGAAAACACCAAATCTAGCAGCTTTTAAAGACCGTATTGCCAAGGGCTACCAGAGACATTAGTGGAGCTCTAGGACAACTGTGGCCTGCCGGAGTTTCCAGGTCTATGTAATCTCATCCCACTTCTCTTTTGATCTTCTACTATCCTCTGGTCACCACACCCCCATGAGTTCTCCGAACCTTCCTGTGACACTGCCTCCTTTAGTGGTGACTTTATCTTCCCCCAGGTCTTTGATCTTTTTGAATGTCATTTGCTAAAATTGAGATTAAAATTATTATATTGGTATATGCAATTAAAGTTTATTAAGGGTTTTGTTGTTGTTTGTTTGCTTTCTTGCTTGCTTTTGAAACTGGGTCTCTTATGTCTTAGGCTGGCCTCAAACTGACTAATCATCCAAGGATGACTGAATATCTGCTCCTCCTGCCTCTACCTCCCAAGTGGTATGATTTCAGGAGTGCAGCACTGTGTGTGGTTTAGGTGGGTATTGAACTCATGGCTTTGTTCATGCTGGGAAAGGAGTCTACCAGTTGTGCTGTTTCGTCAGCCCTGGATGCAAGTATGTGTATTCATTGAGAAACACTGACCTCAGACAACTCTTAAGAGAGAGTATTCCCACTAAGAGAGGAGAGTTTCTACCAGTTCATAGAATATCACTGACTTCCTTTTCTAGGAGGAAGGTGAGCTTAGGGCCAGTTTGGAAAGAAGTACCCATATCAACCACTTTCCTATACATTCCAGCAACCAGGAACCTCCTAATTAAATAGTGTCTTATTATGTGACCGGATCATGCATTTCCAGGAAAGACAAAGTAATCGAATTAGCTTTGAAATGTCAGCCCTGCGGCAGGTTCTGTTATGGGCTGAGATGGAGCACTCTCTTTCTTTTCTTTCTTTTCTTTCTTTCTTTCTTTCTTTCTTCCTTCCTTCCTTCCTTCCTTCCTTCCTTCCTTCCTCCCTCCCCCCTTCCTTTCTTTCTTTCCTTCTTTCTTTCTCTTTCTCTCTTTCTTTCTTCCTGGCTGTGGCCAACCATGTGGTTAACTCTAACAACTATCTGTAGCATTTGGCATATACGAATGCTCATCTGCCTAAAGAAATGAAGCCCTTAACTCACTGTCTTTCTGGACTCAAACTTGCTGGTTTTCTCCAATAGTTGGCTGTGAATTTTGAGGGTGGAGACTCCTCTTCCCCTCAGTCGATGAAACCCTCACAGAAAGAATTGTCACCCATTCCGCAGAGTGCGGTTGCCAGCCTCCACTACTGTGGAGGTGGTCTTGACTCTATGCTGGCTCTCCCCTTCGTAAACGGCTAAGTGCAGGCATCCTTCTGGACCTTGGGAAACAGCAGAGAGGAGAGGCGCATGTTTGTGATTACAGGGATCTGGCTTCGGCTTGCCCAGCCAGAGGGAACAGGCACAAGCACCTTGATGAGAAAAGAGCTTGGTTTGGGGACAATCAAGGGGAGGAGAGTGCGACTGAGGCAGACTTGGTGTGGATGCTAAGGCCAGGAGAGGCAGGCAGCACCAGGTGACACAAGGTCTTGGCGGTTCATTCTAAACACAATGAGGATATCAGGATATTTCTAAGCAGGAGAATGAAAGGACTTGTACGATTTTCCAAGGATCGCTCTGGCTACCTAACAGGAAGCAAAGTACGGGAGGCAAGAATGGACCAACCAGGAAAAGTACTGCAGAGTTCCAGGGGGAAAGTGGTACTGACTCAGATCAGAATGGCTGCAGTGAGGCGGAAGAAGAGGCCATGTGGTATGGGTGGTGGATGGGCAGGGGCGAAAGAAGATCCAAAGGTGACTGGCTGGCTTTTCCCTCAAGCAAGCATGTGGGTGGTTCTGCCGGAGCAGAGGTTCAATATGGTGCCTTTTTTTTTTTTTTTTTTTTTTTTTTTTTTTTTTGGCTCCATGATCCATTAACATAGGAATGTATTTACTTCCTCCTGTAGACTCAAAGAATATAGTCAGGAGTTACCAACTTGAGCTGTAATCTTTGCAGTGCTCTTCCGTTCTGGGAATCTCTGGCAGTGCCTTCATTGATGGAAGGCAGTCTTTAGTGAGCCAGTGTTGAGTGACAGGTGCAGCTCTACATGGCTCCTTTGAATTCCTTCATCCAGTCTTTACATAACCCAGGAAGTGAAATGGGTTTTTTTTTTTTTTTTGACTCGACTCTTAGATAAAGAAACCAAAACTCACAGAGATAAAAGTCACCTCTCAAGGTCATTTGTATGTAAGGGAAAGGTCAAAGGTTGAATTGAAACCTGGGTCCTTTTGACCCCTGTGTTGTGCTATGCTGTGCTGTGCTGTGCTGTGCTTTCAAATTTCTCCCTGAGCATTGTTGAGGGCTGAGGCAGATGTGCCGGCACACAGCTGGGTGAAACACCTGCTTTGGTGAGGCAGATGCATCTCAGCCATAACGACAATGATGGTGTTGGTGATCATCAGCTCCTATGAAGAGGACACACTAACCACAATAACACTGATGGAGTTGATGGTCCTCAGCCTCTATGAAGACGACGCACCGTGAGAGCTTCACAGCTGAGGACAGCCACAGACTGCTGGGAATGCCTTTTGTTGGATTCGGAAGAGAATATGGAACTGTTCAGAGACATCCTTGCTCTGTGCAGTAATGACATTCGGCTGCAGTTCAGAGGGAGGGGTAGCAGGAACTCTAAAGACCCTGGCATACTTAGATGAGTTTTCTGTCCCAAGTGCTAGGAGCAGCATCAAGACTTTGGATCACCTGGTCAGTTTCTAAACTCTAGCCTATGACTAAGAAGCCTTTCTCCCATAGAAGAGACCAGAGCATATTGATGGTAGTTGACTGTGCTAATGAGGTTTTGACTCAGAATTTGGATTGAAAATTGAAGCCAGGTCTTCAATGATGCATGCAAGCCCAGGCAAATGGAGCTCATTCTGGAGGTCTGCTGGAGCTGAGGTGTTTTCCTCACTTTCTTTCTCCCATCGTTTAAAAGAATTTGGCCTGTAAGATGAGTACTTGACTGGGAAGCTACAGCTGGTATAGCCGGTATTGAAATACACTCGGGAGCCCTTAACAACGAATATCTGATTACAGACAGAAACTCGAATCCGTTTGTTTTCTGTTCATTTAATTTGATGTTTTAATGATGCTTCAGGTTGTTTGAAATGCTCTATGTCAATGTACCCTTTATTTGTTGCCCTTGTATCCTGAGGCAGGTTAGTAGAGCCTGAGGTACTCAGAAATCTCAAACAATATAGTTCTGCTGGAAATCAGAAATTCTGATAGTGCATCAGAAATGCTCTAGAATCTTAAGCAATAATTAGCCCGAATTTGAATTCAGAGATGATTATAACAGTCCTGCCCCATTCCCCAAAATTCAACTTAAAAAATATGAAAGATGAGTTAGAGACAATGGCACCGTGAGTGAGATAAATAGACATTGGGAGTTAGCGCCAAACATGGGAAAGGAGGAAGCTACCATATAGTAGCTTTGGAGGCAGAGATATAACTGGTCTCACCTCCTGTCTCCTCTTCACTCTGATTTCAGATCAGTGGGGGAATGTGATGTGTGCTGACTTGATTTGGCCTCTTGTTTCTGTGATTTCTCCCTGACCTAGTGCAAGTTTTCTTATCACAAAGATCTTTATGTTTCTCCTCTCCAATCATCCTGGGATGGTAAAGCCTGGTCCATAGCTTGTGTTCCACGTTCACCTGGTGTAGAAGGCTATAAGGGAGCCCCAAATGTCCAAGGGCATATCCCCGAGGCCTGTTAATATGTTGCATCTCTCAAAAAAAAAAAAAAAAAAAAGAGGAATTAAGGTTCTGGGTGGAGTTGAATTTGCAAATCAACTGACTTAAATATGGAGAGACTTCAGAGTTATCTGTAGGAATTGATGTAGGAAAGGGAGGCAGACTTTAACAATGATGGGTGTGAAGAAAGTCTCACCGACTTTTCAAACAGAATATCCATGGTTAATTGAAGCAAAAAAATTCTGGTTTCTTTGTCAACTCAGTTGTGTCATGTAATTTTTTTTCTTGTAAGCTGTCTTGTGACAGGGTATTTTGCAGAAGCAGACACCTGAGAGGGCATGTGAACTTTTGCTGGGCGCGTGATGCCTGGAAAGAGTATAAACGGAACCTAACAAACAGTGAAAGGTTCCCCCTTGCATTGCACAGCCATGCGTCACTTCACTGGTCTTCACTGGTCTTTACTTCACAAAGTGAACCGTGCCCAAGGGCTTCTCGGGGTATTCCAGCTCATTCTTGCTGCTGCTGTTGACTCATGCCCATCTCATTTGGTGGAGCCGTGTGGTTTCTGCTGGATTGAGCCACTGCTACTGATTCTTGTTTGGTGTTTGCTATTGGACTGGACTGCTGGTATCCTGACAATGCCCCCCTCCCCAAAGAACAACTTCTAAACAGGTCCACAAAACCCTTTTCCTGTTAACCTTCTTTCTCCTCAACCTCTAGTCGGTGGCTAGAGGGAAGTTGAAACCTTCAAGAACCCTAAATAAATTTGCTTTAGAAAAACCTAAGCCTACAGCTAATGAATATGCATGGCCCCCGGAGGTGGGAAAGACAACAAAAATGGATGCTTTCTTATAAATTCCAGAAATCAAGTTGTCAATTATAGGGAGCTTCTTAGATAGAGGAGGGAGCCTGTGCCCATTTTTGTCTCTCAGAGCTGGAATTCTGTCTGGCCTGTACCTGTGCAGGTTCTGTGCTACCATTGCCTCTGTGAGTTCCTATGTGCATCTGCACTGTTGTGGCTGGAGACACCATTCCTTGGAGTCTTCCATGCCCTCTAGCTCTTACAGTCTTTCGACTTGCTCTTCTGCATAGTTCCCTGAGCCCTGAGGGGAGGAGCTTGGTAAAGACATCCCACTTAGGGACCAGTGCTCCAAAGTCTCTCACTCTTTGCACGTTGTCCTGCTGTGGGTCTTTGTGTTAGTAACCATTTAGAATAAGAAGATACTTGTCTGACGATTGTTGAGCAAAGCACTAACCTGTGAGTATAGCAGTATTCCATTAGGAGTAATTATATTGCTATGTTCCCTGATGAGAATTGTAGTATTTAGTTTTCCCCTAGGTCTATCTAGTCTTGGATCTTGGGAGGGTCAGGTTTATGTTTTATCTCATGGAGCCAGCCTTAAATCCAATCAGAAAGTGATTGGCTATGCCTGTAACATTGTGCCACTGTTGCACTGGTATATCTTGCAGGGAATATGGGAAGGCACAACAAATACTTAAGGCCATTGAGAAAACTATATGGAAACCTACTACTGTAGAGGCGTCAACCTTATATACAGAAATGGGCTCGCTCATTGGATCTGGAGTTCACTGATTCAGTTATACTGGCTGGCCAGAAAGCCTCAGGGATTCTCCTGTCTGCTCCTCAGCCTCATGGGGTTTTTTTTGTAAATATATGCCACTATGCCCCACTCTTTAAATGAGTGCTAGGGATCTGAACCCAAGTGCTTCAAGCACTTCCCCTACTGAGTCATTTCCCAGCTCTGAAATATCTTCCTTCCTTCCTTCCTTCCCTCCCTCCCTATTAAAAAAAGGAAACATTTTTTAAATTCCCAGTTAATTATCCAAAAATCCAGTTATTATTAGGAAAACAGGATAAACACTTGGTTCTTTCTTTCTAATCACCATAATTCAGTTCAATGAATTGGCATCCTGTTAATCAATTGCGTAGTGTCTATCACATACCTGAAGTCCTCAGGAGGGAAGATCTTGGTTATATTTAATTACTACCAAGCCCAGGGCCAAGTGCAGGGCTGACATAATAGACTCCTATTAGGTCTTTACTGGATGAATGAAAGCATGAAGGGAGGGGAATTTTCTCCTTTGTCTTTCGCATCTCAATGCCCATCCCTAACTCTGTTCTCTCTTGGCTCTAGGTAGTTAAAACATGGATCAAAGTACTTTGGATCAAACCCATACCTTAATGAGAAAGTGCCCTCAGAGGCATCAAAAGCCATTCTGACACAGAAATACTAATTCAGAGCATGTGATGAAGATGCCTTGTAGAAAGCCACATTGGCTGTAAAACAACATCTACTTAATTTGTTGTCTTCTATGTAATGGCCCCTTAGGGTTGCTTCCTAATTAGAGCCCCAAGAAGATGTGGTATTAATATTGTGAGGACGTAGCTACACACAAACACAGACAGGGATTCAGGAAGGGTAACGAATCGGGTCCTGATCACTGTGCCACTGCGTGTTTGAAGAACACATTGTGCCACTGTGTATTAGAAGAACACCCTGTGTCTTGCAGGATGACTTAGAACTTGTCCAAGGTCACATAGCAGAAGGAAGATGAGAGCCCAGGACTCTTTCTCCAGTCCCACAGGTTGCTCTGTCATTCCCACAGGCTCCAACCAATATCAGAGGGCGGGGCCTTCGGTATTTGCTCCTGAGTCAGAAACAGCTCATGATGTGCCTCACTGTGGTGTGTGCTAGAGTATGAACTCATTAACAGCTGAGTGTGAACTTCAGTGCAAGAATCTTTTCTCCCGTTTATCCTTAGCCTGGTGTCTAGGTGATAGACTGTCAGGCAGGAGGCAGATCAGGCCCCACTGGCCTTTCTTGCCATCCTAGATACCTTCTTGGGACATTCTTTCCCAAGCCTTCTTCTGCTGTGTTCTGTAAAATGCACCATGTATTGTCCCCCTCTGAAAGGAAAGGTCCCTTCATAGTCTGCGATGACGTCCCTTCTCTTACCAGCCAACAGGTGTGTTTTGTGTTGGACTTTCCTTCTGACCCGGAGGGAAAACAACAGCCATTTTGAGGTCTGTTTAGTCTCAGAAGGAAACATCGTACTAATTAGGGTAAGAGACTTTACAAAATATGTTTTCGATTCTACCGATGGTCAGTTACAAGCGATAACGCTGTTAAATGCAGTGCCTAATAAATCTGGAAAAACTACCCAATAAATGTAGGTAATAACAGTGATTAACAATAAATTAAATGCAGAGAAGCAAGAATGTACCACATTATTTTTAACTAGTTTGGGCCATAGGGTTCTGATTATTCAGTTTGTCCTGTACACCTGGAGTTTATTAGAGTGTAATACAAACTAAACGGTCCCTCAGAGAGGCCACTGAAAGGGCTTAGTATAAAACAATATACAAGTTTAATAGTGGTAACTGACCTTTCTTTCTTTTACAAAAACATATCTTTGTAACTTGAACCCCAAGGAAATGTAATGCTTTTTACCTAATCCCGATTGTTAATTTTCCTTTTATTTAATTTAGAAGGTTTCATTTGTTTCATGTGATAGGAAGACACAATTTATACTCAATAATTCTTCCTGTTCTGGAAAGAGACCCATGATGACCAAATATTGTTTTCCTCCCGCCGTGTCTATTATGGAACAGAGAGTATCAGACGGTGGTGCCCTGGCTGTTAATGGTAACTGGTTAAAACCCACATTCTAAAATAGCCAAGTGAAATGGGTACATGTGTTTATAATCAAGGTGCATTTGGCTAATTTTCCCTAAACCTTTAAATATTACTCATTCTCAAATACCAGAAAATTGGACTCTTTCTCGGTGGAGGCAGGAAGGCACCAACAGGCTTTTCAGTAGAGACTTTTTTTCCAGCATCTCCCAACACTCATCTTTGTAAGGTCCTGAGACAGGACCACTATATTCCCGTGATGGAATCTTCAACTTCTAGACGGCATTGTGGGTGGATGTGTCATCACACTGCTGTGTTTTCTAGACAGTATTTGTAGTGCTTCTTTCTGTACCTGGGGTTTCTCAACCTCACCATACACACTGCAACCCCTGATGTGTGTGTTTTGCACAAAGGGCATCCTAACGTGGGTTGACTCTTGTAAACATCTGAAACCTGAGGTGCCTCCAATGGTTCTGGGGTCTGGCAAAAAAGTCCATAAACTCTGCCTTCCAACAATTAAATGAAATGGTCACCAGGGAGGGCTTGAATGGCATTGCCCAGGGGGTCAACAGAGCAGATGACTATTTTCTTAATCTGTTAGTCAATATGGCCAGCCCTAGGCCTCACCTGCACCTTCAGGAGAACTTCAAACAGCATCTTCCTGACTGAATGTTACCTCCATCTCATAATCGAAGCCATCTTTATCCAGAAGCCTTTTTTTTTTAAATCTCTGAGATGAAGCAGGTTTTACTTTTATTCAGAAGTAGAATTTTATTCCAATAAACAGGCTTAGGGCAAAGCCAGATGTGGAACGATTTCTGTATCATCTACAAGAATGGGACTCAGTGGGCCAGAGGGAAGTGAGAGCATTTGTACATCTTCCCTTGGCTGTTAGAAGTGGACAGAAAGGACTAGGGCATGAGACTGACGTCTCTAGATGCTTCCAGAATCTTCTCTGGGGGAAAGGTAGCTGGTTGTCCCAGGATGGACCTGAGACACAAGCCCATCAGAAAATCTCTCTTTATACCAAACACCTCCATAAGACAACTACTGTCCTCCAGAGAGTTCTTGGGTTCCAAGCACAATGCTAAGCCTATGTAGGTATCTTCACGTGTAGTCTGCACGGTGACTCTATGAGGCATTCCTAATCCCTTCGTGTGAATTCCCAGGTATCCTTTACCCCATTTGGGGGCTAACAGCAAGAGAACCAAATTTTCTGGTGGCATGAAATGCACTACCTAGCCTCCGACTGGGAGAAGATCTGCTGGCCTTCTGGTTCTCCTCAGGATTCACCACTCTAACCTCCAGCCCTGCTCCCGCCATTAGCTTTTCTTCAGCCGGAGCCCAGCTGTCTCCCTCGGTTGTCTAAGGCGGAGGGCTTCCTAGCAGAGTTCTAGGTCTTCGTGTCTCAAGCTCTACTATTTTACTCTTGACTGTAAAGCAATTCTATTTGTAAAACAATTGTGTTCACCCCAGTCTTGCAGAATCCATAACCCAACCCCCCTTCTCAGCTATGAAGAAGTACAGAGGTCAGGAGTGTGGCCTTGAACCCTAGCTGGGGATTTAACTGCTGTGCCGTCTTGCAAGTCACTTAACTTCTGAACCCAGTTTCATTGTTCATAGTGGAAGTTGTAGGATTCTAAAGCCAAAAGCAAAACAAAACCAACCAACCAACCAACAAACAAAACCAGATTTTCTTCTAGTCCTAGTGGCAAACTTCCTGTGGCACCAACAATGGCCTTGAAGGCTGTCTCCTGAGTGCGGGGATTACACAGGCATCCAGCCCACATGGCCTGTTTTATGCAGTGTTATAGGTACCAGGGCTTAATGCCTCTTAGACAAGCTTCCCACCAACTGAGCTACATACCCAGTGCTTTGCAGAGTTCTTATGGGGTTAAATGATTTATTTGATGCTGGGCATGTTGCAGAGAACCTAGTACACTGAAGAACACCAAAGTGGTATCTATTTCTCGTGGCTAGAAGGCTTATATTATTCTCTTTAATGAGCACTTCTAGGAATCAAAGAAATTCAGAACATGATTGGTACTTGCTTTGCAGCTCCGTTTACTTCTTTAAGATATCAAAGAGGTTGCTTACTACACAGAATGTCAACAAAGGCCTCCATTATTAAGATCCAGGTTTTGTTTTGTTTCTCCAAAGGAATTTAAAGAGGTCAGCTTCTCCATTGAAATCCTGGCAAAGTCTCGGCCATGTGGAGGCAGTCTTCAGCTTCAGCGGCTGTGCAAGACCTTCTGAGGGGAAGAACACTGAGGACAGAGGAGGCCAATCTCAGCAGCCTGCCTTCACGGAGAACACGAAGTGTCTTTGTGGTCCTTCAGATAATACGAAGCCAGTTCCCTAGACTCTGCTCTTGTAAGAAAGCCAGACCCAACCCCCATACATTCCAAACACTTATTAAAAAGAACAGTTCTTGACCAGCAGATTTTGTGGGGAACTTGCACCTTTCGTAGATTCACTCAGCTTCCCAGGCAAAGGGAGCAAGCACCCTTGCTGATAAGCCCCAGAACATTCTGTAGACTTGGCTGTTCCCTCCAGCCTCTCAGACACGGGCAGTTTCACGCCATAACCATTCTATCACGGGCCTTGCAGCCAATAAAGTAATCACGAAGAGATGGTTCGTTCTCCGTGCTTAATTCAGTGAGGTCTCTGTGCCATCAGCAATGGTTGAAACATTAATTTTGAGTGACGTTGGATGAGAACCTGGGTCTGGGCTGGACCGGAGTCACACAGCTGTTCTTTCATCCTGTGTCCAGAGAGCTAGCCACACATTCCCGAGGCTCATCTGCGCATTCTTGACCCAGCCTCTAACATTTTATGTCTAATTCCCCTGATAGCCTCAGTGAAAGTTCCCGGCAAAGATTGATTGCAGGGCATGACCCAAATTTGTAACTGGCCACAAAATGCTGTAAAGCAAAGTTCATGAATACCTTCCAGCTGATTGTGAGTGATTTTTGAAAATGATCCGGTTATGTTTTCCTTCCTGATTTTTTTTTCCATTTTAAATGTCTAAAAAAGAAGGACTTTTCTCCAAGCTCTGGGTTTTGTAACACCATCTGCATGGCACACAGAATGGACAGCACAGACCCGCCTTGTGGGGGTGGGGCCTCCGAAGCTGGTTGTGTTCTGTCTGGGACGGGATTGATAACAGGGAGTGATGGCAGAGATGGGATCCTGACCATGGAGGCCGGAGATCTCCGTTCCAGGGACTCTCAGAAAATGTCTTAGTCTCTGTGATGGAGAGTCTGTTCATTGCCAGTGGCAGAGGCTTTGACTGTGGAAGCCTTTCTTGAGAATAGATTGAGAGGGGGCATTTCCCAAGTCTGAAGAACATGTGGAAGTGAAGGGAGAGATGTGCCTCCACCTCCAGCAGGATGCTTGGGTGTGGGACGGAACAAAGCATCTCTGACATGCTAAGAGGTACTCCACCCTGAGCCACATTTGCAGCTGTTGCCAATGCATTTCTCTCCTATCTGCTATTGCTTCAAACCGAAGAAACATCAAACACAGAGTAAAATTCAGAAGTGCGGCCTCGAAAGAGGTCACTTTCCTCTGGTGTCCGGGATGTGTGTGACTGATATTTTATTAGTCAAAATGTCACTGGTTCATACTATGGGGTAGAACACCTCAGGAGACCTTTCCTCTAGGATTCAGGCATCTTTGGGATACCTAGGAAGCTGTGGTTGTTCCTTTCCAGGCTCTTGGCCCACAAGAAAATAGGCTTGTCTTAGAAAAGGGGTACCCAGGCCTCAAGAAGAAGTTGTGCCCCAAATCTTGTTCCTATATTCACAAGTATGGGACTTGCAGAAACCAAGAGGGGACCACTAGCCCTTCCTTACTCCTTTGGGCATCAGTGACATCGATTATGGTGGTTCCAGCAGCCTCAGGGCGCTGGGACACCAGTGTTCCTGACCTATGGGCTCCCCTGTGCTGGTACACGCTTGCTGTGTTTGTCAGACACGGCCTCAGTGTGATATCTCTCAGGTCAGACGCTGTCAGGCTCCATAGTATCACCTAGAACCACAAACCATCAGGAGTCATAGGGAAGAGATTGCAGGAACCAGAAGCCAGGCTGAATTCCTAAGGCACTGGTGGCTGAGAAGGAAATGAGCTAACCTGGGTGAAGAGGTCCTGTTCTGGAACAAGAGGGAGCTTCTGAGCCACTTTTGAGGGAGCAGAGAAGTACCTCAGGGTAGATTAGGGTCTTGTAAGAATGTGTTGGAAGGTGGGACACCTGGAGGTAGAACCCAGGAGGCTAATGGCATAGCTGTTTGCAGTCATTTGGATCAGTGTCTTACTGGAGGCCTGAGCAAGGCTGAAGACTGAAAGCCTTAGACCAAAGTCTGAGCAGACACGGTGCATCACATCCGGCAAAGGGAGGTCCCCGCTACATACCAAAGGGCGTTTTCAAGCCAAGTGACTCACAGCACGCATGCTCTCTGGATCTGTGCCACACATATGGTCAGGCAAACCAGAACCAATTGGATAGTCATCAAGGAACCTGGAGTCCGGGCCACTGAAACGCAAGCCAGGGCTCTGACCTGAGTCTTAAGTCACTGCCTTTCGGGTTTTCTTTCAAGTGGGGAAAAATGAAATACAGGATAGAAAGGGCCTGTGATCCACAGGCCTGGGATCCACGGGCCTGTGAGGTTCATGGTCTTCTGGGAAGTCACTGCACTTTCCCTGGTATAAGGAGAGAACGAACCAGTCAGAAGACCGAGGATCCAATCACTCTGCCGACACTGCCTTCTTTCCAGCTGGGTCCCCTCAAATAACATCAGAGGTCTGGTTCCTGCCCCCCCCCCGCCCCCACCCCTCAGGCTGCTTTTCCTGAAGCTATGAGCCTCTCATGTCAGTCATAAGTATCAATACAATCTTAAAATTTTTTAATGTTTACTTTTAGTATGTATATGTGTATGTGTATATGTATGTGTGTATCGTGTGTGTGTGTGTGTGTGTGTGTGTGTGTGTGTGTGTGTGTGTCTTGGATCCTCTGGAACTGAAATTAAAGACAGCTGTGAGCTGCCACATGGATCCTTGGCATTGAACTCTGGTCCTCTGGACGAGCAGGCAATGTTCTTAACCAACCAGCCATCTCTCCTGCCTGCATCGACACAATCCTAACCGTCTCATTTCATTTTGTTTTCTTATACCAGAGCAAAAGGTTCTAGCAGCTGCATGTAGAGCCCTGGAGTTGTAGGAACAATCCTGGGACATCTACACTTTAGAAGACAGAACTCCATGCAGGAAGAGAGCCAGGGGCCTCAGGCGCTCTTCCTGCCTCACGGCTTTCCTGCGTCACCGCGTGTGTCTTGTCAGGGAAGCTCGGGTCCAGCGATGGAGAGGCTCTGGCAGCAGGGACCGCAGCGTTAGCTCCAGAAGGCCCGAGGCTCTCGGCGGTTGAGCAATGCCTTGAACACTCTGCTTCTCTCCCTTGAGAAAATGTGAGTGGAAGTTAAGCAGTCTGGCTCTGGATTGGAAATTCGACTCTGTAACAAGCCGACCGTGCCCTCGGACAGGTACTCACTTACTGAATTGGATATTCAGGGTCCTTGCCTATAAAATAGGTGCAGGAACACGGACTACGTTTCCAGGGAATCTGGTACACATACGGTGCTCAGTGGGTGATGGTGGTGGCCTTGCTGTGGCTCAAGCAGTGATAGACAAGGCATCCTGTCGCCTGTACCCGGAGGGAGTGGCTGCACTTCTGTGCTGTTTCCTGGTGGGCTCAGACCACCACCTGTGGCACAATCCTTTTCATGTTGAAGCCCAATAATGGAGAACCACAGAATTCCCAAAAGGAAAGAGAAATATGCCATGTTGCTTTCAAGGTTAAAGAAAATATAACCACAAAATACCGTATAAAAATCAGAATTATTGAGGGGCAAAACTCCAGAGATAAAGAGAAAGTATATTTCTACCGTGTGGGCAGCGACGCCACCAATACTCTTTAAAGACAAGCGTGTCCTCACTCCGAGGCTCTGCACACGCCATCTTATGTGATGCGAAGGGTCTTGTGGATGTCGTCAACTTACAGATGGGGAGATTTTACTGTAGGTTTTATAGAGATTCTCCTTAGAGAGAGGCAAAATGGCCAGGGTCTGAGGAGGTGATGTGTGGGAAAAGCAGGAGAGGGAGCGTGCTGAGCAGAGGTCCCAGTGAAGCGGCCCTGAGAGCCGAGGCCACCCTGGGAGGCCGGAGGGGACAGAGTTCCCCGGAGCTTCTTTTGAGTTTAACTTAGTGAAACATTTTAGGCTTGTAATCTAAGAATCACAAGACCATAAATGAGAGCTGTTTAAAGCTACTAAGTTTTATCATTTGTTAGAGTAGCAACAGGGAAGAGTATGTATCTCCCAAAGAGATTACCACCATAATATATGTGTGATATACTTCTGTGTCTTTATGCACACACACACACACACACACACACACACACACACACACCATACACAGATTTCTTTTCTAATCAGTGCAATATCATCCTAAGCATCCTCCTTTGTGTGTGGTCAAACTCCAAATCTCTCTCACGCCTAAACCTTAGAGTGTATTTAAATTTCCCCAGCTGACTCGGACACGCCCATTAGAGGCGCTCGCCGCAGTCTGCCTTTGTCTCCATGTGGCACGTGCTCTGGGTGTCACGGACCTGTCGAGGCCAAAAGGACGAGCCCTCATGAGCCACGCATGGTGTTTGCTCTTCCATCAGGCCATTTCTAGTTGACGTCCCCACAGCCTTGCTTTGTTCAGAACCGTTTCAATGCCCTGTTTCAATGCTTCTACGTGGGGTTCAGAGACACCGGGAGGGTGACAACTTCACCCTATTTCTGGGACGGGGTGCTAACTGCTGCTAAGGGATGCAACTTGCAGAAAGCACTGAGAGTCAGGGTGTTGTGACCTAATGGAGTAGAGTCCCTCCTCACCCCCCAACCCCCACGGAAAGGACAACGGGATGCACAAACTTGCGGCCTGCATTCAGGCCCATAAGTTACCAAGAGTGAGCCTGAAGAGCACAAGGCACGTCCATTTCAACAGAGCTTTCTCAGCTAAGTACACCAACATCGGGCTGTTTAGACATCGTTAAAATATATCGCGCCCAATATATTTACCCACGGTCCTCTCTCTTACCCAGGCAGGCCATTCATCAGCCTGTCAATTTAAATGGATTTCTGCATACAAGTGACTGTCTGGTGTTCTGAGAACACTCTAGAAGAAACCGGCCTACAGTACAAAAATAAAATTATCCAAAGCCGGGCTTGGTGGGACCCCGCCTCCCCTACTTGAATCAAATGAACAACGGCATTTTCTGTCAGCTACTTCTACTTAAAGAACTCATACTAATTATTGAAATAGTAACGATAAAACAAAACAAAACAAAAAACATTGTTCATTGTTTATAGAGAAACTTCCTGAGGTGGAGATCCCAAGACTATCATTAATATCTTGGCCCACAGTTGAAGTCTTTATTGCACTGTGAGCCTATGTATAAATGTGCATGTGTACATGTGTTTCACTTGTCCTATCCAAACCTTTCTCCATATAATTAAAATGTATCAGTGACATCACAGGAATGGAGTCAATCTTTGGTTTATGTCACTTCTAGAAGACTGTAAATTCAAATTTTCCAGAGTCTGACCGAATCTAGGGTGTTCTCAATAGGCATATAGTATTTCAAGGGCGCACTGTAATGAGAAACCCTTTGTATGGAATGCTTCTTGCTTGCCTTGTGTTCTCTCTCTCTCTCTCTCTCTCTCTCTCTCTCTCTCTCTCTCTCCACCCTCTTGATCTTGTTAGCCCTAAAGCCCAAACTTCTCTTTGGTCCTAGTGAAAGCACGCAGCATATATAATTATGCTTAGGGTAGAGCACATAGAACTGTATGCTAAGAATTTTATCAGTAAGGAAGAATAAAAGCAGAATCTTTGGAAATTAAAGACGGGAGTACATTGAAAGAGGAAGAAGACTGGTGTTCGAAGGAGGACCTCCATACCTAACCCTACGACACCTTCCTAACACGAATTAAAGACGTGGTGAGTCTGTGAACGGGTATCACTCATCTAATGAGAACACCAGATGCCCACACATAGGAAACGTAAAGAAAGTGAACCCCTTGTAAAATTTTATATATTATCCCTTTCACCAAAATATGAAAACCAGATTAGCAGGAGGAAAGGCAAAGCCCTTCTATAAATAAATATGAAGAAACACTGGACCAAAAGGAGACACTTGTTTAAATACAACGTCCAAGAGAGAAAAATTGTCAAATAAACAAGAGCCCCACATTTTCGCCTGCACAATTCAAAATGTTCTGTGGTACCAAACGCCACAGTGGAATGCTGCCAAGCTGCCCCTGGGTGACGACTTCTGAACTGACTGCTCTTCACCATTTATTTGGAATGATAAATAGTGAGACCTGCAAATGCGGAGCCTTCTTGTGAGGACATGTCGACATTAGGAAGACATTTCTATCCAGGGCCTGCTGGAATCTCCAGCTTAGGCTTGGCCTGGATTTATATTTTTATTTTTAGTTCCTTACTGCCTTTCTGCCTACTTTGGTTTTCCCTCCACCTTCCCTTGCATCTGGGCTCACTGTTTTCCTGAAACCACAAACAATTAGCCATCTGCAGAGTCGCCAGTGAACTATCAAGAAAAAATACCCATAGGTTAATGACCTCTTCTAGAGGTCTTGCTGAAAATCAGAGCCTGCAGATCACAGGCCTGCCACGCACCCAGCAACCAGGAATATGCGGTAAGAGCAAAGGGAGACAAACCAAGTGGGATTCAAACTTGATGGTTCAATAAAAATGACTGCTCTCTGGTCTTAGAAAAAACTAGACAACACAGAGACAGGTGTGTGTGTGTGTGTGTGTGTGTGTGTGAGAGAGAGAGAGAGAGAGAGAGAGAGAGAGAGAGAGAGAGACTCTGGTGGTGGTGTTACTGAGAACTACAGAAGGATTTGAATCTGGAGATTGGGTGGGAAGCCTGACAGGCAGGGTGGGTGGAGGAGCCTGGCAGGATTTGAGTCATTTATAAGCCATAGTCTCTTGTGCAAACCACCCAACCACTTAGAGCTGCTATGTCCTAATCGGGAGACAAGAATGGCGAGCCCTCTAAACAAGTCCCTGCAGAGAGTGCTGTCTAGAACCTGGGAGAGAGTCCATAATCTTCTATCCCCTCTTCTTGCAGTTCCTTCCTGACTTTGGAATTGGTCTTATGCAGATCCGGTTTTTAACTCTTGACTTTAGCCCTCCAGCCCGAAGGGAGCTGTGGGACCAGAGATGCTCAGACTCCTGGGAGATCACACCCTTTGTGGTCTTTTTCCACTTGGCTGTACTCACAAATCACATCTAATTATATCACAGAGCAGGAGCTAGCACCCTGTCCTACACTACTTGGCAAATCAGCGTCCTGTGTGAAGGTAGGTTAGTAATTGTGATGTTTCTCAGGTCCTCAGCAAGCACTCCTGTGTGTCCCCTGGGGTGATTCCACAGCACCCAGTGGAACTGTCTGTCATCTCCGTCTCACAAAGAGGAACTGTGGCACAAAGTAGGTTCTTGACTCTCCCCTCCCAAGGTCACAAGAGCACATGAACTGGAGCTGAAACTTGATCTAGTCCAGGTGGCAGTAACTTCTTCAGTACTAAGCATGTTAGACTGTACTTGAGTCGTAGATATTCAAATCTGCTGTTAGAGGATAAAGCCCAGTTATAGCAAAAAGCAGACAGTATGTAAACAAGTGGAGGGGACTATGTCTCAATAAAACTTTATTAATAGACATTGATATCTGAATTGCATGAGATAGCCATGTGTTGTGACATATTTATTATTACTCTCTTTGGTCTTGAAGGCTATTTATGGCTGTGGATTGTACCTCAGGGAAAAAATACTTGCCTAATCAGGCAGTAGGGCCTGGATTCAATCCCAATCACTATTAAATAACTAGAAGATTAGATAGATAGATATATAGATAGATAGATAGATAGATAGATAGATAGATAATAGATAGACAGATGGATGATGGATGGACAGATGGATGGATGATAGATAGACATTACTTTAAAGGCCACATAAATCGGCTAGCTGAATCTGTTCTACGACTGCAGTTGGTTGACCCTTGACCTGGCATTTATTTGTGGCACTTGTTCTTTTGAATGCCATAGTGAACTGTCTCTTTGAAATATCATATTAATCTCAATTTTACCGACCAGAAAACTGAGGTCACATAAAGCTGATCAAATGAGACAAGCCAAATACAGGCATCCAAAACCCAGTGTTGAGTTTTACCTCCATGTCAGTCAGGAGCTGAGGTGGCCTGGAGCTGCTTCCTAAGATGAGCACAGAGATCAAACGGGGTCATGTATATGGTGTGCATAAAATTTTGATATCACTCTTGGCTTCTTAAAAAAAGGTGTAAAAGCTCTTATAAACTGTGTAATGTAGTTACTGAGATTAATTAGATTCTGCAAAGTTTCTAGAGGAAAGTGTTAAAAGTTTCTTACCTTTTACATGTCTTTATCTAGTTCTAAGTTTCTGCTGATGATACCGGGCTCTGATGGTAAAAGACAGGTGGAGGCAGTTTCTTTTGGTGAGGAGAGAGGAATGACCCATTTATGCTACAGAGGGTTAACTGCTACCGGGAGTGGGGTGCACACAGTAGGGCTATAGCTACATCCACCTCCAGTGGGCAGACAGGAAGCTGTGTTACAGAGGTGTGCTGCATGATACAAGTTTTCAGGTTGAGGTGAAAGATATTTCCAGGCTGAGGGAAGAGTCTTGCAGAGACATTAGGCATGGAAGGTCAATGTAGCATGCATGGTAAAAATGGCAAACCTCGGGGGTAGAGGGAGCTGGCAGACTAAGTCCCTAGTGTCTATGCTGCAGCTCTAGATTTGCTCTCTTGAGAGAGAGCTAGGGTGGTTCCCAGGAGTTTAAACATGAAGAGGTGTACTGAGGGAAACACAAAGCCAGAGGGTACCAAAGCGGCAAAGGTCCCAGGCAACCTCGCTAAATGACAGTTTTCAGGTGAAAATGATTATTTCCAACTGAAAGGAGAACAAGGAGATATTACATAAGAAGAAATGGCTGGGCCAGGTTCTAAGATAAAGTGCTACATTTCAAGGACATTCAAAGCAAACAGATTTGGGTCCCATTTCCCCCTTCTATAACTTTGCTTTTGGAAAAATAAGCTGAGAAGTTCTGCAGGGCAGTGGCGGGAGGATACTGGAAGTTGCTCCAGGGCTATGACTTAGTGGTTTGTTTTTGTAGAACTACAATGCTTGTGCCCATGAGGACAAAGTAGGAGGAACTTTCAGAGGGCTGGGAACTAGCTAGGAAATGGCTACAGGGACCGTGGAAGATAGCAAGAGGGACAAACAGCTCCATGCAGCCAGAGACAGTGTTTGTCTCTGAGTGTGCACATGTGTGCTTTAGACGGTTGGCTGCAGGAGTCGGGTACATCAAGGTGAAGGATAACACAAGAGGGACACCTGTTGTGGGGTCAAAATATCCAGATTGAAACCCATGATATTGACTAGTTGTGTGGCACTGGGCCAAGCAGTCAGACTCTCTGAGCTCACTTTTTCTTTCATCTGAAAGAGGAAACCGAATCAGTCTTGCCTGTGCTGTCTTTCCTAGGACTGCCTGAGGTGGTACATGTAAGAGCATCACAAAGGACCTGAACTTCACTGGTGGCTTTCCCAGGAAACAAAAGGCCAGAGATCTTCCCGCTTGGTGGCCTCTCCACGGGGACACGGCCGCCACTCCCTCCCCCTTCCAGCTGTTGGAGCTCCGGATCAATTGCGACCAAGCTAAACAAACAAACAAAAAGGTAGTCATACATGATCAGCAAAATGGTACAAATGATGTCATCCATCAAGATGGACATCCCAATTTGCCAACTATTTTCTCATAAATCAAACTGCGGTCCCTGAAGGAAGAGGGGCAGGGCTCGGGGAGCCAGCATGGCAGGGTTTATCGGAGGACCAGACGCGGGGAAGCGCTCCCTGAAGGGTTCAGTAATTATTTTCACTCTATGGGAAATAAAGAGGGGGCCCGATGGGAGGGAGGCTGGAGAGTGTCCGCCGCACTTCATTACAGTTCCCCAGGCTGGGGACACAACATATGCTTTTCATTGGGAAGCCAATAATTTTGAATCGTGGGACAGGTGAAAACTTAAATGACATTTGCAAACCTTGATTTATTTCTCTGCTTAACTCTGGAACATGCTTGAGACTCAGCCCTGCAAGGTTCCGTAGATTAGTGGTCAATGTCAAGTATTTCCAATGACATATTCAAGCGTTTCCTGTCCCTATCAGTTAATTAAATATTTTCAGTTCTAATATCTTCTTATTGAAATGGCTTCCCTTCTTTGTCTGTTATGGGCTTGGAGAACAACAGTATGAGGTATGAGCTTTATGGAACACAAAATAAAAATGCAAAAAAAAAAAAATACCCCTCCCCATCCCTGGACTTGCTATTTTGCTTTGCTGGAAATCTCATTAAAAGTTATTTATGAGCTGTTAGGGATCCCATAAGGATTACACCTAAGTCAGCCTGTAAAGCTTTTGAGTTTCTTTTACATGGAGAACCTCCCTCCCTATTATTCTACCTTGCTTGCACCCAAATAAATACTGGAGATTAACTTCTTGACAAAAGACGGCTCCTTGCTCTCCAGCTTCACAGCGCCCAGGCAGTCTGTCTTTTCCTTCCCTACTGCACCAATGTGAACCGAGCTAGGGATGGAGGTAAAAGCCCATGGGCATTGATAGATTATCATTATCATTATTTTTGCTTTTTTTTTTTTTTTAAAATGATGCGTCTGTGTGTAGGGTTATGTGCACATGTGTGCAATTGCCTATGGAGGCCAGAAGAGGGCATCAGATCTCCAAGAGTTGAGTACTCATCCTGAGACACCTGCTGTGGGGCTGGAAACCAAACCTGGTCTCCGCAGCAAGTGCTCTTAGTTGCTGAGCCATCTCTCCAGCCCCTGGGTTTGTTACCATGAATGCTATAGTGAAGGTACTGAAGCAAGTCTACTGTCTGTCTCTGATGCTTGGAGACTTTATCCGTAAACTATTAGGCAGTCTTCATTGACCATCTCATCTTCATCTATACCCCCTCCTCCACTTCCCTCTGAAATAAGATGGTGGAACTTTATCAGGATGAGTGATTACGTAGTTCCTTTATGAGGGCCACAGCCCACTCTTTGCCATCTCCCAGAACATATTCTCTGGAAGAGTAGATCAAACTGCCAAGTTAGGCGTCCTTTGTCCTTCTACGGATTTAAACAAAATGCATCGTATTTCCAATGGATCTACTTTATGTACATATTTCTAGGGCACAGAAGAGAATGTGGTTATTTAATTGTTTCACAACTCAAAACTTAATTTCACGCCCCCCCAAAAGTCATATGAGAAATGAGTACACTGCTACCATGCAGATGCACATGCAGTTCTGTGAGGTTGGCTGTTATTGTTATGATTAAAGTTCTCGTGTGGTCTTTTCTCCCCCAAATCTGGGCTCGTGTGAGTTAGTCCCTCACTCACCAGTCCCTTGTGGAAACACAGAATCCCAACCACACCACAAACCCTACGTTGAGTCTGAGTTCTTCATCTGGCCATCACAGGAATGAAATCTTCCTGGCATGGCATGTCTTATCCCCCTTGCATCTGAGTGAATTCACAACTCAAGATGGTCGCCTCAGTCTCTACCTTTAGGAAAGAGTTAGTCCACTGACTAAGACAGACAATAAGGCACTGGTTGCATATTTTAGGAAAGAGTATATTTTTCCTTAATCTCAACCATCTGGAGAATTTTAACATCTATATTCTCTATGGAATTCTGCAGGAGAGGTCAGTTTAATTTTTTAAGAGTCATTTAAACATCCTGAGTAACATTGTAAGTCCTTAAACAAGCCATGCCTCACTGGCGAGACCAAGGAGAAGCACCTGGGGTGTTTGTGTGTTTAGTCTGGTGCTGTTCAGCTGCACTTGACAACAGCGATGCCCATGTCCCGCTGGCCCTGCCCTCCAACCTCCAACGTCATTGTTTGCTACTTTTAAAACTTGGTCTTAAGAGTTTACAGGTGATCCGAATGTGGCTTAAGAAGTATAATTCTAGGAGAATCTGAGTTTGATGATAAAGACAGACCTAGGCCTTCCCACTGGTGTTTCCTTTCCTGGATTTTAGCTGGCTTCTTGTTTCCCACCCACTCCTACATTGTAGGCTGACTGGCAATCTTTCTTGACTTTCGGCTCTTCTCATCTCCCTTCAGGATAAAAAGACACTGAAGTTCTGATCTCAAGTACATTCCAGCTTGACCTTGCTGCCAAAAAAGGCCTTTGAGGATTCCATACTTACTAAATAATTACGTATTTATTTTTAAAAAAGGACAAATTTGGATGTGTGTCTGAGTGTGTGTGTGTGTGTGTGTGTGTGTGTGTGTGTGTGTAGTTTATAGATGGCTGCCTTTGGACACCCGTCTGGTTGGACCAGTCTATTTCTCTGGATAGATTTTAACTTGCACTGAAGTCACCCAGTCCAGGCATGTGCACAGTTCTCTGCACATGCATGCACACAGCACATATTCAGAATCAAGATTTGGACCAAGCTAAAACCAACAGAAGTAATGGCGAGCATTCACAGAGGCCATATTCTGAATGGAGCACTGAGCCAAAGTGTATTCAGTCCTGGGAGAAACCCCAGAGACCTCAAGGCCACTGTCAGTCCCATTTAATAGATAAGAAAAAACGAGACTCTAAAACCTGAGTCAGACCACCCAGGCAGATCCCACATGTTCAGCACCGCACTCCATTGCTGGCCGCCTTGTCCTCGAGGCCGTTCTTGGGGTGTAGGATATAGATGGAGTTGGGGGATGAAGACAGACTTGGATCAAATGCACATCTTTGTTTGAGAGGCACAGTCTCCATCTACGTGTGGGATTTGCACTGTCCACCACGGGTTGGGCTGGAGCCCTCTTTTAGGGTTACTGAGAGGCCAGGGAAATCCATAAAGAGCAGCAGGCATCCGCAGTGCAACCTGGGTCTTCCACTAAGTACTGCGGAGGAAAGCAGAGAGGGAAGAGGAAACATAAAACGCCCCTGCTTCTGAGTGCCTTTGGCAAGGTGTTCTGAGCGTTCAGAGCCAAGTTACTATACACGCTCTGGGGAGAATTACAAATAAATGACGAAACATCTTGAAGCACAGCTTATACCTAATTAATCATGGAACTTAAAGAACAAAGCAGGCATTCCTTCAAAGTTTTCAACAATTTCCCTGTTAAGTGGAGTGGGGAGGGGAGAGGTCTCGCTGCTCTATAGTGGATACGCTGTGCACTTTGTTGGGGGTTGGGGGGGGAAGCTCTTCTTTTTCCCTGGCCTCCTGCAACCTCCAAATGCTTACATACTTAATACTGTATGCCCGACATCGGTTTCCAGATCATGAAACATTCCTCAACCTTTTTGTCCCCAGATCCCTTGGCCCCAACAATACTTGTTTAGAGATGAGAAGGCAGAACACCAGGCATATCTTAAATACCCATGCTATCGTGCCTTGGGATTCCATGGCACAGTTATATGCTGCTGTCCCCAGGAAATCAGCAGCACGTCCTACTTAAGAAAGCTGCAAGACATAGGCTTCACAGTGTATTTAATTATCCCAGGAGCTCCAAAGCTCTGGGGCCAGATTTCCTCATTTCTCCAATGCTGCCGTTAATGGCAGATCACCAACTTAAATTCTGAGCGCTAAGCCAGATAGTGCCACAAAAGCATTTAGCCCCACGTCTAGGCCACAAGTCCTCAATAACAGAGGATGCGACTGACTCTTCAGGTATCCTTTTCGTTCTTTTCCTGTCCATGGACTTGACCACCACCCTGCTTAGCCAGCACAGCTTCTTCAGATGTCTTTCTCCCCAGTGACACATGGGGGAGTCTGAAAGTGACACATGTCTGTTGTTCCTGCAAGATGCTGTCCTTCCCCTGAGTGTCCCAGCAGTTGCCTGTTTAGCTGAGTATGGACATACCTATTAGGAATGAGGAATCTAAGTGCTTTCTTGTCAAACTGTCATTTGTGTGGTGCATGACTTTGGACAAATGGACTTTGGGCATAGGGTCTCCCTTCTTCTTTGCCAAAGGACCAGGAAAAACCTGTGCTACTTTTAAGTTGTATGCAAACCTCCCCAGCCCTTTATGAAGAATGAGGAGAAGGAGAAAACTTGCCTGAGGGTTTCAGCCTGTTATTCTGTCTTCCCACGTTCCTGCAGAATGTTCTTTCTTTCCACAGACCACCGGCGCAGCAGTGACCGCATGGCCTGCAGTCAGCTATGAAGGTGCTGCCTGAGACATTGAATCTAGAAAGAGCTAGAAGAGTGGAGGCTGTCAGAAGTCTGGAGCCCAGTGTAGCGCCAAGCGGCTGCCAGTGTCCGTGCGAGAGCAGCACCTGGGGAGCAGCAACTGTGGCCTGCTCCCGTGGTGACCCAGAGCTGTCCAGCCTCATTACAGCAACTCCCCTCAGGAGCCTGCTGCAAGTAGTTGGTTGGACACTTTGCCCACAAATAAAAACCTAAAATTGGGGTTGGGGACGGAGTAAGATACACTAAGAACTACTACGTGTGAGGTACTAACTCGCCAAGTCAGCTTTTGGTGGTCATGGGATTTATCTCCCACCTGCCTACCTTATGGGTTAAATGCTTCCATCCAGGGGGTGAAGAAGAAGCTCAGAGCACTCGATACCCCAAACCTTGGCATGTGACGCCTGCATCTGCACCTAGCTTGCTTCCTGCTTGAATCTTTGTAGACTGCATCAGAAGTGCTAAGAGCTGCCATGACTCTGCCTATGACTAAAAGAAATGGGGAGAGAAAAAGGATTGAACATGGGTCTGTGGTCCTCTGTGGTGTTGAGTGTGACCGGCTGGCTGCCCTGGTTGTGGCCTCTCCTTGACGCCCCCAGAAATTAAAGGTATTTGCATGGGCCTATACAGTGTGCAGTGTGAGCCTGGCTTGTCTGGCCACTTGTCCGCCAAGTACCCTTCTTAAACATCATTTTTAAAGATTTTTTTTTTTTTACTGTTTTTTATTTATATGTGCTAGGTGCGTCTGTGTGAGTGAATGGCGTGCCTAAATGGGAACCCGAGGAGACCAGAAGAGGGCATCAGATGGCCTGGGACTGGAATTCCATGTGGTTGTGAGCAACCCCTCCCCCCCTTGAGGATTGGGAGGTGACTCGGTGTCCTCCGAGAGAGACATACACACGAGCTCTAGCCCTTGAGCCGTCTCTCCAGGCCCCACATTCGTTATCTCTAACCAACAGTTCACACTCACATCCTGGCCTCCAAATGACTGTCTAGTGTCATCAGCTCATTTTAAAATCTCATATCTGCTGGAGCTGCTCTGCAGGGGTGAGGTAGCACCTAAAGAGCAGGAAGCCGCCAGGTATGACTGGCACCACTTTCCCTGAAAGCAAAGACATGTGTCACTCTCGGGTCACCTGACTCAACAGCTTTTCTGGAGACAGACCGACATAAACCGTTTTTTGTTTTTGCCTCTTTGGAGCACACTGAAACACATTGGTGAGCCCGGAACTTGGTCATTTCACTTTTCCACAGATTTTTTTTTTAATAGAAATTAATTACCGAACGATCTAGAATCATAAAAGCAGTACGGACACCGAAGGCCTCGGTCAGCCATCCCGTGCGTAAAACTCGGGGCAGTGAATTAAATGTAACGTGATGGTACAGGTTGTACCTTAATGAAAACAAAGGCTGGTGTGCACGATTTGTGTTCACCCAATAAAGTGTTAGCAACGGAGCTCATAAAGCTGCCAGCAGGATTTAACCACAGCAGTGAGCGCTGTTCTGTTAGCTGAATGCTGAGCGCGAGGGCTAGTCAGTCACCTTATCACAGATGCTGGGGGGCTGATCTAAAACACATGGAGGGAAGCCATTGGGTTTGGCACCAAAATGTCTTGTGGCAGAGAGGCTGAGAGTGAGACAGAGAGACAGAGAGAAAGACAAACAGAGACAGAGAGATGGAGGCAGAGACTGGGAGAAGTCCAGGGAGACAGAAGACAGATGTGAAGAAATTAAGCCTGGCTGGAGGTGTGACACTGGACGTCTGAACGGACAGCGAGAGGAAAGACCAACGTGGGCCTTCTCTGTGGCAGCTTGATAGACATGAGCAATTGAACAGTTCGTACCCTCTCTGTTGTCCCTGTCACAAGATTTGTAGGTCGTTCTCAGCCAGCCACTGGGGCTAAGGGGCACAGGTCACGACCTGCTGATTTACCAAAGTATGATCAACTCACACAAATTATAGGCGTAAGAGAGTCCTGACAACTTCAATATGATGCGCCGTGAGCGCAATTATTTGTGACATGTGAAACCAGCGTGAGACCGTAATTCTGTCACTGCGTGACAGGGCATCATTAGCCGGGGCAGGCAGTGGCTTGAACCAGGAGCAGCTGGAGGAGAGGAGGGAGAGTGAGGGCTCTGAGGAGAAGGCCTGCAAAAGGCGGCTCCTCTCTGGAATGTGGAGCCTCAGAGGACAAAGTGTCTCTATCGCCATAGAGAGTGAAGCAGGCGGGGCTCACGCCCTGACCAGGACTGAGTACAGATGGGGTTCCTTCTTTGAAATAAGCTATGTTGTTCTGCATGAGACACAGAGGGGTTCTGTTTCCTGGGCCAGGGGTGTTGCTTGCTGCTGAGTGCAGACCTTGGCTCCAGTCTTCTTACCAACAGATCCCAGGAAGCCTCTGACTGGCTACCCCGTGGTACAGGAAGAGTCAGATTGCAGGTGAACCCTGGGTTTCTTCTGTCCCTGTAGGACTGACCCACAGTGCCTCGGAGGATTGTGTGTGGAATCAACACAAGCGAAACAGATCTGCTTCTCCCTCTGGCCATGCTCTGGAATATCTGCCCACTCAGTGGAACAGGAGGATGGCTATTCCCACCACCCAAGGAAGGTCTTCCTCAGGGTAAGCACAGAAGCTGCCTGACAGCTAGAAGAATATATTCAAAACGCAGGCAACAGCTCTTGGGATAGCTGCCAGTCCAGGCATTTGTGACTCATATAAAGACCAAGTTGGATATCTGCCACATATGTGTAGAGGCCTAGATCCAGCCTGTGTATGTTCTTTGGTTCAGTCTCTGAGTGCCCCAATGGTCCAGGTTAGTTGACTGTGTTTGTTCATCCTGTGAAGTTCCTACCCCCTCTGTAGAAATCAACCCCCCCCCCCGCAACTCTTTTATAAGAGTCCCCAAGCTCCATCCACTGTTTGGTTTTGGGTCTCTACATCTGAGTCAATGCTGTGTAGAGCAACTCAGAGGACAGCTTTGCTAGACTCCTGTCTGTAATTCTAACAGAGTATCATTATAGCGTCAGGGATTGGTGCTTGCCCATAGTTGGGCCAGTTATTGCTTGACCATTCCCTCAGTTTCTGCCCAATCCCCCACATCCCTGCATTTTTTGTGGACAGGATAGATTTTGAGTTGAAAGTTGTGTGGACAGGATGGTGCCCCTATCACCCCTCTGGGGTTCCTGCCTGGCTACAGCAGGTGGTCTCCTCCAATCCCACATCCCCAGTGCAGTGAGACATAGCTAAGGTCACCCCACTGACTCTTGGGAATCCCCATCCCAGGTCTCTGGCATGTACTAGAGATGCACCCATCCTCCCAACCCCTGACAGTTGCAGATTTCCATTCCTTCTCATGGCCAGTTGGACACCTCTCCTGTCCCTCCCCACACCGATCTTAGCTCTCCCATCCCCATCCTTAGCCAGCCTTTTGAAAAGCAGAAAGCTGGAATGTTCTCCAGAACACATGCATGGTGTAAGCTCAGTGGTTTAAACTGCAGCAGATGGCCTGCTTAGCTTGTACCATGGCGAGCATTCACACAGCTGGTAAATTCTCTCTGGGCATCCGTGGAGCATCTCCCCTACTTGAGCCCTGAGGATTTCTCATCTCCCCGTGAGGACACTCAGTCAAGGTAGTTAGATGATGGGAAACCGAGCAATTAGAATACAGCACCTGATCATGAGTATGCAGATGAAGGCAGGACCGAGCCTATGTCTATTGGGTTTCTGCTCAAATGCTCCATGTTGAATGGTTCCTTCTGACCCCAGCATCTGTATTAGTTACTTCTGTGTCTGTGATTAAATACCTGACAGAAACGAGGAAAGAAGGTTGATAGTTTCAACCTATCATAGTGGGAACAGCCCGATAGAGCTGGTGGTAGTGGTGAGGATATCTCACCTAGAAACAGGCTTAGGGTTAGGGTTAGTGGATGGTGGGGGTCATGACCTTCCAAGGCTTGCCCTCAGGACCCTCCTTTTGTCACAGGCCTCGCTTCCTAAAGTTTCCACACTCATTTAAACATGACTTCTTCATCAGAGAATCATTGCTGTGCAGTAGAGCAGTGGTCAGTACAGAGACTCACCATTGGTCAAAATGCAGACCATGCCATGGCTAGCCTAGAGTGGACATCTGTATTACACTTCCTCCACTCAAGGCTCAGGGAGCACCTCAGAAGAAGGACCGCGCTCAGGGAGCACCTCGTAAGAGGGGCTGAAGAGATTTTTAAGAGCGAGGCTGGAGAGAGGACAGGGATGAACCCGTGTCTTGTGGACACCACAGAATCTCTGCACTCACAGCAGCTGTGGACACACAAGACCTGGATGAGAACAAGGCAGTCAGCATCCCAGCATGGATGAGGAAGAGAGGAACCCTAGCTGGAGAGTGACAGGTGACAGCTACTAAGTTCCAGAAGGAGAGTCGGTTTTCTTTAGGGGTGTGGTCCCTGGTAGGTTGGCCATGCTCCAGTCAATAACCTTACATTCCTACATACATGGGCATGTACTCAATGGGTTATAAGAAAGAAAGAGACCATGAAATTGGGGTATGTGAGGAAGGAATCTGCTTGGAGTTGGGAGGAAGTTGGAGGTGAGTATGTTCAAAATGCATCATGAGCTCATAAACACTCTCAAAGAATAAATGTAAATAGATTTTTAAAAACTAAAACAAAGGAGCCCACATGATCGTGCAGGGGAGCATTGTTGAATCAGACCACAACGTCACCTAGAATAGACCTCTTACCTTTCAGTCCCCACTTGCCTGCATGGGTTGTTTTCATGGGAATTTTTTTTTTTTAAAGCAACCAAAACCAACATCCATGCAGGTGGCATGGGATTGTTCTGCTGTGACTTCTCAGCTGAAGTCAGCAGTTGACCATGTAGCCTTTACTCTCCATCATTTAGTATCCGCCCCCTCTTCTAGCGTACGCCACAGGAGGTGAGACACTGCCCTGCTTTCCTTAGTACCCTGATTGCCTTGAGCAATTTTGGGCAGAAAATACTCAAAATAGGAACAAGCCAAATACCCCAATGTCAAGTCCTATTTCAAATATTCTTGCTTTCAAACACATTAGCCGGTTTAATCCTCCCAACAACCCAATGAGGTAAGTTTGTCAGGTTCCTATTGCCGCATAACAAATCACCCCCCAAAGTAATAGTTTCAAATTACACCACCTATCATTTCTTGAAATTCTGTGGCTTGGCTGGGGTTCAGCCGGGCAGGGTTTTCTTGCTTGGGGTTTTCTTGATGCTGTGTTTAATGGAAGAGTTCTGTCAGAGTTCGAACCCTCACGATGAGCCTCCAGGCATTCGTCGTTGTAAGCCGGACTTCCTTAAAGAATTGGGGGCCCGGCTCAAGAGAGACAAGCCTGAAGCTCCAGCCACGGGCTTGGAAATTTGAGAATTTTATTAGCCCTCAGCCTGATTTTACTGGCATAAGCAGGTCCTGAAAGCAGCTCAGGTTTAAGGAGCAGAAATGAGCCCCCTTTCGTGATGTCGGGAACGGCTCCATGTACAGAAAGGTGGCGGATTGCTGGCAGCTGTGCTTGGAGACGCACTACCACAGCATGCCTGGCCTTGCTTTCCAGCAGAGGAGACAGACACTGGAGGGCTCCAGATGCCTACAAGAGGAAGAGGATGTCAGTCCTCAGGAGTATAACTCTACATTTGGTGTTCTTTGCTTCCTGGTGGCCTCTTAGTAGACAGCCCAAGTCTCTTGTGGGGCACTGATCCCCCCCCCAGGGTCTTTATTATACATTTTATTTTCTCAGCATGCTATCCAGCCGGGGCCCAGGAAAATAAAGAATAGCCGGGGCTTGGGATTTCACCGTGTTCCATGCTTCTTTTGTATGTGACCTTGAGCAAGCATCTTAGCCTCACAGGATTCAGGGGAGATAGAAACAAGATTGTTCGAGCAAGGTACCCAGCATGAGGTACTGCACTCCATTCCTAAGGACCACAGTAGGTCTCCAGACGCACCCCAGATGAATCTCCATAGACTAATTTCACAATTGTATGTAAAGCGTGAAATTTTTCATAACTCCACAAGTGGGTATCTTCTCCTTATATTTCAAACATAATTGAAAGGGTTATAACCACCTGGAGATAGACATACTTTTTTTTTTTTTTTTTTTTTTTGGATTTTTTCAAGACAGGGTTTCTCTGTGTAGCCCTGGCTGTCCTGGAACTCACTCTGTACACCAGGCTGGCCTCGAACTCAGAAATCTGCCTGCCTCTGCCTCCCAAGTGCTGGGATTACAGACGTGTGCCACCACTGCCCAGCCAAGATAAGACATAGTGACTGGGACAATTGTAAGGTCCCAGAGGGTGATGTCTGACTGAATATCCTATATTAAGGTTTGTCCAGAGGTGGGGACACATCGATGGATGGAGAAATGGTCCTGTTGAGGAAGGAGGAGGACTTGCAGCAAATTTCCCTGAAGATGTCTCATCATTGCTAAACTCAAGATTTACCAAAATCTCCACGGAAGGAAGGACTCATGGGTCCATGACTCAGGCTGGGCGGTGGCTCCTGCCTGGGTGTTAGGGGCTTCCCACCATCATCCACTTGCCGTTTTCCTGTATTTATCTACAGAAATGCTCAGAGCGAGCACGTAGCCACCAACCAAGCCCCCAGCTTCTAATTTAACGCCAGGACACGTCACTTCATTTTGTAGCTGGTGGGTTAGCCTAGCAAACCAAAATTTGTGAAGAAGATGACGTTTGTCTTGTTTGTTTTCAAATGTTTCCATTGTATTTTTAAAAATAAGACAGTGTTCCTTTTGGGGAGAAGACGGTCTACTTTGGGTTTAAACCAAACCAAATAATATTTAAGGAAACGTTAAATAAATTATTTATCATGTTGGTCAACGGGTTGGGGAATATAGCTTAGACAAACACATTTTTAAGGTCAGCCACTCTAAGGGCAGGGCTTTGTAAAAACAACCTGTGAGAAGCTTTAATAAATCTTAAATAAAAAAACACGAAGCATTTGTTTCCATTATGGAGCGTCCCCGTTGCTAAATAATAGTCTCTCAGGAGGTGAGCTTCCCCAGGAGGCCCCACACCCAGGCGGAGCAACGCATGCCAGGAAAACCCGTCTGATAGCGAACACCACTGGCCTTGCCTGGCTCTCCATGAAAGCCATCTAGTCTTTGGGTTGCATTTAAATTAGAAAAATGGACAGAGCTGGCTGACTTGGGTCGTAAAATTGTCAAATGAAGACAAATTTGTTTCTATTTAGTGGGAGACTTCACAGTCAAATTAGGATGGATGTAAGAAAAAAATAATAAAATAATAATGTGTTTTGGTTCCTTCAAAATAAACAGGATTGCCAGATTCATCAAGAGCATTTAATTGACCACAGGATGCAAAGGCATCTTGGGGTTGTTTCCTTTGTTAAATGGTAGTTTCTCTGACAGAGGGTGGAGCTGAGATTAGAGAAGCCGGAAGTGATATAGTGCAAATTAAGGGAAAGCTTCAAAATGGAATAGCCCTGGCAAGGCAGCAAAGAAAGGCAGGTCTTGGGGGGAGCTAGGAAAGGTGTCTGTGTGTGTCTGTGTGTGTGCACACACACACAGGCATGCACACCTGTATATTCAGGTGCACAGGCACTTGTGTGCACCCGTGTTTGGAGGCAGAGGGAGGCAAAGTGTCATTCTTTAGGACCCAGTCAGTTTTGCTTTGGGCTCACATTTCTTTTTTATTGAGGCCGAGTCTCTCACCGGCCTGGAACTCAACCACCAGGCAAAACTGGAAGGCCAGAAAAGCTAAGGATCCCCCTCTCCTAGACTACTCGGAGATTCAAAGTGTGAACCACTGTCTTAACTATGGTTTCACTGCTGTGAAGAGACACCATGATCAAGGAAACTCTTACAAAGGACAACATTTAACTGGGGCTGGCTCACAGGTTCAGAGGTTCAGCCCATTACCATCAAGGTGGAAGCATGGCAGCATCCAGGCAGGTGTGGTGCTCAAGGAACTGAGAGTTCTACATCTTGTTCTGAAGGCAAACAGGAGAAGACTGACACCCACATAGCTAGGAGAAGGGTCCCAGAGCCCACCCCACTGTGACACACTTTCTCCAAGAAGGTCCCACCTACTCCAATAAGGCCACACCTCTTAATAGTGCCACTTCCTGGGCCAAGCATTTTCAAACCACCACAGACAGCATGCCTTGCTTTTTCCATCTGGGTTTTATAGACTGAACTCTGTCCTCCTGCCAGAAAAGTAAGCATTTTCCTGAGCAATCGTCTCGTCCCTGGAGACTATGCAAGCCATACCTCCCTGAATGTGGCTTGAGCCTCCTCTGCATGGAGAAAGGAGGCTAGACATAGGCATGGAGCTCCTAGGTTCTAAGCCAGCCTCTTCCAAGGGTTGAAGTAGAAGCAGAATTTCCTGGCTTCGGGGAAGAAGATGCCTCCAGAAGAACTGAAGGGGCTGGTCTGTATTTCCATAAAAAGCATCAGGCCTTTAGAGTTCAGGAGAGAATCTGGCTAACCGCATCTGGGGCCTGAGGTTTCACCGAACTTGAAATAGAAATAATCTTTGGAAAATATTTTGAAAAATATTTAATAAACACAGGCTGAAGGCTGTCGCCATTTTTTTTTAAATTAAGGTTTGAATTCAGATTCACAGCCTGTTAGCAGCTGGCCTTTACTTGGCTTAGATGCAAAGCAGAATGGTCAGAAATGCCTGCTGCAGAGCCACACAGAGCCAGAGCTCAGCTCTGCCCTTCACTGGCGCTGAAACCATGTGTGCTGCGGTTGTCTTCCCCCTGTTCCTGTCTTCATCCCCAGAGTAGGAATGAGTGCAGCCGTGAGCACCCCGTCAGCTGAGTGATGTGTGGTACACGGTTGAGACACGCACGCGTCCTTCCTTCCTTCCCTACTCCGGGGACGTGGATAGTTCACCAAACAAAGCCTTTCTCCAGCTCTGCAATTGTGCATAGCCAAGTGCCTTGGGCGTTGGCAAATGTGAAGCAAAGAGGAAAAATTGAAAATTGCTTGTCCAAAGATATCGTTCTCTTGCTGGCCTTACCCCATAACTCTAGAGAGAAAGCGTTTATTGGCAGGTAAGATACCACACAGTGGAGGAGAGTTCAACTGCTCCTGCATATACCCTGCAGGTCATCTGATGCATAAGAAAGATTACAAGCCACACGGTCACCGACTCACCTATAAAATAGGGCAGAACGAAAGGCTGGTGGCAGAGGTGACTGAGCCAGCTCCAAGCAAAACCACCCTGCTCCTATCTCCAGATGAGGGGCTGGCAAGATAGGTCAGCAGGTAAAAGCATCCACTGGCAAGTCTGAGGAGCTGAGTCAGCCCCAGGACCGCTTGGTGGACGAACTAAAGCAGGTGCCTGCTAGTTGTCCTCTGACCTCCACACAAGTGTGGCACATGCACGAAGCCACACAAGCACACGTGCACACAGAACTAAATAAGGAGGTGGGCTGTGGTGGCACACACCTTTAATCCCAGCACTTGGGAGGCAGAGTCAGGCAGATTTCTGAGGGGTTTGAGGCCAGCCTGGTCTACAGAGTGAGTTCCAGGACAGCCAGGGCTACCCAGAGAAACCCTGTCTCAAAAAATCAAATCAAAACAAAACAAAACAAAACCAAAACCAAAACCAAAAAACAAAACAAAACTAAACTAAACTAAACTAAATAATGAAATAAAGTAAAAGTAGAATTTGAAGAAACATGCCTGCCATAGGATTGGACAATAATTTTGATTTACAATTCCTTACAAACGCAAGAGCCATTGACCAAGAGTGCAGGTTTGGCGTATGAACCGTCGAGAAAATTCGTTAGTCACTTTGTGCTACCTAACCAATGGCCTCAAAACTCCACAGCCTGAACCAGATGACATTTATGATCTCGGGGCTTCCGTGGCTCTGGAATGTGGATGCAGCTTGCGGATGTGCCTCTGCCGTCATGGCCGACGGTGAAGCCTGTGAGTCCTGTGATCAGCAGAAGCAATGCTGGCAGCCGAGGGCGGGAGCCTGAGAGCCCCGTGGTGTTGGTTCTTTGCTGACCATCTGCTTGAAGCAGCTCATGTGGAACTACCAATAGGGTACCTGGAATCTTCCGAGGACTCTCCCCTGGCACTGCTCTCGCTGGCTGTCTCCGGTCTTAGGGACCCGGTCAGAGCTCAGCCCATATCCTTTCTGTTTGTGTAGGAACATCAGCTCTGTGTCTGGGGGAAGGATGGGCAGCCCCGGAGGGACCTGACAGCTGCTCGGTGCATTCTTTCCTCTTCACAGAGCCAAATGGAGTTCAGTTTTCTGGCTAAGAGAGCTTCCCCCCACCCAGGTCTGCTTTTGCACTTAAGGTATTTAGGGTCTAATTGTTTATCTTTGCCTACTTCCTGCTCCGAGTCCCTCTCTGGCACAGCTGCAGCCAGGGAGATGGGCCAGGCTGGAGGAGCAAGATGAGACTTTAGAGCTTGGAAAGAGTTGCAACGTGTTTAGAGCCACTGATGGGGAACAACTGTTTCTTTCTACCCAGGACATTCAGCTTTTGCCAGGGAAATGGAATAGAAATTCCAGAACTGTGGAGGGGAACGTGAGATAAAATGAGGAGAGTTTGCAATTAACTACCAAACGAAAGTCTGAAGAAGTTCCAGGGGAAAACCGTTTTTGGCATCTGGTAGATTTCAGGCTTTGGGATTAAGCTCTCTAAGCTGGGAGAGTGATTCTTTGGTTTTCTACATCATACCTCTAGAAGCAGTCGTATTCGGGGAAGGGGGCTCATAACACTGCACATAACGTTAGCATTGCAGGCTGCTTGCCAAACCTGATTTTATTTTCATTTGTGTGTTATTGGCTTGAAAACTCCCCTGAGTCCCTGATCCATATCATGTTGGCACGTGTCCCCGAAGCAACTAAAATGCTGAGCAAGCGTTATGCTCTCACTATTTTTCTTGACTTGGGAGAGGCCCAAAAATTTCTAGTTTGCTACAGAGAGAATGATAAAAGTCCCAGCCCTGCCCCCATAGAGATCACAGCCCAGGGGGCCTTTAAGGGCTGGATATTTTTCAGCTGAACAAGTTAGACAAAAGCCTCCATAGTGGTGTGTGTGTGTGTGTGTGTGTGTGTGTGTACATATGTGTATGCATACATGTATGTGTGTGTGTGTGTGTGTGCATGTGTGTATGCATGTGTTTGTGGAGGGTCTACTTATAACCACATACTAGTCTGAGCAGTTGTTAACAGGCATCTCTAAACAATTCGGGTGCTATTTGCATGATTTATTTCAACCACACTTACCAGTATGACTCTTTTTTTATTCCCAAGAGTTCTTATTTCCAATGAATGATCTTGCATACCTGTTTCACACTGGCGGAAACTGAGGGAAACTGAGGCACAAACCAAGGGACTTGCTCAAATGAAAATAAGGACTCTTAACTCTGTGACCTTCTACTCTACGTTTAATTCTACTTCCCCTTACTCTGAATATCCTATATGAAAAGAAAAGCCCTCTTGTGGACTCTCCCAGGAAGGATTCCAGGAAATAGAAAGTGTCCAAATCTGTGGGCCTTATCAAGGCTTAAGTATCTTGGGAGGCCTTCTCCCTGACTCCACTGCATCTGGAAGACCTCAGAGTCACCTTCCTGCAGGTATCACAGCTAGTCTCCACAGGCAAAGGTTCCCCACTGGTATCTTTAGTCCCTGTCCAGCCCTGACCCACAGCCCATTCTCTGCCATGAGACACACTGGTTTCTGATACAATACCTGACCAACTCAGGACTTAGATCCAGAGGAGGACCAAGTGACAGGGAAGACAGCCACAGGATGAGAGACTGGACACATCCTCCTGCAGGAGAAAAGGCAGCGAATTCTGGTATTCAGCTTGTTTTCTCCCTTTTATGCAGTTCAGGACCCCAGCCCTGAGTGGTGGTGCCCATAGGTGAGGTAGGTCTTTCTACTTCAATTAATCTAATGTAGATAATCTCTCAAAGGCGCTCCCAAAGGTCAACCTAATCTAGATAATCCTTCAAGGTGAGCCAAAGGGCTGCCTCCCGGCTGATTGTAGATCCTGTCAAGCTGATAATGTTAGCCATCACATTACAGCAGTCTGGGTGTTTATAATGGGGAACTTCTTTCTTCTCCATCAGCTATACTAAGAAACTTTGGCAAGGATGTAAGGTCTGTGGTACCCACTTTCAGTGAAAAAGCTGTTTTAGTCTCAGTTCTATGTTGTGAATTTGGTATAATGCTTGCATTATGTTATTTTGGTTCCCAAAATTGCACAAAAGTCTGTATGTAAGATGCTGAGTGTCCCTGCCCTCAGTTGATTCTAACTGGTAAATAAAGTTGCTGACAGCCAATGGCTGGGCAGGGAGACTGAGGCACGACTTTGGGATTCGAGGGCAGGGGAGGAGACTGAGGAAGAAAAATCCCCATGACAGGGAAGGAATAAGATCCAGGCTTGAGAGCTGCAGAAGAGGGAGCATACCAATCATGGGGAAGCATGGCCCCAGGGCCGCCCCCCCACCCCACCCCACCTCTGGGTCTAGGGTAACAAAGACGGAATACAGATTTTAGTAAGTAATGACTCAGGAGTATAGGAGGGGAGGCATTAATAATGTGGGAATTTGGGAGCAGCCCAGCCATTGAGCTGTTTAACACATATATAAATCTAAGGCTGAGCGTGTGTGTCTTTCACCCAGGAATCCCAACCGCTGGGGTGGGTGGTGAGGAACTTGTGCTACCACTGGGGCGAATTTGAGTAGCGTTAGTTGCCTACAACAACAGTTCTATCGCTGAGAATAGACACTATGAAGGAAATCTATAAAAGAAAACGTTTAATTGGGGGCTTGCTTACAGTTTCAGAGTTAAGTCTATGACCATTGCAGTAGGGAAGGTGGCCGGAGGCAGGCATGGTGCTGGAGCAGTAGCTATGAGCTTACATCTGATCTACAAACAGGAGGCAGAGAGAGAGAGAGAGAGAGGGAGAGAGAGAGAGAGAGAGAGAGAGAGAGAGAGAGAGAAACAGACAGACAGACAGACAGACAGACAGACACAGACACTGGGTCTGATATGGCTGCTTTGAAACCTCAAAGTCTACACCCAGTGGCATGCCTACTCCTGATCCTTCCTAAACAGTTCTACCAATTTGGAACTAAACATGGAAAACACCTACGGAGACCATTCTCTGACAAACTAGCACAGAATTTCTCTCTCTCTCTCTCTCTCTCTCTCTCTCTCTCTTCCCCTTTCTTGGGCCTCTGGAGGCAAGAACGCAAACAGCTTTGCCTGTCTCTCTGTGTTTCCTTGGCTTCTCTGAGGGAGAGCCAACACTGTCCCTCAGAGTATCCCAGATGCTCTCTGATTGGCCTTAAGGAAGAGAGAAGTGGGTGGTGGGGCATGGAGACTTCCTGGATGGTGAGAGCCCTGATGGAAGTCATGGAGAGGGAAACCAGCAAGCATAGCCTGGAGCACCCTGTGAAAATAGAAAAAGCTCAGGCAGGAAGGCTGATGCACAAAACTTTGGGTAGAGAGTCAAGAGCTTAGGACGCGGGCATCAGGGCAGCAGTCGATCTGGCGGGGTCAGATCCTGGCATTTCTCTCCCTCCCTCCTATGTTGTCAATCTGAAATGTGCCCACAAGTTTGAACACCTAGTCCTGCGGTGCGGGTGCTGTTTTGGGAGTTGGGGAGGAGAGTCCCTGGAGGGGTGCGGCTCGGCCCTGCTTCCGTCCTGTCTTCAGCTTATTGGTCTGCCAAGGAGGGGGAAGTGAGAGGCTTGAGATCCCACTGTCACAGACCGGCCGCCCCCACCATAAAGGACTGACGCCCCCAGAACTGTGAGCCAAAACAAAGCTCACTTTCGTTTGTTCCTGTCTAATATTCAGTCCTGAGGTAGGGAATCTGACTAGTTCACTCTGTCAGACTGTCCTAGGTGAGCCTTTCTTCTTGGCCAAATTCTGAGAAACATCTTGAACAACAATGGATGATGCCATGCAGAATAGACTAGCTCCTCGATTCCATGATGACAGGCATTAAAATTACTGCTGCACCTGGTCATCCATGAGCTTAATGTATTATTTTTCCCCTTTCACCAAATCCTACCTGTTCTGTCTTCCAAACACCACTCATAATGACAAGCCCTCCGACACACACATCATGATCTAAAACCCCGTTACTGCCCTTGGAACACTGTTCTAGACATCTGTCTGACCTTCTAGCCTGAGTGAATTGTCTACCCCATAATTGGGCTCAGGATCCCTCTGCTACAATCTGCCGGAGCTCGCTGGCAATTTCATTCATGTCTGACAGCATCTCTGGGAGCCAGTCAATCTCCTAAACTTGGCATGGACGTCGTGACTTCACAATCTCAGCTCACTCCTGCTCCCTGTTCCTACTGCATACCCTCTCCCTGCACCCCATGGTCCCCATCTTTGCCATTTCACACCTCCACGATTTTACACATGTTGTTCGTTGCCCCAGGATGCCTGCTTTCAATCTTTGGGAAATTCTTTCTTATCTTTACAGACTCTGCATAAGTGTCACATTGGGCACAGTGCCTGGCATGCAATAATTACTCATGGTTGAACTGGATCTCAGCCAAACCCTTTTGCCTGTTCCTTGTCCCCTATTATCTCTTTCTTTGGGTCCCCAGAGTTCTTTGTATGCAGATACTTCTTCTACAGAATGTCTTATATTGTGTTATAATCTTTGATTCTCTCATTATTACACAGCAGGTTTCTTGAATCCATGGATATAGTAAGTGTGTGTGTGTGTGTGTGTGTGTGTGTGTGTGTGTGCTGTTCTTCCTCTATTCCTCCTTCCCTAGAGCATTTTCTTCTAGGCGTATTTAACGTATTTCTAGGTGTATTTAGAGTATTCTGAAGGTCCTTTCTCTTGTGCAGCACAGACAAACTGTAGCTATAGAGCCAAAATTTAGCCAAGTGTACCCGCGTCTCTGCTTTTTAGCCAGTTGGTAAGCAAGAACAGTGTGGCCAGTACTCCTTTACAGCATTGCTACCCAGGGAAAACATCAATAGGTACTTGTCACAGAGACCCCACAACTAGTTTCCATTTGTCCTTTACTGAGTTCTGCAGATTTCCATTCTACTCTTGCAGGCTTCAAATCCTTCCAGTAGGTTCCCCCTGCTGTTGCTTGGGTTTATCCATGTGGGTTTCTGTTCTTCCTTGTAACCCTTAGTGGCATGTTGAGGTGAGGGAGAACTTGGGACCTGTTCTCTGAGATTCTGTGTCTGTGTGTTTTCTGTTCATGCAACAAAAGGGAACACCTTTCTTTCTCTGCAAGAACCATGATGAATCAGCATGACCAGAGGAACTTGTAGAAAAGAGTTTATTTGGGCTTATGGTTCCAGAGGGTTAGAGTCCATATAGCAGAGATGGCACAGCATAAAGCAGCAGACAGGACAGCTGAAGCACAATGCAGAAACCCCAGTTTCTTAACTCACACTGCAGAAGGAGCAGCTGGAAAAGGCTCAATTCTTTAAATTCTCGAAGCTGCACCTAGTTCTACACCTCTTCCAACAAGGTCATATCTTTAAACCTCCCTAGACAGCACCACCAACCAGGGACCAAGTTTTCCAATGTCTGAGAGCAAGGAGGACACTTCTCATTCAAAACACTGCATCACATCAAATCAAATCTAGGAAATGAGAGAGGTAGTTATAAAGATACAGCCTTCAGGAGAACCCAGAAAATGCTGCAACTGTTACATTTGAAAGAGAAGTAAAATCAAGATCTATGACACCCTCTCTGTGTGTTCTTCTTCTGTAATCTCCCACCCAGTCACAGCTTCCATGGAAGCCAGTATAATGACAGCGTTGGCCCCCTGCATAAACGCTTGCTGCATCCCAGACCTAACTGTCAGCTTTTGGACTCTCTTAATGAAAGTCACACATAGGAAGCCAGAAACTCTAGGAAATTAACACCTCTTCTGAGTGATCTGTAAGCTAGAGGTTAAGTATCTCCCTGCCCCCTCATTCCTTAATACCTGCTACTGTGGTTCTCAGAGCTCTCCAGCAAGGGTGCACCAGTGAAAATGTACAACGGACCTTCCACCATTTTCCTGTCCCCTAGCCTATGTGTTCTGGGCAACCTCCCTAATAAACCCAGTGGTCTATTGAGGGAACTGCTCAAACAGCCCATCCTGGCTCTCACCCAGCATTTTAGTCTCTCTGCAACTCCAATTCCCCATAGCTCATTGGCAACTTCACTCTATCATGTTATTCAAATTCCCCAGACAGAGATCTGCTAAATCCGTCCTTTCAAATCATGCTGTGTTCAGACATGGCTAGCATGCCCGCAGGTGGCCAGCTACATTAGTTCAGACAACTGCCCCAGTCCAGTCGTTGCTGGCCAAGAGGAAAGAGTCATGCCAGTTTCCAGCTCTATGAGTAGAGAGATACCAGGCACTCAGCTGGTACTGCTAACCTTTCAAACAACTGTTGTGTCAGTAGATCTATGTGATAGCCAACAGGCAAGAGAATTTAACAAGCGTCAAATTACTATTTTCAAACAATAATTTTGTAGGTTCAGATCAGAAGATATATGGATTAAATCTCTGCTGAAATACACACATGGATTCCCAAAGTAACAGGAGCTGTTCTTGCTAAGGGCAGTTCCCCTCATTTGTTTGGCCAAGTCATAGTATTTGGAAAATAACTAAGTAATTTTTCATAACCCAGACACCTTCTTGGCCACTCCCTCTCTTCCTTTGTTTCAGTTTTCCCCATCACTGAGAGCTAATTAATAAAAGCAACATTTATCAAATATGGCAAATCAGTCAAATGGTGCTGTGCCAGTCATATGGAGGTGGGGACAGGTTTGATAATTGACAAGATTATCCCATTTCTGGGAGACACAAGTGATGACTCTTCCTGCACATACACCATGTGTCAGGCACACTGCAAAATATTTAATGTGAGCATTTAGCCCCATGGGAGACCATTCTCAGGGAGGATCTATCACTAACTTGACATATTAGAGAGTTGGTCTATGGTTGGGTGTGGGTAGCATAGCTGACATTTGAATTCTCTCTCTCCAGAAACCATTAGGTGCTCTTGAACAATCCATGAGCAGTGGCTCACAACCTCCACATTGCAAGGGGATTTGAATGTTGCCTGCCCTACCATTATACAGAGACAGAAACTGAGACCCAGAGAGACAAATAATTGAACCAATTTTTTTTTATCAGTCTGGCTTAGACAGGAAACCTGTCATCCAGGCATCTGATGGTTTCTCTGGATATGAGATAGTTGAAAACTGTAATGCTTTATTATCAAGCTGGGTGCATGTTGGAAATCCTGAAGTCTGGCCCTCTTCCTAAGCAAAGAAATAGCTTTGGGTTAGGGGTGATCAAGGGTGCCCCAAGTGGCCCACCAACCCCTGTTGCCAACTTCTGTCTTACTCTCTGATGTTTCTAGCTTGTGGCGTGGTGTGGTTCTGTGTGGTATTTCTAGGCAGTGAAAAGTGGCCACAAAGGAAGAAGAGCTGAGGGTGAATCAACCTGGTAGATTTGCTAGCTGCCGCGGTCCTGAGGGGAAAGGGTATACATTTGTACAAGCTCAGAAAGACAGGATGGAAGATCACAGATCTGACCGTTGTCATATGGGCAGACCCAGAGCCAGTCACACAGAGACATAATCATAGGCCAGATTCATCTGCTTGGAAAGAAAGGAAACCTACCCAAACTAGCTCAAGCCAAAATTGAAAAACTTTTTAAATGATAAGGCAAGTGAGGATCTCATCAATGCTGAGAAAATGTAACTTAGCTGAGGCTCTGAACCAGAAAAGCAGAAGACATCAGGATGGCCACTCATTCAGACTTCTGGCCAGACTGACCTGACTCTTGTGCTTCCTTCTTTCTAAGCTTCTGCAGAACATGCCTCCACCACCAGACAAATTCAACAGGAGGTGACATCTCTGTAGCATCCTGTATCGTTCCTGTCGAAAGACCAGCAACAATCAGAACCTTGATTCTGAATTCCCAGGAGAAAACATGGTTGATGATAGTTGGATTCTCTATATGTTATCTATATATAGATAGATAACATCTGGTGTCTGGATTATCGTCGTGGCCACAGATTGATCTGTCCCTTTCACCAGAAGGTGGCATGGCTTGAGAAAGACTTTACACAAAACTCTAAGACCCTGGGAATGATATAGACTTACAGTTGTTTCTCTTGTCTTTGTTTTTGGCAGGCATAGAATCACTTAACTTGTAGCTGAGAATCTTTCTCTCTAAATGATGACTACAACTCTATTTCTCCTGGCAGTCAGTTGTGGCCAGTAAGGAGTCATCTCCAGCCATGGTTATAAATGTAAGTGTTGTTATATACTGTGCCAGAGAGGGCTTGCTGAGAAGGAGAAACCATGCCACCCTCCTCATTTTTCTGAAAGCAGACAACAACATAAGCACCATCTTGGACCACACAATGGAAGTCATGCATGGGCATATCTTAGCAAAAACTCAGGAAAGAGTCTAAGACCCTGCTGGCTGTGGGCCTGACCTGTCCATGCTGACTTCCCCAGGACAGAGATAAAAGTCTGTTTTGTGTGTGGCTTGGTTAGTTTTCTATCATTCTTAGCCAAGAGAGTCCTTTGTATGAGAGGGCATAAAGAAAAACAAGACTAGACATACTCTTTTTACCCCATTTTATGGTTTGTATTTGCACGTGTCCACACACATCTGCCACCACATGGGGAAGGGAACATTTCTTCAGCTGCAATGGCCCCGAACTCTCTCTTTAACCTGTGCACAAGGCCTGAGTCTTCAGCATCTTTTCTGATAACAGGCAGTTGACAGTTATTGAGGGATTATTGGGAGAGGGATAACCAGGAATTTTAGGAGATTTTCCTGCTAATGGACACAGTCTCTTTCCTTCTAATGACAGGAGAGCTTCTGGGGAGAGACAAGAGCCTTTGTTCTTTGTTCTCAAGGAGACACATTACTATTTCTGTCCTCTACAGAAGCTTCTCAAATGCTGGGTAAAATATCACAACTAATTAGGCCAAGCAGCAGTGAAATTCCCAGTACAAGTGCATCAGTTATTTCATTGTACCTCATTGTCAGAGTGTCTGCCTGACTTAAACTGGTGCAAAGACAGCTGAGGACGCCCCTGCCCAAGAACTCTAACCATGGTCTTTACTGAGTGTCTCCCACTCTTGGCTGCTGTCTCTTGATTCACTGTTTCATAACTGAGAGTCCTGCTGCTCTTCTGGGCTCCTGGAAGAGCTCCAGAGCCTGCCTGCCGCTGCCTGGTTGAGGAGACTCCAATGCCTTGGTGAAGTGTCCGAGCATGCTTGCTAACCCACGGTGTGTAGCAGTGCTGACGGAGATGAAGCTTCTTGCAGACCCACCCCAGATCTAGTGAATTGAGCAAATCACTCAGACCCCCAGGACAGAGTGCTGGCACGGGAGCCTCCTGCCCTTGGTTTCTCTCCATAAACCGACAAGTGGAGATCGAGAAGGTTCTAGGCAACTGCTGACCACCCACAAATAGTTTTGTCAGCTGGTGGGGTGAAGTATACAAGAGTAAATAAGGTGAACACCGTATTTCCACTAGAGAGACGTTGATCAAATTTTGCAGAAGGCAATAGAATCAGAGGCATCCAAGATGTAGCTTGATTTACTGTTTCACTTATGAACTTCCAGTTGCTGTATGAAGAAAACCCTTGTGATGTCATCAACCAGTAAAGCAGTATGAGCTGGGTCCACACTGGTCCTCACTATGTATTCAACACTGTGGCAGATGTCATGATTCATATAGAAACAGGAGATATATTTCCTGCCTCTGCAGGCTTTCTAATCCAGTCTCAGTAAGGGGGTAATTTAGCAAGGATGTATAGATGTATGAAGTATGTTTATAAGCAATGAGGCTGATTTGGAAAGCCAGATCATCAATTATTTATGGTGGGGAACCAGTCAAAACCTACATCCAGAATTATTCCTATTTAAAGACTAATAACAGATGCTACTCTAATTGCAAGTTCCTAAGAGAAAAAAAAAACAAATCAAAACTATAAACAAACAAAACCAATGCAACAAAGAGACCAGAGATGAGAAGTAAGGTCAAGAGCTCCTTGGTGATCTTAGATCTGGTACCAGGTTTTCTAGGTCTATGATATGAAGAGATTTTATATATATATATATATATATATATATATATATATATATATATATATGTATAGTATTTACAAAACACCATGCAATACATCATAAAAGTTTTAGCATGCCTTCTATTGCTAGTTTAGTATATCCTAGACCAGAAAAATTATAGACTTGATGTCTATTTAGGTAACAATATTAGAGACTGAAAACACCAATGCCCTCAGTGTCTGGTGAGAGCCTGTTTGCTGCACCCCAGCATGGAAGAGGGCATCGCATGGTAAAGCAGAGCAAGGGTGTAGCTTGTACCTCTTTCCCTCTTCTCATAGAGCCACAAATGCCGTGGAGGGCCCCGCCCTCAAGCCTTTGGCCAATGTTAATTTACCTTCTGCAAAGCTAGATACCATACTTGTAAGAATTTTGGGGTTAAGTGCCCAGTAGCTAAATTTGGGGTAGAGGCATCTTCAAACCATAGCAATAACACAGTGGGGAAGCCCCCCAGGAAGTTGACAGGTTCAAACCCCAGCTCCTCTCCACACCAGCTGTGCCGTCCACCAAATCTCTTTGCTTCTTTCCCAAGCCTCACTTCCTCCACATGGAAGATGAAGGTGTTAGTAGTGATAGAACATGCATCACAGGATTTAGAGAGGATTAGACGAGGTAAGACACATTTAGTGCTTGATCTGGGGTAGTGCCATCTCATCTAGCCTGCCCAAACAAGAGCAAGGGCAACCATGGAAGGCTAGGCACGCCCTGCAGTGTGAGGCCAGGCAGATACACGCTGAAGTGTGAGGCCAGGCAGATACACGCTGCAGTGTGAGGCCAGGCAGATACACGCTGCAGTGTGAGGCCAGGCAGATACACGCTGCAGTGTGAGGCCAGGCAGATACACGCTGCAGTGTGAGGCCAGGCAGATACACGCTGCAGTGTGAGGCCAGGCAGATACATGCTGCATTGAGGCCAGGCAGATACACACTGCAGTGTGAGGCTAGGCAGATACACACTGCAGTGTGAAGCCAGGCAGATACACACTGCAGTGTGAGACCAGGCAGATACATGCTGCAGTATGAGGCCAGGCAGATACATGGTGCAGTGTGAGGCTAGGCAGCTGCACACTATAGTGTGGGGCTAGGCAGATACACACTATAGTGTGAGGCTAGGCAGATACACACTATAGTGTGGGGCTAGGCAGATACACACTATAGCGTAAGGCTAGGCAGATGCACACTATAGTGTGAGGCCAGGCAGATACACACTATAGTGTAGGGCTAGGCAGATACACACTATAGTGTGAGGCCAGGCAGATACACACTATTGTGTGAGGCTAGGCAGATATACACTACAGTGTGAGGCTAGGCAGATACACACTATAGTGTGGGGCTAGGCAGATACACACTATAGTGTGGGGCTAGGCAGATACACACTATAGTGTGAGGCCAGGCAGATACACACTATAGTGTAAGGCCAGGCAGATACACACTATAGTGTGAGGCCAGGCAGATACACACTATAGTGTGGGGCTAGGCAGATACACACTACAGTGTGAGGCTAGGCAGATGCACACTACAGTGTGAGGCTAGGCAGATGCACACTACAGTGTGAGGCCAGGCAGATTCACACTACAGTGTGGGGCTAGGCAGATACACACTACAGTGTGAGGCTAGGCAGATACACACTATAGTGTGAGGCCAGGCAGATACACAGTTAGGCAGATACACACTCAGTGATTGATGATTCACCCACCGGCTCTTCACTGAGAGTCTGCTTTGGTCCAGGTCCTAACTACAGCTGCTAAGTAGGAAAGATGTGTGCCTGCTCCTGCAGGGCTTACAAACAGAACAGGATGCTTTAGTAACAGCACTAGCAGAGTCATGAGAATTGGAATTGTGAAGAAAAGAACTACAAGTGTGTAAAAGTTGAAAACAGAGTAACCCAAGTAAATCCAGGGCCCAAGCCAGGTTCCCAGGAGAAAGGAGGCTCCGATGAGTCTGAAGTGGAAACTTTCGGGAGAAAAGGAGAGGTGTAGTCAGGCTGCCAAGTTCAGGCTGTAGGAAGAGGAACAGGTGCATAGGTGAGACTTCCTCGAGGGAAGCCAAAGAGTAGAAGATGGTAGAGGAGGGCCCAAGGTCAGGGGTCAAAAAGGGACAGAGTTAGAGGTAGGGATGCGGTGTCTGCCGAGAAAGAGAACCCCAAACCACCTGAGCCCTGGCACCCCTGTTGTGGGTACTGAGCTTGGGTCTTTCACTGGGAGATATTTCGGAGGTCTCTCTTGGGACTTTTGTGCTATCTCCTCTCAGTATAGACCCGAAGCTAAATCACACTGATCACGTGGAAGCTGCTTTGGCACAGGTCATAGTTTCCCACGGAAAACATAAACTCTCCAGGAGACAGACACATGAACTCCATCTGATGTACTTAGGATGGTGAAAGCACCAGACTCTGAGACAGGCTCTATGCTGGAAGCAGGGCAAACCTAGAAAGGAGGCCCCTTTCATTTTTCAAAGAGAAAGCTGCCTTGACTATATAAATTCTATGAAATCATATTGCTAAGTTGCATATGCTTGTATTACATAGGTAATACAAACATTTAGACACATCATTTCCCCTAGTCTCCCTTTCAAAGGTTTAAGTCAAGCAACGATCCTATTCACGCTCTTCTGGTAGACATTTGTCATTTGCCGTTTTGAATCCTCTAACTCGGCTCTTCACCATGTGCCTGCTCGCTTCTAAACTGTCAGAGCGCTTTGTATCCGTGCAGGATACTGTCACTCAAAACTTCATTCAAAGTCCCACGAGCTCCTTTGCCACATTTGCTCCTTTGAGGGATATTTATTATCTCCTCAAGGTCATGGCTTATAATATACTTTTAAAAAAGGAAGTGGACTTTAAAGATTTGCTTAGAATAATACAGTGATAAAGTCATCACTTCAGAAATAACAGTCATGCCTGTATTAAGTAGTTTTTTGCTTCTTTTCTACCTGATACTATCAGGTAACATCCGCCAACCTCCTACCCCATCCCGCCTTACCAGTCCCCAGGCAGTGACATCACTTTAGGCTAATACTGTCTTTCTCCAAGCACTTCTTTCATGTTCAAAACAGAGGAATTGAGAAAGTGTCAGGAATGTGAAATGTTTATGGATTTCTATCCTGTGAAACAGCTTTTGGGTAAAAAGTTGGCCCCGCACTCAGAAATGCACAGTAAGTACTTGTCAAGTGAACATATTTGCTTACTTCGCCTTTGGTCATGGCTCAAGGGACACCAGGTAACATGGATATTTTTTCCAGAAGTATTAAAATGTAATGTGAGCCCAAGGCCAGAGTGCTGTTAATTTTGTCCCCAGAGTACCTGTGGTCATGTCGGAGACATTTTCATTGGTCATTAATAGGGAAAAGGTATCATTGGTGTGTAGAGGGTAGAAACCAGGGATGTCGCTAAACACCACCCAATTCACAAGGAAGTTCTACAACAAAGAATTAATCCTAATGCCAATGGTGGTGATATTGAGAAGCCTGGCTTACTCAGAATCAAGGATGACTGCCTTAAGCTAAGTGGATGACAGTATGGCTCACTGGGTGCTGTTTGTCTGTATACACCCTTCTAATAAGAACGCAGTTTTAAAATCCTGTGTACATTGCCTTGTTTAGAGGACTCACCCTATTTTATTGTCCACATTTCTTCTCCCCTTCATCCCAACTTCTAAGTTTCTTTAGGAAGGAAAAGAGGGAAGAAGGGAGGGAGGGAGGGAGGGAGAGACAGACAGGGAGGGAGGAAGGAAGGATGCAAGTATATCTAGTCTATCTTTGTTTACCCAGTGAGGGTGGGATCTCAAAGAGTAAGAGTGATTCCATTCCTATCCTGTCTTCCTCTTTGAAGGCTGAGCTAAGGCTCAGATGGAGCTACTGTGGAAATGAAGGGTTCTCAGCCAGAGCCTGAGATCTGGCACTTGGCTAAGTGGGCTTGCCCCCCTCTCACTGGAAGGTAACCATGGGATGTGTGGTTTATATTTTGGGGTCTCCGCGTGCTCAGTTGTGAAGTGGCAATGTTAACAGTCCCCACGTCACAGAGCTCTCAGAAGGATTACTCAGCAGAATGAAGTGAAGGATTTGGGACAGGGAAAGCATCTCTCCGGCCAGTCGTCAGGAGCATCCGCTACTGGAATCACAGTGTTGTGAAGCCATAAATGCCTTGGTACCTGTAGACTATGAAATATTTGACTAGCTATTCAGGAACTCTCCTGTCGGCTGGGTTATTGCATTGCGTAGCACTGTTCATTCCTTGAGGTCTGTGAGGAGATTAATTTTGATTGTCTTCTTGCCTAAAGAAGACTGGTAATCTCTGTGTCTGCTGGAGAATTTCCAGAAGGGATTAGATTATGAGGACTCTGACCTAATGAATGGATTAATTCAGCAACAGTTTCAGCTTTTGTATAGCCTATCTGGAGGTGATGGAGCTGTGGAAGGCTAGGCTTGTTGCAGGAAGCGAATCACCAGGAACCACTCTCTACCCACCACCACCCACCCTCCCCACCCTCACCACCCCACCCCACCCCCATCCCCATCCCCACCACCACCCACCCTCCCCAGCCCCAACCCCCAACCCCCATTACCCCCATTACCCCCATTACCCCTATCCCCACCCTCACCACCCCACCCCCATCCCCACCCTCCATCTCCCACCACCACCCTCACCACCCCCACCCCACCTATCCACCCCCCAGCCCCCCTCCCCACCTCCACCCCCACCGTGGGAGCTGTAGCTTCCCCTTGCCACTTCCTGTTGCTGCCCTGCTCTAGCCCCTTCCTGCTCGCCATGATGTGAGCTGCTCATGAAGCCTTCCCTGCTGGCATGGAATGGAAGCCCCAAACCTTGAAGAGCAGACGCGATCACTCCATTTGCCTTCTTTCTGTCAGACACTTGGCCAAAGTAACAACAGAGCCGACTGATGGCAAATCTCTCAACATTTTGCTCGTTAAGGATTTTGAAAACCACTGCTCAAAGCTTTGTCGGACCACAAGGCTTAAAGTACGCGGGGAAGAGATGAGGCCGGGGATCCTCTGGCGGAGGCTCTCGGCCACACCGGTCCAGTTTCTCTGACAGGTGAGTCCTGAGGACCAATCTACAGATCCCTCCCTGAGCAGGGTCCCCTCCATGTTTGCTCTTTCCGTTTTTCTTCAAACTGGCTGGTCCTCTTAAACACTCCATCCTGGAACTTATCAGACTACTAAAAACCACATCCTCATGCCATAAAAAAATATGTCCTGCTGGACGCCCTCCTGCCTCCCCAGGTCACGGATTCCTTGTGGGGGAGTTGCATCTGACTGTAGGTGGTACTTGCAAGCTATGGCCTGTCCTCACAAGTGAGCAGTGAGTGACAGGGGAGAGGGGGCAGATCAAGTCCCGCCTTAACCCTTTGCACTCCCACATCCTCCTCAGACAATCCCACCACTAAGGATACATTGCCTCTCACTTTCCAACGTGATCTTGATGGGCACTGATGTTTTTATGATTATTAATAAAATCTCCAAGGTTGGATTTTATGGGCACATGGGGACTCTAAAGAGTCACTCTTTGCCTTAGAAAATTGTGTATGTTAAGGATGGTGGAGGAAATCTTAAATTAAAACGATCGAGTGGGATGTGGAAAGTGGGGTGGGGGTGGGGGCAAAAGACAGATGTTAAAGAATCAGTCGTGGTTCTGAAGAGATTGTGTTTGCCTCCTGTCCAGGCTTTGGTGGGATGTGTTTCCTGGAGATAGCTTACCCCGGGGAAGTGTGGCATAGGGTTAGGTGGGTGGCCAGAAGTCCCCTTCGGGAAAGTGAGTCATTAAATAGTTGGTTTGTTTTGTGTGGTCTTCTCTGCACCAGCTTCCTCGCCCTCCCTCACTTCATTCTGCCACGCACTCTTCAGGGTTTTGTGGATCGGATCACTGAAACTGAAATCAAAGTGACTTAAAAAGAAACCCCGTTCCTTTTTAACATCCAAATGAAAACAGGTTGAACTGAGACAAACGCCAGGGGTCGTGATGAGCTAAACACCGCGAGCCTTGAGAGTGAACAGGAAGAGCAGACCCTGACATCCGGTTAGAAGTTAACTTCATAACTCACACGGGTGTTGGGGAGGGCATTCCTTAGAGAAGTCTAGAAAAGTGTAGCTCTGCTCAGTGCAAGGGCTGAAGCAGCATTATTCCGTTTGGTCTTTGCTTCGGAGCGAGTTGGAGCGAGCTGGGGCGAGCTGGGAGCTAGAAGAAGCCTCGCCCACCTCCCATCTCTGCACACACACACACACACACACACACACACACACAGAGCTTCTAGACTTCTCTGAAGTCCTGTGTTTAAACTAGAGTCCTGGAAAACTTGGTCATTACCAGTTCCTAATTACACACTGATCAATTAACAGCAGGCCGTTAAAACAGGATGGGCACAGGCTGGGAAGCCAGTCCTGACAACGAACAGATTTGAAGAGAGCAGATGACGAGGCCCTCTTCAACACGGCTCCGCGGCAGCCGTGCCTTTGTTCGGATTTGGCATTCGTTTTAGAAACTGTAAAACACAACACGCCAAATTGGTTGATTGGAAATAGTGCTGCTTCCCAGAGGCCAACAATCTGCTGTCTCACGTAAGAGAGAAGTTGCTAAAGACGTGTGTGGGAGGAGATGGGGCCTCTGGGAGCTGGGCGAGACCCGGTCAGGGCACACACACCTTTGTGAGATCTCGGCATTCCGCTCCCGGTTGTGTGTCCATGAATGCGCTCAAGTGCCCGTGCTTCTGCTTAATGTCTAAGCATTGGCTCTGCTTTTTAAAAGGATTGATATTTTTTTTAAATCTGGGATTTAAAAATTGCCTTTTAAGCTAAAATGATATAGAATAGTTCCCCTTAAAGTGGAGGTTGGCCATCTTAAATAATCTAGTTAAAGTTTCCTGAAGGAAGAGTGAATTATTATAGACTTTAAGAACTCAACAACATCCAATTTGCAAGTTAAAAAGAAAGGAAGGAAGGAAGGAAAGAAAGGAAGAAAGGAAGGAAGGGGGAGGGAAGGAAGAGGGAAAGGAGGGAGGAAAAGGATGGAAACAGGAAGAAGGGAGGCAGATTGAGGAGATGGATCGCTTTGTGATTTTGGAGTCAGAGAGGCACAGCAGAAACACTTAACCTTTCCTTAAATAGTAAATACTGCCTGCTAAGTTGTTGAACTTTAAATTCTATGATAAAGTGGTACTCGCGGAAGCTGTACACAATCAGGATAAACAGTTTTGTTCCCATGGGATTTCTGCGTGGATAAGAAAGAGCCTCGGCAGAGCCTTGTCTAATGACACACAGTAGCCGGCTTCTTACCACGTTGCCGTTTTTAATTTCTGAATCACATTTTGTGAAAATTGTTAGCGAGCAGGGTTCGACACTTAGTCTCAACGCACGTTGACTGTTCATTAAAGGACTTACATCATAGGGAATAGCTTAATGGGAATTGAAGCCGCTCCTGTTTTTAAGGGGAGCCCTCGCTGGTAGGAATGTCTCCCCAGAATGCCAGTGAGGTACTTCAGATAAGCATTCAGAATTACCTTCTGGCTAAACAGTGAGTCGGGAGAAAAAGGAAAAGAAAAAAAGGGGGGGGATAAGAAAAGAAAAGAAAAAAAAGAAGACTTTTCTGTCAAGACCCGGTAGGCAGGTGGGTAGGGTTTGGAACAGCTCAGAATTTGAGCTTCTGGTGTTTTGTGAGCTACTTTGTGTGGTTCGCTTTATCCAACAGCTCTTCTAGGTTTTAAAGCATCCTTGCTTGCTGCAAAGATAAATAAATAAACATTACGGCATTCAGGGAGAGTTTCAGGGCTAGTTTGACTCCGCTTTCTCTTTTTCTCATTAGAGTCTGTTTGTATCTGCTCGGTGCCCCCTCAAAGCCTTTCTGCTGGTCGCTGCTGCTATCTAGAAGAGATGGAAACACAAAACAAACAGGGGTTCGAAGCAAGCATCCTTGCACCTTGGGTGGGGCTTCCTGCGAATGTCTTTAGAAAGGAACATGTCTTCCTTAGCCAGTATTTACGAGGCCCCGCCACTGGGCCACTGGTGATGAGAAAGAGGCATGGCTTTGATTTACTATTGTCGTTTAAATAGATTTAAATCCACTGAAATGGTTTTGTTCCAATTCTTCTATCCATTTTTTCTCAGTTCACCGGCTTCTCAAAAAAGCCGTTCCCAGTGTCCCTGACAGTTCCCCGCTCTGCTGAGGAGACTAGAAGACTGGGCGAGAAAGTTTTGTGCTTTTTTTTTTTCTCTCTCTTTGTCTTGCTATTCCACTCCTGCAGCCTTCTGAGGCCCTGGGGAAATCCTTAGCGTGCACTTGGCCAGTATGGACCGTTATAAATAAAATACAAATCAAAGGCATCGTTTCTCTGGCTCCTTTAGGTTTCTTAGGCAGAAAAAAAGAAAACGTTCTGATCATTGAAGCCATTTCAGGGCCCGAAATTAGAAAGTAATAAAAAATATCACACTCTCCCTGGTGGGCAGTGCATTTAATTGCCTCCCCAGCAGGAGTCCAGCTCTCCAGTCAGAAGTGCTTACTGTGTGTAGCCCTGCTTTAGAAGGACTGCATGCAAACACTACCAAACAAGTTTAAAGAAAAAAAAAATTAGATAACGAAAACAGGAACACCAGAGACAAATACAGAGATGGCTAGAGAAATGCTGGAGATTGGAAAAGAAAAAAGATGCATGTGTTCAGATTTATTTAAAAATTACCTTCACGGGATAAGAGGTCAAGTTTATATGTTTAGATCATGTGGGGCCCTCACCCAGGACCCCATTTGGAATCTTTAAGATTAAACTCTGGCGACATGGTTTTTTTTTTTTTTTTTTTTTTTTTTTTGTACGTAGAAAATATACTGTGTTGGAGGTGTGCCTTTGGAAGCGGATTTTCAGGTCACTCCTAGCCTAAGCAGGGCATTCTTGGCGCTAGAGGGGGACTCTGGATGCCCGGGAGGGTGAGGAGGGTTCCCCAGCTTCCAGGACTGCGGGCCTCCCAGCCTGATGCTATGCTGCCACCTTCTGTCCCAGCGACTGCGGCAAGAGGCAGCGCCGAGCTTTAAGTGAGGTGGGTTCCGTGGGTCCCTCCTGTTCCCAAAGCAGAAATGTCTGCTGCAGGCCTGGGGCTTGGCTTCTTGAAATGGCCGCTTTCACAACAAATGCCAACTTGTTCAGCTCGCCTGCCTTCTCTTGTCTCTCCCTCCCCACCCCCTTCCAGATCTGGACGTTTGTTCCCACAGGTAGGAGATCTGGGGACGAACAGGAAAGCCAAGGCTAGGCTTTTTGTTTCAAAGGCCGCATGTGACTGTCTATATCATTGAGCTGAGTAAGCCCGGAGAGCGAGGAAGGGGCCTTGGCAGGCGATCTCTACTGCCCCGGGGGAGGTATTCCCGGGAACTCGCCATTGGTTGAGATATTTAAAACTTTTTTTTTAAACAGGAATCAAAATTTATTTTTTATTAGGTATTTTCCTTATTTACATTTCAAATGTTATCCCCTTTCCTGGTTTCACCTCCAAAAACCCCCTATCCCACCCCCCTGCTCCCTGCTCACCAACCCACCCACTCCTACTTCCCTGTCCTGGCATTCCGCTACGCTGGAGCATCAAGCCTTCACAGGACCAATGGCTTCTCCTCCCTTTGATGTCCAACAAGGCCATCCTCTGCTTCATATGCAGCTGGAGCCATGGGTCCCTCCATGTGTACTCTTTGGTTGGTGGTTTAGTCCCTGGGAGCTCTGGTTGGTTCATATTGTTGTTCTCCTATGAGGCTGAAAGTTCCTTCAGCTCCTTGGGTCCTTTCTCTAACTCCTCCGTTGGGGACCTTGTGCTTAGTCCAATGGTTGGCTGAGAGCACCCACCTCTGTATTTGTCAGGCACTGGCAGAGCCTCTCAGGAGACAGCTTTATTCCTGTCAGCAAGCACTTGTTGGCATCCACATTAGTGTCCAGGTTTGGTGACAGTATATGGGATGGATCCCCAGGTAGGGCAGTCTCTGGATGGCCTTTCCTTCAGCCTCTGCCCCACACTTTGTCTCTGTCTCTCCTCCCATGGGTATTTTGTTCCCCTTCGAAGGGGCCCAAGTACCCACACTTTGGTCATCTTTCTTCTTGGGCTTCGTGTGGTCTGTGAATTGTATCTTGGATATTCTGATATATTTAAAACTTAAGTGGACAAAACATTAGACCCTTCCCCACAGGGAACAAGGCTACAGTGACTCTAGGGACCTAACCCTAGTGATCGCAGAGCCCTTCCCAACTCTACTTTTTTTTTATGATTTCTCAATTGACTTCCCATTCTATAAAAAGTATTGTGTTTCTGCTGAAAAATCCAACAGATCTGACATTCAGTCTGAGGTCAGACTGGCTTCAATACAGTTTCATTTCTGTGGAACATTAAAATACCCCTGTATCTACTTTCTTTGAGCAAAGGGCAAGCAAATTCACATAATTAAGCCTATAAATACATGTTTTAGACAGGGGATGGGGGTCTCTTCCCTTGACTACCAGCCAAAGCCTGACGCTCAGAGTACCTGGGGCCTGCCAGGAGGTCCTTGGCAAATCAGCAGCCACTAGTGGCCCACCCGTTTTGATTTCTTTGTCTCACTGGCCAGGGTGGTGGTATTCAGTGCCCCTTTTGAAGCTCTGGGCAAGACTGTAAGGCTGGACGAGTTAACTTAGTTTGCGTTCCTTGTCCCACGTTCCCTAGGTAGATTTTATGCTCTATACTAGACAGCAAGAGACAAAGAGAGAGGGGAAGAGGTGGTGACATATGTCACCTGGCTTAGAGGCTCTTCTCCTCTGGGGTGGCTTGATTCTGCTATGAAGCTGGTCACAAGGTGCCCATTAATTGCCAGGAATTAAGTTTGGACCCAGTGGGGCAAAGTGGAATAAGCCCGTTAGGAGAAATCTCTCAGGAACTTTGAACTGTTCTCAGGGAAAAGTTTAAAATCCCACACTCTTCAAGCCATCACGTGACTTGGCCACATCCTATGTCTGCCCTTGAGGCTCTGAGGCTCCTAAGGGCGGGGCCTCCTCTCCTGTCCTTGGGAACTAAGTATTGTGTTCTTCCGAGCCTGCCCGTGTGCTCAGCCCAAGTCCGTGGAGCCTTCTTCCCAGCCTTCTCACCTCATCAGCCTGTCTCCTCATCTTCCAGTTCCCGGTCTCGAAGGCACATGGAGAGAGAAGACTTCCCAGAACTTTCAGCCTGGGTCAGGCCTCTAGGGCGTTTGTCTGCTCTTGGCTCTTGTCCCACCAGAACACATGTCATAAGGACAAGACGGGAGGCCAAAGCTGGTCACACGCTGTCGGCCTCCTCGGGAGAAGAGCTCAGGGCGAGCAGGCACTTCACTCGCACTGTTTGCAGGCCGCGCTCCCCAAGCCTCTTACTGGGCCTCACTCATGCCATAGCTCTGGGGTGGGTTGATAAAAATCGGCTGAATTAGCAAAGCTCATCATTCAGGTAAGGCGAGGGGCAGCCCTTGCAGAAACAGCAGTAATGTGCTCCACTGGAAAGGCTTCCTAGAGGAAGTAATTTCCCTAGAAGAAAGAATTGGTGTTTTTTGTTTTTGTTTTTGTTTTTTGTTTTTTGTTTTTTTGTTTTTGGTGGAGAAGGTTCTAGGGGCAGTTTCCACAGAGTAAGCACAGAGCCCTGGTTTCTGTATCTCAGGAGGAAAACAGTGCACAGCTGTGGTAAGAATCTAAGCATTACAGAGCTGTAAGAAACGAAGATGTAGGGGCCTCTCTCAGCTCCCACCAGCCCATGCCTTGTGGGGAGCCATTAGAAGTCCTGCACGGTTTCTTCCTCTCACGATCATTTTTTGTTTGTTTGTTTTTACAATCTTTCCCCAAGTTGTGATGCTATTTTAAGAGGTGTTTTATTCCACACAAAAAGGTGTATTGATAAAGTCCCTGGAAGGGGCCAAAGTCTTTTCTTTTTCTTTCTTTTCTTTTCTTTTTTCTTTTTTTTTTTACTAAGATGGGTCACGTATGACTGTGTTTGTAGTCAGCGTTTACTCCCTATGAACCATGGGTGATGCGGTAAGACCGCTGTGATCTATCTGGCGCATCTCCCCCCTAGCTTCCCTGCTCTAGGCAGTAGAGGTCTTCATCCTGGGACACATCTGTTACAGGTACCACGATTACTGGGTCTGTCACGTGAGAACTACCAGGAGAGCCTAGCAGAGTGGGGAGTCTAAGTAATTTAAGTGTGTTTCTGCCCAATCATCCCCAAGCCATGTGGCGTAGTTAGGGGGTTCTATTGCTGTGGTAAAAACACCGTGGCCCAAAGTAACCTAGAGAGAAAAGAGTTCATTCTAACTGAGGCTCCTGCCCACAGTGCTCAGTGAGGGGACCCATAGCAGGAACTCCATAAGCAGAAAGTGAAACAGAGCACACAGAGGATCGATACTGGCTTGCTCTCCATGGCTTGCTCTCCACACAACCCAGGACCATCTGCCCAGGGTAGCACTGCCCTCACTAGGCTTAGCCTTCTAACATCATTTATTAATCAATAAAATGCCCACAGATTCGCTAACAGGCCAACCTGGCCCAGGCATTGTCTTCATTGATGGTCCCTCTTCCCAGGTGACTCTCATTTGCGTCAACTTGGGAAAAAAGCTAACTGGGACATCATACGCGATCTTTTAAGTCATAGTCTCCCCCCCCCATCTCTGAATGCCATCTCCAGGGACCAGCTCCTGATGTCCTTATGGGATGTTAGAAATAAAGGAACCGAGACTGTTGGGCAGAGCCATGTGAGCAGGTGTGGCGGTCGCTGCTGGTGGCCTGTGCGGTGGCCAGCGCTCTGAGAAAACTAGTTAAAGGAAGCCATTACTATTGTGGTTTTGGAGGCGTCGTCACTCCCATTGTAAGGAGGCTCACTCCGTGCCAGCCAGGAAGCAGAGGGAGGGGAGTTAGGACACAGCCAGCCGTGGCCTTGAAAGGCACGGCCCAGTAACCCACTCTCTCCATCTAGGCCTCACTTCCTGCATTTACCCACAATGCCATCAGTAGATATTCCCACCCATTGGCCCAGAGCCTTCAGGATTGTTTCTGGAAACATCCTCACAGTACTTCTTAATCCAGTTGAGTTAACAATCCAGATTAGCTATCAAAATACCAGTGCTGGGACTCCGCCACAGACAACCTGGCTCAAAATCCCATAAGCGTAACAACTGGGGAGTCCCTTCGGCTTCCAGTTAAGCTTGATAGTGCAGAACTGGGAATCAGCAAGCCCACCTTCATCCCCCTGTAGCTGCAGCTGGAAAACCTTTGCCTTTAAAGTCTCACTTTAGAGTAGCAACAGAGACGGTGAAATTGTGAGGGCCACTGAGTGGAAGCCCAGTTATGCCTGCTCGGGCAACGGTCTGCGACTTTTCAGCGTGGTTAAGGCTGGCTGAGATCCCTGAGAAGAACACAAGTAGCCGACGGGGTGGGGACTAGGTGGAGGTGAGACTGTCCTTGCTATAACAAAGTGTCTACTCCACGCTTCAGTTTCACCCCATCTCTAGTCACTGGATCATCATCCAGTGGGCTTTAGGCCCACAGACTGTATGTGACTACTTAAAAAAGGAGTCTTTATCAAGCAGTTTGGGCTAACTAACACTAGAGTTAAATAATAGTTAGAAAATGAAAACTGAACATAATTTTAAGATGTTTACCTCTGTCCTTTCAAGGCTCTTGGCTTCGTGGGTTCTAAAAAACAGATTAGAAATTTCCTAACATTTAAAACCAATTGTTGTGAAAACGCCATCCTTCCTTGGTCTTGCTGATCTGTTGGTAGGTAGATTAAATAAAGACAAAGTCTGTTGAAGGAATCAAGTGTGCATTTCCAAACAGCACATGAGGTGCAGATTTCCCTCCTGCTTATCACTGTTCAAATTTCGATACCACACAGGGGCAGGAGTGGAGAGAGGTGTGGACCTTCTTTACGATGTTCTGAGAATGTCAATTTTATTTTATTTTTCATAGTAAAAGCATCCCAAAGCATCACAGAGAACGCGAATGCTTTTCCTCTCCTGCTCTCGGGCCTCTTTCCTCCAGCAATCATGTGTGAAATCTCACACATATTCACACTCACTGGAGGTGGATTCAAGATGGCAAGGCTATTATTATCCATGTGTCTATCAGATGTGCCAGAATTCCCTAAGTCAAATGAGACCAAGCGGAAACCTTAAGCCCGCCCTCTGTCCCTCTCAGTGTGTTCTCACTTCATCTGCTTGATGGTCATCAAGTGAAAAAGGCCAAGATTCTCAATTCTAGCTCTACACAGCCCTTAACAAATGAGGCCCCTCCCCTGGCCCACTGGAAAGCCCCTGACATGTACAGCGTACTCGGCTTACTTTCCCCAATCTAGAATGGATCCTGGATCAAGAACTCAGATGCAGTGTAGGAACATAGGATGTCCTGATGGCAGTTGTGTGTCATGGCTTCCTGAGCTGCCCTTTCTGGCTTACTTTTGGTGGAGTGGGTGGCACTGATAGAATTCTGTGTTCCTTTGACCGTCTGTCAGCTGACAGATTCCTCTTCTTAGCAGAGAAAGTCGCACCCAGGTTATCCTTGGTTCATCTCAGACTGCCAGGCGCTTCATGCTGAGATCTCTTTTGTCCCTCTTAGCCACCGTAACTGAGCAGAGATCTTGTTCCTGTATGGCAGGAGTGTGTCCTGGGACTCAGCAGTGGGGCTGGGGTGCCCTCACGCTCCTACACAGAACATGGCTTGGGAGTTCCCAGTGCACTGCTGTTTCCAGAGCAGAAGATGGACTCAGAGGAATGACCCAAGCCACCAGTTGCAGGAACCCTTTCCAATTAGAACCCCGTTTTCAGGTCTATCCTGGACTGTGCAGTCTGCACTGTGCCTGGTGTAGCTACGTGGCCCCCTCCTTCCTACAGGCAGCCTGTCATGATCTGAGCAGAAAGCTGACAGTGGCCGGAGCTGGTATGTCTGTGAGGACTGCCGTGTGCAGGCAGACTGACATTCAGGGAGGAGGAGGAGGACGTCCCAGGTGATATTTTTCAAAATTGTTTTTGAAAAAGTGGAAAATCAAGTCTGGTTAGTGTCTCCTGTTCTGGCAGGGAGGGTCGTGGATAACATCAGACACAGTGATCCCAACATGCCCCAGGGTAGAAAAAGGTGCTGAGAGAGAAACATCTTTTTTTTTTTTTTTTGACCTGCAGGAATTTGAAGAAAACTGACACACAAGACTTGTGCTGGCCCTTGGTTCCAGCAGCTGAGACAGATCAAAGACCCCAGTGTTTGCCGTTGACCCTGGTCCTCACCCTCTTGGATTTGCTAAGAAACACACTCAGGTGTGTAAAACCCTCCTGCAAGGCCAGTCTCTTGGTTGTGATTTTCATAAAATTCCGCCAGCTGAGATCTAAGCGCTACCTTATTTAAATTGTCTTCAGATTGGAGTTCTAGAAGCATCTTTCCTCCTGTCAGCTGTTTCCTCTCTTTCCAGCCATTCTGTCCCGCTCATCCTGTGACCATTCAGGAGCCTGTGAGCCCATTCAGTGAACCATGTGCTTGTTGTTGAGTTTGAAACAAATCGATATTTTGTGATAATAAGAATGCTGACCCAAGCACTATGCTAAGAATTTTATAAACATGGTTTTAATTAATCCTCAGACTAATTAACTTGATAGAAATGTTAGTATCTGCAATTTATAGATGAGAAAAAATGGTGCCTGAAGAAGCTAGTGACCTTGCCTAAAATCATACATCAGCAGGGAGAGATGAAATCCACACAGGGCACCTGCTTGCTCTAGAATTTGTGCTGTGAACCACTGAACCAGGTTAGTGACTCCCAAACCCTAGGTGCAGCCTAGAAGCAGTATTTGCCTTTTGGCTTCAACTGTAATGCTGTAAAATTTCCCCTCAAGCCCTGTCAGTGCCAGAGCCTCCCTGATGACTGTAGATAAATCTATTCTACACTCGATAACTCAGCCCCTCTGAGAGTTCAGCCACGAATAAACAAGATCAGCCTTCTAGAACTACAGGAAACAAAAACTTTCAAGGATGAAAGACCCTTCTCTGATCCATGTGCTGGCAAATAAAATACATTTTCTTGATTGAATTTGCACTTAAATAAGAGATACATTTTTATAAGTATGTCACATGTAAAATTTGGGCTACTCTTATCCTTGAAAATCAGTCACTGTTTATCTGAAGAGCAAATATTTGGATAATTTATGTTTTACTTTTGATTAGGATTTATCCGGTTTTATTTTATGTATATAGCTGTTTTGCCTGCATTTATGTATGTGCACCATGCAGTGCCCATAATGGTCAGGAGAGGGCAGCAGATTCTGTGAGACTGGAGTTGTTCATGGTTGTGAGATGTCTTGTGAGTGCTGGGAATCAAAACTGGGTCTTCTGGGAGAACAAGCAGTGTTCCTAACCTCTGTCTTTCCAGCTCCCACATACTATATAGATAGCATATATAGATATACATATTTATTTGTTTACACTAACATCCCTGCTAGAATTCAAAACAGGCATACTTGAATCAACATAATGAGTCTAGGTCCAAGAGCATCTATCTCATGGACAAGGATAATATTGTCTCTGTGATGTTAACAATGGTTCAGCTCTGGAACACTGGAATTGTGGAAATTTTTGTGGTCTATACGGTGTTGACTTAACAGATCTGGGACCAGGGTTGGTAGAGTGTGTTTAGGAAGTGGCTTTATTCGCAGGATTTTCAGTCCTGGCTACATGTTGGAATCACATAAGGATTTGTCTCAGCCCAGACTTGGAGGCTCTGGAGTAAGTGGTCCAGAGAGACAGCACGCTGGCACCAGTGCCCTTTATATTCCAAGGCTTCGGACATGGTAGAGATGAAGGGGTGACCCAGGAAGTCAGAAGAGAAAGTCAGTTCTGGGGCTGGAATGTTCGCCATAGTGTCCATGGGAGAATACAGAACCCAGTGATGTAGGCTTAGATTTTATAAAAACTATTTTAATAAGGGTTCTTAAATGCTTTAATCTCACTTCTAGTCCACTGCCAACCAGAGGAGGTAGAGGGAAAGGTTAATAGGGCAAAGGGAGATGTAGACCTGTTTAGAAATAGTTCTTTTGTGGCGATTCCAATCTTCATCATCAGGATATCAGCAGTTCAGTTTACACGAATCAGCAGCAGTAGCTACATCCGCTCACACACACTATACACAAATCAGCAATGGCAGTTTGACTCCGAAGAAACAAAAGGCTCTGCTGTCAGTCGCCTGAGTGAGTCTGCAAAAGTGGCAAGAAGCTTTGGGAAGATGGTGAGAAGTCTTTTGGTGCATTCCTCTCCATGAAGTCATGACAAATGATGATCAGTGAAGAAGACAAGATGAACCAATGCCACGGTATCGTCAGCAAAGCCCAACGAAGACCAGCAAAGAGTGACAAGGTGAACCAACGCTACACAGTTTCATCCACTGTCGTTGGGTTAAACTTACACCCTTTCCAAACATCATCATCACGTGTTCTGTCAAGTGTGTCCAGCAAAACATCACATGCCCTTTTTCCAGGTGGCTTCCAGAAAAAGATCACATGTCTGTTTTCAGCAAAACATCCTCCCATGTGTTATGTCTATTTGGAGGCAAAAACATCCTCTCATAAGACAGTTTCCAGAAAAACATCACATGACACAACTGAGTCTCCAAAGAAACCAGAAATTTCTACTTCACAGGGTAGAAAGGGCCAGGAAGAGATTAGATAGGCTGAGAGCAGAGGAGAGAGAAAGTCAGGCTGCTGGACTGCCTCCTCACAGAAGCTTGGGCAAAATAAAATATACTGTGCAGGGGACAGACGATTCAGACCAACACAGCACATCTAAAAAAAAAAACATGAATACCATTTAATCATTTGCTTTTGTTTCTCTGTGGAAACAAAAAGGTATACTGAGTTGCAAAATTCGGAAAAATACAATTAAAATTGGCAAAAACATTGGCTATGAATTAGTCATTTTCAATTTTCTGCTACTTTTTCTTTTCTTTTACTTTTTGCACATCGGATGTGGTTCAGAATATGTCACATAATGGTTTTGTCTGTGTGTGTATGGGTGTGTTGTGCACATGCGTGTACATGTGTGCCCAGGTGCACGTGGAGCCCAGAGGCTGGTGTTGGACGTCTTCCTCCGACATTCTCCACCTTATTTTTTGAGGCAGGATCTCTCACTGAACACTGAACTCACGGTGGCAGCGAGACAGGCTGGCCACTGAGCCACCCAGTCCCTTCTGTCTCTGTGTCCTAAAAGCTGAGACTGCACAGCTACATGGCGCTTTTTAACGTGAGCACTGGGCGTCTGAACTCAGATCGTTGTCTGGCAAGCGCTTGGCCCGCAGAGTCACCTTCCCAGCCCATGGTTCTCAGGGGTTGTATTTAGCATCCCAAACATTTCCTGGAGTCATTAAATGGCATTCACTTTTTAAAAAAGGCTCCTGACTTTTCTCCTCACGTTAGACATTTAGATTGTGTAATTCTTTTTTATGTGTTTGAGAGGATTGATTGTAAGAAGAGAGTGGAAGAACACCGAGGTTATGGGTTTCTCTAGTGACCTATGACTGAAAGAATCCACAGGTGTCGGCTTCCGACTGTGCTCTTTCAAATCCTGGAGGACAGCCTTGGCATCTTTAACATCCAAACTAGGTTTCAGATTCTTTCTCAAGGTCAAAATAAAATCTACTATGGGATATTCTGAGTATATTCTCTATCCCTCTGTGTCTGTGTCTGTCTGTCTGTCTGTCTGTCTGTCTGTCTCTCTCTCTCTCTCTCTCTCTCTCTTTCTCTCTTTCTCTCTCTCCAGCTCTCAAATCACAATTCCTAACAAACAGAGACACCAATTCTTCCTTGTGCAGACCTCCATCTGGCCAAAAACTACTGTTCGGACCTGAGATATTTTTAACACCCAATTAAATCAGTGTAATTGGATAGAATTGCAACTTCTTTGCCTCCAGCTGTGAGCCATAATCTGTTTCACACCTGAGTGTTGTTTTCCTTGCTTTTTTGTGCTTTCCCTGGCGTTGTGGAGATGGGTTCGACTGAAACTCACATTCTTGGTCCTCTGATAAATAGATAATTTCCCCATCATGTTGGAGTCACCATGGTTGTCCCCTACATTATCTCTGGTCTCTGAAGACTCTACTTTGGGCCTTGGCTTTCAGAACTGAACTTTCTCTGGGGCTGCTAGTTAATGGGGAACCAATACAGAAAATAGTCTGAGCCCAAAAAGAAAGAGTTCAAGTCTCAGCTGAGCTCACAGTTGCCCTCAATGGATGCCCACCAATTCTATGAATATTGGATATGTATATTGAATTATTGTCTGCCATTGTGTCTGAGCATGCTCCAGAACCATTGGAGGACACTGCAGGAGACCCTCCTGAGGCAGTAGGCTTGGGCCCGGAACTCAAAGGGTTTCTAGATTCTGGGGACCAACTTTAAGAGTGGCTCAGCCAAAGGTTGAAGCTTCTCTTGACTGTTGGATATCCATAGTCTTCTGCCATTTTCCCCAGCCTTAGGGAGGGCATTCCTAAGCAGACCTGCTCTCTCTCTCTCTCTCTCTCTCTCTCTCTCTCTCTCTCTCTCTGCCAAATTAGCCGCACTGTGTTTCCAAAACAGCAGTTTAGACCTTGATTCAAAAAAATGTGCTTCATAGACTCACAGTACCGCATTCCCCGAAGTCTGCCAGAACTTTGACATCTCAAGCCCCACCTAGCATCCTAGAGCTGGAATGCATGCTAAACAGGATCCTAGATGGGTTGCCTATACAATTCAGATTGAGAAGTAAACTCTGGGCCACAGAGCTACACTGGATTTGACTGTCTGTGCACTATAATTTAATCCTGTTACGTTAGCAATGAGAAAGCAGAACTTGCAAAAATCAAACTTTGTCCTCTTATAAGTGGCTGCTCTTTGCTGGGCTTGCTGTATTGACAACCTACATAAAATGTCAGTCAAAACACAACATAGATGCCTAGTTTTACCACATCTAGTAACATGCACACCCATTTCGTCTCCTTTCCCTTCCCTCCCCTTCATCTTTTTCTTCAATGTGTTTGCTGAAACAGGGTCGTACTACACCACCCAGGCTGGCTTTGTAGCCCTCCTGCCTCTGCCTCCCCAGTGCTAGAATTACAAAAGTGAGATCACATCCAACTGCAAGTGCATTTCAGTGAGTGTAGAATAGAAAAGTTTGGACTTGAAGAGATGATGTCATGACGGTTGACTGACAAGCAGAAGGGTGAGGATATGTAACTTGCACTGAATGAGTACTAACACACAGCAGTCTATCCTGCCTCTGCTGGGCTGGGAGCTTGGCTATGGGACCAGTATCTACTCACACATATTCTGTTCTGTACAAATCAGGACCACAGAACCTACACTTATTACCGCTGCAGCCTTTCCTAGACACTCGTCTTCCCATTCTCAAACATTCCCCCAAAGTAGTCCTGCAAGCAAGTTCAAAGAGAAATGAGCATTGGTTTGGGAATGAATAAAGACGTTTTGCACGTTGCTGTACTACTCTTGATAGAAGGTGGAAAGGGAAGAAGGATTTGACTGTGGGGCCGGAATGGACCGTGTTCATGAGCCAACTGGCAGGTCTGAGTCCTGGCCAATAGAACCATTTGGTTTGAGAGTCTGTACAGAGATGAGAGAATGGTCTAATGAAGGAGCCCCCAGAGGAATGTGGGCGGAAGAGGTGACCATGGTGCAAACATCCTTGATTTTATGTAAAGCATGCCTAATTTAATCTCTCCTCCCACTATCCCAATTTTAAAAGAATCAGGGATGGGTTCTTAACTCTTCTTCATTACACAATCCTTAGGGAGACTGGTTAAACCTATCTCTCAGCAGATGTGAGTATACACTTGGGCTGTGCACATCTGTGCATACAATTTCATAGTCCCAGAGCATGGATGATTAGGGACTCCAAAGAGTGCATGTGGAGACTTCTCCATCGATGGCTTAAGTCAGTGCTTGTGTAAGTCTCACAGCTGGGTTAGTGGTGAAAAGAGTTCCCAAATCCCTGTGTAAAGTCTCTAGAAGGCCTCAGAGTGTCACTCACAGGCATGGAAGATATCCTACACTTGGGAACTGAACCTAGCTGAGCTTAAATCTCAAAATACTGTCTTGTCTGTGCATCTTTGAGCATGTAATGAAAGGTCTAAACTGCTGTGTTCAACCCATACATATGCAATAAACACCTACCATGTAAAAGACTGCTCTAAGCACAGGATAAAACATCCACCCAGATACCACCCCTGCCCTTGGGAGAGCTGCGGTCTAAGCGAGAGACAGAAGAGGAACACGTGCTAATTATTACAAGTTGCCGCTTAATGAGCATGATAAAGGTTAGCTTGAGCTCTTTTGGAGAAACTGTACTAAATAAATGATTAACTTTAATACTATAAATAGTGTTAAACCCTCATGTTGATGAATAATTAAAGGTGCTTCCGTTATAGACACTCAAAGCTCAGGGCACCTCTGCCATGCTGCTGTTCCTCAGAGCAGTTGTCCCAGCTTGGAGCCATGGGCCTCCCATGTCCCTGTGGGGTTCTCCTGCAGCTCGAGTGTGGCAGATCCCGCCTCGCCTTGGGAGATGTGGATGAACCGGGTGAAGCCCAAACCCAGATCTCCAATCAGAGAGATCTGTAAATATTTACAGTATTCTCTACATGCTCTCGCATCAAATGCTGGGGATAACCAGAAAAACTAGTGGTTCCAAACCTGCCCCGTTTGATGCTCTGACATATGTATGTATATGTATGTGTGTGTACACACACATACATATACATATATATACATATATATGTATATGCACATATATACACATATATGCACATACACATACATATATGTATGTGTATATATACATATATGCATACACATATGTGTGTATATATGTATATATCATATATGTGATATATATGTATATGTGTATATACACATACATACATACATACACACACACACACATATATGATATATTTGGAAGGCAAGCTATGGAGCTGGAGGGAGAGTGACTGTGGTGCCTTTTTCTAGACTAAACAGGACCAGAATCACTCTGGTTTTCAAACAGCCATAGCACAGCTAGGAAAGGTGAGGTGTCACATTTGAGGGTGATTGATATTCAGCACGGTTTTAATGCATGAGAAGTATTATCCTCTCTTGTGGGTTCTGGGTAGTCAGGAGAATTGTGCGTAGAAGGGCCGACTTCATCATAGTTGGGGAATTGGGAAATGGAACCATGATAGGGCCCTCTAGGGTTGTTGTAAATGCTGGTGGCTTTAAATATTTTTAAGTGTGCATCAGAAGGATGCTAGCAGAATTCCCAGAGTTGTGACTGCCATGTCTTTAATGTGTCCCCTAAAAGTTTATGAATTGGAAATGGAATCCCAAATTCATGTGTTGGGAGCATTCGGGGATGGGGCCTGTGGCTCAGACTTGGTTAGTGCTTTACAGGAACACAGAGGAAGCCCGAGCTTTGCAGATCCGAGGCGTCTAGCTCCTGAGCCTGACTCCTTAGTCTCCATGTTGAACTCTATCCTTGAACCAGACATCTTCAACATCACTTCAACATCTACATCTTCCTCACCTGCGCTTCTCTGATTTCCACATCCCCACGTGGTAGGAGAAAGGTGAGAACTCTCCCCTCAGTCTCTCCAAAGGCGCATGAATGCCATCCGTGAGAGGTAGCCTTATCATCCAAGGATCCACATCTTCATTCCACATTGAAGATGAATGTACCCCATGCATTCAGACAGCCATGGTGTGCATTTGTGGTGCTGGTGGATGAGCCCCTCATCATAAACCTCCGCTCACAGGTAAGAGCAGGAAATTGCCCACAGCTGTTTGAAAGGATAAGCATGCCTATCCCGACCTGATATCTCCATGAGACCTTGAAACTGTTTAATCCATGCACTCCTACTGGTAGACGGACCTTGAAGGATCCAATACCAGTTCAAAACCTGCCTCCTAACCCTCTGTGCTCTGTGTTCCTTCAGGTCGGTGTCTCAGCCTCTCTGATCCCCAGTTTTCCATTTGTAAGATGCTACTGTCTCCTCCTCTTCCTTCACGGCAGAGAGCTGAGTGCAAGGGTTGAATATGTGTAGATGGAGATGAGACGCTGCTGCATGCCCAATACAGTGCCGCACAGGACTCCGGGCAAGCACCCAACAAATGGCCATCATTGAGAACAACATTCACTATTATGATAATGGTTTGAGTCAAAGATACCTGAGTAAACCAGAGCTGTGATCATAGGCTGGCCTAGTAAGGACATTTAACACAACCTCTTCTGCTGGGTACAGCTCTCAACAACAGCTGCAGAAATCCTTTCAAGAACAGCTCGGACGACTTTGAGATTGTTCAACCTCTTGACACAGGTGTATTTTCAGGACCCAATTGTTTCTTGAGAAATTACATTTTTAGGGTCTGTTATTCTCTCGACAATCGTTCAGGAATCCCAAAAGTGAGGTGTTTGATCCTTTTTTCTCCTCTGAAGGCTGAGATGAGGAAATGGTGTTCAAGGTCAGAGTCAGCTCTGAAATCTGTTGGAGAGAGAGAGAAAGAGGCTCTGCAGGAGGGTGAACCCCCTGATGAGGAATGAAACCAGAGCCCAGACAGGATGTGCTTCACCCACACCTCTCACCAAGAGGCCTGTGAAGCTTTATTTCCACACATTTTAACGACCTCTGCTTCTCTTAAATAAAAGTCTCCGTGCCCGGACTGTGGGAATTCAAGATGTGCTCAGAGACTGGACGCCATGCTAGTGTTCAGGTGGATTTGGGTCTTTAGGCAAATTATTTAACCTCTTCAAACCTGTTCTCCCTCATCTACTTAAGGAACATTGGGCCAACTGACAGAGGTAGTGTGCAGATCCAGCCTTCTCTCCCAGTGTTCTGCCTACCTCCTGGTGTGCAGAGGGGTTCCAAAGCCATCACCGAACCCCATCCAGCCCTCTTGGAATTCTAGGCAGAGCGATGGCAGATCTACTGCGGACAAGGTGGTTGATGCTACTGTGGCCCAGGAGACAAGCTCTAGTTCGCCCATCCCCGTCCCCCAGGCTCACAGGGTAATGTTCAAGCTTCCAGAGCTAGAGTCAGGACCAGGCCTTGGAGCAGAGCGCTCAGCTACAGGGACAACGCCTCTTCTGTCACACCCGTGAGCTCACACCAGCTCTTAGCCCTTTTGTTACATGTTCAAGAAAGGACCAATGAAGATTGTAGAAAAGAGGCGATGGGGATTTTTGTTCAAAATTGCCTTCTCTGCATGCATGCTGAACATATACTCTCCAAATATCTGCAGAGGCAATATTATTCTACCCTGGACTGACAAGACAGTATGTGTGTACATAACATCCCGTTGCCTCTCAAATAGACATGGATGCTACTTCAGAATCCAGAATTCAGGGCAATCGGGGAAAGGTGTAATCTAAGCCCTGGGTTGAGTAGTGTTCCCTATCACCTTTAGTGTCACCTTATTTGAGCACATGTCTTTATAGACTGGCAATCATCCCAATGACTGCTGTCACCATATGATGGGAAACATTGGGACGCATAGGGCACGTAGGGAAGATGACACAGATGTTGACTGTGAGCCAGGGAATAACAGGGATTCCCAGCAACCACAGAAAATGAGGCAGCAGCTCAGAAGCTCAGAAGTAATGTTTTGGTCACACACAAGTCATTCAAACACATAATGCTCTAAATTATCACGCCCAACCTCCCCACAGCATGAAGAAGGGAGCCCCAGACAGTGATCTTGGCATCTTAAACCTGCTCTGCCCACAGCTTCCCCTAAGAGCATCATTGATCTCTGTCCAGGAGGCATTAGGAATCTTAAAGAAAGTCCGCAGTGCACAGAAGGCAGTGCCACTAATCTGCTGACATTTCCCTGCCCTGTCCCCAGGATCCTGGTGGGGGCCATGAGACTGCAAGGCCGGGGTCCTCAACAGTCCTCCTGCCTAGAAAGGCTGAATGGGAGTCAGGCAGTTGCAAGGCTGCCCTGGTTAGGGACGTGCACACTGCAGGTGTGTCTTAATGGTGGGGGCAGGCAGGGCAATGAGTTTGGGCCATACTCATAGTTGTCTCTTGGTGCTCTTTGTAGGGGAGCTCTGATCTCTCACTGGTGTCAGTTCAGAGCCCAGCCTCTCTGGGTCAAAGCTAAGTTTCTATCCACCTTCTCACTCATTTACACATATATATTCAGAGGTATGACAACAAACTTTCAGATATACACATGAGCTATTAGAGACTTCCGTATGAGTGACTGAATCTTTATTTCTTGTTAGATTTTTCCACTTTTGAAACTATTATGAGTTACATTTTCTTCTTCAAAAACTATTGAAATAAGAACTGACCACACTTTCCTTCCACCATTTTAGGTTCAGATTCCTGTGAGCCTTGTAAACACAGTTAACATGTCAAGCTGGCAAAAGAGTAAGCAGTTCCAGAAGTCTCTTTCTTGATCTACAGAACTTGGGAGAAAGAGGTTATGTAGTAAGACCCGAGCTGGCTTTACCCGTCTTCTAAATATTACTTAAAAACAGCAACCACAATACAGCAGCTCTTTTATTTTCAGTAGGGAAAAAATGTAGATAACAACTGGGAAAAAAACTTCCATAAATGCACAGGACACTGGCTACTACCTACAGCCCTTTGGGGAAAGAGAACCAACTATTTTGACTGGATTGATCCAGTTCTTGAGAACAACAGGAATGCTGGTCAGGCTCTGGGTTGTGTTTTTGTTGTTGTTGTGGGTGGTGGTGGTGGTTATTTATGTGTTTATGAATTCGTTTATTTTGCCTTCATTGCCAGCTAGTGGCTAAACTTCACCTACACAGTTGGGTTAGCCTCAGAGGCACCTGGGAGGATTTAAGATGGAGACATTTTGAGATGTTTCCATAGCTGCCATTAATTTTTCTACATCTCCCGTTCCCTTCTCCCCTTCTGTCTGCCATCACTCCCAGCCCTCACCAGGAGGAAGGCAATGGAGATGCTCTAGGGAGAAACGGATTTCCAGTGGCCACAATGAATGTGAGGAAGGATGAGTGCAAGCGGGCTCCGCCTTGCTTCTCCCATCCTCAACATTCCCCCTGGGTACAAATAATGGGCCACGGCTCCCGCTCTACCAGAGGCCGCCAGACTCTCTGTCCTACTATGTGTGACAATTTCATGCTGGGTTTCCTACTGTATCTTACTGTCATGCCTTTCAAAACTAGTTTTCTAAAGCGGGGAGAACCACCTACAGATACTTAGGTGTCAAAGGGGACTAAAACACAGTCCCCATGGCCACACCTGTCTCTCAATACATACAGATGCACTCCCAGGGCCCTCTGCATCGTGGACTGCCCACCATCTGCAGCTGAGCTTCCCACTTTTCACATGGAGCCTTATACCTGTGTGGTGTGACCCCCACCTCATCTCCTTCGGGACATCTACTGTCCCTCTCCCTGTGACATCACTGCCCTCTCAGGATTGCCCCACCTCTGCTGTGGCCGCAGAGCTACCTTCCTCCATCCCAGAATCCTTTCACGGGCATTTCTACCAAAGTGTTCTAAGGTGAAGGTCATCTCTCATTCGTTCAAGAACATACTCAAAATTCTTAGAGGTGTACTTCACTCAGATACAAAACCAGGCCTTCTCGAAGGTTCCCTAAAGAGGCAAGAGCATGCCGCAGGCAAAGGAGGACACCATTAATCCTAATGGTTATTAAGCAGAGAAACACCAATTGTTTAGGCTGCTGGAGTGAAATCATTTAAGCAGTGTACCACAAGGGAGCCGCAGTGTGTAGAAGCCCCTATAGTACGCTGAGGATTCCTGGCCGAGGGCTCGCACAGACAGCTCTGGAACCTGGTCACCTCTGTTCTGGCAGGGCCAGTTCTGCAGGTGTCAAAGGCAACACTAAGCACAGATCATTTGTGCATGTGGAGATGGTAAGGAAGGGCACCCGGCTGCCTCCTGCCTGTGAACTATGTCCCGGTGGCTTTTGTCAAAGCAATCGCTTGGTGGAGTGGTGTGTGGTTTATACTCAAGGTAAGAGCTTATCACCGCCATCGGACTCGATGCTGTTACTCTGACTCTTTAGGTGGCAAAAGCCAAAAGGCTGAGTCTGTATTCTGATCGCTCTTGAAGAGGGTTGGTCTTAGGAAGGTCGCTTGTGGTGCTCCCTTTAGAGAAGTATGCATCAACGTCTCTTCAGATGATTAAAAGCAACTTGGTGGGATGTAGGTTTCCAGAGCCATCGAGGCAAAATGTCAGCAGAGTGTTCAAGCCGAGGCCGAGTATACCATTTGTGATCTTGAAAGAGTCTTGGCGTGCTGAGGGGCATCTAACCTTTACACTATACTCAGAGTAGCCTTGCACACGGCATTGGTCCTTCTATTTGCCTGCTGTAACCTTTCATTGAGAGCTCGTTGGGTGTTCTTCTTGGTAGTAGAAGGACTCTCCAAAACTCAGAAAGAGACAGAAGAAATTGCATGAAGGAAGAAACAGGATGAAGCTGGGGGTGCTTACGGCAGCTGAATGTAGAGGGAGGGCTTGTTTGTCTTAGGAGTGACATTGGGTTTGAAAAGAGGAGACAGAAGTGCAGACAGAGGGGATGGCAACTACGAGGACTTCGTGAGTCAGGAACAATTCCACGTGGCGTTGGACCTAGTAATGGGAACAAGGAGACAACTAGATATGGCTGGGCCTGCCAATGGTACCTAGGATCCGCAGGGCCCTGGGGGCTATGGACAGGAAGTGAAATTTTATGCTAAGAACAATAGGAAGCCACCAGAGTCCTGTAAGAAGGGATGACCTCATCAGATGGACCCAGTATCATCCTCCTCCCCTATGGGACACCTCTTTGTCACTGTTGCTTTCAGAAGCTAAGACTTTTCTTTCTCAAGGCAGACTAGCAAGGAAGTGAGGTTTCTGCTGATGGTTCTGAGGACATAGACACAGAGCCCGGAGTACTGTTTTACGGACGGTGCTTTGAAATGCCTTGAATATATTCCCAACTGATTCCTGACTCTTTCAGGTTGCTCACAGCTCACTTGAGCTGTAATGAAGGTGGCCCTTATCAGTCTGAGCTTGAGCTGCCTTAATTAGACCAAGATTCTCTATCTTTAAATTGGTCCTACATCAAAGCTAGAGTTATAATTGCAGGTGATGTGTTTGGGAGCTGCATTGTTATGTAGAGTATGGCTGCCAGCAGGTTGTGTGGGGATTATTGAAAAGCAATTTGCAGGCGAGGTCTATAGGGGGAAAGGTAGATCACCCCGCTAAGCCAAAAAAAGAGAAAAAAAATGGAGCAATAGATAGATAGCTGGGGGTCTTGGAAATGCATGTTTAACAAGAGGTTTTAAAAGGAGAGCCATTCAGGGTTTTCTCAGCTCTGTTTTACATTCACATCTGCTCTAAGCCACTCTGGGCTCTGACACGCATGGCCCTTATGGTCTCTGTCGTTAGAGGTAATTATTGGTTTGCATTCGACATGGCTTCGGGATTGGCTTATGGGGGAGTCAAAATAGGTTATCAGGACAGCTCAGGCTGCAGCAATGCCCCAGCTACTCACCAACTCCCCACTCTGAGTTCTGGACTAGGCGAAGCTTACAGAAAGCCTTTGTCTTGGGTTGACTCTAACTTGACTCTTGGGGACGGTTCTACCCATGAATGGGAGGGCAGACATTTCTTTGACATACCAAGTCTTTAAGGTAAATGCTCTAAAGAGGGGTGTGATGACACAGATGGAATTGAAGACCATCATGCCAAATGGAATCAGCCAGATGCAGGCACTCCATGCGCTGCCTGATCCACAGGAGCCCTCCTCTCACCGAACTGAAGCAGTTACCACAGCAGCCACTGGAGGCTGAGGGCAGGGAGACAGTAGCCCCCATGTGCTAGGCTTCAACTAGACAGGAGGATGAGTTTGATTCTCTTTAAACAACCCTGATGAAGAGCTATGTGCACAGTTTCTCCCTTGTCTGATGTGTTTATTGCTAGAGCTGTTAGTCTGTGTGAGATAGGCTTCCTCAGTGAACTCCGACCTTTGGTGGTTGGATAAAGTTCTGTCTCATCTACCACTATGCCCACAATTCAGTCAGTCCCAGCAACTAACTGGTGGCTTCAGTGTCTAGGGTTAGGGACAAGGGCCACCATTTGTCAAAGGATGGGAAATGCCCTATTGATCAGCTGAGATTTTTCAAGTCCAACTGTTGGACAGGATGAACACTGTTGGCCTCTGGGGAGATAAGTGACCCCTCGCCTCTTAAATTGAGATAATTTCCCCCAGCCATGAGGCAGTTTTATCTCCAGAGGGTTTAGGCTAGGGAAATGGGAGGTCAAATCAGTCACCAAGGACAGGATTCCAGGCCTTTGCTCCAAACCACATTCACTTTTCTAATCAAACTGCATCATGTGATTCCAATTATTTTCCCACCGTCTCTAAGAACAGTGGGCCACGGGGTAGGCTGATGACCTGTGAAATTTCAATTTAAAAAGAGGAGCTGGTTTTGATTAACTCGAATGTCAGCCCAGCCCGTTCCTCTGGTCTGGTGCAGCTGGAGAAAGGGCACAAAGAGCAGCCAGAAAACCAGATCGAATTTAATGATCAGTTTTCCTGCTCCATCCTCGGTGGCCCTGTAGCCCAAGCCTGTGTGCCAATGACCCATGGCGAATGCCCCCGTGAGTCCTGGAGGCAGAGTGCTGTATCCCCACGCTCTCAGGCTTCACAATGCTACTGAGGCTGGAAGTACAGTTGGTGCTGGTCTGTGAGTCCGGGTCACACAGACACCCTGAAGGTACGGGCTTGCCAGAGCAGCTGCAGTTGAGACAGGACCTACTGTCCCGTAACTTCCATCCCCTCCCTCTCTCTAGCTGACATTGTGGGTTGATGTATGTCTCCATCTCTGTATAGGCCATGGAGGAAGCCTGCAGACACTGCTGCTCCCTGGGGGGACAGTCCTCTTGTTCTCCCAGGGGTTCTGCCTGTATGAGTCCATTCCTTAGCAAACTGCTCAGCTGTTGGGATACAGTGGAGTGTATGTACAGGCACAAATACATGGACCTTAAAAAACGATCGTGCATTGAAAAGACAAAGGCAAGGAATGAACTAAGACAGAATGGTGTAAACTCACAAAAGACCCTTGTTGGGAGAGAGGGGGGGATTTGACACATTTTGGGGTATGAGCCTAGCCTTTAATGGCTGAGCCATCTCTCCAGCCAGAGGGAGGCATTTCTTCCACTGTTGAAACCACTGGTAAGTGGTTCCTGTAAATAACCCTTCACCTCTGCTCATGTTAGCAACATTGAGTCTCTCTCCTCTCCGTCTCTTTCTCCCTCTCCCTCCTCCACCTCTCTCTCTCTCTCTCTCTCTCTCTCTCTCTCACACACACACACACACACACACACACACAAACACACAAACACACACACTGTCACAAGGGCATGCACACATGTGCCCTCCCACACACACACATACACAAGCACGCGTATGCACACACACAGAGCACACATGTGTACACATACCATAGAAGCAATTTTTTTCAAATTCTTTTTGAACTTTACTCAAGGGTCCACTTTTGGGGTCAGTCTGAAGACTTCTGTGATGAAGTTTATGCAGTTAGTAAAATTCTGGAAGACAGAATGATCTTTGTCTTCTCTTAAGTCTTAAGAACTGTAGTGGGCTGTGCAAGAGCCCTAGATTCCAGGACAAAGCCAAAGTGAGCTATCTTGGAGCATCAGAAAGAGCACTGAGTTGGAAGACAGAATGAAGAACTATGTGCAGGTAAAGTAGCTCGTGCAAGAAGAGTAGCTGGTGCAGTTAGAGTAGCTGGTGTTGCATGTGGTGGCTTCCTGCTCACATGGGAAGTGTTGGTAACTCATTTTTGAGTTGATGCTATCTAAAGTCCTTTAAGGATTCTGATTTCATTTGAGCAATATGACTTTCCTCTAAGATGTAGAACTCCCAGTTTACAGATGGGAAAACTGAGCAGCGTACTTTAAGGCTAGGAAAAACACTAACTGAATAGATGGGCTCAGAACTTAGGCATTCTGATTGCCTTAGTTACTTTCCTACTGCTGTAAAGAGACACCATGACCAAGGTAACTTTGAGAAGGAAGAGTTCATTCAGGCTCACAGTTCCAGAGGGTTAGAGTCTGTGGCTGTAATGGCAGTGAGCATAGCAGCAGGAGGCAGGCATAGCACTGGAGCACTAGCTGAGAGCTTACTTCCTTATCCATGAGAATGAGTCACAGAGACAGAAAGCACACTGGGAATATCATGGCCTTTTGACACCTCAAATCTGGCTCTCAGTGACACACCTTCTGCAGAAAAGTCACACCTCCTAATACTTCCCATATTGTTTCACCAACTGGAGACCAATTATAGCTGTGGTTCTGATGCTAAGGTCCTGCTCCCCAATTGGTTCTTGATCCATCAATAAAGATGCTTGCAGCCAATGAGCTGAGCAGGATAGGTGGGACTTCCAGGTTTGCGGAGGCAAGCTAGCAGACACAGGAGAGAGAGGAGGATTTTTCACCATGTTTCAGAGGGAGAAAAGGTGACCAGGCATGTGAGATCTGGGACAGAGAGGCCATAGAACGTTTCCCCCAGGCAAGAGCTTAAAGATACCCAGCAATTGAGCCATCAGGCAGGTTGAAAATTAATCGTGTGTGTGTGTGTGTGTGTGTGTGTGTGTGTGTGTGTATACATTTCTCCCAAGGATTCAAGGGAACCTGGGTGGGGACTGGTAGTGCGGCCAATTCCTGGAGCTTAAGGCAGGGTACCAAAAGCTACACGTTACAACCAATTGTTCAAGTATATGAATCTATGGGGGACTGTCATTGCCTTTCAAACTACCACACTGATCCTTAATCCAGGATTCATATAGAAAAAGCCATGATAGTGACAGTTGTTAAATCATACGTAAGTGAAAGAACCAGGTACTTTTTAAAAAGAGAGTTATAGTTCAGCTTTTTTTTCTTCTTACGTCTTACAACAGGATTATAATATGGGCGTTGCTATTGTTCTCACTTTGAAAATGAAGCAGAGACTAAGGTATCTTCATGAGGTTGCACAGTCTTGGAAGTGGTAGAAACAGGGCATGCATTTGTATGTTGCTACCTATTAATATAAATACAATTGATTTAACAATCAGAAGCCTCCACTGGGAGGATGGGTAGGTTAGTACCTGTGCCTTAGCCTCAAAACAAATAAACTAAGAATTAGGACTTAGAAGGAAAAGAGAACCACAGTAAAAGGCTCTACCATCTGAACATAAAAACCTGGCTCTCTACATTGTATCTCTGCACCACCCACTAGAATTCTAGTCTAGCTAGAATGCTAGAGAACTTTCTTGGAATGCCATACCTTTCCAGTTGATCTGTAGGCGTTCTCTGGAGTTCAGCCAGTGCCAAACTCTCTATGCCATGTGGCCCCTCCCCCATGATGAAGTCATACTTCAGGTCACATCATTCATTATAGAGGGGTAGGTGTGAAATGGTGTTATTGGGTTCCATCAGCTCACTCTGAAGGCCAAGGGAAGGCTGCACCAAGGGAATTGAGAGTAAATTCAGGGTGTATCCATCTGGACTTAATCCTCGCCAATTTCTTCAATCAGCTTCTCCGTCTCTTTCTTCATCTTGTGACCCTCAGCCTACGAACGTGTAGACATGGCAATGGTTCCTTCGGAACAAAAATGAAAACTGACATTTATATCTAAGAACACAGTCTATCCAGCAAAGCATGGGAGTTAACTTGGGAGCTCCTTTCTACCCATGGCTCTCTCCTCCTCATCCCTGTACCCATAGTCCCATCTTCTGTACTGATAGGGTTGAGAACTGTGCTTTATTTTGCTCACCACAGGAACAATTCAGCTCTGTGAGAGTCTGGAGAACCCCGGACTTGTAGCACCCAGGTCACTAGCTCATTTTAGTTTTGAAATTATCATAGCATTGAATGTTTCTAAAACTGTTTGAAGACATGAATATGTTGTGAATGGACCTGGTGCTGTTCTTGTGAACCAATCCCTTAATGAATAAAAGAGCCAATCACTGGATGAGTAGGTGGAACTTCCAGGTTGGACAGAAAGAGAGAGGAAGCAGGAGACAGTCCTCTTTGGAACCAAGACATCAGAGGGGTAAGATGTAGCCACTAGAGTTTCCTAGTATCATGGCGGATCTGCAAGGATTTGCCACTGGAGGGATCAGATTTTAATAAGGCTTACAAGATTAGGTTTTAGTTATTGCACCCAGAGATTTAGTTACCATTTTTTCTGGACTAAGTTTAGGTTGCATTTTCCTTTACACTGCAACTTGTCTGGATTCAAGAGAGAAAGGTACATTGGCCAAGCATGGGTTTGCCTGAGGTGCTCCACAAAGGCTGTGGGGGATTTGAAGCTTGGGATTGGCATGGTAGTGACTTGCCAGTGGGAACCTAGGGAGATAGGTGGAGAGGTTGTGGAATTCAGAGTCAGATCCTCCACGAGATCAAAACAGGTCAGCCATTGCCTGCCAGTGAGTGCATGGCCGGCCAGGCTGCCAGGGCAGAGGCACAAGTGTGGAAAAGAGCCAGTTCTACCTTTTTAATATTTCACTCAGCATGACTTCACTTGACATTACGCAAAAGCTATGAGACTTCTTTGAACTCATAGAATCATAACATATATGTTATTAAAAGCCTCAATTCCTCAGAGGGATTTAGACAGCTTTAGACAACCAGACTATACAAACAGGTGTACAGGAGCTGCCTGTATACACAAGTGTACACCTGTCCCTCAGGCGATACCACCACTTTCCTTTTGTGCTAGTGTCTCTGTTGCAAAATGAGCAGCTTAATTGGACCATTCAGAGAGTTTTTCCCTGTGGCACATGCTTGCAATCCCAGAACTTGGGAGATAGGGACAAGAGGATTGGGAGTTCAAGGTTATCCTTAGCTACAAAGTGGGTTCAAGACCATCCTGGGATAGTTGAGATGTGAGATCTTATCTCAAAAGTAACACACACATACACACACACACACACACACACACACACACACACACAGAGAGAGAGAGAGAGAGAGAGAGAGAGAGAGAGAGAGAGAGAGATCTGTGAGCCATGCTTGACCTCTTGCCTAGGAGCTTTTCCAAACTGGCCAGGCTGAAGCTATTTTCTGGGGGTGGTAATGGGAATAAGCATAAGGAGACTTGGGAGTTGTTTTTAATTTAACATCTTTGCTTTCATAAGCAGAGAGAAGAAAGAATGATATGCCCAACTTCTATGTGTTCTTTCTGAAATCGGAAAGGCTGAAATGAACATAATGTAGAATCTGTCTTAGCAACCCAGCCAGAACCTGGTCTTCTAAATTCTTTTCCTCATAGTTACTTTGAGGATAGATCCAAGCAACACTTTTTCTGAACCACCATTTCTTGCACGTGGAGGATGGGCCTCTGAGCCATTCTCCTTGTTCTCAACTCCCTTCTCCTTCACAGCGGGAAGAAGGAACTGATAAACTTTTAACCATTCCTTTCTTTATAGCCCTCATATGTCATTTTATTTAGGATATCTTTTCTAAGAACCACACAGTTAGTATGAGGTATTTTAAAATTCAACACGAATCTTTATCTTTTAATATGAAGACTTTGATCCATTCACATTTATTGTGATCACATGACTCTTTGGATTTGTTAAAAACCATTTTGTGTGTGTGTGTGTGTGTGTGTGTGTGTGTGTTCAGTTATCATATATCTGTCTTAAGAATCTGCTTTATATTTAACATGAGAGACAGGAGAACACTTTCTGTTGCTTTCACTCTCATATAAAGACTGCATGTGGGTGGTTCCCTAACTCCTTCAAGACATCTCTCTTTTATAAGTCTTCCAACTCTTTGAGGCCAGGAAATCAATTATACGAAAGAAAATATTTCTTGGCTCAGAGAAGGAGTCTTGCTTCCCTCTTTCTGGACACATAGAAGTAGAGGAAAAGGCTGAGGAATGAGATCAGAGAAATCAACAAGCAGAGATGAGAGAGTAACCTGAAGATCTGTCATAGAGAGTTACATTGCATTCACAATCTCAATCCTAAAATTCCATTTACCCAGTTAAGGACCATGCTTGCAAGACCTAGAACTGTCAGTTCTCTGAGTCTGTGAGATTGGTAGTACAGTTGCCTTTCTCTCTGCTCCAGCCTCAACCATTAGGACACTTCTTTCCCATAACCATGGCTAATGACCAACCCTTGGAACACAAACACATAACCTCCAGATGTCAGCAATTGCCTTTAGTTTCCAGGACATCCCGCCAGCCTTCAGCTTTGCAGCTTCGCCAGTGACCAGCCTGCAAGATCAGTGGCCACACACTTTCTCTCAACTTGGTCTGCCTCTGGGAACAAGTGGAAAGCTGTGCTGTAGAGGTCATGTATGTGTGGCCCAGCTGAAAGTGTTTAAAGGGTGCTCCAGGGGACACAGCCCACAGCAAGCAGCTGTGAACTGTTCCATTCTTGTGCCTCCAGCCAGAGGCCAAGAGTTTTCTCAGCCTTTTAATGGAGGAGGAAGATCAGTCCAGAATTCTGGTGCTTCCTACTAGCCAGGAAGAATCATGCATATATCTAGGGATACTTTAGTGGACACCATGAGCACAGGGACCTACACCCATGTTAACAATCCAGAATCTTGAGCTGCTCATGTTGAAGAAAGCCTAGCTGCACAGGTAGGACCCATGCTGCCTTTACTCTTTGTTCAGATAGAGCCCACACTCTTCTCCAGTGACTGAGGCAGTAGCCAGTGGCAGCTGAGTTTAGTTAAGGACCATGCTTGCAAGACCTAGAACTGTCAGTTCTCTGAGTCTGTGAGATTGGTAGTACAGTTGCCTTTCTCTCTGCTCCAGCCTCAACCATTAGGACACTTCTTTCCCATAACCATGGCTAATGACCAACCCTTGGAACACAAACACATAACCTCCAGATGTCAGCAATTGCCTTTAGTTTCCAGGACATCCCGCCAGCCTTCAGCTTTGCAGCTTCGCCAGTGACCAGCCTGCAAGATCAGTGGCCACACACTTTCTCTCAACTTGGTCTGCCTCTGGGAACAAGTGGAAAGCTGTGCTGTAGAGGTCATGTATGTGTGGCCCAGTCACACAAAACACACACAGGCTAGACTAGAGGAGCCTTGGCAGTTTCCACACAGGCAGCTTTGCTGAGACAAGGGCCAAGATGTGAACCAATTCCAGTGACATCTACTACAGACAGGGGTCTTTGCTAGCATGATTGTCGGGAGCCTAGCAGACACAGTCCCTAGCACACAGCATTGCAGAGGTGGTGGTGGTGTGTGTGTGTGTGTGTGTGTGTGTGTGTGTGTTCTCATGTTTGCACTGCCAGAGACCATGCTCAGGACCTCGTGCATGCTAGGCCAGTGATTTGCCATTTCCAAGACAATGCTTAAGTCAAAGCTGCAGCTTTAAGATGGAGAAGACACAGTAAACCTAATGTTAGTCTGCTGGTATGTTGGACTGTCTTCATTCCTATAAGTTCTACTATGCAGAGAAGTCTACAGAATTAACTCCTATGAGTGCTTCTGGAATTCCTATCATGGCACTTGGCCCTGGACATTGTCACTAACAACCACTTCATGTGGTGGCACTTACTACAGAGCAGTGGATATTGGGGTGACCCCTTGGTACATACCTATCCCTTCAGCTCTGAGTGGCATTCATACTGTTTGGTGCTTGGGTCACAGATCTAGAGGTGACCCCACCATTCTAGCAAATGCTAAGCTTCAAAATGAGCAGGGAGTTAGATGAGGGCACTGCAATATGCTGATGGCAGGAGACCAGAGTTTCTGTCCTGGATGAGGGTATCTCCTTCGGCTGCCACCTGAGGGACTGCGTTGGTCACTGTCTTGTTCTGATATCATACCTCACACAACTGAAAGAGGCAGGATATTTTATTCCACAGGTCCACAGAGTTCTGCCCATGGTTACTTGGCCCTATGTGTTTGCATAAGTGGAAATAATAGTAGATACACCCAGAATTATGCCCTCCCAGTCTCTTAGAAATTTGTGAATAAAGTTGTTTGTGTGTGTGTACTCACAATAAAGCTGACAATCAAAATTAACTATTGCACCCCTCACTCTGATTGTCATTGACTGCATACCGCAATCATGATGTGCACAGCAAAGTGAAGAAATGACAAGAAACTGGCAGTGATTCTCAACATGTGGGTTGTGACCCCTTTGGGGTTGATGACCTTTTACAGAACTTGCCTAAGACCATTGGAAAACACAGATATTTACATCATGATTCATAACAGTAGCAAAATTACAGTTGTGAAGTAGCAGCAAAAATAAATTCATAGTTGGAGGTCACCACAACACGAGGAACTCATTAAAGGGTCACAGCACTAGGAAGGTCAAGAACATCTGCTCTAGCAAATGGTTCAGAATCAAGCTGAAATCTTGTTGTTTATGGCCATTCTGAATGAGGAACATAATGCCCCCTTAAGTGTTTAAGCCCATTTGGCTGGAGTTTCTACTGTTTCCTCTCTACTTCATTCTAACAGACTTGTATAATAAAATAGAACCACCAAACTTTTAAAACACTGGGCTTCCTCAAAAAGGGCAGGATTCCCTCATCCCCATCCCACCAACATCCTCTAAGATGCCTCAGAAACTCTCTTACATGAATGGAATTCTACTAGACTTATGACTGATTGTGCTATCAAACTCTTGGATAAAGCTATGTTTCATAGTAGCAAGCCCTTTGCAGAGCATTCTGTGGGGGCATTGGGAATGCTCTGAGTAGTTAATGTGATTTACTCAGTCTTCCCAAAGATAATGAGTGTGGTTTGACTATGCTTGGCCTGTAGCACTATTAGGAGGTGTGACCTTGTTGAAATAGCTATGGCCTTGTTGGAGGAAGTGTGTCACCGTACAGGTGGGCTAGGAGGTCTCCTAGTGCTCCAGCTCTGCCCAGTGTGTAAGAAAGCCTCCTCCTGGCTGTCTTCAGATCAAGATTTAGAACTCTCAACTCCTTCTCTAGCACCATGTCTGCCTCCAGGCTGCCATACTTTCTGCTATAATGATAATGGACTGAACCTCTGAAACTGTAAGCCAGGCCCAATCAAATGATTTCTGTTATATGAGTTGCCTTGGTCATGGTGTCTCTTCACAGCAATGAGACCCTAACTAAGACACTAGAGGAATTTTATCACTCTTTCCATTCTACAGCTGAGTAAATTGAGATAGGGTGAAGAGATGACTAGGTTTATATCAACTTGACACAAGTCATCAGAGAGGAGAGAGCCTCGATTGAGAAAATGACTCCATAAGATCAGGCTCTATACAAGCCTAGAGAGCACTTTCTTAAGCAGTGATTGATGGGGGAGGGTCTAGTCCATTGTGAGTTTTGCCATCCCTCAGCTGGTGATCTAGGGTTCTATAAGAAAGCAGAATAAGAAAGCCATGAGGAGCAAGTCAGTAAGCAGCACCCATGTATATCCTCTGCATCAGCTCCTGCCTCTAGGTCCCTCCTCTGTTGGAGTTCCTGTCCTGACTTCCTCCAATGATATGCTACAATGTGGAAGTGTGAGCCAAATAAAATCTTTCCCAACTTGTTTTTTGGTCATGGTGTTTCATCACAGCAATAGAAACCTTAGCTAGGTCATTAAGTTACTTGTTCAAGCACACAGAGCTAATTAGTTGCTAAAACTAGATTTGAAATTTAATCTTGTTCCAAAAGAGTCCATGCTTCTTGTTGTTTTGCTTTGAGTTTGTGGTGGGCAAAGGAAGAAACAGAAATTCTTAGTTAATGTAGAACTCGCTTGAAGTTATAACTAGGGAAAGTCACCCCTTTAGAAGTGTGCTCCTCTCCTGGGAAGACATCGAGGCCTTTGGAAAACAATGTGTTTGTATACAGAGCAGTTAACCAGGGTCATGGCATGACCCTGTCTCCATGGCATGACCACATCTCCATGGCATGACTCCATCATCTCTAAGATATGGCCCTATCTCCATAGCATTACTGTCTCCATGGTATGACTCAATCTGTTTCCAAGGCATGACCACATGTCCATGGCATGACTTCATCATCTCTAAGACATGACCCCATCTTGAAGGCATGACCCCATCTCAAAGGCATGACCCTATCTCCAAGGCATGACCCTATCTCCAAGGCATGACCACATCCCCAAAGCATCCCCCCCGCCCCCCCTCCGTCTCCAAGACATGACCTCATCTCCATGGCATGACCCTACCTCCACATCATTTCTGACCATCACTCTTTCCAGACACTCATCTTCATGAAATCAAGTGAAATGCTGCCCACCCTGCCAGGAGAATCCTGCAACCTCTGACCACAATGCTTTGCCCAAACCTCCCTATGTTTAGCCATGACTCAGGCAGAGAGGAGGCCCTGCTGCTATGGAACGACACTCCCACCTCTCTTCCAGGTTCGCGCGAACTCTGCAGCACATTCATCTTGCATCTTCTGTTTCCTGTGGTAAACAGCAGGCCAGATCACAGACGGGAAGGCTGCAGGGATGAGCTGCCTGGCCTGGCCACCACAGTGAGCTGCAGGTGCTCGAGAAGGCTGGCCAAATGGGGGAGTCTTCTCGGAATAAGTTTGACAAGTTACTGCTGGCCCGAATCTAGGGTCTTATCCCCCTCTGCATAGGCCCTGGGGTCGCTGAAAGGAAATGTATTTAATTTTAAACTCCCCCCTAGAGCCAAAAGGAATTCCAGAAAAACAGCCATAAACACTGGAAAAGTCTTGTCTGATTTAGGAAAACATTCCATTGGATTTAAAAGGAAATATCCTGTGACTAATCTCGTGTAAGACTTGGGAACGGGTCTAACTGTTCTGTTTGGTGGTCAGGGAGGGGCCGAGGAGACCAAGCCCCTTCCCACCACTGCTTTGGGCACTAACTCAGTTGGGGCTGAGTTTCCAAACAAGGATTTGGAATAGTTTGCTGTTTGATCCTCAGAACGCAACCCCCTCCCCCACCCCCATTTTCAATTTGTTATTGATTTCCCATCAAGAGAGTTTTGTGCAACCGAATCCCCCCATGCAATCCTGGCACTTTGGGAGCCGGTAAATAAAACCCAAATGTTAATTCTTATGAGCACAGCATTGCTTGCCAAGAAATGAATAATGTACAGTGGAAGAAACAGCATCATGTGTGCTGGCAGGGGTGGGGGTGACCCAGTAGGGCGGAGTTGGAGAGCAGGGGTTGTGCCTGTGAGCCAAAGGAAGAAAAGAAGATGCAAACGCAAGAGGAAGCGGAACTATCTCTTAGGGCACACATCCTGCGGCCTTGACCCCTGTATGGGAACCGTCAGTAATGAGGGATCCTCTGAGCCCCCGCGACTGCTCTGCAGGGAGTAATAACCATACTCACTCATCAGATCTTGACAGCAGATGGCTACTCTCCTCTGTAACAGATGAGGAGACTCGGGCTCAGAGAAGCTAAGAGATTTGCCTCACGTGAGTGAGAGGGCTGAGGTCCGTACTTGGCTATGGTTCAGATGTGTCCCTAAGAGTTCACTAAGTCCTCAGTGTTGGGACATGTTTGGGTCATGGGAACAAAGACCCTCCCGAGTGAACCAGTGTCTCCTCAGTGAGGGGGAGATCAGCGGCCAACAGAGCAGCCCCCATGTCCTCTCTCTTGTACACATATCTTGCCTACAGGCTTTCCACTATGAGTTGAAACAGAGCAAGACCCTCACAAGTTTAAAAGATACTTTTCAGCCTCTAAAACTAGTTTACAAAACTAATAGATAGATAGATAGATAGATAGATAGATAGATAGATAGATAGATAGATATAGATAGATGCCTTGGTCTTCATTAGAAGACCAAGTTTCTTACCCAGTTTCAAATAATCTGTTTTAGCCACAGAAAAATAAGACAGTTCTGCTTATTAGAATAAAGATTCATGCCCATTTTGTTCCCTGACCCAGATGGAAAAGGGGAGATGTGGGTAGGGTGACCAGCAGACCCAGTTAGTCAGGAGCAGCTCCTTGTAGACGGAATCTCTAGTGTTAAACCCACAAATGTCCTCAATAAACTGCCGTGCTGAAGTAGTTGATTCCAAGTAGCTTCTTTCTACCATCCCCACCTATCAGAGTATCAATTTTACCAAGCCAGGATAGGCTTGCAATGTTGCAACTGATGACCTTGAAATACTTCTTTTGCCTCCCCTTGCTGGGACCACAGCTGTGTATGGTCACACCTGGTGTGCGCAGCCCTGGGAACAGAACTCAAGGCATTGTGCACGCTAGGCAACGGTTCTGCCAGCTGAACTGTATGCCCAGCTGCACACTGGACACCTACAGGAGTTCATGCCAAGGACCTCTCCAGCAAAGGGCACTGCTGCTGCATCTCCAGGGCACACGGGTCCAGAGAGGGCAAGTCTTTCCTGCCCTTTGTCCCCTCCCCGCACTAAAACTGCTTTCCCCATAGAACAAATATTGAAAGATACAGCAGTAATGTCATCCTATTAGGTAACAAAAACAAAAGTCTTTCTCCTCAAATAGACAAAAATGAAAGAAATAGCTTAAATTCCATGATTTCTTTCTGGTACTTTTTAACCAACAGCCCATTTAAAGATACCAAGGGACTGACCATTTTAACACTGGACCTGTATAAAGCAGAAGAATAAATTCCTAAGCAGGCACCCTGTTCATATTTCTGGAACCCTACTTTATAAGCTAAGACATCTCACTTGTGAGTCATGGGACTGACTGTCAGCCTCTGGAGAAGGCAAGTGAGTCTTGAAATGTGACCAACAACAAAAGTGCCCTATCACAGACAGAGCCAGGCATGTGTAAACATCAAGGTCATATATGTTATCTGACTCGGGCTCTGGGAGACCCCATGACACAGGGCAGGTATAGTGAGGCCCATGTTCCATAAAGTGGGGGCTCAGGCTAGAAAACTTAAATGACTTTTAGAAGATTGTCTAGTTAAGGAGGGTCACACCAGAAATCAAATCACTTTTTAAATTTTGTATATGTGTGAGTGTGTTTGTGTGTGTATCTCCATGTGTGTGTGTCCGTGTCTGTGTTTGTGTGTGTGTGTGTGTGTGTGTGTGTGTGTGTATCCATGTGATTGTAGGTACTGGGGTGTGCAGTGTGAAGGTCAGAGGGCAAGTGTGCATAATTGCCTTTGCCCTAACCCTTAGGAATCGTCCTCTTCTTGTTGGCCTGGAAGTTTACCGTATAGGCAGCGAACCATAGGGTTCTTCCTGTCTCCTCCTCCCATCGTCCATCACTGGGGTTATAAGCAAGTGTCACTGCACTCAGCTTTTCACACGGGTTGGAGAGATCTGAACTCTGGTCTCTGTGTTCTCCCAGCTGAACCATCTCCTGGTCTCAAACCTCTGTCTTTGATTCCAGAGTCTATGTTCTTCTCCTGTATCCTTTCATTTGGTGTCACCATAGTCTTCTTTTTTTTAGACAGAAATAGACAGCACCTACCTTACTCATGTCCTTTAGAAAGGAGTGAGTCGCTTCTCTAAAACTCATCAAGCGCTTGGTTCTCACCAGGCAGAGGAAACCAAGGGGAACATCTAAGTTTGTATGTCAGCCAAGTTTCCGTTCAAACCCTAGCATATTCTCCTACGACAGTATGCCTGGGCAAATCACCTAACTCTGCCTAGCATCGGTTCATTCCCAGACAGATGTGCAGGTCAAACCTTCAGAACCCGTGACTGCAGTGCTCACAGCCACGGGGACTTGCCTCTAAGTAAAACCTCATTCCAGGCCTATGCTGTTGCTCTCTGGACTAGGACTTCAGGAGCTTTTTCATGCCCCAAATGGAAATATTCTGACCCAGGGTTGATGCCCTGATTTCTAGAAGTGAGTGTTTGGCTCTCGCCCTCTGTCATGCTGAACTCACTTTTCCAGCCAGATGAAGAGTGCTCAGGACACAGCCAGCACATTTTCAGTGCTGCTGACGACCCCTTCCGCTGTGCCTGGGGCCAAGCTACAGGTGATAATTAGCTCTCAGACAGTAGAGGGACAGTAACTCTGGTGTCTTGACTCCATTCCAATTGAGATAATTAAATAAAGTGCCCACAGGTGGATCCCGTTAATGAGGCATGGATTGGGCGGCTGCTGAGCTGAGCCAGCCGCCACTTGGAACACGGAGTGACTGGAGCACAGACACTGGGGCCACCGGTCAGGCTCGGTGCAACCGAGGTGCAGAGCACCCTCTTTCCTCTTCCTGGCCCCTGGCTCCAGCATATGAGCATCCTCAGCGGCACTGCTGGGAGCCAGAGACCTGTGCTGCAAGCTTGCCTTTGCCATTAAATGCTTAGTCTTGGCCAAGCACCTTTCCTCTCCCGGCTCAGTTTGCTCAAACATAAACAGAAACAAGCATTTCCATGCAGAGCTCACAAAACCAAAACAAGAGCTTGCGACAATTGGGTGGAGTTTCCTGGTCTCCTCTTCCCCTGCTATGTTCTCCTTCTCCCCCTCTTGGTCTTCTCTCTCTCTCTCTTCTCTCTTCTCTCTCTCTCTCTCTCTCTCTCTCTCTCTCTCTCTCACAACAGGCTGTTTCCTCTGCTTATACCTAAAATAAGGCCATTGTCATCACCTGTCTCTGATGAGATGGGGGCAGGGGAGGAATTGCCACCAGAAGACTTCACAGTTCCAATCTGTGGGAAGGACCCTTACTGGCCCAAATTGCAAGGTTCTGACCACGACTCTGTGGACACAACTCTAACTGACTTATAAACCAAAGAGGGTATTACATCAGTCTTAATCTGAAAAGCCACCCTAATCCACATCTGCTGTGATGACGAGACTCACACAGAGTTTTCTCAAGCAGAAGTCTGTGTTCCTGACGTGTGTGCATGCATTCATGTGTAAGAGGCAGTGATAGGAATATAGTGTCTTCAGATTTGAGATTAATTGGATGGCTGAAGGCAAATTCTTTATTCTCTTTGAGCCTCAGTTTCTATATTAAAATGTTATTGTATTTGTTTTTCTTAATTTTTATTTTTCAGTGGGAGAGAGGCTGTCCCCTGGGAGACTAGATGAGAGCTTCTGATTCCCTTAGAGATGGAGTCATAGGTGACTGTGAGCCATCATGTGGATGTTGGGAATGGAATGGAACTGAGGTCCCTGTAAGAGCAAGTGCTCTTACCTGCTGAGCCATCTCTATAGCCTCCCAGTTTCCATCTTTTACAAAATAAGAGCAGTAGTAGTACAGCTACTCATGGGGAGTTGAGGTAATTAAACACCAATGGACTTGGTCCTCAGCGCACTGTCCAGGTATGAGGAAGACCTCAGTATAGGTAGCCATTATTATCACTCAGAATACTGCACAGATGTGCTTTACACACACACACACACACACACACACACACACAAATCTCACTAATAAACTCCCAATGAAAATGCTTTGTTTTTTCAAGTTCTGACACAGCCCAGAGGCTGGCAGTGGGTTCTGAAGGGAGCTCTGGTGCCTTGCCTGGGAAGGTGTTCTTTCTAACCTTGTTAGCGCTCTCTCTCTCTCTCTCTCTCTCTCTCTCTCTCTCTCTCTCTCTCTCTCCCCCCCCCCATAACTACTTGTCTTTATAGTGGTGTCTGATGGGGAGGGGTGTGGCCGGGCGGAGGGAGTTGGTTCTGCTGGCCCTAGGAAGGATGGCCTGACTGAACAGCGACAGTGAGCTCTGGTGTGAGGAAGAAGCAGAGCAGAGCAAGAGCTGAGGACAAATGTCGCCTGTCTCAAAGGACAGACTCTTGGTGCTGACCCCAGGGGCGAGGGATCTAAACACCTGAGTCTGGCGTGGGCACCTCAAGGGGAGGTGGTAGTCGCACTTAACTGCCTTCTTCAGCCTTCGGTTCTGAGCACCCTTTGTTCTGCAGTGGTGTCCTGCTAAGTGTCTTCTATCTAGTCTGCCAGGTCACTTAGCTGGGATCCCGTGTTAAAGTATTCATTCTGCATTCAACCCGTATTGCCTAAGGATCCCGCTGTACGTAAGGTTGCTGTGAGTTACGGTGACACAGACACAAGGCAGGCAAAATCCGTGGCCTCCTGGAATCCACTTTCTGTGGGAGGGGTCAGATGAGCGCCCACCGATGGCATGTCACGTCACACGTGACAAGTTCTCCCAGCAAAAAGTCCAGACGCAGTCCCAGGAGGTCCCCGACTTAAAAAAAGACATTAGCAGCTCAGTCCCGGCTTCAAAATCAAGACCCGTGTTCCTTTTAGAACTTTTCATGTTTATATTTGTAAGGGAAATACTTTTGTTATGGGAGATGCAAAAAAAAAAAAAAGATACAGAAAGAGAAGATAGAAAAGTCTCTCATGCAGCATGTTGCAGCCACACTGTTCCGTGCCTACGTAGGATCCTGCTGCATAATTTGCAACCTGCATTCTCAGTTTAAATTACATGGTCAGCCTCTCCCTGGTCATAAAAATGTAATTTAAAACATCACGTTGAGGAACTGCATCACATAGCCTCATGTTGATATACACCAACCGTTTAATCATCTTCCTCTTGTCCTGTGCAGCAAATCACACTTGGACTCCCTAAGTGTCACACAGGCCTTCCTAAGCCCTGTTGCAGTCAGTCCTGTTGCCATCCAGCAGCCTCGGAGAACTGAGTCCTCCTGGAAGGAGAGGGGAACGGAATAGGATCGGCAGGTGAGAGAAATACCCAGCCAAGACAAAGTTCTCTGATGGAGGCTCAAAGTTTAATGCTCTGCTCTGAATATATAGGAGGAAACCCAAGGTCCCATCCCCTGTTTTGGCTGGATCCTGTTGCTTTGTTTCAGCTGGATTCTGTTGCAAAACAAGCTCAGTGGGCAGTCTGCTTCTACAGGAAGCGTCAGGTGGGCAAGGCAGGAGACTTCCACCTAGGTCAGAAGACTGAAGCAAACAGTTAAGGTCTGTTTAGCCCACTCAGGGCTGGGGGAAGGGCCCACAGTGGGATTCTTAGGATGGTTTCCCAGTCAGTCAGTCGACAAATACTTACTGAGCAGTTAGTTATCATATGCCGAGTAGATTGCTTTGGCCTCTTCTACACCAATCCTGCTGGACACATGTGACAAAGCCCTAAATGTTGCCCCTGTGATCAGGTGGGGTCATTTGCTCTCACCTTGGCTTGACCTTGGCTGTAGCTCAGGGCTCAGGGTAGGAGGGAGTCCTGGCTTCATCTGGCTGCTTTGTAGAACCCCATCTTTTCTGATTCTCTGTCATTTGGGAGCCACACTCCCAGACACTGTGTTCTGAGCTGCTATGCCCGGGCGTTTTGTGTCTTCTGGAAGTTGGAGGCTAAGGTGGAGAGGACCCTCGGAAGCAGACCTGGGACTAGAGGGAGGTGACTGGGATTTTGGGGGTGGAGTAGGGAAGGGCAGAGCTGATGATCCACCAATGTCCACGTGGGGAAAGATGAATGTAGATGCGTCCGGATGAAGACATCCAGTAACTGGGCCAACAGCTTCTTGACCGTTTCTCTGGAGACTGAAAACGGACTTAGCTCACTGACCCTGGCCTAGGAATTTGATCTCTGGAAAACTCTAGCTTTCCAATTTGTTGTCTCTGGGAGTTTCTTTGTCTCTTTTTTCTGTTCTCCCTCTCCCTCTCCCTCTCCCTCTCCCTCTCCCTCTCCCTCTCCCTCTCCCTCTCCCTCTCCCTCTCCCTCTCCCTCTCCCTCTCCCTCTCCCTCTCCCTCTCCCTCTCCCTCTCCCTCTCCCTCTCCCTCTCCCTCTCCCTCTCCCTCTGTCTCTGTCTCTATCTCTCTCTTCCTCCCTCCCTCCCTCTCTCCCTTATTTCCTTCCTTCCTTCCTTTCTCTTTTTGTTTGTTTTGTTTCCTTTTCTGTAGTTTTTGATGTTGAGACAGAGGGTCTAGTCAAAGCTATGTAACAAAAGGCACACTTGAGTTTCTGGCCTCTCTGTCTTCCCCTCCGCGGTACAGAGCTACGGCTATGGACCACCACTCGGTTACAAGGTGCTAAGGACCAAATGCTAGGCCTTGTACACACTAACCAAGCACTCTACCGAATTAGCTATGTCCCCTGCCCTCCCGCTCATTATCTGAACAGTCTTCCACAGTGGCTCCTTTATCCCTTGCTCTGTGGCTTCGAGTGCCCATCTAACATCAGCTCTGACTTAGTCAGGAGATTTGCTTGCCCCAGTGGGATGCTAGATAGTGTGTAGAAACAGGAGCTTGGAAACGACACATTCATTCTTTGACAACCCTCTTGCACAACTGAACTTGCTGGGGACTCTGCCATATTTTCAGATCATACCATGGCTGGGTTATAGAAGGATCTGCAGGAGCCAAGACCATCCTGTACCAGCCAGTTCCCCGCCAACCTGCTATTTGACTTACACATGAATGAGCATGGACATAGTGTGTCGAGGTCCCCGCAGACTGGAAAACTGACGTGTGATCGAAAAATAAGGAATATTTAAATTTTGGACTTGCTTGTTACTCACTCAGCAAGGGCTGCCTGATACAGCCATTATACTGAAGAGCAGAGCAAAGGAGAAAAAACGAGAGGAGAGGAACACATAGGCTAAGGGGTCAATAGATCAAAGCACTCAGGAAAAAAAAAAATCCCAAGCTCTGGATTCACCCAATAGGAATTCTGTTGCTAGTTACAATCTTGTTCTCCGGGTTGGGGTTGGCTAGCCACTCCCTACGGCATGCTTCTGAGTGTCCCAGAAGCCCCTGGAAACAAGGTTCTCAACTCTTAGAACATCAGAGAGCCAGCCAACTCCTCTTCACCGTGAGGAAGGCTCCAGAACCTCACACCCCTTGAGAGTCAGAGTGGAATTCTTCCTCTGGGAGCATCGGGCGTTTACCGAACAGTGGTCAGTTCTCTGTTCCTTTTCATCCTCGCTGCCCCTGCCCGAGGACTGACCCCGGAGCCTGAGCTTCTTGGTCACCCCTCCCCTGGAGCACATGGTAGCTGCGCGGGACAGAAAGCCAGAGCGAGGCCATAGCTGTCCCTCCAGTCTCTTTCTCCTGCGAGCTGGCTTCCAAACTAGAGAAACACAAGCCGTCCTCCACTCTCCCTCAATATTACATGGTGGTTTCAATCTCATTACTATTGCATTATATGTAGCACATCTGTCACTGGGCAGGAGCCAGCTATTTAATTCTATTAGATACATCTATACAGCGAGGCGATAATCTATACCAGGTTTGTGGATCAAGCACTTAATACTTGGCAGCGAGCAGCCAAAGGCCTGACACACAAACTGGAGAGTGTAGGAGGCCAGAGAGCTCTGCTGTCTTCCCCAGGCCGGCATTCCTGTGTGGGAATGGAGTCCGTCAGCGCGCTGTTCCAACATCTGCAAGATATTGCTGGAGAGGGGAAATGTGAGGCAGGGAGGGAGAGGGGAAACGTTTACCTAACCAAACGCTAACTCTTCCAAGGGGATTCATGTCAGCACAGGCTAAATGATGTGAGGGCCTCAGGCACATGTGGTAGCATTTACCCCCCAAGAAATGGACACAGATCCGTGTCGTGTTCGGTAACTCCAGCACGGTCGACGCGCCTTCTGCATTTCCCCTGCGTTCCTATTTGGCTTCATTTCTGCACAGCACAAAAGGGGTGCAGCTCTCAGCCCTGTCAGTGAAAGGCCCCTGGTTGCGTAGAGCCAAGGCCGTGGCCACCAAGACACGCAGGCCGGATGGGCTGACGTCGTCATCGTTCCCTCGGACCCATCCCACGGAAGACCAGGGAACGGCCATGCTGCCTGTCCTGGCCCTGACAGTCGGCCTCCTTTTGTCAGCTCTTCCCTCTGAATTTGCGTCCAGAAGGCTGGAGGGAGAGGGACAGAATGATGACAGGACTGTGGCTGGGTTTAGCTTCCCTTTCAGCTCAGAGGAAGAACTATCTCTGAATCTCAAATCGATGAGGGGAAGCGGGGAAGTGCAGGGCGAGAAGAAATCAAGATTCTAAGTAAGATGTCGTCAGGCTTAAGAGGCACCTTTATTTAATATGTCACCAAGCAAGCAAGCAACAGACAGCAAAACCTTGATTCAAACTATGATATGTCATCATTGAAAAGACAATCACTGTTAGAGAGGTGTGAAAATGAGTGTGTGTGTGTGTGTGTGTGTGTATGCATGTATGTGCATGTGTAAGCCTGTGTGCCTATGTGGTGTGCATGTACACATGTGCATGTGTGTGTATGCATGTGTGGGGGAAGGCAGTATATCTTGGGATGCCAAGCATTAGGTTTCTCTGAACTATTTGATAATGAGCAAACTATTTAACCTTTCTGTGCCTCAATTTCCTTATCTGAGTGAGCACAGCGAACTTCCCCACTTCATACAGCAGTAGCAATAGTTAGACACTTGTGAACACTAGCTGCATAAAGAAAACTTAAGTGTTCAGTGTTACTGCGTGACCTTGCACATGTGTCCTAGTCTTCAGCTACAATGTGTAGATACTGATGCTGTCTGTTTAGTGTCTATACTCACTAACTAAGAAGCTTACAAATGAGGCATGCTGGTTAAAGGAAAGAGTCTACTATTGCTGGTGTCACAGGGTAACCTGTCCCTCCCGTCATCTTCCTGAGTAGTCAAGCTACATCTGTGAGTACTTTCTCATCAGACCCACCGACCACACCTTGCTGCCTTTCTTACCAGAAGATCCAGGAAGGCTCACACAGGCACACACATAGAACCTGCTATCTGTTGTTGTATTGGTGTGTGTGTGTGTTCTTGTGCATGTGTTTATATGTGTGTGGTGTGTATGTGAGAGTATTGTGTATATGTGTGTGTGACTGTGTATATGAGTGTGTGTGCTTGTATATGTGTGTCTGTATGTATGGGTGTCTGTGTGTCTGTGTGTGTGTGTGTATAGTGGTCACTACCAGGCACATACGTTCTGGGCATTGATCTCAGACCCTCTATCAAGGCAAGCACTTTGCCCCACTATGCCTTTTCCCAGCCCCTACAATACCTATTGTGTCACCCTCCACCTGTCTTTGCATTTATACACACCTGCTTTCTGGTCAACTTAAGCCTTCAGTTTGTAGGGTGCTTTAAGGATCTCTTTGCAGGCAATTTCATAGCACACGTATGCCGGCTTTTGACAAGAGTGCTGCCCGGCAGGTAGCATCGTGACTCCCTTTAACTGAACAGAGAGACTAAGCTCTAGAGAAGTGGATGCTATCCGGAACCACTGGTTCTCCAAGAGCTAAACCACGGCTTATAGACAGATGTCAACCCAGTGACACGGCTCTCTGGCAAGGGATCACATCCAAAGATGCCATCCAGCCAGGATGCAGACATGCGAGGATTACAGCATGACCTGGCTGGAATACAGACCGACTATTAGCACACAGCTGTAATCCTGCCATACGGTTTTATAGCTGTGAAGAGACACTGTGACCAAGGTAACTCTTCTAAACAAAAACATCTCATTGGGACTGACTTACCGTTTCAGAGGTTCAGTCCATTATCATCGTGGTGAGAAGCATGGCAGCGTGCAGGCAGACATGGCGCTGGAGGAGCTGAGAGCTCCACATCTTGATCCAAGGCAGCCGAGAGGGGACTCTCCTCAAGCAGCCAGGAGCAAGTCCTTCATATAGGCAGAGCCTGAGCAGAGGGTCCTCAAAGCCCACCTCCACAGAGACACACTTCCTTCAACAAGGCCGTAATAGTTCCTCTCCCTTGGCCAAGCATAGTCAAACCACCACAATCCCTAAAAACAAAGGTAAGGTTCGTTTGTAGAAGGAACCAGCGTGTTTGAAAGTGATGTCTAACCAAGGAGCACACAAAGTGACAGATTAGAAGATTTGACAGAATAACTCAGCGAGAGAATATGCCCAACTCACATGAGAACAGTCAAAAGGCTATTTAAGAGCATCAAGAGAGAAATGTGGGATGGGGTGGTGGGGAGGACGTGCATGGTTTTACAGGGACAGTTTTACAGAGACAGGTTACAGTGAGAACAAGATAGACACAGGGGAAGACAGAACCAGCCCGAGAACAAGAAGGAACCAGATAATTAGAACATATCGCCAACGTTAGTATGAGGCCAGGCAGGGCAGTCAGTCAGAAGCCAAGAGAAGCCAGATTGAATCAGTCAGCTTGGAAGATTAGATTGTAGGGAGACTAGAAGCTTCCAGGCCTAGGCCTAGGGATAATTAGGACAGAGAAGGGTTCAGTCCAATCTATGTATTCACACAACTCGTGTATGACTCTCATCCCTTCAACTGAGGAAATAAAGGTGACATTTACAATGGTTGGATATGATAATGTGACACATAAGATTCTGTCACACCTGTCAGATCCTCTCCCTGTGATGGGTCCTCCCTGTGAGAGGATCATACATTTCTGCCTGTTGACATAAGACTTAGTCATGTGACTTCATCTGGCCAATGAAATGTGAACTTGATCCAAAATGACTTGGGAGTGATGGATAAATTTCCCCAATGCATTTCTCTCTTTAGAAAGTTGTCAGAGTGCCACTCTTGGTCTTAGCCAAACGGCTGAGAAGCTTATTCAGCAGATGTGCCAAGCACAGGCTGCATATCCTCCAGGGCCTGTGGGGATGCAATGGAGTGGGTTATTGTGGGCCCCAGGGAACATGTCCTGTGAATGAAGATCAGATCTTTGTTACTGTCAGCTATTGAGAGTATGAGGTTGTGTGTTACCACAGCAAACTTGGCTCATCCCAAAAGCTATAATGAATTCTCTAAACATACCATTCCTGCCTGAGACCTACTCTCTGCTTCCCCTCTGTGAAGCAGAGGAAGTGATTGGCAGATAACGATGTCCTCGGCCTCACACTTTACTATCATCAACCTCCTTATGTCACAGCATAGTGTCCTGAACCTGATCACTGTGACCCTGACACCACCTGTTTCCCTGGCCTGTGATATGAGTATTTAGTTCTACAACCTTCAAGGCTCTCTGAGTCCTTTCCTTCATGCAAAAAGAGATGTTCTCCATCTGGCCAGACAGAGACTCCAGGTAGAATCCCGATTCTGCTCATTTTGCAATGATCCCCTTCCCAACTCCACATGTACTGATGAGAGCCCATGGAAGAAAATGTTCTCGGCCAGCCAGCGCCATGGAATTCAGAAGACCTCGTCTGACTTGGAGCTGTAAGTAATGTATAGCTCCTCGTGTACATGAGCTGACAGTGGTGCCGTAGACACATGCACATGTCAAGTGAGTGGTTGGTGTGTAGACAATCCTGCCAGCTTGGAGGCCAGTAGAAGAATGCTGACACTGCAGAATTATCCTACTCTAGGATCCTGAGGCTTCCATTCCCCGTCTACAATTCTACGATTTTTACAAAGGCTTTTCCTTTCTCTGCTCCACTTTCACCATAGAAGAAATAATGAACGTAACATGGGATGTTACCTGCTACTGTGATAAAAATTGCTCTGACTAAAGAAAGCTTATCTTGGACCACAGCTCCAGGCTGCAGTCTATGATACCAGAGATGTCAGAGTGGCGGGATCTCAAGCACCATCACGCTCATAGTCAAGACAGAGAATAAATGTGTGCATGCCATGCTCACTTCAGTTTCTCCACCACTGTGCACTTCAGGATCCCTGCTTAGCAAATGGCGCTGCTCGTAATGGTGGGTCTTCCACCACTGTACACTTCAGGATCCCTGCTTAGCAAATGGCGCTGCTCGTAATGGTGGGTCTTCCCACCTCAGTGTAATTATAATCCCAAACAGACAGATCTTCACAGAGGCCAACTCATCTAGACAATTCCTCAATGAGACTCTTTGCCCAAAAGATTGCAAACTGTTTAGCTGACAAACCAACTATGACAGATGTGGTACAAAGAACCCAATCTCACAGGGCTACAACACCCAGAATTTTGCTTGAGGGGGAACTTGGATTAACATCTTACCCATTCAGACCTCAATTTCCATGCATTATACTAAGTGGGTGGTATTGGAGATTTATTAGAATCCTTTCTGGTTTTGCCATTTATGTCTCTTGTTATAAAAGGAATTGCATCCCCTCCAAATGTTTATACCATTTTCTTCATCCTCAGGACATCATATGTGTCATTATTGGAGACAGAGTCTTTACAGAGGCTGGAAAGAGATCATTATTTGGGATCTACTACTATATGGATGATGTGCTTGTAGAAAAGAAATTTGGACTCAGAGATATGTTCACAGAGAGCACAGTATGTAAGCACAGAGACTACCCACCACGTCTAGACCAGACTCCTTACTCACAGTCCACAGTTAGGAGCAGTCCCATATACACCCTGACCTCAGAGTTTCAGTCTTCAGGGGTGTGTGGTAACATTTCTATCATTTAGGCCACTTGCTATGGGAGATAGTCATCCCAGAAAACTAATGCAGGTCTCAATTGCTAAAGACACCTAGAGCTGTGACAAACTGATCCTTTGAGTCAAATACAATCTGGTAATAAATATGGGTCTGGGAGCCAGATGCAATGGACCACACCTGTAATCTTAGCACGGGGGTGGGGGTGAGGGTGAGGGGTGGGGGGTGGGGTAAGAGTAGAAGGGTTTCCATGAGATTGAGGCCAGCCTGAACTATACAGTAAACAGCAATAAAAAGAAACCTAAGAAAACTAAAAATCATGGCTAGAGAGATGGACCAGCTACTAAAAGCATTTGCTGTTCTTGCAAGGAGACCCAGATTTGATCTCCAGCATCTACATGGCAGCTCACAACCATCTTTAAGTCATTCCAGTCCCAGGGGATCTCATACCTCTAGGCATATATTTTTCACAGCCAACTCTAATAAAAGTTCAACTTCCCCTCTAGCCCACTACTCACCAGAGGTACTGGAAAAGAAAGGTTATTAGGATGTAGGGGAAGTGGAGATATTTAGAAATAGTTCTTTGATGTTCTCAGTCCAGTCTACTAGCAAACACCAAACACGAATTGGCAGCTGCAGTCCAGTCCACTCAGCAGACAACATGCATAAATCAGCAGGGTGGTTCAATCCAGAAGAACCTGCAAGGCTCACCAACCAACCCGAGGCCACTGAAGCAGCAAGAAGCTGCAGGGACCTCATGAAAAGTTCTTTGGTGAGCCACATGTGAAGTTCAGCAATGCAACATAAGGCGAACCAATACATGTGTGTCATCAGTGAAGACAATGCTCCAGCTCAGACTGTCTGTGGGATCATATTTATATATTTTCTAAACATCATGTGTCCCTTCACGTGTCTGCTATAGCAAAAGATCCTTTCACCTGTGTCTGCTTCAGCAAAACATTCTTTCACCTGTGTGCCCCAGCAAAACATCTTTGGACACAACCGACTTTCCAAAGAAACCAGAAGTTTCCACTTCCCATACCCTCTTCTGGTGTCCACAGACACCAGACATGCCCATGGTACACAGGGGAAAATATACACATAAGATAAAAACTATTTAAACCAAGAATTATCCTCCAAAACAGGAGCATGGAAGGAAGAGGCATTCCTGGTCAGAGAGAAGCATCAGTAGAGTGTGAGGTGTGAGCCTCCTTTGTGTGTTTGAGGGTTGGCTTACACTTGATGCTGCTCCAGTGCAGGGCTGGAGAGGCAGCCTAGACTCCATGGTGGTTTGAATGAGAACTGTCCCCACAGGCTCGTGCATTTGGAAACCAGATTTCTGATTGATTGTGCTATTTGTGGAGGTTGTGAGACATTTAGGAGGTGTAGTCTTATAGTGAAGTACACCCCAGGGGCAGGCTCTAAGAGCTTATATCTTATCCTTGGCCCATTTCCAGTTCTTTCTCTGCTTTCTTCTCATGGTCACAGATGTGAGGAGGCAGTGCCTTGTTCTGACCACCTATAGCCTTGTGTCTGTCAGCATCACTGGCTCTCCTTCTGAAACCATGAGCCAAAATAAACTGCTTCTTCTGTTGCTTTAGGTCATGCTGTTTCATTGCGCCTGGTTTGAAAGGTAACTAGCCCAGGCCCACTGGTGATGGATGGCCTCCTCACAGAAGGGTTTTCCTTCTGATACTCGGTTGTTTCAGATTCCTGAGGGAGGATTCTGTGGGTGGATTTGGAGTTTGAAAATGGTCAAACCTAAATACTAATCAATGTTCTAGGACAAGGGAGATCAAGTTGGCCCAGTAAACCACAATGTAATGAAAGATTCAAGAGTGCTTGAGTTTTTGTGATTGAGGTACGTCTTCTGCTAACCCAACTGAGCTTCCTCAAGAACGTACTTTGCTGATCAGGTTCTGGTATACTTCCACCATTGCCCAGGAAGTGTCTCACTCATTGGTGCCCAGAGTGTGGTACCCCAGAGGGTCATTCCCTCCATAATCAGCCTCTTCCAGCAGTGGTAAGCCTAAAATATTGCAGCATCAAGTACTGACATGATGAGTCATGCCTGTAATATTAGGGCCTAGAGGTGGAGGCAGGGGTATCAAAAGCTCAAGGCCAGCCTGAGCTACATAGGCAGTTCAGCACCAGCTATGTGAAATGCTGTCCTAAAACCAAAATACTGACACATCTTAGTGTAAGGGAGGCAGAATCTTTCCTAGGCACTGTGGATTGACCCTGCCAAGGAGGACTTCAGTCGCAATCTGACCTTCCCACGGGAGCCCCACTCATGTCACAACATGGTTTCTCACACCCTTTCAACCTTCTATATCAGTGTCCCTGACACTCTGAATGCAAAGGACTGAGTATTAGCCTGGCCTCTGGGTCTCAAGATCCACCTACCTCATCATCCAACAGAGTCTTCCTTCAAACAAATGATTCTCCCATCTGCAGAACTATGACAGTCTGTCCCTGGGTACAACCCAACCCTGGTGGACAATGTGTCACCCTTCTGAAAAGTGGTATCAGCTTTCTACTCAGAGTAATGTCTAGTTAGCGATACCACCTGGCCTGACAAAGACCAGTATATCAGAAGGTTCAGTCTGCAGTCTCAAAGCCGCCATCTTGTTTTCTTTTCTTTTCTGTTCTTTTTTTTTTTTTTTTTTTTTTTTTTTTTTTTTTTGGTTTTTCGAGACAGGGTTTCTCTGTGTAGTCCTGGCTATCCTGGAACTCACTTTGTAGACCAGGCTGGCCCCGAACTCAGAAATCCACCTGCCTCTGCCTCCCAAGTGCTGGGATTACAGGCATGTGCCACCATGACCAGCTCACCATCTTGTTTTCTACAGAGAACAGTGCATGCTGGCCCTTTCCTGGTCTCCTACACATATAAGGGACCAACTGCCTCTCTCTGAAGGTATCCAGAGACCTGTAGACAAATGGTAGAGCTCAGGAGCCGGAGGCTTAAGTTACTCCAGAGCTGCCCCACACTCTCCTCACTCAAGTGCTTTGGACCAGGCCTCTTCCATCAATCTGTCTCCTGCTTGCTGGAAGCTGAACCAGGGCTCTGGAGCATGGGGCATGAGCTTGAAATCCCATTCCCAGTTCATGAGTGGCAAGCAGCTAATTTCCAAAGCTGTGCAGCGGATATTTTTTTCTTCCCACAACCCTCTGGGGAAAAAAATGATGCAAATGAAATACCCCAAGGGGGAGCAGCTTGTTGTAAGTTATGATTAATCTTGAAAAAACCACATGAGTTAAACATTCCAGTCCTGAAGCAAACCAAAACTCAGGAACATGATATGGCTCACTCACAAGCCACTGACTCCCTCCTTCTAGAACCTTCTGTCCTTTACACAAGGCAGCTCTCCTGCTGCCTGGTAGGGTTCCTTAGTTGGAACTAAGAAAATGAGAGCCTTAGTTAGTTTTGAGGGGAGAAGCCCTCTGATTAGATAAAATAAAATAAAATAAAAAATCAAACAGGCTTCATATGTTTTGTTTTTATAAGGACTGGCTCCAGTGTTCTTTATGACATGGTAGTTCTGGGGACCAGCTCATCCTTTCCCAGGGTAGCTGGAAGATGAGTCCATGGCTGACTGTGGTAAATAGCTCCCGAAGGCAAAGGATGGTGATGATCGTGACAACTCTTCAAAAGTAGGCTATCTCATAATGCAATATGAAATGGTGTCATTCACAGCGAAATGGATGGAACCAAAGACCATCATGCTAGACTGAACAAAAAGACAGACTTCATGTATTCACTCATACATGGAGAACCTAGAAGTGTGTGTGTGTGTGTGTGTGTGTGTGTGTGTGTGATAATAGGAGAAGGGAGGGCTATGTGGGGGAAAGAAAAAAAAGCCAGAGTAATCTGGAGAAAGAAAAATAAAACATTTTTCTCAAATGTGGACTCTTTGACATGAGAGCAGAAGGAGCACCATTTGCAGGGAAAGAAGGAGCCATCGGGGGAGGGAGGGGATATGGGAATTGAATATGAACAACGTATAATGCACGTGTCATAATGAAACTCATTATTTTGTTTGCTAACTAAGAAAAAGTTAAGAAAAAGAAAAAGAGTAAGGTAGCCACATGTTCCCCAAGATGGGGCACCTTTGTTAGACGCCTCCCTCTGACTGTAAGACGCCCTCTAACCTGTCCCAGGCATCTGTTCATGTCCAAAGTGTCGGTAGCCTTGTTTGCCTTATCTCCATGGTGTCTTGGGGAGGCAGAGTCACTGAGGCCAGCTGTCCACCCATGGCGGCCTCTGGACTTTTCATTGTCTTTGTTAGTAAATATGAAATGAGCTATGCATGTGTAATGTTGGGGATGTGCCCAGCACACAGCAAGTGCTGGGTGATGTTGGCCATTCCTTTATGGCCTTCTAAGCACGAGAAAAGTTGTTGCTGCATATACGACATTTTCTGAGGACCTGGATAGGAAAGAAGTCCTTCATCCTGACAGTGACTCCCATATACCCAGTTCTCATATACCCTGTATATCCTTCAGTGCAGTGGAAGCAGTGGATAGGGCTATTTTAAGTGAGGAAGTCTCTAACATGGTTCCTTTGAGCTTCAGTCGTCACAATATAAAGACTTTTCTTTCTTGAAACAAAGTTTCACACCTTAGACCAGGAGACTCCACAGTTCACTATGTAATCCAAAATGGCCTTGAGCTTGCAACAGGGTTCCTGCCCTGGGACCTCATAAGTGCTTGGATTACGTGAATAAGCCACCGTGTCCTGTTTAAAGACACTTTTAAAGGCAGACATAGTAATAGACACCTGTAATTCTGCCCTGGAAGGTGGAGGCAGAAGGATCAACTTCAAAGCTTGCTTTGCCTACACAGTCAATTTGAGATTGTTTGGACCACATGAGACATTGTTTCAAAAAACAAGAGAGTGGATGGGGTCCTTAAAGTAACTGAGGCAAGAGACAGTCTGGAGTAGAGATTTGCCCTGGAATTTGTAGAATTTGTCCTTAGCATTTAGTGGGAAGTCTCCATCTCTCCTACAGTTCTTATTTACTTAGGATTTACTATTTGTTTCTTTACGCTTCCCCACATTTGTTTTCTAGGCTACATGAGAATACTGTGGGTCAGCATGAAGACCACAGTTTGTTGTCTTCTCCCACTGCCCACCTCATTCCTGGAGCTGACTTGAAGGGAACTGGCCTAAGAAGCTGTCAGGGGTAATCTAAGGGTGTTGTGAGACCACCTCCCCACCCCAATCCCACCCCCACCCCTGTTAGGAAAGACAGCAGAATTGCCAGCCACATCCTGTGGGAAGACACTGGTAGGGGTCCTGAGATGTCCCGGACCGAGGGCTTTCACATTAACGGGGCCCACATCCACGGCTTCACCCCCAGCTCTGATTTTAATTAGCCTCTTCCACATGGACTCTCTCGCCTCCATCCATGTTAATCGTGCAGTGGTCTGATGGCCCCTGATTTATGCACATCAATACTGTTTACAAACATGAAAGCCGCCCAGCAGTGTTTGAACTTTAGGCACCGCCATTGGTTATCAATAAGGACAGGAGTCTCAGCAGGTGGCATGTCAATAGCACCAAGTCAATATTCCACTCAGGAAGATCCAGGCCTGGCTGCCGGGCTGGGGGAGGAGCCACTGCAGGAAAGAGTCTCCAACTGTCTTGCCTTTGCCCCCCTTTGGGACCATCTCCCTTTCCAGTTTGGGTGCTCCAGTCACACCATGTAGGGCCTGTCTGGTGATTTTAAGGAATTCCCGGTAGAAGAAAGTCACCATTTGGGACTAATACATTTTTTTTTTCTGGTGACACTTGAGATCAGGATGCTTTGGGGAAGCTCAGGGTGGTTGTGGCCCCAGTTTTCCACTCAAGTCTCTGCAAAAGTCAGACCTCAGAAGAGTAAATTGGCCAGAGCCAGCGTGAAGCTGACCCAAGCATTGCCTCTGGGAGTAGGGGACAGGACTGGGAGAGGCCAAGACTTCGGGCTGGAGATCAGGAGGAGGACTCTGGCTGGCTGAAGGGATGACTTCCCTTCTATTGTGGTGCAGCTCACACTCAGTGGAGATCCACCAGGGGCAGATAGCTCCAAGTGAATCTGGCCCACATACCACGCATGCGTGAAGTCCCAAGCTTCTAGTCACCCATTTTCACACTTAACCCCTTTCTTTCCCACTCAGGGTGTCAAATATGCAGCCAGGCAGCTCAGCCCTAAGGAGATTAGCCGTGGCAGCCAGGACTTAAGGAAGCAGGAATCTAGTTCCTCCCCATGGGCTCTTCAGCTCTGCTTCCCTGATACCTTGGTTCCCTGTCCAGTTCCACCCCTTTCAAACCAACCTAAAAATGTTGATCCATTTGGCTGATGTTTGGGTTGGCTGGCTTCTAGAAGCAGAGCTAGCTGGAGATATGGGGCTGGAGGGGACAGCTGTCCCCAGTGCTCTCTCCTTATGGACTAAACACCCAAAGTGGACCAGTGACAGCCAAACCCAATAGAGAGATGTGAGGCACACTGTGTGTGACTGATAGAGATGTGAGACACACTGTGTGTGACTGATAGAGATGTGAGGCACACTGTGTGTGACTGATAGAGATGTGAGGCACACTGTGTGTGACTGATAGAGATGTGAGACACACTGTGTGTGACTGATAGAGATGTGAGGCACACTGTGTGTGACTGATAGAGATGTGAGGCACACTGTGTGTGACTGATAGAGATGTGAGACACACACACTGTGTGTGTGCCTGGGGGTCGGGGTGTTGCGACACACAGTGTGTGGGGGGGGGGTTACTGTGTGTGAATGTATGCACATGTGTTTGAGTTCACTTGAACACATGTGAGTGTGCATGCGTGCATGTTGGGCATGTTTCTCTGCCACTCTCTGCCTTTGTTGACATAGAGTTGAGCACTGAGCCTGAGGCTCACTCATTTAGTTAGACTGGGTGACCAACTAGCTTTGGGAACTTGCCTGTCTTTCCACCTAGCGCTCAGCTGTGAGGTTACCAGTGTAGCCTCCGTGCCTGGGTTTTTACACGGGTGCTAGGGGTCTGAAGTGGGGTTTCCCAAGCTTTCCTGGCAAGCACTCTACTGACTCAACCATCTCTCTAGCACCAAGGAAGTAGCTCTTACAGATGCCTCCAGTTTCTGGAAGCCTCTGATGATTCCTCAGCGGGACAGTGTGGAGTGCGGTCTTCACCTGTGTCTTGAGCCTGTGCTGAGACATGCTGGAGCCGTTCTATTAAAAACAAGCTGGACCTGGTAGCCACCTTTGCATTCAAACACAGCATCTTTACAAAGTAATGGGTTAGGTTGCAAATTGGGCCTTTTTTTCCCCCTTCCTCTCTCCTCTCCCATTCTCCTTGCTAATTGGCAGAAAACTAATGAACAAGGCACTGTCTGAGCAGATGTTCCTAGTGGAAAAAAAGGCAGAATTGGAGTTTTTCTTGCTTTAAAGAAAATCCTTTTTGAACACATCAAGAAGATAGTAGCATGTGGGAAGTCAGGAATGCAGAGGCAGTCGTGGTAGAGATTGGGAAGCACACAGAGGAGCCGGGGTGCCTGCTTGTGTGCAAAACACATGTGTGTTTTCTTTTCTCTTCATTTACTTGCATCTTTTTTTCCCTTTTCTTCCCCTCATATTTGGCTGTAGCTCATAATTAGCAGCTAGGCCTCTGGGACCTAATTAACCAATTCAATTAACAAGAAAAGCACACAAGTCACCCTGACATTTGTCAGCCATTAGTAAGGATGTCAGACTGGCAGTTTCAGCCACCACATTAATGGTGATTAGCTCATTTGTGATTTGCTCTCTCTCTCTCTCTCTCTCTTTCTCTCTCTGCTGTTCTCCTGGAGGGAAGCCTCTAAGCCACACTGCCCAGAGCCGAGGGGTCAGCAGGTGACCCTTCATGGGGGTAACTCTGACCAGATATCCCAGGGGAATGCTGGCTCTGTTCCAGCTGAAACGTGCCTCTGCTTCTCCTAAGGTCCGGTGGAAAGCCATGTCAGGTGGTAGAAAACGCTGGTCTGTCCAGGGGCGGACATCAGTGAAGGTTTCTGTATTAAGGAAGGGGCCTTTAAAATGTCATTGCCATTAGGATTGGGGCCTGCTGGTTCTGCTTCTTTCAAGGTTGCCCTGGAAGTGCCGCAGGAGGCAGCGTTTTGGAGGAGACCCACTCTAGCACCTTCTGCGACACAGAGAGGTGTTTATAAAGTGCCGCACATATCATTGCCTCTGACCTGCCTTAATTTAACTCTGCTTCTCCAGAAGCTTTGATCTACTAAGCCAGAGATCCAAGATAAATGATGATGTATGTGTGTGGAGGGTGATGGTGATGATGGTGGTGGTGGTGGTTGTGATGATTAGTAATGATGGTGATAGTGGTAATTCTCAGCTGTCTGTATTAACAAATGATGATCGGCGCTGGTGAGATGGCTCAGTGGTTAAGAGCACTGACTGTTCTTTCAAAGGTCCTGAGTTCAAATCCCAGCCACCACATGGTGGCTCACAACCATCTGTAAAGAGATCTGATGCCCTTTTCTGGAGTGTCTGGAGACAGCTACAGTGTACTCACATATAATAAATAAATAAATCTAAAAAAAAAAAAAAAAAAAAAACAGATGATGGTGGAATGGCCAGGCCCTGAAGCATTAGATTCCTGGTGAGACAGCTCAGAGAGCAGTTTTTCCCTTTCCGTGAGTCATCCTCCAAGGAACTTTCCAAAGCCTTGGTGAGCTAGCTTGTAGAAACAACCAAGCATCATTTAGAGACTGTGTGTGGCCATGTGTGATAGAGAGTTCTAGCAGCGATGCCATCCATGCAGAAGGAACTACCGTTCTCACAGGAGGTCCTATGGGGCGGGGACACCTGAGGCCTGCTCCCAGCACCTCTGACTCCCTCTGATCTTTCTGTGCTGTTCACTTAAACTCTTATGGAGTTAGTCTTCTTGTTTGCAAGATGATGGCCCTGGGATTCCAACCATCATGACTGCATTCCCGTAAGGAGAAGGAGGGAGGGGCAAGAAAATGTCAAATGCTCATCTTCCTTTTTATTTAAATCAAAGAACCCATCACTTTCCAGAAACTCTGCCCAGCAGACAACTACATCTCATTGACCAGGACTATACCGCAGGGGATGCTGGGAAGCTGACTTTTCCTGATTGTGTCACCATGCCGCAAATGTGGCAGGCAGGTACTCAGACAGGTGTTGTCATTACCAAATCACACTGCTGGGTGGGGACAGCACAGGGGTGAAGTTAACTGTGAGTTCTGGGGTGCTTACTCTGAAGCCCACGTCAGGCATCCCCAGTCCCCAACATTCCCTAACCACCCCCGACCCCCACAAAAGACACTCTTGGCTTCCAGCCTGCCTATGTTGCTTGCTGGGTTCCCAGCTGCATGCTAACAGGACGCAGGTGAGTCTCACGTCCCCTCTTCCCCAGTGCTCACCCAAAAAGTCTGAGCAATTAGCCTAGAGGAGGAAACAGACCCCCCCATTCCAAAGGTGACTCCTACCATTTGGATACCAGAATCTATTAATTGCAGGCCCCTATTGATTTTACCACAAAACAGCCTGGATTGCTCGCCTGGGGCATAACCTTTCTCCGCGGAGGGAGGCAGACATTCTTTACAGGTAATCTGCAGGGCCAACAGCAAATACCCCGAATGGAGACTATTCATGGATGAACACTATCCCAGGCTCTTATTGTTACACCCATTGTTCCCGCACAAAGCGCAACGGGCAGGTGAAATCTATTTTAGCTGAGAAGGCTCGACAGACATCCTTGCTACTGAGCGTTTGATACTGATTATAGAGTCACATCAGGGATCAGCGCTGAAAGGAGAAAGACAATTTTTATTTCTGAACCTTAGAGAAGACGGTGTGTCCTGTGCTCCGACTCCCCAGGACTTGGGGCTCTAAGTGGGGAGCGAGGATTCCGTTGTGTTGTGATGTATTTTGTTTTTGCTTTTAATGATGTTCAATGAAAATGGGTTTGAGGTGAGAGGTGGCTGAAAGGTAGAAAGCCAGGGAGAAAAATAAAAGATATTGCAATGTTACATGCTGGCAACATATGTTACTCTGAGATCATTCTATTTGCAAAACATGTTTCCAGGGAACAGAGAGTGTGGGCCCTGAATGGTAATGAGGGCGTGGTAGCTCAGGAGTTGGTGGTGCTAAGTGATACCATTTGGGGCTGTGGGAAGAGGCTCTTGACTGTGCTTTGGGTGGGCCTCCGTGCCACAAGCTCCCTCCTCTAATACCGTGCCCTTCAGAGAGGTTTCTTCAGACACTTCTGCCGTGCCCACCTGCATGAGGGATGTGTAGAGTCAGACTGGTGGCTCAGCAGTTAGGCAGAAAATGGACCAACAGTACGTACAGTTGGAGGCGGGAGCGGTGAGGGAATGGAGCCGGCCCTCCTGATGAGTGTGTAGACTGGAAGACAGCACCAGCTCTTCCTCCTCTGAAGCATCTCTAGTAGGAAGCAGTGGCACCTTAGCTTGGGGCGGCCTGTGAGTAAGGTGGGGATCGCTAATTCCACCAAACTAAAGATCGTTTTCCACATTCTTTGGTCAAATTAAGCAAGCTTTATTTTCTGTCAGACAGGGCTATCTCTCTAGAGCAGGGTTTGAAAAAAAAATGCATTGAACACAAGAGAGAGTGGGGTTTATATAGTCCATAAAACTGCAAGACTGTTTTGGGGTGGAGGAGGCTAGGGGGAGGAGTGTTGGATGATTTCCAGAGGAATTTTGATAATGTAAGATCTTGGCCAAATATTTCAAAATTATTTGACAGAACTTCTTACCATGGTACATCCAAGGTGTGAGTCAAACTGCATAGGGTGGGAAGAATGCCCAGTTTTAGAAACAGGTTAGAGCACGGCCAACTTGGATTTTGCAGCAGCCGGAAATGAACTTGTTCTGAATTTATAACAAAATGGCTTCCGTTCTTAAGATGGAGTCGGGCTAGTCCATCACAGAATACAAAATACTTAACAGCCAGTCTGCATGGGCACGAGGTAGGCAAAGGCATGGAGCAGTGGGGACTGGGGAGCAGCCATATGAGATCAGCCACATGTTTTAGACTGCAATGAAAGCATGCATGCATAGGCCAGACCGAAGCAAAGAGCTACCGGCAGTCACCCATTCACTGACCCATGGCAAGAAGCCGATTTGGGAAAGGAGGCGATTCCATTGGTTGTTTGAAATAATATATTCCATAAGCATCTACAAAGATGCCTGGAAATAAAATCCAAGCAGATAAGGAAAGCAAAGGCCATTTATTCTGAGCTTGCTGAAGCAGGACATTGGTCACCATCACCTCTACTGGACAAAGAATCAAAAGCAGGCATGGAGGAATTCGCACGGAGGAAGTGAGTTTGCGAGGTCTCCTGACAAAAGACTACCAAGTTATTGGTAGGTTAGCTGGAAGGGGCAATCGTCATGTTAAATGCCCATTGCTGACTTTTCTGGTTGTCTTGATTTGTAAGTAGTGAAATAATTAGAGAAAGCTGCAGTTAGTAATTTAGTTCTGACCTGTAGGACCATCTTTTTGGAAGCTATCATTTGGTTTCCCGGATATTGTCACCAGAGATGGCAGTTGGGGCTGAGCAAGACTGACTTACAGCAGGCATTCAAACCCAACGACAGAAAGAACTGAGTAATTCTCTGGATATTAGACACCATTACTTTTGCAGGACTCTGACCTCCTTGGTCAGTCATTGTAGACAGGAATCTGCTGCAGCTCACAGGTCTACATCCTGTTTTCCATGTGTTGGGTCTGTCAGTACATTCAGCCTCTTGGGTGTGCAGCTATAAGGTGGGGCTGGACACCCTCAGACTTGGGCTTGTCTCTAGTTTGGTCCGGCCCCTCCTCCTTTGTCATTCTTCTCCTGGAGGGGGGAGTAGAATGGAGACAATTCTGTAGGTGGTTCTGATATGTATTCTTTACAAGCTCTCCCTCTCCCTAGGGATCTGTGTCACCTGATTTCACCCACAGTGTCCCTTCCTGCACAGCTCTGGGGACTTGACCAAAGGAAGGGAGCGCAGGAATGAAGTGAACACAGCTCCACGCAGAGAAGCTGGGACCAGGCAGACTGGGCTGGGATGGAGAAGCCACGGCGCCCCTGAAGTTCAGTGAGTTTGTGCTGATTGAACAGGGCTGAACAGCGAAGTGACGCACACAGCCAACTCGAGGGGGCAGGGCTTACACAGCTGACTCAGGGGGGCCAGGCTTCGCTAAGCTCGCTAGGAGCAATCTCTGTAGGAGAGACATCTTTGGACTGTAAATATCCAGGGGTCAATGCTACAGTGGACCTTTTCTGGACACACTATCAACTCCCTCACGTGGACCAGCAGAAGGCCTTGCCATCTCTCTGAGCTGCGCCTGGTGGAGGCTTTCCCGGTCCACTTGGGTCTAAGGCACTGAGGACCTTAGCATGGCTCTGCCCCTGCTAAGAGCCAACATTCACTAAAGATTTTTGTTTACTTGAGCCCCACGCCGAAGGTGTCTGGAACACAAAGTCGGTACAGATACTTCACACAGGGAGCAGAATGCCACCTCATTAGTCACCTACCAAAACAAGAAGGGTCCCCATGGTAACTTTCCCTCCTTGTCTCCTGACTTTACATATAGTCAAGTAGGAGCTTTGAGTGTGGGCAAATTTCATTTTTTTTCTTGGTTTCTGTGCCTCTCGGCTCTATTCTCAGGGCTAATATCCCTACCTTGTGGAGAAGGGTATATGCTACCACTCAAGCTGTCACACAGCTAGATTCATGCTACTGACCCCACAGTCGGGATGCAGAGTAGTCCATTACCACAGAACCTTTCCTATTGTCCTCACTCTCCATCGCAATGCCTGGCAGCTACCAATGTGCTTTCTTTTGCATAGATTATAGATAGGTAATTGGTAGATGGAGAGATGATAGATGGATAGATAGGTAGATAGATAGGTAGATAGGTAGATAGATAGATAGATGGTAGATACGTAGATAATTGATAGATTGATAGCTAGATAATTGATAGATGAAAAGATGATAGATATATAGATTATAGATAGATAGATAGATAGATGATAGATGATTGATAGATAGTTGATAAATGAATAGATGACAGATACATAGATAGGTAGATGATTGCTAGATGATAAATGATAGAAATGGATGATAGAAAATTAATAGATATTAGATAGATGATAGATTGATGACAGATAGATAATGAGTGATAAATGGATAAATAGATAATTGATAGATAGGTAGATGATTGATAGATGATTGGTTGGTAGAAGATAGATAAATAAATGATAGATATGTAAATGATCCATAGATGGATAGATGATAGAGATATATGATAGGTAAAAGATAGACGATTGATAGATGATTGGAAGATGGATAGATAGATTATTTTTCCTGTCTAGAATGCTATTTAACAGGAATATCACAGGTAGCTTTCTGAGACTGGCTGTGGCACCTATGAGTTGCCCCAAGAGACTCGTCTGCATTTTTCTTCCTGTCAGTAGGTCAGCCCTCTGCTGAGTAATATTCCATAACATAAATTAGCCACAGTTTTTTTTTCACATGTTGAAGAACATTTGGAGTGTCTGTAAATGTGGGATGCTGGAATGAAGCCACCGTGGAGATTTGCATGTGGTTTTCTGTGCGCACCTGTGTTCTCTTTTCTGTGAAGGATGCCATCACGGGATCGCATGGGGGTTACACATTTAGTCTTAGGGAAGCTGTTCAGCTGCTCTCGAGGCTGGTGGTACGACTTCTCCTAGCAGAGCGAAGATGGTGGGTGTGGTTTATCCAGCTCTCCTCCAGCCCACGGAGGACGCACGTCTCTCCAGGGTGCACGTTACTCATAGCGTTTTGTTAGTTGTCTGCTCTGCTTTACTGTGTGAAATATCTGCTCATATATTTTACTACTTTTTTCACTGGGGTTGCATGGTTTTTTGGAGGTAGTAGCGGTGATGGTGGGACTTGAGAAATGCCTATAAAATGCATTCTAGATGATCATTCTTCATTAGATATGTGTTCTCTAGGCTTACATGTAACCTCTGCTTCAAACCCTACTCCCCTACACGTTACTTTTCTGTTGCTGTGATAAAACTGCATAGCCAAAGGCATCAAGAGGTAGAGAGTTTGTTTTGGCTTGCGGTCACCTCAGAAGAAGAGTCCATCCTGGAGCCATAGTGACAAGTGTCATGTATGGTGGCAGGAACAGGAAGATGGGAGACCATGTTTGCAACAACAAGCAGCAAGTAGTGAGTAAATAGGATAGGGGTTTAAACTCTCAAAATCCCGACCTGCCCTCCAGACAACCTCCCCTGCCCCCAACAGGCTGCCCTCCAGACAACCTCTCAAGCAGCACTGCCCACTGGAGATCAAGTGTTCAGACGCCCAAAGCACCACTCTGCTTAAATTTCTCCATCTTAAACTCTCCAATCTTTTGAGGGAGATGAACAACTTTTTGTTAGAAGAAAAACCACCAACTATCTATCTATAAATTTAACCTGGACATGTATACAGGAGAAACGGTCTGAATTCTAGATCTCCAAGATCTAGAATACAGAGTGGGTTCTGCTTCCTATCACCAAGGATGAAATTAGGAAGCAGACCACATTAACCTGACTGTCAGGAAGGAGACATCCAAAGAAAGACTACCCATTCACAGACATCCCCTAAAGTACTCTCTACAGGTTTCGTATTCAGCCTTGTCCATGTTTATAGAATGAATCCAGTGTGCCAGGGGCTATAGCTAGTGCTTGAATAGAAAGATGGACAATACAAACCTGACCCACACCCCTGGGATGGAGCTCCACAGTAGCCACAACCCACTTTCCCAGGTATAACCATGCCCCCTTCCTCCTTGTCTCTCTGGCTTCCATTTGAGAGAGATCAAGGACACCCTTGAGTCAGAGATGCAGACTTCAGACAAGCCCACAAGCCTCACTCACTGGATGCCTGAATCTCTGGGTCCTCTACTGAGAAGCCGGACGACTTTCCCTCCGTCGGGTGCAGAGCTGAGCCTCCTGGTCCCGGTAGAACCCTGCTCGTGCGCAGGCGCTGCAGCTAGCTTGGCCATGATCCTCATGGGGACCTGGAAGGGGATGAGGGGCGTAGACAGAGACAAGCCTCTGAGTCGGCTTCCGGAATGACTGGACAGCACAAAGCTGACCCACACCCCTGGGATCGAGTGGATTTTATTTTGCCGCTGCTGTTTATAACCTGTTTGCCCAGCTGCTAGAGAAGGCACAGAGCAGAGCTTGAGCAAACCACCTCTTGGGCCTCTTCACCTGAGTTCTTCTTCCAGACTGCCCTGCCCTTGAGGCTTTGGTTTGCTCTGGAGGACATTTCTCCTGGATGTTAGCTTTGTCTTAAGTTTCTTGAAGTCATGCAACCACATCTCCGGCAGGATTTGTGCCTGAGAGAGGAGCCGCAGACCACATGGACACCAACTCCTAGGGCCTCAGAAATCCCCCGTCCCGTGCTCTTCCAGTGACCTGTCCTCACTCCTTGCTTAAACCTTCCTTTATGTGTGGCCTTTCATCCTTTAGCCACAGACCCAAGCCCTTCCTGAAGCCCCCAGAGCTGAGCACCATGCCTCCCCCTCCGCTGATTCTTCATCTCGAAAGCAACAGCCCGTTGTACACAGGGACCCAAGGAAAATCCGGCAGCCCTTCTTTCCAGCACCGGCCCGTGAAGGAAACCAGAAAGTGGAGAAGGTGATGATATATTTTTGGAAAGGCACTGGAGGCTTGGCTGGTGCAGGAGAAATGGGCAGAGGCGCCCTCAGCTCTGTGAGAGGCACAAACTGAAAGAGAGAGGAAACAGGGTTCTCTCGTGTTAAAGATGGGCCATATCGGGACGTGAGAATGGCAGGAAAACCAGCAAGCCTTGGGGAAGTCCTTAGGTCAACCCTAGCGCTCTATCACCTGGACAAGGCAAGTCGAGACTTGCGCTTCCAGTGACCACGGCGGCTGCCGAGCAATGGACGGCATCTGGCATGGACCTGAACGCCCGCCCCCGCAGAGGGCTGGGAAGACATCGCTATGGGTCGTCCTGGTATACTTTTTCCTAATTTACTCCCTAAAACTTCCTTCAGATAGGTCTTGTTGTTTCTTCTGGGGTCCTTGAGAACTGCAGGTTCGAGGGTGCTCGTGGGGACAGTTCAGCCAGCACTGCCAAGCCCCTGCGTGGAAAGAGTCTACTCTCTGCCTCTGCCTCTCCCCATGCCGATCGCCTTTCGGCTGATACGCTAGGTTCAGCTTGAGCGTCCCCAACCAGACCCTCTGAAGCCTAAAACTCTGAACACAGACAAGTACACACAAAAGTTCCAGGTTAGAGTTTCATGAATATTCCAAAGTTGGAGGGAAGATAGCAGCACATCTTCTGGTCTCTGGCATTTTGGATACAGGTTGCTTAGCCTATGCACGTTAACCGAAAAAGAAAGTAGTCCTACTGTTGAGTCACAGAGCCAGCCATCACCAGGACAGCTGCTCTTAACTGCATGCTCAGAACCTGCGTGTGGTAAACCAGATTCTGTGATCAAACGAAGTTTGATCCTGGAAAGACCAGATGCACGTGAACCTGCTCTAGGCTGAAAAGCTGCCGCTCGGAGCCTGTCTAACCTTTCTCTACCTCCATGATTTGAAAACCCTGCTGACCACAGAACACAGTTTCAGTGTCTCACAGACCCGTGTGTGCCTTGCAACAGAGTTCCGGAGCCTGGTCAGTGAGTGGAGGAGCCCAGTGGTCCCCTCTGCTCCCCTGTTGCCTCTCCGTTTCACAAAGAGTTAAAGGCAAGGGGAACACCACTGAAGGGAGACTCTGAGACCCATATGAGAGGAGGTGAGCGTGCTGGGTGTGGCTCAGGGCATAGAGTGCTTGCCGTGCAGGCAGGCAAGCAAGCCTGAGGCCGTGAGTTCAGATCCGGCACCACACCTATGGAAAGCCGGGTTGGCGGCATGTTTACTTGTAATCCTGGTTCTGGGAAGGCAGAAACAAGAGGAAACCACGAGTCTAGTGTCAGCCAGTCTAGCCAGCTAGCCTAGGATCTGATCAATAAGTAGTTCGTTAGCGGGTACAAGAGTAGACCGTTTGCCGTGCACCATGGGGAAACCCCGCGGAAGCTCTGCGCTCAGTGCGAGCCGGATTCCCTTTGTCAGCTGGGCTCTCTTCTCTACTTGGGGCATCCCAGACCCCACTGCCTGCCTGCACTGAGATTCCTGGAGCGCCTCCCCGTGCTGATGAGGCATCCTAGCCTTGTTCAGCCAATGACCTTTGCCCTTCCTGGATATTCTCATCCCCTTCCCCAAAACTATATAACCCTTGGTTCGCCCCAAGTAAGGTGTGTGCATACAAGCTCACCCTGAATGAAGAAATATGCACAAGCTAAGATCATCTCAGAAAGCGGCTTCATTGAAGATCCTCAGAGAAGGCCTTCCCCTCCCCCATTCTCTCAGCCCAGGCATCCACTCCCAGCCAGAGTGGGATCCAGCAGAACTCCACCTGGTTCCGGGCTTCGCTTTATCACACCACCTGGTGTGTGAGGGGAAACCTGAGAGCCTCAGCACACACTCTCCTCTGCACCCTGAGAAGTGGCCGCCGATGACATCATGTTGAGGTCTCGAGGAAGAAGCTGAGGAGTTAGGTCCCTCCAGGGCAGGGACTCCGCCCTCCGTTTATTTATCTTTGTTATATTTTTCACCGTCTAGCACAGATTGAGCATGCAGTAAACAGTCTGTGAGTGAATGAACAGATCAACTTTTTTTTGTTCGACGGTGTCCTAGACTATTTTCTTCTGCTGCCTGAGTTCTGCCAACGGAGTGTTCTGACTGGATACCTGAGACCCAGTCACTTGTTGCTGATGAAGAGGGTTATTAAGTTCGCAATCCTGGGGGGCTGGAAGCTCAGGACCATGGGGAACAATCACTTTCTTTTTAACAACAAAAGATGTACTTATCTTATTATATGTGGATGAGTGATTTGCCTGTGTGTAGGTAGGTATGTCACATGCATGCTAGGGCCCCACAAGGTCAGAAGAGGGTGTTGGATCCCCTGGAGATGAAGTTAAAGATGGTTGTAAGCCAGTGTTTGAGGTACAGTCTTCTTAGCTTACGGTGTAGGCCTCATGACAGAGAAACTGAAGGGAAAGCGGACAAGAGAGGAAGAAGGGGACCGAGGGGGAGCCATTGGGTAGTGACTGAGTTGGGTAGTGACTAAGTTGGGTAGTGACTAACCTTCTCTTGTGATAATCACATTTATCCCCTCACTGGGGGCAGACTTCCCGTGATCCACTGCCCTTCAGTGAGCCTGCCACCTCTCCCCTTCCTCAGACCGGCAATTAAACCCCATCGTGAGTTTTGGCAGGGACACCCCCTCCCTAGACCTCGACACTTGTGCAGCGCCTTGAACAAGTCTGCCGCTTTCCAAACAGACTCTCGCAGAGCCGGAGCAGCCAAACAAGATGTCCTTCCCTGCTTGGGTTTTCCCTCCAAGCTCTCATTAGTTACTGTTTAGGATTATCAGCTTATCCGTTTAAAAATTGAGTGTCCGTTAGGGCATCGGGGACTTTGGGGGCATGCACACAGTGGAACAAGGAAGCCCGTTGCCAAGGGACACAAAGGCTGTTCCAAGTCTGGCCCCAGCTCCCTACTCTCTCCCACTCCACCCCTCCCACCCCAGCCCACATTGTCCCAAAGCATTTGTCCTTAATGGTCAATTCAAGAGTATTTCAGGGGAAATTTAACGCATATGGTTTTGATTCGTTTACACTTAACTCATCAAAACAGTGTTTTGTTTTGTTTTTTTCCCCCCTAGGAGTTCATTGCCGTTTGGGAAACATTTTCAGATGTGATAAAAGCTTTTTAAGTGATCAGGAAAGAGCCTGGAACTGAGTCATAGAAAAGAAGGCAGGCTTAACCTAGAAGTAAGCTGAGGGCCAGGTTAGAGACAGGAACAGACACCTCGGTAGGGAAGACCCAGTGTGGAGGCCTCGAACCCAACCCACACCTGCAGGTGGTCGATGGGGAGAGGAGATTTCTGCTTCTTCTACCTTGAGTAAAACTCTTCACTAGGTCCAGCTGCATGGCTTGGGTCACCTGGTTCCTCTGAATTCACTGCTTGTCTCTGGTTGCTGTAGGGGAACCCTTGAATACAATAACTGGACATCTTTGATTTATATACATGAAACCAAATACCAGAGATGGAAAAAAAAACTTGACCAAACTCACATACATTTCACATAGAGCCCCAAACCAGGCCTCCGGTAGACAATTCCCTGTGCTGAACTGTAACTAACCTCTCTCTGATTTAACTGCTATCCAGAGTCACCATGTTTGGGGACAGATGACAAGTGGATGCTTTCCTGTGGGATGCAATGCTGGGCATGTTTTAAATCTTCTCTGAGTTGGCCAGTACTGACCTGAGCCACATGGCTAGGTTCAGATCTCAGCCTGGGTCTGAAAAGCCGGGTGCTCTTGGGCAGGCCAGTAGCCGCCCCTGGAGAGGTCACTCAGCGCAGGCATGGTCTCCGTCCATTCATCAGTCCTCTCCCGGATGATTCTTGGCTGACGTCCCTGTCCAACTGATTAGACAAACCCTCCTTCAGTGATCTAGAGCTGGCCGCTGGTCAGACCGCGAATGCTCAGAGAGAGAAGGCTCAGAGCCAGTTTAACTACATGGACGACTCCTTTAGACAGAAGGAAAAGGAAGAGGTTGTCTGGTGAACGTTAGTATTCGGAGCCACGTAGATGCTCTGAAGACCACCCTGAGACCTTAGTTATGGCTTCAAAGGCAGGCTTCAATCTTTATATTTAGCTCTAACAATTGGGGCATTTAAATCTAATGGTAATGATGGACACCAGGTATGGAGATGAACATTATTTACATACTTTATTATTTATTTATTGATTTATTTATTTAATCTTCACATCAACAGTCCCCTCAATAACATCACCCATGGGTAACTGAGAAGAGTCGGTTCTGCAAACAGCACCCTCTGGTGTTGGGAGGCTGCATAGCTGTAGTGGAGACCACTCAGCTCTCATCTGGCATATGATAAATTCATACAACCTATTTGCTCTTTAGTTGCTACCAATATCCCACACAGCATCTCAGAAAACAGATGCGGAGGCTCAGCTAGACGTGATGGAGTCCCTGAGCGTCGCCTTACAAGACCCTTTGCAATAGAGCTTCCTGAACTTGGCCTCCCAGATGCAGAATCCATGATGGAAGAGCTTCATTCTGTTTCCCTGGAGACTCTGGCTCGAAATTTGCCAAAAGAATGTTTATTTACAAGTGAGTAATCGAGTAAGCTATCCAAGATATACACCAAGAAGGGTTTCCCTTAACAAAACTGCCTATTAGGCTGCCGTGAGCAACTGGTACTGGGGTTGGGGTTGGAAGCACAGGGCAGGGCTTCTTGCCTTGATGCCAGGCCATTGATGGGGCCCTCGGTGCCCAGACGGAGGCTCTAAGGGTGTGCTTCCTAAAGCACCCCCAGAGTTCTTTAGCCTCGTACCACAGCTGGCCAAAAGGCATTTTCTTAGAAAAGGGAAGTCAATCCAATCCAAGGTCCAAGCGGCCACTGAGTTGACGTTGAGAGAGCTGGGCCGTGGATAGCCAGCCCTTCAAGCAGATGCTCTGGTTGGATCTCTTACTACTTCTTAATGCAGGGAGAACAGGTCAGGCCAAGACAGCCCTGTGCCCTTCAGGCTGGAGCCCCTGTACATTGAGCAGATTCAGAAACGCTGCCATCTTGTGGTAACTCCAGGACATAGCAAGGTGGTCCCAGCTCCATTCTTCAGCAAACCAAGCCCAGATCCCTCTCTATCAGTTTCCTCTCCTATCTTTCCCCAGCTGGACATCAGCAGAGTGGAGGGAGATTCATGTGGGTACAGTTTGGAATCTTTTAAATTTATTTCATGAAAAGAACACAAGAAACCCCCCCCCTTTAATTCTTAGGGCTCTTCTGACAGCGCACTCTGTCAAAGTCCGCTAAGGAGAGTCCCTCACATCTAGGGCCACATCTTGGACCGACCGAGCTCAGGGAAGAGGCAGTAAAACCCAAACGTGCCCACAGATCAGTCTGTCCTGATGAGGACTTGAGACTCTAAGAATTCCAGAGTGGACATGAGAATCCCTCTCAGCTTCTGAAGGCTTTGATCACAAACTGGATAATACCACACTAAAATATTGATCTAAACTGCTAGGGCCTGTTGTTGAGGGAGCCCAGCATGTGGTCCCGTGCGATTCTGGATGGAGTTGGCACTTGATATGCCCAAGGAGACTGCATCGTGACAACAGAACGTCAGGCTGCTCGCCCTTCCTCAGCCTCTGGCTGTCTGCAGCATTCTAAAGAAGCAAAACCTAGACGGGGGTCTGTCAGTGCAGCTCAGGGCTGCACACTCCCAATCACAGAGCCTGAGCAGGGCTGCCCACCCGTTCCTGCTCCGCCCACGGAGGCTGCCTCGGGTAAAACTATCAAGGTGTGGAAATTGAACTCGGCACACACAGCCCCTCCCCTCCCCTCCCCCCAGCTCTCCTAGAAGGAACCAGGTGACTGAAGGAAGGGCTTGGGAAACAGGATGATAAATGATGACAGAAACAGAAAATTGGGAAGCTGGACTGTGACTGTGTCGTCTGTAATCTCAGCATGAAAGCTCCTGGAGCAAGCAGGCTAGTGCCAGTCTGAGGCCAGCCTGGGCTACAGACTGAGACTGTTTCAAAGGGAAAACGGGAAATACTGTGAATATTACTGAAGGGGAAGATGTTAGATTCCAAGTTAGAGACCTCTCCTGAAGCACTGCCCCAGGCCTGCTGGGCCCACAGCTCAAAAAGGGAGAAACTAAATGGGTGCCGCCTCCGAGTGTCAGGGCCTGGTCCACAGCCCAGGTGTAGATGGGCTGGGCTTCATGCTGTTAGCCCTGGAGTTTAGATAGGCTGTTTCTCCCATCCCCCATATCCCCAGGAAGAACATTTCTTGTAGAACTTCCAGGAAAGCAGGCTGTGGCTTACAGAGCATCCTTAAGGAAGACAGAAGGTAGCAGCTAGCACTGGAGGGCAGGCATGATGAGAGTGAGCATCCTTCGCCAGACACCGCTAGCTCCTCCCACTCCGGATCCGCCTTGTGGTTAGATTTGACCAATGACTTTGCGCAGAAATGACCTGTGCGCCTTTCACACCAGAAGCTGGACATCTGCGATGACGTGAGGGTAGCTCCACCAGCCTACTTGGTTCCATGATTCCCGCTACCAGTCTGGGACGACTTGGCATTCGTCCACAACATAAAAACGAGTAAGAGCGTATGTTTCTTAGGGTATGTTACCGCACCAGGAAGCCATTGCTTAGTGAGCACGGCTTAGTCAGTCTCAGCTGGTACAATGGACTGGTTCAGATGAGTGACTCTGGTTATCAAAGAAGGTATGGCTTTTAAAGGGTCACTTCCTGTCTCTCGACTTCATTTGACCATGTGCTCCAGGAGGGCGGGGCTTGCTAAGAGTCCGTATTTACAGCAGAAGGGGGAAGAGCTGAACTAGTTATCGGTGAGTCTTGCTCACAGAAACGCTCATAGAAAGGTCCAAAGACACTTTCCTGCTCCTTCAGCAACTGAAGGAAGAAGGCTGAGGACGCAGGTTCTCTAAACTGCATCTGTGGAGAAGCTTGACTCCTCCGGACCCCCGAGTGCCTGTCAGTCCCCTGAGCCCACCCACCTCCACACTCAGCTCATCCATTGACTTACACATTCCTGGTGTGTGGTTCTATCTCAGGAAGCAAAACAAAGTTCATCAAAAAAAGCCAAGTTGGTGGCACACGCCTTAAATCCCAGCACTTGGGAGGCAGAGGCAGGCAGATTTCTGAGTTCAAGACCAGCTAGGTCTACAGAGTGAGTTCTAGGACAGCCAGGGCTACACAGAGAAATTCTGTCTTGAAAAACAAACAAACAAACAAACAAACAAACAGAAAAAGCTAAGTTCAGTTGTTTTTATTTTACTTTTTTTTTTGTGAACCAAAAACCTATTTACGTGTCTTAAAACAAACTCTGAGCTTTATAGAATTTAGATTCAACCAAGGACCCCAAGTCTATGGTCACAGCCTTGTACAGAGAAAAATGACATTCTCCACAGTGATATGTGGTAAAAATCCTTAGATTTTTACAAACACACATAGACATACATATGTACATACATATAGATACATACCTCTGCACAGAGAATTTGAATTTGTCAACACTGGGGAAAAATTATCCCAATTGACAGTGCTAAGCCATTCTAGTCTAGAAACATTAAGCATATTTTTTCCATCTGTATGGAAACAATTCTATTAAATATGAGAGGATTTATCAATGTAAGTTGGATTAAAGAAACTAGTAAAATATTGTCTGCATAATAGGAATTGAGAAAAAGAAAAATTGGTACACATGAATGTCCATCTATAGTGTAGATGACATCACCTAGTTACAGATGACATCACCTAGTTACAGATGACATCACCTAGTTGCTGATGAAATCATCTAGTTACAAATGACATCACCTAGGTCAACAATTTCAAGTTTCAAATTAGAAAAAATAGTCTCAGGAAGATTCAATGACTCAAGTCAATGGCACAGATAGACTAGTCAGTGGAAGAATCCAGACAACCCTTTCCCATTTCCCAAATTTTCTGATGTTCTTTCAATTGTTTTTGTTTTTGTACAAGGTCTTACACACCCCAGGCTGGCCTCCAACTTGCTGTGGAGCCAAGAATGACCTTGAATTTCTTGATCCTCCTGCTTCTACCTTCCCAAGTGCATGCTAGGCAAACACTCTACTGGCCAAGCTACATCTCAGCCCCAAACAATGTTCTCTGGATAAATTAATAGTTTGTAAGGTCTTCAAATGGCTAAGTAGGCACATCTGGAGTAAATGCAGGGGTTCTGTAAATTTTAAGGTTTCCACGAAGCCTGGCTTGGAAATTCCTACCTGCACAGGGAGACTGAGAGAAGAGTCATGAATTTGAGGCCAGTATGGTTTGTATACTGAATTGCAACCTAGCCTGGGGTACACAGCAAGTCCTTGTCTCAAATAAATCAACCAATCAGATCTCCAAAGCAGAGAGCCTTGTGTTGTATGAGCTTTCAACGAGAATTTGTGATATGGACTAAGAGTTCTTTCAGCTGCTAAGCTTAGGCTGAACGTGCAGAGTTAGCAAGAACGCTGCAGGATGCTTCATCAGAAGACCTGGAATAAGGACGATTGTCCTCCAGGCTACGGGAGAGAAGGGACCTGCCCGGGGCTCACTGCCACAACACATTCAGGGCAGACGCACACATTCTTGTCTTATTAAACTGATCTTACCAGCCTGGGTGGGCTGGCAGTTTGGTCAAAACTAGATGTAAACCCACTTTGCAGATTGACACACTCAGAAGAGGCTTGTGCAGGTTCAGCTGCAAACATCTGGCTTAGTAAACCACAGGGCGGGGCCAGGCTGTGTAGCCCATGCTTTGGTACCAAACACTGAAGAGGTGGTGATTTAAACTTCTAGAGTCAAAAATAGGCCCACCTGACCTCAGGCCATGACACTAGTAGTCCTGGGGCCTTTCAGAAGAAAGAGGACATTCCCTGGCCTCTGCCACCTTTTGAGGTCATGTGATCCCAAACCCATGGATCCCAAACCCATCTTCAAAGCCAGGGCATGGCATGCCAGTGACAATCCTTATGAGACATTTTTGTGTGACCTAAGCACTGCCGCCAGGCAGTCACAGATCATCCCCACCTCTGGGTCCTTCACCTTTTGTCTCAGTAGATGGTCTGATTGCAGGTCTGCTGACTCAGCACAGACATGTTGGGGGCCTGCTAGGTTAAAGCTCTGGTCTATACAGCGGCTGTGGTGTGCACGCCTCCCGCCTCCCACCTCCCTCTTCTCCTCCCCCAGCTTCCCTCAAACGCAGGTGGTGACTTCACCCCGGGCTACATCTGCTTCCAAACTGCTTCCTTAGTTCTCACCCAAAGCCACCATTTGATTCAGAAATTACATGCAGGACTAATTGTCGCTGGAGGCTACTTGTGAAAGGCGGATCGCACACAACACCAAAGCCAGCCTATGACTTAAGGTAGGAAATGAATTGCTCTAGGAGAAGATAAGAAAACACAGAGATCCCGCTGTACTCGGGACCTGGATTCTCCAGCGACCATATCTTATAAGACTGTAATACGGCTTCTTAACCAGGATATTGACATTGATATAATACCTTGATTTTATTCATAATTGCCCAGTTTTACTTATGTGTATTCCTGTGTGTGTGTGTGTGTGTGTGTGTGTGTGTGACCCAAGCACACGTGCATGTGAGCTTAGATCAATGCAATTTTATCTCCTGTTTAGAGTTGGGTATTTATCACTGGACTCTCGAGACTGAGAAATTCTTTAACAATAAAGATCTCTCATGAAAACTTTGTTGTTTTTTTTTTTAAAGGAGAAGCTATAAATAATACCTTACATAATGAAAACAGAAGATATTAAAGAGTGCAGCAGCCCCCTTTACCCACAGGGCGTGTTTCTACGCTCACAATGGATACTTGCAACCACACTTAGCATGAAGTTCCGTGCATGAGAACCCCAGAATCCGTGCAGCAGTCCCTTGGGCGCAGTAAATGGCTTGTGGTCATTGGTTGTAGGGCTCCCTTGCTAACCCAAGCTCGATGTTTTCTGGTGAATCACTGTGTCAGCAATTGGAACAGTAGGGCTCCCTTGCTAACCCAAGCTCGATGTTTTCTGGTGAATCACTGTGTCAGCAATTGGAACATTTCCTGTCTGTAGCTTCCACTCACAAACACAATGCCTTCTCTACTTTCTCTAAGCACCATGCGCTTGCAATCTGAGATGTGTTGTCAAGAGTATGAGTCTCTATATAGACAGAAGGTTCCTTCTTCCACACCTCAGCATAAGATGTTTTTGTAGTGATGCATTTTTATGAACGTATCTCTTGATCCCCCAAAAGATTGAACCTATGGCAGACCTCTCAACAGAGTTAATAGTACACCTCAACGGCATTTAGGGCTGTGTACACTTAGCCCTACAGTGTACTTGCCCATTTAACCCGCCTAATTTAAAAGAACAATATAACAAACCTTACCTTGTCTTGGACTTGCCATGCAATCAGCTTTTACAACCCAAGCTAAACACATAGCTTTAATCTTAGGTTATATACTCTGGGTGGCGTACCCAAAGTAATGCATGTGTGCGGGTTACGGCCGGCTATCATTTACTGAAAGCAGTGAGAAGGCTGGAATAAGCCTGCTTGTTAACATCTGTTTGCAGTACTGTGTGTTTCTGGGCCAGCTGGGTCAGTAATGACTTCTTTCTTCCCTTGTAAAACTGTAAAAGATTCATGTGAAGAAATCCCATGTCATGTTTTCTGCACAGTTCAATAAAGACAGAGCAAAGCCCTTTGTTAGGACAGACAGACAGACAGACAGACAGAGATACACACACACACACACACACACACACACACACACAGATTCAGGCACATACAGACACAAGCATGGATTCCATCATCAGATACAGCCCAACTATGAGGCCTCAGGTACAACACACACAGCAGACAGATCACAGATGGGCCTCTAGCTGCGGATACAGACAGACGGAAGGCACAGGGGGAGAAGTAGAAAGTCTGACACATTTTGGTGCCCTCTGTGGTTATCGTTAATGTGTTGATGGACACATTTTTCCTGTCCTTATTCAGTCGAGAACTTTCCATTTTCCCTCGGAGGAAGCTCTACCACCACCAGGCTTGCCCTTTGGAGCTGTTATGAAGGAGACTAAGGGTGACTTGAACGCAAGTATTGTGAGAGAGTGACAACCGTTTAGATAGCAAGGTGCCTACTAAGTGGCCAGCAGAGGTTGCAGGCTCGGTAGCTACGGATACCGAATGAGTGAGGGGACAGACACGGCGACTCTCCACACTCACCTGATGTTAGAAAACTTCAGAACCCAGTTTTATTAAATGGTCAAGGAACAGATAATCCCAACCTAATGCTCATCCCAGAAATCAGAAGGAGGGAAAGCAGCCTAACACATTTTACTGCCAGAATACGAGCTATAACTGTACGAGAACAGAAAGATAAAGTGCCCTAGAAAGACTTCAGCCGACTTAGTCTGACATGCAAAAGCTCAGAACGAGAACGCCACCTGTGTTTCACGAAGATAGCTTAACCGCAGAGAGCCTATTATCACATGATTCAGCGTACTGCTGGCCTAGAGGAGAAAACCTGTGTACCTAGCAGTGGATTTGGAATACTTAAATAAAATTCACTGCCTAATTATTGTTTTTAAGTCAGAAGAAAGGATTCTTTTTAAAAGTTACTTTAGCTTGACAAATGCTAAATAGCAAATGCTCGTGCAAAAATTAAACTTGAAAACACTCAGATGATTCCACTGACATGGGCCAACTCGACAAAGGTACAAACTGTGCTTTCTAAGATAACCCAGCATGGGTGTTTGATCCCAACTACAACCCAAGGGAAAAGAACAGCGTGCAGATATTTAAAGAACAAGAATAAAATATGTCCCTAGTTAGAGAGGATAAAAATCATTTCTGCAGTGAAACCCACAGAACTTCCTGCAAAACTTTCAGGCAAACTAAGATGTTAGCAATGTTCCCATATCCCATAGTAATTTATATGTCTTAGACAAAATTTCATTTCTGACTTCTACTGTGGCCACATTGGTGTTAATTTGACCAGGCCCAATACCTTAAAACAAAAGAATAAAACAGGATACAATATACAAAATAAAATTTTTTTAATGAACTGCAGGCAGTGACAGGCTATGATCCCAGAAAAAGTATCAACAAAAGAAGTAAGCCCCAGTTCCCCGCCTGGAGGTACATTCTGAAATACAACATAAAGAGGAGAGGTCAGCTCACAGCTGCACTGTGGGGATTAAGGAGACGTGGGAGAGGGGCTTGTGTGTATTTTTGTTGACTACTGAACTGTGCATGTATAGGACAGAGGTCCGTGAGGCCATGGAGACAGCACTGGAGCCCTGTGAAGCCTATGACTTCCAGGTAGTTTCAGGACTGAGCTAGACACACCCGAGTTCTGACCAATAGGTAGACTGTCTAGATCTAGCACTAAACTACTAAACTAGCCCGGAGGAAAGCCTACACTAAGCCCATCCTAATAACAGACAAGGCTTAAAAGAATCAACCAACACACAGGACAAGCCCACAGCTGCAAGACCAGAAAAACCCAGAACTCAGCATAAAATTCTCATTGCATAGAATTCAATTAACAACTTGCATAAATAAACAGAGGCAAAGAAAACCATCACTTGTGGCTGGGGATGGGGTGAGGAAGAAAACAAAGAAGCAAACAGTAGAGACAAGGAGTGAGTTAACAAGGGCTCTAAAGTGTCTTCTATAGGAGTGTGTAAGGCCTTAAAGAAAGGATAGTTACAATGTTGAGCGATAGCAGGAGCCAGAGATGACTCAGCGATTAGGACTTTTGCTGCTCTTGTAGGGGACAAGAGTTTCGTAACTTCAGCTCCAGGAGATCCAGTGACCTCTTCTCGGCTCCACAATCGCTCATACTCACATGCCCACACCCACACACAGACACACATACTCCCTTCCACACAGAAACAAATAAAATGGACGGCATGGCCTCATATGTCTTTAATCCCAGCACTCAGGAGGCAGTGGCAGGGAAACCTCTGTGGGTTCAAAGCCATCCCGGTCAACATAGCTGAGTTCCTGGGTAGTCAAGGGTTATGTATTGAGGCCGTATCGCAACAAGATATACTATTTTAAAAAATATATAACTGACAAGCTAAATTCGGTAGAAAGCAGGGAAAACTGTTTTAAGGAAGGTTTATGAACATCCGAACTCCTTTATAGAACATCACATTTTAAGAAACTAGAAGATAAAGGGTTAAATTTAGTAGAAGGATGAACCCACTCAAGATAAAAATGGGAGATTGAAAAAGGAATAAAGAGAAAATCGGTAAAATGAAAGCTGTTTTAATAAAATATAAATAAAACCAATACACTTTAAAACAAATTGATCAAGAGTTAACATAGAAGAATTGGTAATAAAACAATAGGGCTGTTTTACAGACCCCACAGATGTTAAAATGCAAATAAGAGAATATGTTATGTAAAATACCATGCTGATTAGTGTAGCGACCTGTATAACATTCACTTGATCTTAAGGAAAAGAAAATCTAACATATTCTCACTAAGTCCCAGTTCTAATGACTTCACTGGCAATCACTAGCAAATGTTTAGGGAAGAAAAAGTGTTAGTCTTCATTTCTTTCAGAAAACCTAAGAGGCAAGAATTCCCAACTGATGTGATGAACCGGGAGTGCTTGGCTATTAGGATGAAACAAAGATGGACCGGGCATGGTGGCGCACGCCTGTAATCCCAGCACTTGGGAGGCAGAGGCAGGCAGATTTCTGAGTTCGAGGCCAGCCTGGTCTACAGAGTGAGTTCTAGGACAGCCAGGACTACACAGAGAAACCCTGTCTTGAAAAACAAAACAAAACTAAAAAAAAAAGAAAAAAAGAAACAAAGAAACAAAGACATTACAAAAACAATGCATATAGATAAAACCCACACTCAAACATGCTGACATCCTTACCAGTGTGGGACTGTGTAAGGCAGTCTGTGGCCTGGTTGAGCGAAGCTTACTCCAGAGACCCAGCAGAATATTCTACAAGGGACAGAATCAGTGAGCCGTGCTCCCAGATACTCAGGCTCCTGACACCAACTCCACACTCCTGACTCCTCAGCTCCATAATCCTGTGACCATCAGTCACACATAGGGCCAGGCCCCTAGTGTTCTGACTGACTCCACCCACACAGTTACCTGGCTACAGCCAGGTTTTCCCCGCCCCACAGTTACCTGGCAACAGCCACTATAAAAGGGGCTGCAAGGCCCCTCCTAGCTCTCTTGCTTTTCTCTCTTGCCCTTTTGCTCTTGTCCCCCTGGTCCCCCTCTCTCCCCACTCTTTCCCCTCTTTCCACGTGGTGGTGGCCAGCTCTCATCCCTCTATCCTTTCTTTCTCTATTTACTTCTCTTTTTCTTTTCTTACTTCTCTCTAGTAAAGCTTTGAAACCATGGACTGTATCTTCTTAGCAAAGCCTACCTTGTAGGAATAATAGAACAGGGGTCAGTGTCTCCAGCCACCAGAAAGGACCCAAGACTCTTCCCAGTCATGCTTCCTCTATAGGTACATGGGGGGCCCGTGCCAGAACTGCTTGTCTTCTGAGCAAGGATGTCCTCGCTAGCCTGGTAGACTTCCCTCAGCTGATACTCAGGAGCCTGCCCTCCCTATAAGGGAACTCGGGCCCCGCCTGCCTGCAGTCCCCTCTGTGGCGGGGTGCCCACCGCACTCCCTAGCCCCCCCGCTAGTTTTCTCTACATACCAAAATATTAGTGAATCGCATCCATGGATATAAGCCACGTGACCAGATGAGCTTCTCTCGGGAACGCAAGGACGACTTAGCACTCAAAATCAGTTACCGTAACTCACCTTATTAATGAACTGAAAGAAATGTCCTATAATATTTCCGCTCGGGAATTTTCTCAAAGTGATAATGGTCTTCTACAAAATAATCTGTGGTTGATATCATACTTATAAAAAAAGTAAAAGTTCTTAAAGATCGAACACAAGTTATGAGCTCTCAACACCTCTGTTTGGTATTATAATAGAGGCCCTATGGCATGCAACAAGACGAAAAAGTTAAATAAAAGGCCTTGGGTTGGGTGGAGACGGAGGGATCAGACAAGGCGAGGAGAGGGACACTGGGGGTTGATGGCAAAGCTGCATTTCAGAGGTTACATGAACACGCATGCACACAGAGCCTGACAATTACAATGGGTTTATCCTATTGTTTATAAAACTTTGTCCCAATAAAGTCGATGTTTCAAAAGTCAAAAGATTCCTGGTGAGGAAAGACTGCTATATCAGCAACAACTTACTAGAGAATGCGAAAGCACTCAGCTGTGAACAGCCTGCCCCGCCTCCATCACTGCTAGTATCTAGGAATTAGCTGGGAAAAAAATGCACAGGATTCTATCAGAGAAATACATAAATAAAAATGAGACCCAAGTAAATAGAGCCATAGAACATCTTTAGGAACGTATTGACTCAAATCCCTCAATATTAGTTCCTCAAATTATATTCAAGAGCAGTAAAATTTTATTTTCGTGGGTCTTAACAAAAATGAGTCTATACAGATAGCGACCACATCTTTGAAAAATAAGAAAGCAAAGAAAAAACAAACCTTTGCTCTGATGTCTAGAATTTCTACAGAATGTAGCGATGTAGAAAGGGAGACACCAGTGTGCAGGCGGGTGGAGAACTGGAGGGAGAGAGGGAGGCTGAAGAGTCCTGTCGAGCCCCGGGATGAAGAGGCCCCGGGTCAGCAAAGGCAGAGGGTGTTTGTGAAGAACTTGCTAGTGACCGGCATCTCTGACGACGATGACGGTGACAAGGACACCCAAAACATAACCATGGGACAAAACCAAATATGGTAAATTTGATTACACTGAAATAAAAAAAAAATATATCGGTTCAAACACGGCCACTAGAGCCATAGCAAAGGAGCGCAGATTGGGAGCAGAAAACGAGCATTGTCCAGCTCAACAAAGAACCAGGCTCTAGATTACAAGATAGTTACGAGCTCTCAACAACAGGATGAAAGCCAGAGAAACCCAGTGGGGAGAGCAGACACTCCCCGAGGGGAACCCGATGGGTCATGAGTGTGCGGGAGATGTGAAGGCCCATTGTTCATCTAAAAGATGGCACAAAGGAACGAGCAGGCGCTGGTGAGGATGTGGACAGCCGGCGCTCTGCGCCGTCTCAGCACTGTGAGGCTCTGGAGACGTCCGATGCATGATGCTGTGCGCTAGGCTGGTAGCTGGGTCCTTGAGAAAGAACCTCCGGCCGCCATTTCATGTGAGTGGGGCTCCCAGGACGCAGCCCTGCAGGAGAGACCCTGGTGGCCTTCGGGGTCCAGACGAGATGGAGTATGCAGAACGCAGCGTGTGTCCCCTTGAGAGATGCACACAGGCCGGTCACAGGACTTTAGGGTTCCAAACACCAGTCGTCTGAGGACAGAAAGCCCCTGGGGGTTTAGCATGGTCTGGGTGCCTCTGCAGGCCCGCCCTGCCTCAGAATGCCTGTGCACGCTGCGGACAGGCCACGGCTCCCTCTCTCAGGGGCCAAGTCACATGGCCAGCCGTCAGGACGCGTCTGCCGGGACCCCTTGAGGGTTGACCAGTTATTTTTCACCAGGAGTTCTCTTCCCCTCATCATCCTTCTGTCTCTGTAAGAGTCTCACTGAAGCCCAAAGACAAAGGACCAGGTTCCTCATCCAGTCCCAGCCTTCCTCCCAGACCTCACCGGGTCCCTTTGGCGACCCAGGGTCCCAGGCAGAGGCCTGAGGGCCCAACCTTTGACCTGAGCTTTGTAACCTCAAGGCCTAGTCGTTCCTCTTCCATCATCACTCCAAACAGGATCTGTGGGTCCACAGAGTATGTCCAAGCTTCGCCAGTGGAAGGGAGCTGGCTCTGTGTTGCCATCTGGCGGGTCGTGACTGGGAGTGTGTGATTAGAAATGCGAAGGTCTCAGAAGAAGGTCCTATCGGTCATTTATACCTCAGTGAGGGTAGGGTCCATACAGACGTCCCTGAGCCCAAGAGCGTGAGAGCTTTCTCAGCATTCCGCCAGGAAAGACCCCAGAATACAGGGCCATCCCAGCTCAGGTGGGCCACCTCTGCCAGCAGTAGGGGACTGCCCCGCCCAAACCTTCCCTAGTGTTTTCAGTCTCTAGAAACCCCCTCCCCTCACTGTCTCTGTGACTCCTGGGTTTGTTATCGTGTTTTCGCTCATCCTTCATTTTATTCATCTGCCTTTTCCCTATTAGTCCTTCTCTTCACAGTTACCTCCTCCCCCTTCTCCCCCCTCCAACTCCTCCTCCCCTTCCTCTCCCCTCCCCCTACTTTCCCCTCCCCCTTCCTCCCCTTCTCCCCCTCCTCCCCTTCCTCCCCTTCTTCTTCCTTCCTCCTCTCTCCTCTGATTCTTACCCCCACCTCCCCCTCCTCCCCTATTTTCCCCTCCTCCTTCCTCCCCATCCTCCCCTTCCTCTGGTTCCTCCCCCTCCTCCCCTTCCTCTCAGCCCTTCCCCCTCCTCCCCCTCCTCCCCTTCCTCTGCTTCCTCCCCCTCCTCTCTCTCCCTCCTATCCTTCTCCTTCTTCCTTTCACATTTTGAGACAAGGTCTTGCTGTGTAGTCCTTGCTGGCCTGGTACTTCCAAGCTGGCCTCAAGTTTTCAGCAATTCTCCTGCCTCAGCCTCCCAAGCGCTAGGATGATGTGTGTGGGCATCACACTCTGGGCTTCCTCGTCGCTTACAGCCCGTGTGTGCTGTCCCCTCCCCTGCTCTCTCCTCCTGCTCTTCTTGTCTCCCGCAAGCCCTTTGATTCCTCTTTTTGATTTTTGAAGAGTCTATTTTTAAAAAATATGTCTATACGTTTGCATCTGTGCGTGGGCGTGTGGGAGCAGATGCCCACGGAATCCAGAGGAGGCTTCGGATCCCCTGGAGCCGGAGTCACAGGAGGTTATAAACTGCCCGGGGTGGGTACCGGGAACCTAAGCCATGTTCCCTGAAATAGCAGGCGGCACTCTTAGCCGGTCAGCATCTCTCCAGCACTCTGCCGGCCCTGAGTCAGTCTGTGTTCCAGAAGCTGGTCTATTAGTCTCACATCCTTCATCTGGACCATGTCGGTAGAAAGAAAGTATGGGTGTGCATTTGTGCATGCATTTTTGCGCATGCACGTGCACGTTTGTGTATATGAGTGTATTGTGTGTTCATGAGTGTGCATTTGTGTGTCCATGTGTGCATGCATTGGTGGGTGTGCATGTTGAATGTGCATGTATGTATGTGTACATGTGTGTATTTGTGTGTGTGATTGTGTTCTGTGTATGTGTGTGTGTGTGTGTGTGTGTGTTGTCAGGGGCAATCTAGGGCCTTGCACATCCTAGGCAAGCTCTCACTGAGCTTCATCCTAAGACCTTTGAAAGGTTTGTCTTTGCTGGGTCATCTGTGACATAATCTCTCTCAGCTCTGGCTGGTTTTGGCCTCCTCATGGAGCTGAGGATGCCCTCATCCTCCAGATGGTCCTGCTTCCGCTGACCAGGCACTGGGGTGCAGCACTACACCAGGCCTTTGTTTCACATTTCATTTGAGACAGACTCTTACTACATGTGAAGACCTCTGCCCTCCCGCCCTTCCCAGCTTCCTCTCTCCTGACCTTCTCTCCCTCCCTTTCCTCATTCTCCCTCCCTCCTCTCTCCCCCTTCTCTGTCTCTCTCTCCCTCTCTCCCTCTCCCTCTCCCTCCTCCCCCTCCCTCCCTCCCTCCCTTCTCTCTCTCTCTCTCTCTCTCTCTCTCTCTCTCTCTCCCTCCCTCTCCCTTCTCGTTTTGGCCACTTAAACATCTCAATCATATCATGTCTGCAGATCCTTGCCGGTCTGATATTTTATACTAGGTGTGTCTGCTTCAACCATTCCCCTGAAAAATTAAACCCATCTGCCCTGAACTGAAAACAGCTTCCCCCACTACGGGGGACAATAAATATTGATGACTTGAGGCATGATTGGCTTTTATGGTGTTTGATGACAACTGGTATCAGTTACAGAATTTAATCATTTAATAAAAAAATAAATAAAGAGCCTAACAGGGATGTCGCATGTCAACAGACATTGTTAAGTGTCAGACGAAATCCTTGTCTTCCCCAGTCCTGGGATCTAAACGATATGGGGAGGGGGAGGGAACCGGGGTGGAGGGGGGTTGGTCAGCTTTATGCCAAGTTAGGACACTGTCTCTTTTGTGTTCACCATAATCAGTGCCAGTTGCTGTCTCCCAAGCTCTGCTGTGGTGCTTGCCACAGAGCCTTCCTCGAACAAACTCCTCTTCACTGAGACTTGAAACCTCTGTCTGTCTGGCGTTGTTCCGCCATGGCCGGGAGTGGCCTCCAGTTGGATGCGCTGGAAGGCGGGGAGCTGGAGGGCCCAGGTGAGGACACTGGTGGCCCCCCTTGCTTCTGCCATCAATAGAGAACGAGAGGCGTCTGACCCCGAGGTCTAAAGTGAATAACCAAGAGCCCAGGGCGCTGCTATTTATTCTTGGATGTGTTAAATATAAAGTAGTGTTATTAAAGGGTGGCTGCCAGCATTTATATTTAGAGTTTATTCAGTCATAAAAAGAAGAGTGGAAACCATTTACTGAGGGTTTAAGTGTATTTATATGGTTTCTGGAACTGAATTCGGACTACCTAAGATACTTCCAGAGACTCATTTGGGTATTTTTAGAAGGATCATAAATTCTTGCGGTCTTGAGGGTGGCTTGGTGAAGCAAGCCCCTAAGGGCTTTTGTAATTAGAAAGAGTAACCTGGTTTCTTCAAGCTGTTGACTGACCTGTCTCCCACCCGCCCGCAGCTTTAGCTGTGGGAGATTCCGGCTCCTTTTTAAATCCAAGGAAGGTTATGGAGTAGGAGGCCATAACTGGAAAAAATAACACGGGCACTCAGGCATTGATGAAACAAGGTTACCCCTAAAGCTCCCACAGGGTCCTCTGGCAGGCCACAGGAGTTCGAAGACAAAGGGGACAGCTGAGCATTGCCTCTGGGGAAACAGGGTACCACGCAGCTGGGACTTTGAGTCAGTCATGTCCTCTCTCAAAGCCTCCTTTCACTGGCTGAGAGATGGCAGTGGTGTCTGTCACCTCTGCCATTCATGGGACGTATACACACAGTGTGTCTGCAGTTTGGTATTCATGGATGCTGGATGCTTTCATTCGGACATACCAGCACTGAGTGTGTGCCAGGAAGGCAGTGGAAACGGCTGGAGAGGAGTAACAGGGGTGTTGGGGGGGGAGAGGGGATGTTTCTGACCCTGGTGAAAGCAGTGGGCAGTTCTGGGATGGCGCCACCTCAGGCTTTAGCAAAGGTTAAGCAATGGAAGATGAGGGCAGAGGTTGCAGAGGGTGTGTGTGTGCCGGAGCAAGGGGGTCCACAACTGCCCCAGGTTTGAAGGAGGGCCAGCACTGACCGAGCCCACTCCCAGGAGTTTACAGTTGCCCTTCATTTGTGAGAGTCAGCCAAGGCTGATGGAGAGAGGGAACAGGGCTGGAGGGGAGGAATGAGGCTCAGCTTGGAATGAGGCAGAGCAGAGGCTTATGGGGCTGCAAGGGTGGGCAGCCAGCTCCAGGACGAGGGGGTGGGGCCGTGGAGGAAGACAGCTTCTCAGGATCTTGGTAGATCCTGTCAATGGGTTTCATGTCATTGCTGTTCGTTTGCTTTCATTCTTGTGGTTGTAATGAAGCAGGGCTGCGTGGTGCCTGGAAGGTGCTATCTGGGCTCACATGGGCCCTTCTGGGGCGCCACTGGGAGCTAGGGAGCTGGCAGCTCTCAAAGATGCCTTCCTGGTGACCTGGCAGCAAATCTGTCCTGCAGCCAAACCAGAAATACCTCTGCCCCTGAGATATTTAGCAGCATGGTGATGGATCCTGAAAGGACAAATGACTGTAAAAGTTCACTTCATCTGTGTGTGTGTCTGTGTGTGTGTGTGTGTGTGTGTGTGTCTCTGTGTGTGTCTGTGTCTCTTTCTGTGTTTCTATATGTGTCTCTCTGTGTATGTGTCTGCATGTGTCTCTGTGTGTCTGTGTGTGTGTCTGTGTTTCTATATGTGTTTCTGTGTATGTGTGTGTCCATGTATATGTCTGTATGTGTCTGTGTGTCTGTGTCTATATGTGTTTCTGTATATCTCTCTGTGTATGTCTATATGTGTCTCTGTGTGTATGAGTGTCTGTGTATGTCTGTATGTATTTCTGTGTGTCTATATGTGTTTCTGTATGTCTCTGTATGTGTCTCTGTGTATCTGTGCATGTCTCTGTGTGTATCTCTGTGTGTGTCAGTGTGTGTTTCTGTGTGTGTCTCTGTGTATGTATCTATATGTGTCTCTCTCTGTGTCTGTGTATGTCCAACTTTACTAAGCAAGGGCAGACATGTGCAGTGGTAGGGATAAGGAAGGATCCTTCCCCACTGACCACCATTACCTTAGGAACCAGGCCCACTGCCTCCAGTTTCCTTCTTTTTGGATCCTGTTCCTGTAAGCAAGGTAGCCTCCATATGTTGGGATAGATTTTTTTGTTGCTACTGTTGTTGCTGCTGTTTTGTTTTCTTGTAATATACACACATAATTTTTTTAAGGTATAGACGACCAGCTCCTAGAAAAGAAAAAGAAGAAGAAAAGGAAAAACTCCCCACCACAACTCCTGGTTGTCAGAATCGGAATGCATATCAGCTTTGCTGGGAGACAATGAAAACATCAAAAAGCGCATACAGACCATAAAAAATTCAAGTCCTCTGAAGCAATGTGGGACGCGCTTGGTTGTGCTCCTCATTTGCATGCCAGTACCCACAATGCTCTGCAAGCTCCCAGATCTTTCTGAGCAGCCCTGGCTCTGAGCTCTAGGGAACAAAGCGAGAGGATCCAGTATGCTTGTGGGGAGGCACTTCTGTGTCTGCGCTGAGCAGTGGGGCTGGCGTGGGCGCCGGGACTTCTCCCTCTGTGGTGATTAGCAGGCAACCCTTGAGGGCTCAATCACAGGCTGGGGAGCAGCGCCTGGCTTTTTGTTTCGCTGCTGCTGCGTTGTTGTTTTGGCCTTACTCTGATTGGCATTCCCGAGATGGCTGTGCTGTGGAGGCGCACAGGGAGCAGGACGCCAGCCCTCAGAAGGGCTACCTGGGTTGCTACAGCTGCTAGCCTGGAACTGGGAACTCTGTGCAAGGTGTTCTTTCCGTGGTATGGCCACGTGAGATTCGAGGCTGGGTGACCCAGTGGCCTGTTGCTAGTGGGATGCGGTTTCTCTCATTCTTGCGTTTCCTGTGCACGTGGTCACTTTCCCCTCAGGAATTGGTTCTTCACAGAGCCCAGCAGGGCTATTGTCTACATCTAAGAGGACAAAGCCCAGAGGAGGCTTGGAGCTGAGACTCAGAGCTACAGGCAGAGTCGAACCCAGCCCTTACACAGACCCTAGCACCCGACCTCACCCACCATGTGGCCAGCCCACACTGCACTGGCCCAAGCTACCCGGAATGCCCCCAGGGTGGCTTAGAATCATTCGTTATCCTTGCCGTTTTAGCATTCTCAACCATTCTAGAGCATTACCAAAGACATTAAAAATATATAATGATAATCTTTGCGTCTGCAGCCTTGAAGGTTCGGGCCTGCGTTTGTACTCTGTTTTTCCAGTCTCACTTTCCCCAATGCCAGCGGGGGGCGTTCATAGGCCAGATTAATTCTGCAGTAAGAAAACAGGGTTAGGCCAGTAACTGACCATATCCATGGGCTGGTAGTCCACCCCCTGCTACACGGAGCTTCAGAGGAAAGATGAAAAGATCTCCTTTCTCCACACGCAGGAGTAGCTGGTCTGCCCTCGAAGCGCTAGCCAGCTAGCCCATCTGTTTGCTTTGTGGAAAGTGTCCAATCCCTTACCAACATCTTTACCGTTTATTTTGGGGGCACTGGGCCTTGAACCCAGGTACTTGCATGTGCTCGCAATCACCACTGAGCCATATCATACCCCCATCCCCACTTAAAAGTCTTTATAGATTTATTTTTCAAACAAGGTATCCCTTAAGTTGCTCAGGCCTTCAACTTGGAGTCCCCCCTGCCTTAGTAACTCAAGTACTTGGAATTAAAGGACCCCCAGGCCCGGCTACAGGCTAACATGGGCCTTCTATATGATGGTTTTTACTGGAACCATCAAGTTAGGGTTGTGGGGACAGCACTACTTCCTGCCGGTCTGCAGTAGCGGCCCCATCAGCTCCAGAAGCATGGGTCTTTCTTGGAGTGCCCCTGCCTAGCATTTGCAGGGCATGCGCACTCCTGGCTGGACTCACAGACTGAATCCCTGAATGGTTCTATTTGTTACCTGGATCTCCAGCCCCGAGATGGCCCAGCCCAGTCCTTAGTTATGACACTCATCCTGGAGGGACAGGGAAAGGGCAGGGCGGAGGTCCTCACTCCAGCAAGCCCAGCTTCTCTAGCTCCAGCGAGCTTCTCTAGCTCCAGCGAGCTTCTCTAGCTCCAGCGAGCTTCTCTAGCTCCAGTGAGCTTCTCTAGCTCCAGTGAGTCCAGCTTCTCTAGCTCCAGCGAGCTTCTCTAGCTCAGTCCCGACGTTAACAGATGCAACGTCCACCCGCTCTAGCCTCAAGTGTCTTTTTGGCTTCCTGTCTCCTTCTGGTATTTGTGTTTCTTTCCTGTTTGATACTGAAAGGAATCTAGAGAGAGGGAGGTGGTGGATGGTTTGGATTTTAAAATTCCTCCCCAGGTTTGTTGTGTCTAATTTAAGAGGCATGTGGTTTTGGGTATCAACAACTCTCTGCTTGTGATTCAACAGAACGTGGGCGGTGGCGATAGTCCATGTCCCCAAATGAAGTCTAATACATTTACACACTTATCCCACATGTGTTGTGACATTTCTGCCTGTCTTACCACACCCGGGAAACCATAGAAGGAGTGTCTCAGGGGAGAAAACAGACAGGTCAAACCAAACTTCTGATGTAAACTCCACAGAAGAAAAATCGCCAGCCAGTCAGGGCAAGGAAGATGCTTGGGTTCGAGTTTGGTTTGGAATCGTCTTTCCTCATGACCCAAGGAACAAACAATGGTCCCATCAAACCAAGGGATGGGAACTAGAACTGGGAGGTTAGAAAAGCAAGAAGGAGAAAAAAAGGAAAGAGGCCACTTTTTAAAATGACTCTCTTACCTCTAAAATGGAACTGTTTTCCTTAGACAGCACAGCACCCTAAGGGGGGTGGAGGGGGAAATTTACTTGTTGCCATGGTTACACTGGTATATTAGCTTCTCTTCCTACTGCTGAGACAAAACACCTGGCCCCACCCCACCTCCCTCTCAAAAAAAAACAAAAACAAAAACAAAAACAAACAAACAAAAAAAAAACCTTAAAGAAGGAAAGGTTTGGTGTGACTCACAGCGAAGTGGAGACGGAGAAGTCAGAGCAGCGGGAGCCTGAGGCTGCCCGCACAGTCAGGAGGCAGAGAGGCAGAGAGGCACAGATGTTGATGCCCAGCTCTGTTTCTTACCTTCTGTTCCACCCAGGAGGGCGGTCCCCACATTAGGGTAGGCCCCCTGTTTAGAAGCACCTTCACAGGCACACCGCAGGTGTGTTTCCATGGAGATTCTAAACTTCTCAAATTCCCAGTGATGACTGTGAGTCACTCACAGGTTGTAATAATGTTGCTGCTGATAGTGTATCAAGGACTCTCTTGTCCTAGCAACACAGATAAGGCCTTTTCTACACCAATGTCTTTCTCAGTAGTTACTCTGTAACATTAATATGTTACTGTCTTGTCAAGGAAATGGACACATGCTGCAGGAGCAAAGCCAGACAGGTGGGGAGGGGAGGATTGGCCTCTCTTCAGGTCAAACAGTGTGGGGCACTACCCAGTAGGTTCTTCATCAGGAATCCCCATGCTGGGCTTGGCCATGCCCACATTGACACACCTACTCCAACAAGGCCACACCTCCCAGCAATGCTACTCCCAGGGCCACACATATAGAAACCATCACAGGAGTGTATATTGCATCTGTTGAGACTTGCTGCACGAGGAAACCTTTGGACCAGCAGCTCCTTGTGTAGAGCGTGCAGCCCAAGGTCTGCAGGCTAAGGATGGCACAGCAGCAGGAGGGCTCTGAGCACGATGCATGACACTCCGTTCCCTGTCTTCCTGCTCTTTGACCTTAAGTGAGTAAATTAACCGCACGAGTGCTTTATGGAGACAGGACAGCTGCTGGCACCTTCACACCTGCTTTCTAAGCAGGAAGACACAGTGCAGGAAGAAGGGAGCGCCTTCCCGGAAGGCCCGGTTGACTTCTCCATATCTCACTGTCCATTTCTAATCAGAAAGGAGGCTAGGAAAGAGATCCGACTTCTCGGGCATGTTCTCTTTCCACAGAATCCCGCTTCTGTTAGTGATGAGAAAGAAGAGGGTGGGTAACACAGCACAGAGCAAGCACCCAGGTCTTCCGTACACAACACAGGACACAATGGAGCTCACTGAGGCAGCACCCACCTGGTCTCACTCCCATCCTGAGAGACGGCTCAGCTCTGGGACACTCCTTGTGACCCGACGGTGTCACACGTATGAGGATTCTGTGGTGTGCAGAAGCATCTAGGGCACATAATTAGTTCTTCGTTCTGATCCTGCTGTCAAGGGCTTGGCTAATTGCACTGACTTATCCTTCCTGGTTTCCGGCTATTTAAAGCGCCTCTCGGACACTCAGCCCCTGGTTGGTAATGCAGCCTCTGGTGAAAGGGATCCTGACAGGTGTGTGGCCGGAGCCCCTTGGCAGCGGCTGTCAGAGTTCCTAGGTCAGTCAGGCAGGTAGATGAGTGGATGGGTTGGGAAAACCTCAGCCACTACTCAACAGAAAATGATTGCCTCTCCAATGATTCGGGCTCTTACAGATTATTTAAAAGCAAAACATTGAAATTTCTTACTTTAAAAAAAAAAGGTTGACAAAAATCCAAGCTACCGTGTAAGTCAGTGTAAGTCAGTCAGGGGCTGATTTCCACTCCAGTGTTTGCTCAGCTTTCTTTGCTGATGTGTAGCCCGGGAGCTAGCCAGTTGCTCTCAGATAAAGGGAGTCCTCTGTCACAGAGCTTAATGGCTCTCTGTACCCTAAGACTTGGAAAGCCATGTCTCAGAAGTGGAGAGGCAGGACTGTGCAGTGGACCCCTGGGGGGAGGGGATCCCTCAGGTCTGTAAAGTGGACTGTGGGAAGAGGGGACCTCCTCAGGACTGTGCAGTGGACCCCTGGGGGAGGGGGCCCCTCAGGTCTGTGAAGTGGACTGTGGGGAGAGGGGACCTCCTCAGGACTGTGCAGTGGACCCCTGGGGGAGGGGGCCCCTCAGGTCTGTGAAGTGGACCCCCTCACAGGAGGGGAGGGGGCTCCTCAGGATTGTGGAGTGGGCCCCTCCAGAGATGGGGAAGGGAGGAGTTCCTCGGGGCTGTGAAGTGGAACCCTCCAGGGAGGGGACAGGGGGAGGGGAGGGGTTCCTCAGGCTTGTGAAGTTGACTTCCATCAGGGGAGTCCTCAGGACTGTGAGATGGGGCTCATTTTTGAAGAATCACTGAAGGTGTAGGTCACCTCTTGGTGTGACAACAACCAGTCTTAAAAGGCTGGGTGACCATGGAGAACCCTCAATTTCAGCAACACCACGCTCTGCAGAACTACCCATCTGGAAAGAATGCCTGCCTGTGCTCATGCTGGCTGCTTTTGCAAAGGCCTTCCCCTCCGTTCCCGGGAAAGGCGATAAAGCACAAACTATGTCTCTCCTGATGCTGTTTCTCGCTTCGACCAAACAGGAACAGTACTCTGAAGTGCTAGTTTAATGATTATGGAGCAAATGTCACCTCATGTCTGAACCATCCCAGAGCCGGCTTCTCCTTCCTCCTTCTTTCCTCCTTTCCTCCTTCCTTCTTTGTCTGTCCTTCTGTTTTTATTTTTTTTTTTTTTAACTTCTGGGTCTTCAATTCAATTCTTTTTTTTTTAATGTTTTATTTTACTTTTTTTTATTTATTGGATATATTCTATATTTACAATTCATTTCCCTTTTTCTGGTTCCCCACCCCCAAAGGTCCCACATGCCCTTTTCCCTCCCCCTGCTCCCTCATCCACCCCTTCCCACCTCCCTGTTCTTGTATTCCCCCACAATGATGCTTTGGTCCATTCTAGCACCAGTGTCCACTCCTTTCTTCTTGTCAGACATCACTTGATATGTGATTTGTGTCTTTGGTGTTCCAAGCTTCTAGGCTAATATCCACTTATCAGTGAGTGCATACCATGGGTATTCTTTTGAAACTGGGTCACCTCACTTAGTATGATGTTCTCCAGCTCCATCCATTTCTCTAAGAATTTCATGAATTCATTGTTTCTAATGGCTGAATAGTACTCCATTGTGTATATATACCACATTTTTTTGTATCCATTCCTCCGTTGAGGGACATCTGGGTTCTTTCCAGCTTCTGGCTATTATATATAAGGCTGCTATGAACATAGTGGAGCATGTATCCTTATTGCATGCTGGGGAATCTTCTGGGTATATTCCCAGGAGTGGTATGGCTGGGTCCTCCAGAAGTATCACGTCCAGTTTTCTGAGGAACCGCCATACTGATTTCCAGAGTGGTTGTACCAGCTTGCATTCCCACCAGCAGTGGAGGAGTGTTCCTCTTTGTCTGCCCTTCTTTATAAAACAGTCTCTCATGTAGCCAAGGAAGGTCTTGGCCCTCTGGTCCCGCTGCCTGCTGAGCTGGGATTGCAGGCACGTGCCACCGTGCTTGGTCCACGCAAGCAGGAATAAGAGCCACCGTGTGCTCACACCCTGTTCCGTTCTTCAGTATTCACCCCTACCAAGGGGGTGGGGTGGGGTGGGGGGATGGGGGGGAGAGGAAAGGGGGAAGACAAGCACCTTCCTCATACAAACAGCCCATAAGGGTCCATTTCACTTGCCCGTTTGAGAAACGTTCCTGACTACAGCTTCCTGCGAAAGAGGCTGGAACATCATCTCGGATGTGTCACGTGTCAGGAGCTGATGCTTCTAGATAATCGATGTTAGTATTTCAAGCCACCAAGACAATCTTTGAACTACTGGCAATTATGTAGAAATCCTGAACTGGTAAGTAATTCTTAAGCCATCGCAATGATCTCCATGTTTGAGTGCTACTGGAAATATCTAACAAACCAGTTTAACAGGTAAAAACATTTTTATTCAGAAAAATTACAATTTAAATTACTAAATTTATTTAGTCTACAGTAACTAAATAAAATCTGAAACGAACAAGTGGTCTTAGTGTTTCTATTGCTGCAATGAAACACCATGACCAAAAAACAAGTCGGGGAGGAAAAGGTTTCTTTGGTTCACACTCCCATTGCTGTTCGACATTGAAGGAAGTCAGGACAGGAACTCAAACAGGGCAGGAACCTGGAGGCAGGAGCTGATGCAGAGGCCATGGAGGAGCGCTGCTTACTGGCTTGCTCCCCATGGCTTGCTCAGCCTGCTTTCTCATAGAACCCAGAACTGCCAGCCCAGGGATGGCACCACCCACCATGGGCTGGGCCCTCCCCCATCAATCACTAAATAAGAAAATGTGTCACAGCCGGATCTTAGGGAATTGTTTTCTGAATTGAGGTTCCCTCCTTCCAGGTAACTCTAGCTTGTGTCACGTTGACACACGGAACTAGGCGGTACACAAGTGAATATCATTGGGCAATATTCAAGTAAAATTATTCTTGGAGTCTCTAGCCAATAGATCCAAAGAATCCCACCATGGCTACCAATTTGGGGCTGGCTCTGCTTCCAAAAATTGGTATTTCTGAGAATACCAATAACAGGATTTGAAAAACACACGTGTGTATATGAAGTTAGTATTGCTTTATTTCCAATTGTGGCTATTGATCAGCAGCAGTTGAGGTTACAAAGACTTGGAGAACAGGGCACTAGCTACGAGCAGCCCCAACTGAGGATGCACTCAGGACCTGGTCTCACTGGCGTCTCCTGGTCTGTGTAACCTGTCCCGCTCACCCTGTGCACCCTGCTTCCTCCTGCATCTTGGGTCTGTGATCCGTCCACCGTGGTGGCTTCTGTCATTTGCCTTTCTGCTGCCGTCCTCATGAATACCGTGACCAAGGCAGGGCTTTGAGGAGAAAAAGCTTTTCAGCTTCCGGGGAACAGTGCATCGTCGTTGAGAAAGTCAGTCAGGAACTCAGACAAAAACCCGGAAGGAAGGCAGCCTGCTGCCTCAAACAAGCCAGCTTTCTCACACAGCGCAGGCCACTGCTCAGGGAGGGTGCAGCCCGCGAGGGGCCGGGCTCGCTCTCATCAACCGTCCATCAAGACAATCCCTCAGAGAATACACCGAGTCCCGCAGAGACGGAATGTGGAGGGGTGTGTGTGTGTGTGTGTGTGTGTGTGTGTGTGTGTATGTGTGTGTGTGTGTGTGTGTGTGTGAGAGAGAGAGAGAGAGAGAGAGAGAGAGAGAGAGAGAGAGAGAGAGAGAAACAGAGAGAAACACAGAGAGAAACACACAGAGAGAAACACACAGGGAGAAACACAGAGAGAGAAACACAGAGAGACAGCGAGACAGAGACACAGAGACAGAGACAGAGACAGAGACCCAGAGGGGATTCCCTTTCTCTTCTGAGAATGGGGGGAGGACTTGCGTGAGGGGTACTGGGAGGAGAGGAAGGGCTGATATTGGGCTGTAAAGTGAATTAAAACAAAAAAAGAGAATCCCCCATAGGTAAAGTCCCACAGTGTAACTCAGGCTGTCCTGTAACTCAACGTGCAACCCAGGCTGGCCTCAAACTCACAGACATCTCTCAACGCAGCATCCTAAGTGCTGGAATCAACGGTGTGAACCGAGAGTTTTCCCACTTCCCCTCTCCCAGCTCTGAAAACCACAACCGCACCATTTGCTTCTGTGAATGTGGATACTCCTGCAGGTTCTTCAGAGAGCATAGGATGTCATTTGTAAGCTTGCCAGTTTGCTCCTCCAAAGGGGGGCTCTGCAGACGAATTCTCTGTAGCCTATGATCCCTCAGCAGCTGCAGATGGTTGGGGCAGTTCTGAGTACTGGCATCTCCGGGACCTAACAAAACAGATTTCTACCCCTTCGCCCTCACAGAATATCCTTGGGGCAAGTTAAGATGAAGTTGTAGGGCCTCTTCTCTGGGAGGATAGAGGGATCTGTTATTGTTTTAAAAGTTCCCAGAATCCTGTGCTCGAACAAATATCTGGCTAGCTCTGGGCCAATTTCTTTGCCTTTACTTCATCCTCCTATGATTCTGGAACTCACTCTCTAAGCTCTTAAGCCCCACGGTTGCTGAGTTTATTCCCCCAAACACAATGCCCCCCCACACACACAAACACTTTTAAATGTCCACTTGCTACGCTAGCTGGAAGGCAGGGGCACCGAATGCGAGCTAAGACCCGAAGCAATGGCTGCGCTCCGCTCAAGAAGGAAATGATTTCCCCCTGGTCAGCCGGCTGGGGAAGCTGGGCCTTGCGCACTCAGCTCCTGGGCTCAGGAGAGCGTCGCTCTGGGAGGGTGTCTGCGTTTCCAAGTCAGCGCCCAAGGCTCAGTGGTGGGCAGAAGGGCCATTGATTTTTTTTTTCCCTGCAATAATAACTCAAATGTGTTTGTTCAGTACCTTTCAGAAGCAGAGCTTTGTCTGATTATGTTTTTGTTTTGGTTTTGGTTCTTCTGTTTGTTCTGAGAGGAAGAAGCTCGAAGACTAAAGCAAAGCCTTCGGTTTTTGTTCCATGGCTCCGGGGGTCGGGTCGTTCCGTCCTTCAGTCAGATACATTGATTTTCAGCCCATATTTAATGAGTGCCTACTGTGTGGTGCTGTGGGGTCCATGGGAGAACTGTAAGGCTTGGGGATGTGTGAGAGGGCAGCCTGGTTTCTGAAGTCCACAGTCCTCCCCAAAGGGCCTCTGAGTCCTCACCTCAGTCCTACATTAGCAAGCCGGCCCCGGACCACAACACAGAAAGGAATGTCCAGCCAACCGTGACTGCTCTCTGGCCTGGAGCCTCAGCTCCTCTTCCTCATTCCTGCCTTATTCCCTGTGAGCGAGTCCTTGTGTTTAGAGTGACAGCTGGTGCCCGGAGCTGAGAGCTTTGAGCTTGCTGACCCAGCCTGTCTGCTCACAGCCATAGCAGGTAAAATCTGTAACACCGATTGCTTGTCTTGGGGAGGTGTGGGAAGCAGCTATCCGCCACTGAGAGGGCACAGACCAGCTGAAGAAGTTAGTCCTTGCTGAGCCCGGTGTGGTGAAACAGGGATTTTATCACAGTTACTCCCAGGAGTGCGGCTACTCAAATGCAGCTGCATCCTCATAAAGCAGTGAAAACCCATCACGAAGGCCGTATCACCAATGTCTGAACCCCAACTTTTCTCCTCTAATAAACTCTTGCACCCACCCTGTAATGATCACATGTAGTTGAGGCAGACTTACATCCATGTATTTGGGGCCAGGCAGGTGGAATCTCAGACGACCCCTCTCTACAAGGCGTAGAAGAGTCTCCGGCAGACGGCCGTGGACCCTCTAATTTTAGGACAGCAATCAATGCTCAAGTCTTACCTAGACAAGAGAGCTCTGGCATAGTGACATGTGACAGATACAGACACAGAGAACCAAAAGATCATTTATCTAGGCTTTGAAGCAAGGTAGTTGACATCAAGAGTTAGTATTCCCCACCCTATACCATGACTTCAGTAATCGTGCCCCTAAATGGGATCTCATCTCCAGACCCCCCCATCCTAGTCATTAAAAATAAAATATCCTTTCATTGCAGTGAGTTTGGTTGGGAAACAGTACATTTATATGTAAAAAGACATGCTTTAAAAAAACAGAATCACTAACTCACAATTAAAAGATTACATCTTGAAATATATCCCCGTCTCAGCAGTACCCAAAACACCTAGAACTACTGGCCGAGAATCTCCAGGGTTCGGCTCAGGAAGAGTGTTTTCATTTTATATCCAGGGGACAGAGATTCACATCACATCACGTTCATGTTGAACATGTTTCGTCAGAATTAAATTCTCCAATGCTGTGCCAGACATCTGGGAACATGACAGAACTGCTTACCTTCCCTCGGGGATCTGTGCAGACTCCCATGAAGCAGAGCTTTAAACGACTGTCCCTCCCCTGCCCCCAGCCCTGGACTTGGGCACCACTAGAGTCTGGACCTATCATCAAGTACTGCATTAATAAAAGGCTGAAGAACTAAAACATTTCCATCTATCAGAAATAATTGAGAGGCTCGGGGTTTGAAGGAACTCGGGGAGAGCATTTCCAAGATGATTCCCTCTTTCAACTGTGTGGAAAGGACTCTAAGACTAACTTTGCCAACTGTCACTATGCCAACAAGCCCACCACCCCGACACAGTCCTGCTTCTGGTTCTGTAAGCACCACTCTTGCTATATTACAACAGACTCTGATGCCAGCACTCTTTGTTTGGGTACCATCTTTCATCCCTAAGTCTCCAGGCTGTATGAGAGAGATAGTCGTCAAGAGAATTACCCAACATGGAAGTCCTTCTTACAGTGGGGAGATAACAGACGCTGGAGCCTGGCAGACACCAGAGTCACTGCCTGACTATTGCAGATGCCATCAAAGTTGAGGAGTTGACCTAGACAACTTTGCCTATTTCCATGACTTACTATAAGAAAAAGAAAAGGGATTTATATTTTTTGTTCTCTCTGTGGTATCCTAAGAACTTCGCATTTCATCAAGAGATTCTTGACACCTGCAGGTCCCAGGCATGTTTGAGTACTGCCCTCAAATTACTCTGTAATAGACTTGGTTCCCCGTTCAGCATGGAACCCCGAATGCTAGGCACACATGAAAGCTGGGCACAGCGGAGGGCAGAGGCCAGCTGCACGTGCCCTTCTGCATGGCAGCTGGCTTTTTTCCCTCTTATTTTCAAGAAGAATTTATTATTATTTTCTTATAAGAAGAATATATTCTTATTAGAGGAACTTTACCAAAATAGAGAGGTAAGAAGCAAAGAAACGTTTATCATCCAACCAGAAGCCGACTAACAATTGTTCTTCCAGTCTGGGCTTCCGTTTCTCTTGCTTTACTCTCCCTATGAAGTTTAGAAAACAGAATAAATATGACAAGGTTTGGGCTTGGGATGTAGCTCAACCAGAAGATCGGTTATCCAACACACAAGAAGCCCTGGATTCCATCCCCAGTACCACATAAGCCAGGTGCGGTGGCCCAGACCAGCCCTCCCAGTGAGGACTAAAGGTCACACTCTCCAAAGCAAGTTTGAGACCAGCCTGGAAAACAAGATACTTTTTTTCTAAATATGCAAATGAGACCAACCTTGAAGGCGAGAATCACATTTGGTCTTTGCTAATCTTGGAGACTCTGGATCCAGCACAAAGACTGCTGGTAAATATGGCTGAAGAAAGCGGTGGTGGGCAATATGGCGTTTGTGGGGCTATCGGAGCTTGTGGAACCCGCCCGTGGTTGGCAACACCGCAGTTCTGGTGGGCTAATTAAAAGTAGAAACTGTGATCATGTCAATGACCATTTACCCTCAGCTCTCGCTAGACGTGCTCACAGACAGTCCCTGAGAGTCCCCTGATTCCTGTGTCACATGTCTGAGCTTGTTCTCTGGCCAATCAGGGACATACATGCCCGGAAGTACCAGTGGTGGTGGTCCCAAGCAGTTTTTCACCAATGGGGACACAAGTTGGCAGATAATATCCCAGATCCTTTGCGTTTCAGAGTGACCACCTTAAAACGTTGACTCCATGTGGTCTTGACAATCTTCAAAAGATTGTATTACCCTTAGCATTGCCTCATTAGCGTATTCAGCATTACACCATTAGCATGACCTCATTAGCATATTTTGCGCTTTTTGCTTTTCAATCGCCCTCACTTCTCTTGTTCTCCAATCTCTTACTGTATTTCTCCCTGAGAAACTGCACCTAATCCTCCTTTCAGTCTCGCTTCCAGAGGAGCCCAGCCAAACCATTCCCTCTGATGGTCTTAGAGACGCAGGGTTCACATTGGTGGGCAAGGAGCTTCCACCCAGAGGTTTCCTGGGACTCCTTTACCAGCCCTTGATTTGACTCTTGGAATCTGAACTCTGCACCGAACACTTAGGAAGAGGGAGAAGAAGCCGCGGTCTGACCTGCTGGGCCAGCTCTGCGGAATCCTTAAGCAGCTGCGTTTGGGTTTGCTCTCTGTTGTTCTCTTCTCCGTTGTTTGCTTTGCTGGTTTTCTTCTGTGCTTCTGGACAGTGGCCAGTGCTTCAGGAATTTTTTTTCTCTTTTGTCTCTACAAATGGAAAGAGAGCAGGGAGTGAACGCAACAGAGAAAAGAACCCGGGAGGTCAAACAAGCCAGAAACGCTGCTTTGCAATATCCCAGCCCTAGGTCTTCTTAACAACCAGAGCTCCGTACTTTAAAAAAAAAAAAAATGAAAAGGGACAGACTGCAGTGGGAACAGGTTTTTGTCATTATGGGACCCCGAGATCCGAGAGGACCATGTTCATTTGTGTTACAAACCAGAGCTGCGTTGGGGGGGGGGGGCGTCATGGTGGCCAAGAAAGCACATGTCTCGGGGGAATCCCAGGAATGAAGCTTTTTCTCAGCTTCACTGATGAGGTGGTGGCCGCACACACAAAAGGGCTGAGAATGATTTCCTGAAATCCAGACAGGGACAGTGCTTACCCTGCTCAGGACTGCCTGGACATTCCCAGAAAGCAGGGGCTTGGCTGGGTGACAGGACCTTGAACACCCCCACTTTGTGCAAAGAACCCTTGCCGAGCCAGTCTCTGCTGCCCGCCACCTCCCCTGCAGCCTGTAGCCCCAGCTCTCTTTTCAGAACTGCTTTCTGGTCCCTCTGCCTTCTCATCTGAAAACAGGAGAAGCCCCTGGCCTTCTTGGCTCCGGGAGCCTCCAGTTTCACCTTGTAGTAGACTCTCCTTGTGGGTTGATCACAGACGCAGAACAGAGTATTCATCAAGGTGGTATTTCAAACTAGCCAGGGATACTTATACATTGTTATTGCTTAAATAAATAAAAGTAGATGGATTTTAGTAACCTTGGTCTTAAATTCATCAAGTCCCACCCCCAGCCCACTGCTCCTAGCCTTATCTGACTTGTAAGATGGGAGTCTGCAGATACCCACAGGCTCCGGGGAGGGAGTGAATACAACGCACCACGTGAGAGTGTTTTGCTCTTAGCCAACAGTGGTACCTGAGGCTTCTTTGCTCTATGTGAGAACAACAGGTACAAAGCTAGGCCAACTGCACATGTGCAATGTCCCCCCACAGGCCCATGTGGTGAACACTGGATCTCCAGTAGGTGGTCCTGTTTTGGAAGGTCATGGAACTTTCAGGAGTTAGAGTCTTGCTGGAGGAAGTGAGTCGCTAGGAGGTGGGATTTGATATTTTACAACTCAGTCCATTTCCCGACCATTCTCTGGTCTATCAAGATGTGAGTGAGGGGCTCCTGACACTGTGGAGCCCCTGCCTCTGTGTCCTCCACTGTGGACTCTATCCCTTTGAACTGTAAGCCAGAATAAATCCCCACCCATCCCCACTTAAGTCACTTCTCATCGGGTATTTGGGGTACAGCAACAAGGGAGACGTCTGATTTGGTGGCTAAACTAAGGGCCCCGTGTCACCAGCACCTGGTGCACACGCCAGCTGGTCTGGAACAGGCTCTCAAGTTTCCTGATCAACTTTCAGGTGACCTTGAAGGCGGGTTGTCTCCTCTGCCTCTAGCTGAGTACTCCCACCACAGGGAGAACATGCCCACCCTGTGTCCCCCAGGGTGGGTTCTGAAGGTTAATGAATTGGAATTTGTGAAGTGCTTTGAGATCAGGGATGAAAGGCCCTATGAAGTCAAAAGCGTTTGGCTGATTATTAAATTGCCTTGCCTGAGGTCAGACGGCGTAGGAGCCAGAAGGGGAAGACACTTTTTCTTCATTCCCCTGCCAGAATAACTAAGACGGGAACGGTAACCTGTGCTCGTTACAACGGGCCGCCCCTGGGTGGGCGATGTCCTCGGGCCTCACGGCCTGTCTCCTTTATAACTCTGGTTACTACCAGTCTCCACATCCCACCAGCTCTGCTCACCAGAATGCCAAACAGCTCCCCGAGTCTTGGGAAGATCTCTGGTGCATGGGGCTGTGAGGAGCTCAAGGAAGCTGGTGGGGCAGACACTCAACCTTACCTTCATGCTGTGCTTGGAAAAGAGGGGAGTCATTATAAGCCAGCTAGACACCAAGGGAAGAGGGAGCTCCACTCTGACTGAATTTGGGGGGAGCTGAATTCCATGTCCCCTGGGTCTTTCCTGTACCCCGTTTTTCTGGCAGAGGCGACATTTGTTTTACAAACAACCTTTCCATTCTTTTGTTTCCTTTTCTCCCCCACTTCAGCTGCTGTATAGATGATGGCTCATTGCAATTCAGACACCTGCCACTTTGGAATGTCAGTGTGGCTGTTGCCAAGCTGATTAGTTAAGATGAAGAAAAAAAATACAGCACCATATAAATAAAAAATTACAGACTGTCACATTGTTTCAAAAGAGCCCACCTTGCCAGACTAGATCTCAGCAAAGTGGCCCCCCTTCTGTTCCCAGCTAAAGGGGACACTTAGAATGTCTTGTTTTTAGTGATTAAGTGGTTAATGATTTAATGAACTAAAAGAAAAAAACTCATTTGTTGCTTCCCTTGGACTTGGGGAAAAAAAAACCTCAAAGAGCTGATTTTCTGTGTACCTCAGTCCAATATTGCTACCTGCTGGGATACGAACACAGTCTCTAAATAAATTGCTAGTGGCCTTAGGCGGATGGAAGAGCCTTGCTTTGATCCTGCTGGAACGGGTGAAGTCAAATGTTCAATCAATCAATCACATTCATAACTCGCAGCTACTATCGGGTTGACAACAGCCTATTATTTATTTTTAAAATCATATATTTCATTATTGTAAAACACACAGGCTCTCGTGAGGGGAAGAGACTAAATTATTGATAAGCCGTATAGATGACGGAGTTTGTTGTTTCTGACACGCTTGTCACTAACCATTGTCAGGAGGAATTTACTAAGGCGTAGAGTCAAGAAAGTTGGCCAGGAACGTGTGTCACGCTAAAGCAGAGAAGGCAAGAGGAAACTCTAATGGTCTCTCTCTCTCTCTCTCTTTCTCTCTCTCTCTCTCTCTCCCTCTCTCACTGAATTCTTGTAGGCAAAAGGCAGCTGAAGGCAGAACAGGCTTCTATTGTAAAGCAAGACTTTAAAAAGACCCCCATTTGATTGCTGCAGCACCGGAGATTTGGTTCTCAAAATAGCCATGTGTTTGGGAAATGAATTTTTGCTGGTGTCTGTACATTCCTGGAAATAACAATTGCGACTCTGCAGAACTCCCTCATGGAGCTGGGCCAGGCATATTTATCCAATATTGTGCATTGGGGTGAGGGAGTGTGCAGCCACAGGGGCTGAAGAAGTGGGGTTCTGAGGAGGCCAGCTATGGGCTCCCCTTGCTTTTGAGGCTGGGGAAAGAAGGGAGAAATCTTCTGTTTTACTGTCATGATCCCTGAGCCGTAGGACATTGACAATGTCTGGGTGTGTTTATAGGTGTATATGTGGGTCTACATGTGTATCTACGTGTGTGTGTGTACACATGTGTATGCTTGTGTGTACAGGTATGTATGTGTGTACATGTGTATGGGTGTACATGTGTAGTGCGTGTGTGGTTACATGTGTATATGTGGGTCTAAATGTGGGTCTATATGTGTCTATGTGTATATATATGTGTGTGTATACATGTGTGTGCTTGTGTTTGCATGCAGGTATGTGTGTACATGTGGGTATGTGTGTACATGGGTATATGTAGATGTACATGTGTACTGTGTGTGTGTGTGTGTGTGTGTGTGTGTGCGCACACGTGCTCTTCCACCCTTTGGGTTCTGCGTAGGTTCTTAGGCTTGTCGGCAAGTGCCTTTACCATTGACCCACTCACCCGCCATGCAAATACACTTCTGTACCCAGCTCTGGAGAAGGAAGATTTAGGAAAATGTTGATCAACCCGCTCCACCAAGGAGTGAGGCCCAAACTCGGGGCTCATGCCTGCTTTGTGGGCACCCTACACTGACCTTAACCCTCCGCTCTCAACAGTTCCCTTTTGCCTTCTGTTTTCTGCATCACTGGATGATAGAGCCCTGCAAGCCCAGTCCTGAAGCTGTGCATGTCTCCCCTACTCCCACCTGAAGAGCGCGGTGTGAACTACAGATTCTCCCCGATGGTGACCCAGCTCCTATTTGCACCACGGAGAAAAGGTCGTTCCAGAGATGTGCTAAAAGAAAGAGCTCCCCGACTGAGGGGAGGGAGATGTTTTACAGAGCTTGAGTCTTCATTCACATAGATCAACCTCGTTAGAACACATACCATGACATCTAAACCAAACAGCTGTGGGACTGAGATTCCTGACACCTGGCCCTGCCCAACCGGGACCCCAGGACATAAATACAATGAAAGTGAAATCAGTGCCTTTTAGAGGTCCATGTGAGGTTTCGTTTGTACCCCCAAGTGACCCTCCAACCACGATGTGGTCTCCCAGCTGCAGGGATGGAGTGGAGTGGTGTTCCAGGCGCCCTGGAAGCCAAGATTCTCAAGGTCAAAGTGCCCTTCAGGATCAATCTATTCAACACTTAAGTTCTGACTCCATGGACAAGCAGAAGGCAGAGGAATTCTAGTCAGATGGCCACTTAGGGGAAGATTCTGGGAGAAGCAGATGGTAACCTCCACCCTCTTCCCCGGGGTGATGCAGGATGTGTTATCAGAGTTGAAACCAGAAGACAGGTGTCTGATTGCTCTGCCCCGCAGTGATGATAAATCCTGGGGTACAATCCCAGCATGCACTGGTTTGGTTCTAAGGCAATAAATCCCAACTGCAACTCTATTAGTAACCTCTCTGAAGCACATCTGTGTGCACAGGCAGACTGTGACCAGGGTTACAGACTTAGGATTTGTAGGAAACTTCTGGACCTAGGCGGAGACACTGACTCGGCCTTCTGGGGGCTGGAAGCTCTAACCCCAGAGCATTTTACTAATGTTTCTTTTGTGTGCTTCATATGGTTGCAGGGACTACCCAGTGTTCTGCTGTGAGCTCCAGTCAGTAAGGCTGTCCTCTGAACCAGACCTCTACACAGTTGTGCACTGAGCCCTGCCCCTGTTCTCTCGGGAGCTTAGGACCCAGTCAGTGTCAGAAAATTCTGCTAAGTTGGTTTAGAATCTCTTATCCTTATTTTCCCAGCTACCTTCTGTTGTGGAAAATATTACAAAAGAACCCTGCCAACTTTCCATGAATTCTGACCATGCTCCTGTGCCCCTGTTGCTGCCAACTCTCTGGAGCTACTGGCCTCTAGGCCCCAAAACTCTTGGCCTCTGCTGGGCCATTTCACTCTCCGGCAGGAGACCCAAGTTCCTTTCACAACCACGTAACACCCCACACACCCAAGGTCAGCCAGCTTACCATCCAATTACCCAGTAGAAGCAAGACTCTTAAAGCTTAACTTGCCAGTCAGATTTATGTATAAATAATATTATAATTTACCAGATGCCAATACAGCAATTCTAGAGCCAATTAAAAGTGATAAAGCTTTATCCCTGATATGTTTATAAAAAGATGAAGAGGTAAATAATATGTTTTATGGGGGTGTGGTGAGGTGTGGGGGAAGGGGTGCCTCGGTAGGCCCATGCTGAGGCATCCCCCCTTCCTCCACCCCCACCCTCCACCTCCCACCCCCGCAGCCTCCCCACGGCGAGGGACCAGACACAAGACAGTATAGTATGGAATAGAGTTTATTCAGGGCATGGGGAGGAGAGTTGAGAGAATAGTAAGGTCAGAGAAAGGCAGAGAGAGGGAGAGAGTAGAGAAGTAGAGGCCGGCCATGACTACGTGGAGAAAGGAGGGAAAGAGTCCAAGAAGGCAAGAGAGAACAAGAGAACAAGAGAGAGAGGAGGGGGCAAGCAGCCCCTTTTATAGTGGGCCAGGCCTACCGGGCTGTTGCCAGGTAACTGTGGGGAGGAGCATACCTGGCTGTTGCCAGGTAACTGTGGGGTGGAGTTTAGACAGAATCCTAACAATCCCAATATTTCTAACCTTATGAAAACACACCGGAAAAAAATGTCAGAAGCCAACCTGGTTCTCTGACCTGCAACCTCTCCTCCACTCCTAGCTCCGCCTCCCCTTTCCTGTCCAATCACAGGCCTTCCGCTGCCCCAATGTGATTGGGCAGGAAATATCCTGCAATGACTTTCAGCAGGAAGCTTCCCCCATCAGCTGGGCACCACCCTCTCTAGCCTTCTAAGAACCTTTTGGCTGACTTTCTAGCCATCGATTCTGTCCCTCGAACATGTAAAACTTCCTCTTGGCTGTTCATCCCCAGATGCTGCTTTTGAAATGGTTCTTGGTTGTAAATTAAGATTCTTAGCCAGGCAGTGGTGGCGCACGCCTTTAATCCCAGCATCCGAGAAGCAGAGGCATCCTAAGTTCAAGGCTAGTCTGGTCTACAGAGCAAGTTCCAGGACAGTCAGAGCTACACAGAGAACCTCTGTCTCAAACAAACAAACAAACAAACAAACAAACAAACAAACAAAAATCTCTGAGATCTCGATCTCAAAATTGTTGTATATTTTATATACACTTAGATAGCTGTGATTCTAATTACTTATGGGTGCTTCCAGTCACCTGCCAGCTCCAACATCTTGTATAAACCCTATTCAATGATACTTTCTTTTGTTTCTTTTTTTTTTTTTTTTTTTTTTTTTTGAGACAAGGTTTTTCTGTGTAGTCCTGGCTGTCCTGGAACTCACTCTGTAGACCAGGCTGGCCTTGAACTCAGAAATCCTCCTGCCTCTGCCTCCCAAGTGCTGAGATTACAGGTGTGCGCCACCACGCCCGGCTTGACGCACATGGGTACGGAATTGACCCAAACCATCAATGGACCAGAAGGAACCATTCCTTACTATCGCATTACCTAGTGGAAGGAACTCTTCAGCAAGAACAGAGGGACCCGGCCTCTTGGCTAGGGTGTGGTATCCCTGTGGGTTTTCTGTCTGTTAAATGTGGGTGTTGTCTCCTTTGCTTCCAACAGAAGCCCTGTCTGCAAGAATTTACATCCATTCCATGAATGAGGGGAGGAGACAACAGAAGCCTAAGGTACACATGGTCTGGACCACTGGTTATACACGGTGGTGCAGTGGGTGAGAGAGCCTGCTACTCTGTGGAGATTGCACTATTAATTACCAGCAGGGGCCATCCTATGTAAACAAGTACCTCGTGGGTCTTCAGAAAAGAGTAGGAGAAAGAGATGGCCGGGACTGGTGACTCGCTGGCTGCCCAGCAATAGCTCGCTTGTCTGTTTGTTGTAGTTGCAAGGAGTGCCCTCAGGAGAGGGGAGATGCAGCCGCCTCGTGGGCAGCTGCACAGACGGAAAGCACCTGCCCTTCATCTTTCTCATCTTCTGCTGTTTCTGGGTTACACGATGGATGCACTTACCCCTGACAGCACACTGGCCGCTTCTCTCTGACAACGTCCATAAATGTTACAGCCATTGCCCGTGTGTGGCTCTTTTCTGTTGTGGCTTGTTTGCTGCTCACATCTGTGAGAGTTGTCTCCTGACGGTGGCCTGAAGAGATTGGAGGTGGGCGAGCAGACAGACAGGCTTTTGCCCCCTCCCTACCCCCAGTAAGAGACGACTCTATTAAGTATAGCTTTATTAATAGCCTATCTCCCAGCCCTGACTCCCTGAGGAGCCTTCTGTGATTGGTCAGTTGCACGGTTATAATGGCTGCTAATTATACCTGGAAGCCAAGGATAGCAGGCTGCCTGACAAGGAAGGCCCTCGGTGATTTGGATCTGGATAAACATAAAGGGCTAAAACCACTTCACCTTTCCAAAGGGACAAAAGAATTTCTTCTCGAAAAATGAGCAATTTAGGAAAACAGTTAAAAGTGGGAATGAGAAATAACACAGGAATGCTCCTGGCTTTCTCCTGGTTAGGAGAGGAGATGGAAATTAACTCTATGTGGGCCTCTGTGGTGTCAGGAAGCACCATCCTCAACTAATCCTGGAGGGTGCCCGGCTTCTTGGACTTTACAGTGACTCCCAAGGATTGGCTCTTTCCTTCAGATCCCAAATAGGCTCAGTGAACAAAACAAAAAAGCCAAAAACCAAAACCAACCAAACAAAAAATGGGCCCATATCTTCTTCCTCCATGTGACCCCTCTCCGTCTGTGACCCCTGACCCCTGACCCCAGACTGTGAGACTAGCTGCTGACTTACAGCTCCTCCCTTAAGCACCTGTCACACTATCTTCTCCACAAGAGCTACAGATGGAATCTTCTAGAAGGATTGTGCCAAGAATTGGTGATTCACACAGAAGAGCTGACTCCAGGGCCAGGCGTGTCGTAAGGCTGGGCTTCTCACTCATTCCCTCAACAGCCTGGTGTCTGGGGAGCAACCAGGGAAGCTGATGGGATTGTCACTGCTGAGTTGCTGAATGTCCCATCCCTGCAGCAAGACATCAAGTAGAACACCCGCCCACACCCAACCCTAGTCTAGAATAGGTTTTTCACATACTCAAAGGGGTTCATGTCCAAGGGGCAGATGGTTTGGAGGCAGACAAGTTTATTCTGATCAATGAGTTCAGAGCCCAAGTTCCGAGTTCTTAGATGTCCTAACTGCATGTGGTGTGACCCTGTAAAGCCAATGGCCTTGTTTCTGCCTCTTCTCTGTACCCTTGATCTGCAACTTGGTGCTCTATTGCACTTCAGGCTGACTAATTCCTTCCCTGAGACCTCTTCTTCTTTATCTGTCTTGGCACTCTGCCTCTGTTCTCTCCCAGCTACTGAAACTTCCTCCAGGTCCTTCTCCAAGATATTTCCCTTCACAAGCACCCCCAAATACCCTGAACTTCCTGTGTTACCTTTACTGGGATATGACACATCATGTGGACTCCTTTATGCCCAATGGTCTAAAACCCCAACCACATGAATCTCCACGTACAAGAAGACAAGCTCAGTCTATTTCAGCCATGCTTGATGTAAGCACTCTCTCACGGTGGGTGAACAAGAGGCCTCTTAGCAGGCGGTGGTCCGAGTCATTAACCTTCATGAGCGCTGAGTCCCAGGGAGACGAACCCCGGCGACCAGTCTACTCTTGGTGCACAAAAGCAGAAGCACAAGTCTGTTGGCGTCATTTCTAGATCAGTTTAGTTAGAGCTCCTCTCAGGCTGCTTCAGAGGGCAGGGCTGGGATGTAAGTCAGCCGGAAGAATGCTCCCTGAGCGAGCGTTAAGCCCTGGGTTCGGTCATCAGCACTGCGGTAATGATAGGTGCATATTCGAAATCGAAGCCCTCCAGAGGTAGAGGCAGGAGGATCACAAGTTCAGAGCCATCCTTGGCTATAGTGCAAGTTCCAGGCCAGCTTTGGCTACATGAAGCCCTGGGTCACAACAACAACAACAACAACAACAACAACAACAACAACAAGAGATGTGGCTAGCCCAGCCTTTGCTGAGTGGAGCCTTCAAAGCTCCCATGTCTGTGTTGTTCTCATTTGATGTATTTTAGCAGAAATTTGTTTCTAGATTTTTGGGCAAACATTGATCATTTCTGTAGATTCTCCTTGCCTAGTGTGTTAGTCACTTTCTCTTGCTGTGAGAAATCACCATGGCCAAGGCAACTTTAGAAGACAGAGTTTATGAGTTTACAGTTCCGGAGGGATAAAAGTTCTTCACAGTGGGGAGACATGACAAGAGGCAGGCATGACATCCGAAGCAGGAAGCTGAGATCTCACAACCTCACCAGCAAGCATAAAGTTGGGGAGCAGAGGGACAGACTGGGAGGAAGGGCAGGCTGTAAGGTCCCAAGCCTGCCCTCCTTCTCTGACAAGCCTTCCCCAGCAAGGCTGCACCACCTAAAACTCCCCAAACAGCATCAACTTAGAGTCAAGTGTTCAAATACCTGAGCCTACAGAGTCATTTCCATCTAAACCACCATATCTAAGTAATCATAGGAAAAGAAACATGGTTCTGAGGGTCAGTGGGAGAAGAAGACAAGACACAACAACTTCAGCTCCCGCCACTCCCTCGGCCACTGAGACTTAGAGCACCTCACAGCCAGGCCTCCACGCTTCCAACCCAGGTTTGCGGAGAGCTAGTAATCTCCTTGTGATGTCTCCTCTTGCCTGCCATTACCCTGTTCCCTGTGGGTGGAGTCTGAGTCCTTGCACCTGGGGAGCAGACTTGGCTAGGTGAATTGCTCCAGCTATGTAACAGAGACAGGAATGTGCCAGTTCTGAGCCTAAGAGAAGGATTGCTTTTAGTTTCTATCTGTGCCGCTTAAGGTTCTGACAGCCACCATGACATGAGCATGCCCCAAAGAGTAAATAATCCAAAGGATAACTGAGCTGAATCCACAGCTTGAAGCACAGCTGTCCAGCCAACCCCCAGACTCACAAGCAAGATGGGTGTGCGACTGATGTCGACACTGTGTCATTTGTTACCTGGCAACATTGTAGCCATAGCTGACCAACACATCCCAGTCATTCTAGTGTCCCAGACTTTCCGGTAACAAAGTTGTCATAGTATAGAGGTACCTGAGAGAGACAAAGGAAGATTCTGCAGAGAAAATGTGGGTGATGGAGGGTGTCTGGACAATGCATTGACACTGGAGTTGTCACTATGACAATGGATTGGTTTTGCTTGTCTTTGTCCTACATTTCAAAGAAAGTCTCTAAATTATTGATGACTTTGGTGAACTCAGTCACTCTCTAATTAATGATGGAGCTTTTCCAGGATGAAGCAAAAAAGGAGTCCCTGGAGGAAAGGCTTCCCTCATTGACTTTTATTTAATCATTGTCCTGTTTGAACAACAAGGCTTTGGGGTGCCCTTGCCATCAAACAGTAGGGTACCCTTCAGGGAAGGAGAGAATGGGAGGAAGTGGATGACCTCACCTCTCAGGAAAATTAATTGAGGTTGCTACTACTGCTAGGAGTTTGGAAGATTCTCTTGGGCACCTGAGAGCAGGAGCAGCATGGATCTTGCTTCTAGAACAGATCCCAGAGTCTCCTTGGCTTCCTCCAGAGGGTGTGGGCCACAGCAACACTGTGCGTTCCTTGACTCTGTGGAGGGAGGATGGAGGGTCCACCGAATGGCATCTGCTCATACACTTCACTCCGGATCTGCTCTGCACCTCACAGCTGCCCTGTGGGGAAATCCAATTATGAACTGAATTTTACTCATGGGAGGTCAGGGAAGCCCAGCCAGGACCCCGTGGGCTGTTGTAGATTCTGAAAATCTATTTCTTAGCCAGACTGTGAGCCCTTGTGTTCCAAAAGCTTCCCTCTGATTCATTCTTTAAGTTATTACCAATAGTTATTTAACTAACTAACTAATTAACCAATTAATTAATCAGTGGTACCTGTGTGAAAGTCATGGGACATCTTGCAAGAGTCAGTTCTCTCCCCTGGTGGGTCCAAGGAACCAAATCCATGTCTTCAGCTTAACTACAGGAGCTTTTACCAACCAGCAATCTTGTAGCCTCCTCTAAGCTTTTGCTCCAAAGGATGTGCTCCAGCTCCTGGCTCCTGACCAATTCCTAAAAGCCCAACTGAGCGTTTAAAGCAGACATGGACCTGGGATCGTCCATATTCTCCAGTGTTAGTGGCCATATTCAGGGAGGATCAGAGTAGGACAGGTCTCAACCCTTCCCAATGACTCTACGAAACTGCTCTTGAGGTCAGGTGGACCATCAGCTCACATGGAGGGTGCATGAATCTATCCTTTTGCACTGGAAGGATACCACTAGGGACACTGACCTTAGTATAACCCAGTGACCACCCCATGAGAATTCATGAAGGAAGCTTATTTATTCAAATATCTAGCCAATGTATGGAGATGAAGCTTGGTTTTTCAAGCCTCATGCTGACTTCAGGGAACTTACAGGCACATAGAGAAGACATCTTGAGCCGGGCTTTTGAGCTAGCTTCTCTCTGACATGAGGTGATTCTTGTAGCTCATCGCCCCTTTGATTTGCACTTTTACCCGTTTTTTAACAGTTTTTGCTGCCATTGTGTGTGTGAGCGATCACTCCGAGGTGAGCAGTGACTGCTGCCTGCTCCCCACTTACCAAGGGTTTCCAGGGAGTCCTACCTTCCCTACTGGATAGAAGGATTCCATGTATAGAAAGAAAAACCAGTAAACATCACAGGGACAGGGTTCATTGGTAAGCAAAACTCTGACAGTCACCTGGCACTTTCTTGTACCTCATCCCTGAGATGGGTTCTCGGTCTCCTCAGGTATCCAGAGAAGGATAGCCAAAGCCTCAGAGGAGGAATCTTTAGGAGAATCAAAGGAAAGGGTTGGTGACATATGCTCAGAGAGCAAAGAACACCAGAAGTCCCTTGAGGTGACTGAAAGGTGGGGGAAAGACCATTAGAACAAATGTCTCTCAAGCACTTTAACGTAGAAGCCATGTTGAAACATGAAGTCACAGTGCTAAGAGGAGAAATCGGCATGTTTCCAACAGCATGTGAGACATTGCCCTTGGTTTTGGTGCAAGAAAATTATGGATTTGCACAACTACTTCTGTCTAGAAGAGAATTCCTCTGCACTCAGAAAATGAACCTGCTGTGGACTCAGTGTTAGAGTCTCTTGTTTAGTCATCGTTCCTGTGGCAGGATGTTGACTGTATAGCTGTATGGTGTATGCTACGTACTATTGAAACAGCAACACTCAGTTAACTAAGGCATTGAGTATTACATTGTCCCTTGGAAGCTTTCGCGAAACTCTTCCAAACAGACATTACTAATCAACCACTGGAAGCATTCAAGGGCAAGTCTACTTCCTTCCCTGTCCCAAAGAATATCTGTTCCTGTTGGTAGATGTGTATTCTAGTAAGTGATAGTGTATTCTAGTATCTGACAAAGGATACTAGACATCCAAGGACAAATACTAGTAGTAACTGACAAAAGGAATGGAGAACCAAGCAAAACCTTCTGCCCAGGCCCCCAAGAACCCAAGCTCTGCATTCTGATGATCCTGAGCACTGGCAGAGAGCAAAGGGTGAATAGGAGGCAAAAGTCAAATGCTTTTCTCTGTGGGTCAGCCTTGTAGCCACAGTCTAAATGGAGACACAATGTTTCCAGACAGCAGCTCTGCAGTTCATTTCCCCAACCATTACCCAAGCACAGCCAACTCTCGGACTTCTCTCACCATGGGTTACACAGGAATGAAACTCTCTCATGTGTATTCATTTAAGCCAGGTTTTTTATCCTTCAATACTGTGTGTGTGTGTGTGTGTGTGTGTGTGTGTGTGTGTTTGGGTGTGTGTGACAATACTAGATGTGTATTCTAGTAAGTATCCTTTTGTGATAGTGTATTCTAGTAAGTGTTTTCTATTCTCTTTCCACCTCCACTGGTAAGTATTTAGAAATGGGCTCTTTCTTACAACTCTTCCTGAACCTAGATACGGCCCTGGATGCAGTAGTTCGGGTACTGGAGACACTTAGGAAGCCTTCATTTTTCTGATAACAGAAGCTAGAGCTAGTGACATGCCTCTCTCTCTCTGCTTTCCTCAAATGTAGACATAATCTTCAAAGCATCACTGCTCACTGGTGATCACATGATACTTTTAGACCCACCAGGAGATCCCTTAGCTTCAGATGACCTGCTGAATAGGTAGCAACATCCTGATAGCTGAGACATGATTAGTTGGGTGTCTCTTACTTGTATTTTACACACTATTACTACATTAATTATAATAGATGGGCAGCGGGTGTTTGGTTATCTATAACTATCGACTGAGTCACCTGAGAAGGAGTCTCGACTGAGGAGTTGCCATGGTCAGATTGGCCTGTGAGCACGACTGTCTTTTGGGGCGGCAGGGTTGTCTTGATTGATAATTGATGAAGAAGTCCGCAGTCCACTGAGCAATGCCGTTGGCTGGCCGGCTGGCCGGGTGGTCCTGGGTCTATAAGAAAGTCAGGAAAGCATGAATTAGCAAGTGAGCTAGCAAGCTGTGCTCTTTATGTCTGCTTCACGAGTTTCAACTTGACTTGTGCTGGCTGCGACCTGGAAGTGCAGTGCGGGTAAGCCCTTTCCTCCCACGATGCTCTGAGATAGCGGTTGTATCAGGGACAGGATAAGACTAGAACCCTGGGGGTTTGTACAGACTGGATCATCAGATAAGCAATGTCAGGGAGACAACATTGACCTGATGGTTAACACCTACTTTCGCCATTCTACTTTTAGCGCTTTTGGGGGGGGGGTGGCGGCAGGTTCTTTTGCTTTAGCCCAAGATGGCCTGAAACTCACTATGTTGTTGCCCAGGCTGGACTTGAACTGCCTCTGACTCCTGGGTGCTTTGTGCGTTCTCAGCACTGTACACCATTACCAGTGCTGGATGCCAAGCATCTGCATCCTTCATAAGGGAAACCCACTCCCATGGAGCAATTGCCCTCCCGCTCCACCTCCTCCCGGCCCCGGCACATGCTGTCTCTATGGATATGACTTCTTGGCTTTGCATATAAATGGAATCACACAGTATGTGGACTTTTGTCTGGGCTTTTTCACATAGCATAATATTTTCAAGGTGCAGCCATGATGTAGCATCCATCGGGGCTACTGAGCTCTTTAAGGCTGAACAATCTATGTGCAATCCTCCGTATCTGGCGCATCCATTTTTCAATTGATGGGTATTTGGGTTGTTTCCACTTTGGGGCTATTATGAATAATGCCACTATAAGCACTTGGGGACAAGTTTGTTTGTTTTTTTTTTTTTTCTGAACAGATGTTTCAAATGATTGTGAGAATACACCTAGAAGTGGAACGGCTGGATCCTATAGAAATTCTATTTTTAACTTCTTGGGGAACTGCCAAGCCATTTTCCACAGTGGCTGCAACAATGTACATTTCCACAGCAATGCAGAAAACTTCCAATGGCTTCTCATCCTCAGCAGCATTTGGGCTTTTCGAGATAAGGTATCCTGTCTTACAGGATGGCCTTGAACTCCTGCCCCAGCTTCCAGAGTGTTAGGATTAAGGCACAAGCCACCACACCCGGCTCGAGCCAGCTCTTACTGTTATCATGTATTTCTTTTCCATGTTGGCCACCTACTGGGTGTAAAGTGCCTCACTGCGGTGTGGGTAACATTTTCTCTAGTGACTTGAAGTGTAGCTGTTTACTTACACACATTTCTTGAGCCATTTAGGTATTGTCCTTGGAGAAACATCTGTTCTTGTCTTTTGCCCATTACTGATTGGATTCTCCTTTATGTTGAGTTTTAGAAGTTTTTATTGTGGATACTGAACTTATATCCAGTATATGCTTAGTCAGTGTTTTGTCTCATCCTATAGATTGTCTTTTCCCTTCATTAATAACATCTGTTTACAAACTCAACATTGTAGCACAAATCTGGCTCTGGCAGAGGACAGGCCTTCTGTGAGTTCTGTCAGCAACTCCAGCTTCTGGGGATCTGATGCCCTCTTCTGGCCTCTGACGGCACTGCACTCATATGCACATACCCATACACAGACAAATACATAGAATTTAAAACATTAAATAATCATTAAAGGCATGCTGAATCCATAACAATGCTGTATTCCATTGCTTTATCATTTGTAGCTCTTGCATAGAGTTGTTTGAACCCTCTGAGTTACTTTTTTGAACAGGGTCCCAAGCTAATATTTTTCTGGGTGTAAATTCAGCTGTCTCAGCCCCATTTGTTGAGAACACCACTTTTCTCTCCTCTAGTAGTCTCGAAACTATTGAGCTTGTATGGACTTAATTTTGGATTCTTAATTCCAGTTCAAGCACAGGGCTAACGCTGCCAGCACTGCATGATTCCCATTGGGAGGGTCGCTGCTTTCAGGTAAATGTCTTACTCCTATGATGATCATTTTCTAGAGTGACTTTTAGAGTCATGTTGTATTATATTTAATCTCTTTAACAACATTTGTCTTAAGGGCTGCCATGCAGGGTATTAGGAGTTACCTAGTTCTTCTGACCAACACTTCTAGATGTAGTTTTCCACTTCACACTTTCAACCTATTTGTCTCTTTTATCTAAAATAAATTTCTTGTAAATAGCACACAGTTCTGTGGTGCCCTTTAAATGCATACTTTGAACCATTTGCTTTTAAAATAATTCTTGATATAGAAGAATTGAAAGAAATTACACTCATTTCACTATAATATATGTCACAGTGAAATGATATGTGTGTATATATAACATATATATATATATAACATATAATGTATATAAACATACATACATACACATCCTATATAGGAATGATGAGGTCCTGGCATAGTTACCTCTATGGGTTTGAAACAACTAGATAGATGTTGGGGGAAATATTAAAAAGTAGAAGCCTGGCAGTGGTGGCGCACGCCTGTAATCCCAGCACTCTGGGAGGCAGAGGCAGGCAGATTTCTGAGTTCAAGGCCAGCCTGGTCTACAGAGTTCCAGGACAGCCAGGGCTGTACAGAAAAACTCTGTCTCAAAACAAACAAACAAACAAACAAAAAAGTAGAACCAGCATGTTCCTGCACTTGTGCCTCTAACTCTCTGCCCCAGCTGTCTGGGGCGTTTGTGGAGATTCACTGGCCCAGAGCTCCTGAAATGCTTCCTCAAAGTTTGCTAGGTTCCCAGTGGCAGGTCACTACCATGGCAACCCTGTGCCCCATGGCCTTTGTGGTGCCCGTCTGGCAAACCCACACTTGGCCACCATACCTTTCTCTCTTGAACCCAGATGAGCCACCACATGAAGGAAAACACAACACAAACTTGGTTCAGAAACAATGGTAACTCAATCTCTGGGTGCAACAACTAAAACAATCTTGTAAACCTTATTAAAGTCTGATCCCTCTGGTGGCATATAATTGGGGACTTTGATACTACAATCTCCTTGATACTAGGAGACTGTAGTAGCCACATCTTACCCCTGCGCTGTCCCAGTTCCAAAAGGAAGTCCCTCTCTCCCGCTTTCTCTCTTCTTCCATTCAACCTGGAAGTCCTACCTACTTGCCCAATGATTGGCTCCTTTATTCATTAGGGAATTGGTTCACAGGAACAGCACCAGGCCCATCCACAACAGATAGATAGATGGATAGATAGATAGATAGATAGATAGATAGACAGACATATAGCAATAGATAGATACATAGATACTGATAAATAGATTGTTGTTGTATATCAATTCTACCATTAGTGCCTTCTTCAGGGATATGTGCACATGCGTGCACAGGGATGTCTGTGCCCTATCTTTTTGAAACACTTTCTCTCCTGGCACCTGCAGGTCACCACTGGGAGGGAGTGGCTCACCACTGGGAGGCTCACCCACTGGCTCCCCAGTGTGCCTCAGGGGTCCTCCTGTTTCCATCTCTGAAGCTTTGGGATCCAGATGCAGGGCACTGTACCCAGGTCTGCTTGTTCTAACATAGCGGCTGGCGTTCAGACTCTGACCCCCACCTGCACAGCAGGGACGTCTCTGACCAAGTCTTCTCCAAGCCCCTCTATTTTTCATTTTTCTGATTCTTTTTTTCCTTTCTTTCACTCGGGTATGTTGTTGGATGCACAGAGTATATTTTTCATCTTTTTGCTCCAATGAAAGTATTTATATTCAGTTTTTGTTTTTATTAATGGCACATTGTGTTCCAATGGCTTCCTTTCTTCTCTTTCTTCATCCTTTTGTGTATCATTTCCTTTAGGTCTTTGGGTGCATTTAAAATAATTTACTCAACATTTTTAATCTAGCTAACTGGACTGCTAACTAACCATTCTTAGTACTAGAACACAGCCCCCTGGAGATTCAAATTCTGCTCCTCCACACCAAAATGCCCCACGGTGAGGCTCATACATTCCTCAGACACAGTCTTCTTTTCTCCTCTCCTGTGGTTTCCTTTCTTCTAAGTTCTGCTCTGTTCTATCCTTTCAAGAACAGACGTCCTGGCATTGCCTATCAAGCACAACGTGAAGCACTGACAAACACAGGTCGGGTTTTGGGGAACCCAATCTGATGGTTGTGTCAGGAATTTAAGAGGCAAGCAGTCCAAAGAATGGCTCCAACTGGAGGTAAGAGAGAAAGGCGGAAGTGGCAGTGACTCTAGAAAAGGCAGTGAGAGGTGTATCCGGAGGAAGACTAGAGAAATGCAAAGGACTCAAGATGAGTGGAGATCAGAGCAAACTGGTGTGCCGGGGCCTAGAGAGAGAGCGGGGAGGGATGAGGGGGAGGCTCGGTACCAGGTGGCACTGGGAAAGGACCAGAGCCAGGTTCTGCCATCTGGGGTCTTGCACGGGTGTGAACATTCTCCTAAAAGCAACAGCAACTATAATGGTCACCATCCCAGTGCTGCGGGGTGGGGAGCACCCGTGCTTATGCTCAAAGCCTCCAGTGCAGCTGTGACGTTCAGAGTCCCCGAGGAAACGCCCCTCGACCCAGACCTCCAACCCAGATAAGGAGAGGAGCCCAACTGCAGCCAGGAAGCCGTGGCCTCATCGCTGTTTTCATCCCATCTTGGTGAGATTATCAAACATCCTCCCTGCCTACACATGCGCCAAGAGAGGCAATTCACAGTATGGGGAGACTTGATTAAGTAAATATAAAACGAATAGCATGCTTTAAAGCCCAGGGATTAAGTGTCTGAGCTTGATGCTGAAGTCAGAAAAGAAACAAAAACCTCAGGTCACGTTTCTAGGTTTAAACAAACATCTTCTAATTCTTATTTATTTGGATAACACTTTGGAACAAGAGAAGAAAGTCAAATGTTACATCTTCGGCATCAAAGACACATGTAAAGGAGTCCCTACTCGCCCACCGTTGGCGGGAACTGCCCTTTCGGAGGGGGCACGTTTTTGTGCTGCTGCGTCCCTGTGTCCTTCTAGACAGAGTGGATCAAGGACAGATGTGGAAGCAGTTCCCACTCACAGACAGCAAGGATTGCCGCAACCCAAAGCGGAAGGGGAAGAGCGCGGTGGGTGCGGCCATTCTCCCTAGGAAGCACATTCTTTCTGGTAATGGGCACAGAGGGGGCTTGTCCTGTGTTCTTGGACTCACTGGGAGAGATTCGAGGGAGCAGGAGCCGGGTGTCTCTGGTGCCGTGAGAGGCTTCCCTGTGGCTTCCTGAGGGTAAAGGCAGCTCTTCGGATCCACTAACTATCTTGTCTGGCAGCCCAAAACTTGCAGGGAAGCCATTTGGAGTTAAGCACGGAAGAATGAAGGACATTCCAAATCCTGTAGAGTGAATTACGAGCACTACTCCATCTGATTCCCAGAACAGTCTGCTGAGGAAAGCCTTTATCCAAAGAACTGTGGAGTCTGACAGGTTCTTAAATTGAGACTATTTATTTATTTATTTATTTTTATCCATTTATGGGATTAGTAAAGTTGCCTAGGTTAGCCTTAAACTTTATGATCCTTGCCTCAGCTTCTTGAGTTATTTAATGTTTTTAAAGGTCTCCCATAATCATAATTCAGACTGGCTTGGCCCAGAACTCACTGTGTAGCTTAGGCTAGCTCAGTCTGGCCTCCGACTCTCAACGATCCTGTTTCAAATTGTGAGTGCTGAGACTGCAGGTATGAGCCAAGCCCAGCTGAAATTATTTTTTTCCTTTTAGCTATCATAAAGGAATAATTTGGGACACAGACTGAGTCACACAACAGCCAGGGCATCTGCAGTTATACCCTTTGATCAGAAAGATTCGTGTTTTGCATGAAATTTTATTAACAGTCACCTTTGGTGGGACACACAAAAGTTAGCTTCACAACCATTCAGGTCAGGTTCTCTGCTAAGTAGGCGTTAGTGGCAGACCTTGGGGGACAGAGGCGAGGCTTTCTACCTGAACAGCCTGTTGGATGTGGGAGCCAGAGGGCATCTGGACCCGTGTGGCAACACCCGTGCTCTCTGCATCACGCTCGGATTTTGAGTGACAGCTTTGTAGAATGTCATCTCTCTGGGATCTGAGCGCAGTCCCAGTCCCTCTGGAGTTCGTGTTCGGTCAGTCCTTGCTTCTCTCTCTCTCTCTCTCTCTCTCTCTCTCTCTCTGCCAGCCCCTGAGGGCACTCAGCCGCGGGAGCGTCTGCCCAGTTCCGGGGATCTGTGCACTCCCTCCCCTCAGCCAGCTCTGCCTCCTCCTCTTGGTTCTCAAGAAGGAGGATCATGGGCAGTGGTGGCACAAGCCTGTAATCCCAGCACTCTGGGAGGCAGAGGCAGGCAGATTTCTGAGTTCAAGGCCAGCCTGGTCTACAGAGTGAGTTCCAGGGCAGCCAGGGCTACATAGAGAAACCCTGTCTTGGGAAAAAAAAAATCAAATCCCATAAACAAAACAAAACAAAACAAAACAAAACAAAACAAAACAAAATGAAACCTCAGTAGAGTTGTCAGCCTAGACTACTTCATGACTTGTGAACTGTCATTGGTGGGTCTAGAACAGTCCATGTCCAATACAGTTAACATTTCTAGAGCAGCAGGCAGGGTCCTCATCTGGTGCTCAGATCACCCTGCCCCTGTAGGATACCCCCTGGGGTCACCTGGGTCTGAGATAAGTTGCTTCGGAGGTTTTTGGCTGTGAGCAAGTCTGTGTGTAGGGTGCCACGGCTGCTTGTAGGGTGTGCAGCGTGGGGAAAGGGGGAGTGGGGGAAAAAATCACATCCTGCCAGAACATGCCGGCTCTGGCAGGGCAGACTCGGAAACTGCTGCGTGACCCCAGGGGCTGCCACGGGACTGGCATCAGGGCTGTGCGAGGCCACTGGACCAGCTCTAGAAGGGTGGGGTGGGGAAAGCACAGTCTCGGGCCCTTAGGCCTCACGGAGGCCAGGAACAACAGGTTCTAGCTCTTGGGCATTGCAGGAAGCTGCTGGATACCACAGAAGAGCTGAGAACGGGGCATGGGGGCCAGCTCGGTCAGGACCGAAGGGGAAAGGGGGCAGGGGGGAGGGGCGGAAGGCGTGCTGGGCGGGTTCCTGTAGGCAAGTCCTTGGTCTGGTCTGGCAGTTGGAAATGCTGGAGGCCATCTATTGGTTTTAGCACTTTATTGTAGAAGAGTAGAGTGAGAGAGGGGAGGTCCAGAGGTAGAAGCTGGCCATGGCCACGTAGAGAGAGGAGGACAGGAATGGGGAAGTGGAGCAGGGGGCAAGAAACAGAGGCAGAGGCAGGAGAGTAACAGGATGAGAGAATAGGAGAGGGGAGGGGGCAAACAGCCCCTCTTATGGCAACTGTGGGGCGGGGCAAACTTGGCTGTAGCCGGGTAACTGTGGGGGTGGAGTTCAGCCAGAATACCAGGGGCTCGGGGCATGGCCCTATGTGGCTGATGGTCACAGAATTATGGAGAGCTGAAGTCTCCTGTCAGGAGCCTAAGTGTCTGGCAGCACGGGCAAACGGGCCTTCATCCTCAGAATTCTCCACTGGGTTACCGGGATTTAAACCCAGCTCAACCTGAACACAGACCGCCTCTCCGGGTCCAAAGTCTGTGGGCCTCCTGGAAAGACAAAGTCGTAGCCGAACTCAGAGCTTTCCTCAAAAGCAGAGCGTCTTGGGTTGCCTCTGCCTCTCTCTCCTAAGTTCTGTCCAAGTGGAAGCAAAGGAGCCCAAAACCATGAGGATGAGACAACGGAGAGTCTCTGTGTGTGCAACAGGCTGAAGTAGTGGAAGGCTGACTGTGTGCATGCAATGGGGGTGGGCGCCCAGCCCTGAGGTAATGGAGAGGCTGACTGTGTGTATGCAATGGGGGTGGGCGCCCAGCCCTGAGGTAATGGAGAGGCTGACTGTGTGCATGCAATGGGGGCTGGCGCCCAGCCCTCACCAGGGAATCCCATTTTTCTAGTGATAGACGACTCATGTCCTCATTAAGGTTTCCAGCCGTGAGTGACAGGGGCTCCTGGATCTTTGCTCTGGGTCTGCAGAGAGCGGCAGCCCTTGGCAGAGATTTTGCCTTTGGCCTCTTCAGGCGGCTCCTGTCTCTCTTTCAAGCAACGCAAGAGGCCTCACCACTCCAGGAACAAGCAAGCGCTGAGCTGAGGGTGGGGAGAGAACTCCATCACGCCTCAGGAGAAAGAAAAGTTTTAGTGCAGCACAGAAGTTCTGCGGTGTACTCGGCTCCCTGCTGAGCCAGCTGAGGCTCGAACTTTCAAAGAAGCAGGTAGGAGTCTGACATGCCCGCCGAGAACAGAGAGGAGTCAAATCTTCCCTGAGAATCTTGCAAGGTACCTTTTTTCTCTGTTTCTAAAGGGACTTGGGTCCAAGTTTTTGCCTGGGGAGAAACTGCTCTCAAGAGCTTGGGGGCAGGAAGAGAGTGAGTCCTGGGGAGAGGCCCCCTGAGGGCAGAGGGAATTCCAACAGGGACCCTAGGGAGACAGCAGAGTGAATAATGAGCCCTGTATTCAGTCAGAGGTAGCTCGAAGCAAGAAACTACACCGAGGGTTTTAGGTGGGGACCACAGGTCACCATCTCTCACACAAACACCATTATAGGAGATATCGGCAAAACAAAACGTGCATGTTTCTGACAATACCTGCATTTGGTCTTTGAGATTAGTTTAATTGACAGCTGTGTGTGTGTGTGTGTGTGTGTGTGTGAAGATCTCAAACTATACATAGTCCAGGCTGACCTCAAACTCACAGTGATCCTCCTGCCTCAGCCTCTCAAGGGTTGGAACTACAGGTGTGCACCACCATACTCAGCTGAGTGGCAGTTTTTCTTTTTCTTATTCAGTGACACATGAAAGCACCTAGGGGCAACTTAGATTTGTGCAACTCAGCGTTACTTCCTTGTGATTTGAAGGCGAAATATCCCACATAAAGACCTGTGTGTGAACGGGTCTCAGCAGGTGGCACTATCTGAGGAGGAATGGGACAGTTAGGCTGTGTGGTTTTGCTGGGTGAAATCCATCGCTGAGGGTGGATTTTGAGGCACTATAGCCAGGTCCCACTTCCTGTTTTTTCCGTGTTCTGCTTTGCCGCAACGGGAGCACTGAGCATGCGCAGTCGCGGTGTAGTCCCCGTATCTTCTGGATGGTAAGGGATAAACACTTTCTCTCTACCATTGTGTGTGTGTGTGTGTTTAAATTGAATATAATCTTCATTTACATTTCAAATGGTAAAACCTTTCCTGGTTTCCCCCCTCCCCGAAAATCACCAACCCCTCCTCCCACCTCCACATATATGCCCCTCCACCCGACCCACTCCTACCTCTGCCCCCCCCCTTGATTTCCCTTTGTTGGGGCATCTATTGAGCCTTCACCGGACCAAGGACCACTCCTCCCACTGACGCCCAACAAGGCATTCCTCTGCCACATTTTTGGCTGGAACCATGTGTACCCCTTGGTTGATGGTTTAGTCCCCGGGAGTCCTGGGCATCTGAGTGGCCAACATCGTTGTTCTTCCCATGGGGCTGTAAACCCCTTCAGCTCCTCTGGACCACCCTCCAACTCCTCCATTGGGAACCCCCCCCCAGGCCCAGAACAATGGTTGGCTGTTAGCCTCTGCCTCTGCCTCTGTATTTGTAAGGCTCTGGCAGGGCCCCTCCAGAGACAACCATGGCATGCTCCTTTTGGTATGCACTTCTTGTCATCCATAGTAGTGTCAGGGTTTGTTGACGGTTTATAGGATGAATCCCCAGGTAGGGCAGTCTCTGGGTGGCCTTTACTTCAGTCTCTGCTCCACACTTTTTCTCCTTTATTGCTCCTGTGAGTATTTTGTTCCCTTTCTCAGAGGAACCAAAGCACCCTCACTTAAGTCCTCCTCCTTGAGCTTCCTGTGCTGGGTGAATTGTAACTTGTTTATTTTGAGCTTTTGGGCTAACATCCACTTATCAGTGAGTGCATACCTTGTGCCACTGTTTTCTTTTTATCAGAGTATTTTATCACAGTAATGGGAAGAGATAGCTGTCTTGCAGATTGAGGACACAGAGCCTCAGAGAAACCAGTTTGGAGACCCATCCAGGGCCACAGGGCCTCTGTTGGTATTTGAAGTGATCCATGCCTGCTTCCGAGAGGCTGGAGGGGGAAGCCATCCTTCCGGGTGGGGGAGTGTCTGCTCTTCAGGCAAGCCCGAAGGAGTAAGAGGACATCGAGAGACTTGAGACACAGGGTGCTGAGCTGCAGGGTGGGATGGGGAGGTGGGGGTGGGGGTGGGGGGGACCTAGGGCTGGCTCCACATTGTAGGTGCTCAGTTCACAAACTTCAACTGATTTTAAGACTCTTCCTCCAGGTAGACGGAGTTTTTAAATAAATTGTATTGGTTAATGGGTGGATCCATCAGTCAATCAATTGGCTGATCAATTGGTTGGTTGATTTGGGGGTGCCACGGCACCTCTATGGAGGTAAGAAAGAACATATAGGAGTTGGTTTTTTCCTGCTGTGTGGCCTCAGGTCATCAGCCATGTCCCTAGCCCAGATTCACTTTAATTCAAGGTAGCTGAATTATTGACCGAAAACAAGCAGGCAAAACCCACAATGGAAACTTTCCCTGCCTATCAGATAAACTGTGACCAACTCTTCGGTAGAAGCAGCTGGAAATGGAGGAATTCTGAACTTTGACATTAAGCAAACACACTAAGCCCGGATCTTGGCTTTTGTGAATGTGTAAACATATGTGTGTTGCGGGGTCCAAAGACTGAGCTCTCTCTGTAGCCCAGGCTGGCCTTAAATCTTCTAGGTGGGGTTACAGGCCTGGCATCTTGCGCTTTTTAGGAAGTCTTTGTTCGTTGAACTCCCTGAGCCTCAGTGTGTTCAGTTGCAAAATGGGAACAGTAAGGACACCAGCCAGGAAGTGCAGCTGTAAACATTTCCTGCCTGGGAAAGGCCTGGTGTGGCTGGTTCTCCGAAAATCGAAGTTAGTGGTTTATTATTGCTGCCTCGAGGTCATCATGGTGACAGACAGCGTGGGACCTATCCTTCCCCACTGCTCCTGAGACCGCAGAGGGCTTTAGCCCCTCCTCCCTCTGCCTCCGGGAACCCTGGGAAGGGCCGAGCCCGCTCTCTAGCGCCCCCAGGTGTTCATGATGGTAGGTCGTGCTAGCTTCTGGCTGCTGTTCCCCAGCCGAAGAGCCACAAACGGATGGAAGGGGAGCACTGGACTCTCCCAGGAGTTTCCGAGGGGACCAACCCAAGTCTGTTTACCCGGGCACTCCGAACCGTCCCCAAGCCCTCAGGACCCCAAGATTCTCAGGTGCTCTAGTTCTGCAGCTCAGGCCCCCAGGCAGCCCCTAATTCAGTGATCTGTGAGTTCATTACAGCAGAAGAGGAGGGGGCTATGATAATCACTCTCTGATATGAAACTTAGGGTTGCCCCTCTCCAGCTCTCTTTATCTAGGGTGCTCACCTTTGACCTCCAATGCAAGGTCAGATGTCACCTCTTCCAAGATGCCCTCCTGGCTCTCAGACAAGCTCTGGGCCTCTCAGACATCTTTTCCCAAATTCGCTAGATAGAATTTGCCAGTCTGCATATCCTACACGGTCCTCCCTCCTCCACTCTCTAACAACACAGAGCTATAATATAGTAGACACTCAATAAATATAGGCCGGACAAAGACATTGATGACTAAATGCCTGTTCCCGCATTCTGCTGGAAGTTGCAAGGAAATTATCCATTAGATCTTTGCATCCGCCTGCTGTGGCACAATCAGTCTGAGATTAATGACAGCAGCCACAATAAAAGAAACACCGTCCCTCCCCGCTGGACTCCCCCTGCTTTATGAGGCCTGGCTTAGGACTTGGATTTAGTAGCCTTGTCTTTACTGCCCTCTTGTGGAAAAACGTTGCTACTGCATCCAGGAAAGTTAGAAACTTCATTAAAGGCATTAAAAACATTACCCCCTGGAGTAATGTTTTTAGAATTCCCAAGGGTCAGTTCAAGCCAAGGTCCCATGCTCCATGTGCATCTGTGACACTCATTCCATATCCCCAAATTATAAGGGAACTGTAAGAATAATAAATAGGCCCAACCCCCAAAGAGCGTCATTACAGAGACCCCCATCGATTCTGGATTAGAGCTTCAGTGTGGCAGGGAAGGATATAAAAAAGTATATAGCAAGTTTCTTCCTGCCAAGACTTTAAAATAATTGTAGCAATCTCGTCCAAAGCAAATGGCTCTGGATCACACCGACCACCAGTACCTACAAAGAAAGGGACCGAGATTCATGTGGTCTAACCACCCAAGTTTGGAGCCAGACACTGGTCCCACCACACACTGTGTAGCTGGCTTTAAAAGGCTGCTTTATCTCCGTGACTGTCCATTCCCTAGTATGGCTCAGCTGGAGAGCCTGCTATACAGAGTTGTGACCATGACTAAGACTTTGACAATGACAAAGCCAGGACTTCATTGTGCTGCTGGCATCCAGTGAGCTCTGATAAGAACTACACATAAACTCCGATGAGTCCTTAACTGTCTAGTGAAGATCCAGTATGGAAGGGAGTCAGGCCTCCCCGCCTCTCCCCCCAGAGCCAAGAAAATAAGATGTTTGTTGATATCGTAGTCCATGATAAGCTGAGACAAGCCACTGCTATAAACTGCAGGAAGAGGCAGACATCCATTGGCTCTCAGACAGTCTGCTTCCATTTCTCCTCTTCCATCCATGGCAGACATCACTAATCAGTAGTCTGCCTTTCTTTTACCCGTGTGGCAGACATTATTCATCAATAACGTCTTCTTCCTATAACCGCAGAAGACATCACTAATCGATAGCTTCCTCCTGCACCAGTGGATACATTGTTAATCATGACTCTTTCATGTAGATCATGTATCTGTTTCAGAGTATACATCACAGAGGGCTCTAGGCACTTACAACAACTGAGCCGTTGTTGTCTGGGAAAATGTCAGACAATGGAAACTATCTTTCCAGGTCGTGGCACCTGGGTAGATTAAAGCAGAACCGGGGAAGGAGGAAGGCATTTTCGCCAGAGGCAGTGGAGTCAGATGAAGAGGGAGTGAAAAGGCAGATCTAAGAGGAAGAGGAAGTGAATTAAAGATGGGCTGGGTTATAGAGCCCTTGACAGCTGGCTTTGGAGAAGTCTGAGACTACAGGGAACCTCACACAGCGTTGGGTAGGTAAGGGTGTGGTCACTCTCCGGAGAGGCCCCTTCTCTGGCAGCCACTCCCCAGGTGAACTGGAAGGGAGGCTGAGCCGAGGCCGCCTTGTGAGGGAGGGAGACCTGCTTCCTGTTGGATCCTCGGAACTGAAAGGGAAGGTGCCGCTCACTCAGGAGGCCTCTTTGTGTCTGTTCTCTACCTGCGGAAGTGCAGTGGCATCCCCACCAGAAAACCAGCTGGGGAGAGAGAGGAGAGAGGAGATGCCTTGTTTCCAGCTCCTGGCCTTCTAGGGCTTTAGGACATCCAGCTGTGACTGCCTGTGGCCCGCTCTGGAGCCACAGAGAGGAGAGATAGGAGGCATGCAGCAATGCCTCCTGAGTCCAGCCTCATTTTCTCTCAAAGCAGCCTAAGTAGGAAGAGAAAGCCAGAGACAGGAAACAGCTGAACTGGGCGAAGGTCAGGCCTTAATTAAGAACCATTCTCTGCAATCTGCTTATTCGAAAAGACGCTGCATATCTGGGTCAAGTGTCCCTTTCACATCCTTGCCCCAAAAAATGAGGAGGAAAAAGAACTTTTTTGGTACCGGGGTTTGAAGAGTCTCATACACAGGACCCCTAATGTCCTCGTTGCTAAGAAAGAACGTACAGATTTAACTGAAATACCCAAGCAATCAGAAGCAGGGTCAAAGTGACACCCCCTTTATTCCAAGACTCCATTTCCTAATGGGTAACAAGGTCCCTCCAACCCAAAGGTCAGACAGACTTGGATGTGAACCTCAGCTCCACCACTTCCTAGCTGGGTGACCCTGGACAAGATACTTAGCCTTTCTGAACCCCGTTTCCCTCATCCGTAGAGCAGAGATAATAGAGTGTCTAGTTCATAGGGCTAGGGTGGCAATCAAAGGAAGTGTTGCATATGCAGGCTTAGTGCGGGACTCGACACATAATTGAATGGATTAGAATCGTCTTTTTATCCAATCACCTACCTGCTTTAGGAACCAATTTGAAACGCCCAATCTGTCTTTTCATGGCTGACGTGGCTCCTTGCACCTGCCAGGGACACAGAGAAACACAATTCTGTAAGCCGACGGGCTAAGTGCCTTTCATCTCTGGCCTCTACGCCATCCAGGTAGCACAAAGTAGACAAAGACCTAGGGATGCCACAGACAGCATAGCCCCCTGGAAGGATCAGTAGGCTCTGTCTCTGCCCTCCAGTACCTGGGCTGCGGTTTAGAAGAGGGGGCTGTTTGCCAAGGGGGGGTGAAGGTAACAGTCACAGAGCAACTGCTGTATCGGGAACTGTGCTACACTCTTGTACCCAGTCCACCCACATCAAAATCTAGGAAGAAAGAGTCACCCCGCTTGACACACAGTCACTATGGCCCAGAGACCACAGCCAACTTGCCCAAGATACTTTTTTTTTTAAAGGTCTGTGTGAAGGTGTCGGGTCCCCTGGAATTGGAGTCACAGACAGCTGTGAGCTGCCGTGTAGGTGCTGTGAATTGAACCTGGGTCCTTCGGAGGAGCAGTCGGTGCTCTTAACCGCTGAGTCATCTCGCCAGCCCTTGTCCAAGGTCTTACACTTAGTAAGTTGAAAAGAAAGACTTGAGTAAAGGCAACTGGGCTTCAAAGACCACACGGATTCCTTGGGTGAGCACCTCTCTTTGGAATGAACGGAAAGCAGAGACAAGTTTAACTTACCTGCACTGGCCACCTTCCCTTCCGACATGGCCAGTCTCGCCTTCTGTGCAGTAGGAAACAGAGCACATCTGTTACTCTGTTCTCCTTGCCCCCGCTGGCGGGGTGTAACAGACTCATCCAGTCCTGACCCTCCCCCATCCTACAGCAAATGGAGAAGAGCAGGCAAGAGTGGGTAAATCCCCACCTCCTCCCACGGGCACAGACAGAACTTCTCTTAGAGTCTTAACAAAGATCTCAGGTAGAGACTCATGTAGATCTCAGGAGGAAACTGCCCTTCGGCCTGGAGGATCCTTTGAAGCAGGATGCACAGATCCTGAGAGGCTCTGCTGAGCCTGGACCACTCTGAATCCAGTCCAGGCACAGGACGGTCACTAAGGAGATCTGAGCTCGCCCATTCGTGGGTTTGCGCCTTCATCCCACCTATATTTGTGGAGTGGTTTTGCTGTGTGGAGGGTCTTGCTGTAAGCTGAGGACTCAGAACCAAAAGGGACAGACTTTCTGGGGACACTTGGGGACAGGAGCCTCTGGGCACCCAGGGGAGGTCCTTCCAGCCCCACACTACTGCTTGGAAAGTCAGCGACTCACAAATGTCTGTCGTCAGGACCAAAGCGTTGACCAAAGCAAGGAGGGGAAGATCCAGACTCTCAGCTTCTGAGGGCTTTCACCCATCCTGGCAGGGAGGGAGGAAGGAGCCGGACTGTCCAAAGCCGTGGGCCCTTGGGGTGGGACCGCTGTTCACACAGCGCCTGATCTTGAGGCAGAGACCGCAGGCCAGAACCAGGGGCTGGTTTAACGTTCAAAGGCCCGTTCCCCTCGCGCCTCTTTCTACCAGGCAGGCCCCACCTCTTAAAAGCCGTATATTCTTCAAACCAGTACCATAAACCGGAAGCTGAATTTTTTGAACACAGGCCTGTGGAGATGTTTCAAGTCTAAACCACCGCAACCCCCTTTTACGACAGTCTCCACTGGCAAAGTGACTCTATCTAGGCCTTGGGAGAAGGCAGGTGGCCACTGGTGTGAAGCCCTGCTCTGAGTGGGTGGCCTGTGGACCGTGGACCCATCACCCAGCTGGCCTTCTTCCTTGCCCATCCCAAGGAGGCTGTGCGCTGCCTCTAGCTCAGCTAAGCGGAAGGTTTGGAGAGCTGCCTTCCTCCTTCATATCTTTTCAAACAGCATCGGGTCGTGGGGACAAAGGCCCCCAGAGGCCTTCTCTTTGAGGAACAGGCGAAATATTACAAAGGTCACACACACAGATTTGAAGCCAGATTCATCTTGGTTCCAATCACGGCTCTGCCCCGTGGGCAAGTGTCTTAATCTCTCTGGGTTTCAGCTTCCCCACCTGAGCCCAGTGGAGGATTAGAGGACCTTCCTCACAGGAACATGGTGACAGGGATGACTTCAAGGCTCTTAGCATAGAGCCTGGCACATCGGAGCCCGCGACAAACCGTAGCTGTTACTACAATGGTATCAAAAGTGTTTTTCATCGCGTTCCCGTTCTTTGAAAATCAGAGTGAATTTAGAGGCAAGAGGACCTGGCTTAGAATCTGGTCCTGCCTCACCTCGCTGTTCTTTATGTCCATCTGTAAGCCCCGGGTCTCTCTTTCCTGGTCACTGAGAAAGAATGTCTGCCCTACTGTGTTGTGAGAATTAAATACCGTGGAGGATGGGCAAGGGTTTTGAACGTCCAGAGCGGAATAAATGAAGATCAGGAGCCCAGTGTCCCAGCTTCCTTTGATCTCTCTGGGATAAGCACTGCCTAGTACTCAGTGCTCCCTGGCTATCCCCCTTGCTGCCCTCATCTCCCAGAATCCCTTTGGCATTAGTATTCCCACCCTGTCCACGTCTTTTTTGACTCTTCCTGTCTCTGAGGAAATCCTAAGTCTCCCAAGATCAGCCGGCACCACAGAGCAGGCCTCTGAGGTGTATACTGAGTAGTGTATAATCCAAGTCCCATTCGCTGCCCCGAGATGCTCTGGGTCTTTGAAGTCCCTACATGTGTGGCTTGAGGGAGGAAGAAGAGCTAGAAGCTAAGCGGCGACCTTGTCCCAGTGATTTGAACCAACTTAGTGGGCTCCACGCTCAGTGCTTAGTCTCATGGAGATCTGCGCACGCTCAGTGCTTAGTCTCATGGAGATCTGCGCACGCTCAGTGCCTAGTCTCATGGAGATCTGCGCACGCTCAGTGCTTAGTCTCATGGAGATCCGCGCCAATTGGCCCCTCTCCTCCACGCCCTTTCTAAGTTAACTGACCTTTCTGTTTTATTCTCACTTCATGCCTACAGGAGAAGAAACGACACAGGAATCCATGACCCACACCCCCAACGCCTCTCAGACCTTACTGGAGCTCCAAGAGGTGAACAGACTGTTATCAGTCCCAATTTCCCGGCATCCCCCAACTCCAGGAGAGAAGCCACCCACAGAACACACACACACAAACACACACACACACACACACACACACACACACACACACACACTGATTTCTCCCTGAAGCCAGCCCTGTGCAGGCCCAGCAAAGGCTCAGGCCTGGCTTCTCTTCACCTTACTCCTGTCTCCTGCCCTGGTGACAAGGGCACTCCCCTCCTCTGGGTCACGTGAATAGTAAAATCCTCAGCGGGCCTCTCATCCCTCGTCCTGTGTCAGTCCTTGGCACTTCCACGATTGCAGATGCCTTTTGAGACTGATCAAGCAGAGACCTGTCCCGAGAGGTCTACGCTCAGGGGAAAGCCAACAACATGCCCACGTGGCAGCCAGTGGCTGGAGTGAGAGCAGTGGGGAGCCCGTGGAGTTGGACGGTCAGAAGATGGGCCTCAAAGGGATGGATACTTGAGCGGAGTTTCATTTGCTGTGATACTTTTCACGCAGAGTCTATTTCTATTTACGAGGGGGCGCGGGGCAAAGAAGCAGAGAGACAGGGCAATGGGCCACCAGAGAAAACAGTCTGCCCACAAAGAGCTGAACCAAGGAGTTCCTTGGGGTTGGTGACAGGAGCGTGGATGGGACGTTACTAACAGGAAACTAAATAACACGCCCCCAAAGCCCCCGCCGTCCCGCTGACACAGGCGAGCACTCCGAACAGCTGCCTCTCCAAGTCTCCCGAACAGCCCGCAGGCAGCTCCGCAGAGAAGTCTCCTCTGCCAGGCCAGTGTCTACTGATCCTATAGCTCAACCCAGCAGGGGCCCGCTAGGAGGTCCCATATTTTCCCTTGTGGGGCGATCCTTCCCGTTCCCTCCTGGGTGGAACGGCTCCATCTGGAAGCAACATCTAGGCAAGGCATCTGAACATGGTAGGAAGGGAGAAGTGCGGGTTCCAGGATGAAAGAAACACAAGGAACACTCCAAACCTAGGGAACGGAGGAACCTTGCAAGAATACACGTAGTGTAGTAGGAAGGCGAGCATGGCTAGTATAGAGCTAGCAGAGGCCAGGCGCAGGCGCATGCGCTGTCTGTGGCTGGCAGGAGCATGCGCTGTCTGTGGCTGGCAGGAGCATGCGCTGTCCGTGGATGGCAGGACCTCACTGGAGCATCGAACAGAAAACCGAATTCAGCCTGTGTCTTTCTGGTGATCCTTGTGTGGGGACAGCTTAGCCTAGCTCCCCACCTAGAATATTCAGTCGTGCCCTGGCTCATTTCTGATCACCAGAAGCTGAGCTGTTGGAGGAACAGAATGCGCAGAAGTCAGAGACAGTGCTAAGAATTCTCAAGAGCACAAGGGCAGCCCTACAGAGAGGGAACCCTGGTAAAGACCCAAGGTTTGACAAAGTTCTCTCAAGAAGGTCCATTTGGTTCTTAGAAGCGGCAGCCATGTACCTTAGATATTAAGTCTCCCCGGTAAATAGAGCCTGCATGACAAAGTCCTTCCCTGTCTCAAGGACTTCCTGCAGGCCACTTCCGGCCGGGTGGTGCCTAAGCTGAGGATGACGGATTTCCTTTCCTCTGACAAGCCTCTGTGTGTGTGTGTGTGTGTGTGTGTGTGTGTGTGTGTGTAGCCTCTGGCACTGTGTATGTATCCTACATCCTGACTCCTGATTTATTAGCTCTAATCCCTGTCTAGGGGGATGGTAAGTCTTCCCTGTAGGAATTCTGGGAGGAGGACTTGCCCATTATTATTTTATCAGGGACACCACTGTGTATTCTATGGTCCCTGAATAGATGTCACATATTTCTCAGATGATTTAGAGTGTAGACAGCCTGGGGCCTTGCTGTCGCCTAAACTAGGGGCGGCGGGGCAGAGGAGAATCCATAGATTGTCATGAGTGAGTCCCAGAATCTGTCTTGATGTCTACGCCACTTCTCTCTGCTTCACGCCAAGCTGCGGCCTGTGGCCACACTTTATACCCTCGAAACCTGTGATTCCAGTTTCCCTCCAAAATCAACTCCAATGGAGACTGCAGGGGCTCCTTTGCATAATGTTTCCTTCCTCAATCAGCTCAGCTTCACAGATGTGCTCCCCGCAGCATATGAGAGAGAGAGAGAGAGAGAGAGAGAGAGAGAGAGAGAGAGAGAGAGAGAGAGCGCACAGGGCTGCCATGTCTTCAGCCTCCCCTGCCCCCAAGCAGCAGCAGCAGCTGTCCTCATCACCTGCCTTCTCCACCCTGTCTCCATGTGCAGTGTCAACTCTAACACGAACAGGGTGGTCCCAGTGTCACCAGGCGCTGAGTCCTCAAGCACGGTATATCGTTCATGCGTGTTCATCTCAGCTGGCACACCCCGAGCCAGGTCTTCCTGTCTCCCCCAGCACACAGCGGCTACAGTCAGGATCTTCCTGGCCTTGGTATCTCAATGAGCTCACGCTCTGCCCGTGGCTTTCCTCTATCCTGCTGAAAGAGCCACTTAGGAACAGGCCGTGGGAAGGCTGGTGAGTCAGAATCTTGAGATTACGTCCTGATACTATACCTCATGACTGACAGCTCTTGGCTGGGCTCTTCACCCTCTCTCAACCTCCATTTTCTCATCTAGAAACGTTCCTCCTTGGGTTGTGAGCAGGAAATGCAACAACGCAGCAGAAGCAGCTCCTGGGTGGCAGGGGGATGCCTCTGTGTAGGTTGCAAGTGGGCAGGGCAGTGGGGAAGGGCAGGGCAGTGGGGAAGGGCAGGGCAGTGGGGAAGGGCACTTCCTCTCCGGCTGATGGAGCACCCAGCACTTGGGCTGAGCTGATAGAAAGTCTTGGATGTCACCGCTGGATCAGAAGAGGACGGGGAGCGCTGGGCTGACGTGTGTTAGGGTCACAGTGGCCCTCAGGGGAGACAGTATCTGAGGAGATGAGACCTGCGAGGCCTCACAGGTCCTTTTCTCTTCTGCCTGGTGTGCGGCAGTGGAATCGGAGCGCAAAGTTCTCACACTAAAGTTTTGAAATCATTCCTGTTTAGCTCATCAATAGTTGCCTTATAAGAATGATTCCCAGCCTAAGAAGCATTTTAAGCCTTTTAAGCTCCAAAGATTAGGGCAGGGTAGGCGGAAGACAGATAAACAACAGGCCTGAGAGTATTCTCCAAGCAGGAGACTAGATTGTTCACTTGGGTTGCATTAATCCCCACATTGAAACCAGCTGAATATTGTTCTGAGGAAGGAGAGTGGGAGATAAGAGAAAGCCCCTCGGCAAAGCCCGACATTGAGCGGTGTGTAGACCACGTCCTTTCCTGTGCAGCAGAGGACACAGAGACCAGCCTGTGGAGGACAAACAGAGGGTGAGGGGTAGAGGGGCGGGAAGGAGTGGGGCTTACAAGGATGATGTCCGGACATCCTGAGAAGGTGCGTGACATCTTCCCTCCTCAGCCTGGGGACTATTTGCCTGCCTGGGGCACACCCTAGGAAGTCACTGCACCAGGCAATACAAAGGCCAAATAGAGTACCAGGGTGGCCAGCCTTGTTTCCCATTCCAGACAGGAGGACCCTCACAGCACCTACTGAGAAACCACCTCATCTCCATTCCTAGGACCTTGGCCTTCTCGGAGGAGGAAGTCGAGGCTGGAGGTCGAGGTTGGCATCAGAGAGGCCGGAACAGTGGGATAGGTCAGCTGGATGCCCACTGAAGGGAACTGGTACATCTTCCAACTGGCCTCGGGGCTTCTCAGAACACAGTGCTCATTCGAATGTGTTGGTGGCTTAAAAGGGCACCCCAGTGGCTGCATAGTCATCTCTAGAAAGTCTGGATTTCAACCTCTGCAGACATAACCAGGAGGAGCCCGCTGTCAGCAGCTGGGATGGGACAAGCCCTGTGTGCACAGGAAGGGCCCAGCTGAGAAGCTTGCAGGGCCAGGGGAGTGACATCAGAACGGGAGGAGGGCAGGCAGCTGGAGAGGTGCGACAGAAAGGCTTCGGACACCTGGTCCTTGCTGTCCCCTCCTGTGGAAGGTTTTAGGACTGCTGGGTATAATGTAGACCAAGCCCCAGAGTCAAGTGAGGAGAAAGGGCCCCGGCTGTGGCAGTGGAAAGGGTGGCACTAAGGTGTTGCCAAGACCCTGATCCTCATTCCTGTGGCAGGGAAGGGCCCAGCCTGCCACTACAGGCCTGAGGACTTCAGGACACCCCTTTTGGGTTTGGTGTCCAGCTGCTCAATGGCTCCATTCAGTGCCATCTGGCTTCTCTATAGTTAATAATTAATATTCTTCATTTCCTAGTGTGGCGCAAAGATGGCGGCCAGGCAGACGTGCCCCAAGACTGCACAAGTTACATCACTATGACCTGATACAGCAATAAATGGAGAAGGGTTTATTTAGACTCACTGTGGGAGCTGGTCATATTCCGTCCCAGTCAGGGAGCTGTTCAGTCCAGAATCCCAGCCCAGGAGAGGTGGCCTCCAACATTTGGGACATTGTCCCTCCTTGGTTAAACCTTTCTAGAAACACCATCTCTGGTGAGAAGTCTGGTGTGATTCTGATAGGTCTGCCTTTATAAGTTACTTGCCCTTTTTCCCTTACTGCTTTTAATATTCTTTCTTTGTTTAGTGAATTTGGTGTTTTGATTATTATGTGCCAGGAGGATTTTCTGTTCTGGTCCAGTCTGTTTGGAGTTCTGAAGGCTTCTTGTATGTTCATGGGCATCTCTTTCTCTAGGTTAGGGAAGTTTTCTTCTACAATTTTGTTGATATTTACTGGGCCTTTAACGTGTAAATCCTCACTCTCGTCTATACCTATAATCCTTAGGTTTGGTCTTCTCATTGTGTCCTGGAGTTCCTGGATGTTTTGGGTTACCAGCTTTATGCATTTTGCATTTTCTTTGACTGTTGAGTCAGTGTTTTCTATGCTATCTTGAGCACCTGAGGTTCTTTTTTCTATCTCTTGTATTCTGTTGTTGATGCTTGCATCTATGACTCCTGGAATCTTTCCGAGGTTTTCTATCTCCAGAGATGTCTCACTTTGATTTTATCACAAATGTTTCTAATTCCACCTTCAATTAATTTAGAGTTTTAAATCAACCATTTTTTTATGTAAAAATTTCCATGAAATAGTCAATGTTAACGTGTTTGTCTATTTATTTCTTGAATTTTACCAGAAATATTTTCCATGTAAATCTTCAATGTTATCTGAAAATGTTTATAATTCCACCTTCAATCAACTTAGAATTATCTTTATGCCTATCATTTTATCTATATAATTTCCATGATAATCTTTAATGTTCACATGTTTTTCTATATATTTCTACAGTTTTATCAGAAATATTTTCCATGTAAATCTTCAAGTTTATCAGAAAATGTTTATAATTCCACATTCAGTCAACTTAGAAATACTTTTATACCTACCATTATTATATCTATATAAAAATTTTCCATGATAATCTTCAATTCTAACATGTTTTTCTACATTTTTCTACAATTTTATCAGAAATATTTTCCACATAAATCTTCAATTCTATCAGAAAATGTTTCTATCCCATATTTCAATTAATTTAGCAATGTTTTACATGTCTACCACTTCACTCCTTAATTTTCCATGAAAATTGTCAATTTTAACGTGTATATCTGAAATATTTAATTTTTAATTAAAGATGTAAATCTTTAATTTTATCATAAAGTGTTTTTACTTCCCTTTACTTCCCTTTTCAATAAATTAAAAAATTAAAAATTAAAAAAATTTAAAGTTAAAAACACCTTCTCAGTATGTCTATGGTCAAGTGCAGTCAAGATGCCAGTGGATGCGAACCATCCCAGAGACCCAAGGTATTTCCCAGAGCTCAGTGTGGGGCAAGGCTGGAGGACACTGCCAGGCAGGCATCGGCTCATGGGCCAGCCCGAGAAGCTGAGGGAGAGCCCTGTGGAGGAGCAGGTCTCACAGGAGCTCATGGGCAGCCTGAGAAGGTGAGGGAGAGCCCTGTGGAGAAGCAAGTCTCACACGGGCTCATGGGCAGCCTGAGAAGGTAGGGGAGAGCCCTGTGGAGAAGCAGGTCTCACACGAGCAGCCTGAGGTGAGGGAGAGCCCTGTGGAGGAGCAGGTCT